>CM073934.1:26267500-27517500 GCA_037179545.1 Sesamia inferens | reverse complement strand
ACTCGGTAAACTCCGCTTGCGAGATGTAGAATCCGTGTGACGTCAGTATGACGTGTTGTTTATTTGTGGTTTTTGTAGGTACCGCTACAAATTATTTTATTAATCTTTGCACTGCAACAATCACTTAAAGGCGGGACGTTCCACACTTAATCCTATGAACATTATTTTTACAACACACCCAGTCGAGATACTTAATAAACGACAAACGACATTTTTTTCAATCTTCCATATAAATTATGTAAGTAATAATTTCTTTCAAATTCGAAATCAAAAAGTCATTTATTCAAATTAGGCTGAGAATCAGCACTTTTGAACGTCAATATTACATAAGACAGTGCCCCAAAACATGCCCCTTTCACCACTTCCAGCTTTTGCTGGGGAGAAGAAGAGGCAGTACCTACAACCTCCCCAGAAGCACATCTATCTGTTCGTATAAGAATTACATGACTTTGTACAATACTATGTACACAAGAAAATACGGAACATTAAATCAAATTATTATTTCGTGTAACACCCCACATTCCTCTAAGCATTCCCTACCTAGCATTAGTTATATAATTTATAATAATTTCCATCCGAATATATGGGTCTATTATACCTAAATATCAGAACATATACCGCGCTGTACTTTCCAAGTATATATATGTTATTTCAGTATTCGACATATTTATAGCTTCACCACGTGTAACCAACAGTCTGAGGTGCGACTTGTCGTGACAAAGTGTACTAAGAAGGTAAAGTTGGACATGAACATTGGTCTAAGTTATAAGGAATGATAAAGAGAAAAGATTTCGGTATAATTTAATGAAAATGTTAATACAAAAGTGTAAACCGTTTTCATTTGAATATCATTATTTTACACGGGGGGTCCCGGCTGTCATTAGTATAATGATGTCAGCGACGGCGGAGCGATAGAGTCGTCACCATCATGGTGTGGTGGTAAGGGTTCCATATCGTAGGTGGATTTTTGAATTAAAGAACGAAGTGTAAATATACCCTCAAATCTTGACAATAACAATTTAAATAGGCAAACCGACAGTTTCACCCCGGAGAAGTGCCCTGGTCCGCGCCTCAAAGCGAAGTGATCGTTTGACAATCCCCACTTACCAAAATGACTCCGTCTACGTGCCGCCATTACAAAATACCGTCACAAAGTTTGCCACACTACTACATAAATCAAATTTAACTGGAACTTTTATTAAAATGATATCGTTATCCACGATATGTATTTTATATGGTAATTGGAACAGTTAAAAAATGTAATGTCTCACAACCAGTTTTACTAATTAGTACAGATACATTGTAACATTAATATTATAGATGATATAATGGCGATTTTATGCAAGAAAATAGCGTCAATGAGGTTCAGAATGCATTTGAGTAGCAACAGCATCTTGAGCGGGATAGCGTACCTATGACTCTGTAGTACAGAATATGTTTGCGGTTATGTGTGAACTCAGTTTTAAATATTTTTTAACTAATAAAATATGTAGATCTTGTGATCAGAAAATTAAATAATAAAAAAAAAACCCCGATGCTCGCTCTAGAATTTGGTCTGTATTCCTTATATCCAAATATCATCCTCGTATGTATGTTAATTACCCGGTAACTGGGTTATGGTAGTCATATAGGGAAATCCATATAAAATGCTCATATTCATGCATCCGGTTATATTGCAGCCGACGACAACATAGTTTGAGCGGTGTTATAATTGAGAGCTTCTGAGCGTTATGAGCTCGTATAGAAATATCTGATTACTTTTCAATTCTTTGTTATTTTTTTATATGATTCGTTTCATCATAATCATCATCATTTCAGCCGAAAGACGTCCACTGTGGACATAGGCCTCCCCCAAGGCTCTCCACGACGACTGGTCCTACGCGTCCCGAATACAGCGGTTTCCCGCGACCTTCACCAGGTCGTCGGTCCACCTTGTCGGGGGCTACCCACGCTGCGTCTTCCGGTGCATGGTCGCCACTCGAGAACCCGTCGGCCCCATCGGGCATCGGTCCCACGGGCAATGTGTCCAGCCCACTAACACTTTAGTATTGCAATTCTTCGGGCTATGTCGGCTACTCTCGATCTTCTGCGGATCTCCTCATTCCTGATTCGATCGCGTAGTGAAACCCCAAGCATAGCCCTCTCCATTGCCCTTTGAGTGACTTTGAGCCTTCTTATAAGGCCCATTTTTAGCGACCACGTCTCAATTCCATAAGTCATCACTGGCAACACACACTGGTCGAAGACTTTTGTCTTGAGACACTGCGGTATTTCGGACGGGCAACCGCTGGATGCGGGAGGCGCAGGAACGGTCGTTGTGGAGAACCTTGGGGGAGGCCTATGTCCACCAGTGGACGTCTTTCGGCTGGAATGATAATGAAGACCACCAACAATTGCATCACTGCTTACCATCAGGCGGGATTGCGGTCAAGCATTAGGTTATAATTGTTCAAAAAAATAATAATTATGGTCTTTCTGTACGAGTCACTATATACACCTTTTCTTTATATAAGGGTATATGTGCTGTGTGTATGTTGTGTGACTGTGTGTGTTTTAGGAGCGCAAAGAAGGAATTATTTGAGATTCGATTTGATACATGCCATTAACAAGACAAACTGAATAAGGACGAATTCTTATTGGAACAGAAGAGAAAGTAAGTAAGAATGTTCAATGAAAGCATAAAATACTGCAGAGGTGTTTCTTCCCATCGTATTTAGTGTGTTAACTTTAATGGTACAATGCGATTATCTTCCAAGTAAGCTAACTGGAGAGTAGTGGTGGCGTAGTGATATTGGCTGCGAATTACAAGTTGCACGTCGTAGGTTCGAACCCCATCAGGCGCTTTACTAAAAAACTATTTCATCACCACTGCTCTCAAAAACGGTGATGGAAAACATCTTAAGGAAACCCGCATGTCCCAGAGGCAATACTTCGAAGAAATGTAACATCTATTTTGGATTACGGCCCACTCCCTGTCACCAAGCGGCGGCCTGTGTCCAAGGAGTGGAAAAATTATAGGCTGATTATGTCATACTAGTTGTTGCCCGCGACTCCGTCCGCGTCGACTTCAGCTGGTCAGTTGATATAAAATAAGCGCCTGTTAAAATAATGGGAGCAATATGTACGTCCGCGTTTGCTCCGTTTTTTGTTACTGCTCTGCTCCTATTAGTCATAGCGGGATGATATATAGCCTAAGTCCTTTCTCAGGCTCTAGACTATCTGTGTATCAAATTTCATTACAATCGGTTCAGTAGTTTTGGCGTGAAAGCCGAACAGGAAAGTATCTACCGTAGGGTAGCCACATAATCCTTACTAATATTATAAATGCGAAAGTAACTCTGTCCGTCTGTCCAAAGCCTAATCAAGTCTGAATCTCCAAAACCTCGAGTATAGGCGTAGGCCTATACTCTAGGCTTTGGAGAATGTTCTATTTACTTAAAGCTTGCCTCGTAAAACGACACAAAAACTTCAACATATTCGCCTCAAAGAATACCCAGTAGGTACTATTTACCGCCCGTCACTTACATCGCCTGTCTTAGAATTCACTTTATTGCTTATACTGATGAGCTATCGACTAATTGCCACTAAACCCCTGCTTTTGTACCTTTTTGTGAAACTTGTACGGCGCGGTATGGGTCGCCGTTGTGTTATTTCGGCCGACAAAATTAAAATGATGAATGGACGGACTATTCTCTGGGTCCATTCAAGAGAATGTGTTAATCGTATATTTTATTATATAACATTACTATTGTATTTCCCGTAGGAATAGACAGAGGACTATTGTTTATATTTGTTTCATTATTTATTTTATTTTTAAGCTATTGCATAGCTTCTATCGCGGGCCTTGAGCGCGGGGACCGAATCCAGAAATTCCGTAACGAAAAAACCTCACGCTCCCCACTCCGACGGGCACGGAGGTGTGGCTTGAAGGCCGTACATCGTCTAACGTCGTTTCAGTTCGGCAGTCTTCGGCACGGTATGTTTGTGTGCGTGCGACTACATCTTTTGAAAACAATTTATAGATTTTCAAAAAGAGCATGCATATTGCAGGGCGCGAACTCGCTTCTACACACTTGCCATGTTACTGATGGTCGCGATGTGCTAAACTTGCGATTAATTTTCTTTCTGAAATAGGTCTTCTATAGAGATATGTCATAGACGTCATCGACGTTGTCATGGCTACCTTAAAAACTTTTCATATAATTAATTATTAAGTACTTTTATTCAAATTAATTTAGTAGTGTTTTTATAAAATACAAGGTGTCTCAAAAGTAAGTTCACATTTGCTTATCTTATTACGCGAAAGCAACTATTCTGAGGGGCGCGGGGGGTATGTCAGTCGGTAGTCTGGCTCTTGGGAATTTAGTCGCTATGGAGCGTTTCTCTGGTGCGGACCGTGCGTTGTGCGTACGTGAGTTTTACAAAAACGGTAATTCGGCGACTGTAGCGCGTAGAAAATTCTGCAGTATTCGACATATTCGTCACTTAAATGATGCGCCTAGCACTCGTCTCATTGCAAAATGGGTTGAGAAGTTTGAAGAGACTGGGTCAACTCTGGAGAAACCAAAATCTGGGCGACCAAGAACATCAAGAACAGCCGAAAACGTGGACAGTGTTACTCAGTCTATTCGAGATGATCCAAACCTCTCGATTCGGAAGCGTGCTGTTGCTTTAAATGTGCACAGATCTTCATTATGCCGCATTTTACACAAAGATTTAAAGCTGCACCCGTACAAAATTCAGTTAGTGCAAGAACTGAAGCCTCAAGATGCTGGTCAGAGGCTTGCCTTTGTAAATCAGATGATTGAGCGCTTTCCAACGTTCACCAACATCTTGTTTTCCGATGAAGCCCATTTTCACCTGAATGGGCATGTAAACAAGCAAAATTGTCGTTACTGGAGTGCAACCAACCCAAAACAAAAACATCAGAAACCGCTACATTCACCCAAAGTCACCGTATGGGCAGCGATGTTGGCGCGAGGAATTATCGGCCCTTACTTTTTTGAAGATGGAAGGGGACGCACACTCACAGTGAATTCAGAGCGTTATGTGGAGATGTTAGACGAGTTTTTCGTACCCCAACTGCAAAACTTTCCTAGTTACAACCAAAGAACATGGTTCCAGCAGGATGGAGCAACTTCACACACGTCCAACAGATCTCTGCCTCGAGTTCGAGAAATTTTTCCGAACAAATTAATCTCCAGGCGAGGTGACATAAATTGGCCTCCACGGAGTCCCGATTTAACGCCTATGGATTTTTTCCTGTGGGGTTATGTCAAATCAAAAGTTTACGCTAATAAACCGACTTCCCTGGCACAATTAAAAGAAAATATCCGTCATGAAATGGCAGCCATCACGGAGACTACCTGCCGAGCTGTCATAGGCAATTTTAGTGCCCGACTAAATGAATGCCGAGAGCGCAACGGTTTACATTTGGACGATGTTATTTTTAAAAAATAAATTCCCAAACAGTGTACTTCAATATAAAATAAACATTTTTTCAATAAAGCTAAGACTTTTCTTTTAAAAAAAGATTTAAATGTGAACTTTCTTTTGAGACACCTTGTAGCTTTTTTTTAACGGAAAAGCTAAGATGAATGTCACGCTAATTTTTCATTGGACTTTTAAATTATTTATAGTGTTGTTTACAAAATAAAAGCGCGTGATTTTAAAGAGTAAAAAGTGCTCACGCGGCCGTTTTTTCAACTGTGATTGGCGATATCCGCCATTATTGTGAAATATTTTTTTAAAGAATTTCTATAATTTGTTACACGTGTTATTGGCAAAATTGTGGTATCTATCCACAGGGACCAGATCAAGAGTTAAGTTGAAGTTTTTATTAAATAAAATATTACAGAAAGATGTCGGTGAACAATGTTAATACGAGTACATTTAAGTGTACGAGTTGTAATATTGTTATCTCCGAAACGAAACAACGAAAGTTTAATAAAAATATGCTCGTCGGCTTTTTCTGAGGAAGACATTGATGAGGCAAAAAAGTTATTGTTTGTTTCTACGAAGACAACACAAAAACATGTATCGAGGCGTAAGAACAAAAAGCAGAAAGACCTAAAATATACGATTATGGTGTTTAAAATCACGGATCCCGAACAATCCCAGTTTTTGTGGCATATGACCTTCACAAATTGCCACCAGTTTGCTTTGACTACGTAGAACGTACGTAAAGAAGTTGATGAAGGATTTATTAATTCTACGGTCAGATGTTAACGCAATCAGAAGTGATTATGTTACTAAAGATCAGCTCGAAAATATTAAATTGATAACAAATAATTCGACACCGACGCCGTTCATCATCAACAACCTTTTTATCGTCCCACTGCTGGGCACAGATCTCCTCTCATACAGAGAAGGATTGAGCGTAATCACCACGCTTGCTCAATGCGGGTTGGCGATTTCAGACTTATAAAGCCCAGGTTTCCTCAAGATAAAAAATCAGAGCGGTTAACAAATTTTCTATCAAAAACATTGAATTTGAAAATGAATAATGATCCACAAGAGTCCACAACAAAATATGGGACCACCATTGACGCGGTATTTTCTAGGTATTTAGAGGATATTATGTCGCAAACTTATGTTTCTTATTTCAGTTATCTCAAACCTATAGTTTCAATGATAAATATTCCTGAATAACCAACAGCTACTGTAAGGTAATAAAACCTACATGTATTGTAAAATAATAAAAATATTTTAAATAATATTAACTTTTTATTTATTTAATAAAAGAAAAATTTGTTTTCTTATCGGTCACCACGCTCAAAAAGTGTAACTTGAATTAATATCAAAGAAAAGGAAATACTGCATAAATAAAATAAATAAATAATTATAATTGCATAAATTGATACAAAATGCTATGCAATAGCTTTACCGCGGCAGTCCCCGAGTGCCACACGTCTTTTGTTTTTAATAAACGTTGCCCCACGCTAAGAATTTCTCATGTATCGTGGGTCCGTTTAGAAACATCTAAACTCACATACAAAAACAGCCAGACCCGGAACAACTACTTTGTAGGTCATATAATATTTGGTCCGCCCGGGAATCGAAATAGCGACACGCAGCGCAGCAGTCAATAGCTCAACCACTGCGCTAACCGTGCATTTTAATGCACGGTTAGCGTTTTAAAAATCAAAATATTTTAAACGAACATATATGACGGCTTTGAGGCTCCGATCCGGACACATACCGCTCAATAGCTTCGGATTTGTATGATGCACGAAGTCGATTCACCAAATTGTGCTGTCTGTGGAGTTATTGAAGATCATATCCTTGCTGAGTGCGCTCGTTTGGAAGTTCAAAGGCGTCAAACCTTTGCCAAGAATGCTAGTGTGGGCTTCGATAGTATCATACTGACCTCACCATTGTCAGCTGAGTCTAGAACACTTTATGATAATTATTATAAATACGTATTAAGTTGCGGGTAGGTTAGTTATTTATAAAGTAAAGTAATTGTAATTATGTATTTCTATACAATCACAGGTGTGACATATTCTTTACAGAAAAAGCTCCGTAAAAAATAAAGATATAAAAAAAAACATAGATAATACGCTACGGTACGGTACGGGTACGGTTAGCGCAATGGTTAAGCTATTGACACATGGGAAAAATATTTGTATGACCTACAAGTACTTGTTCCGGGTCTGGCTGTTTGTTTATGTAAGTTTATATGTTTATTAACACACCCACGATACAGGAGTAATTTATTGGCTTTTAAAATGTTTTCAAATCACAGTGGCTATGCACTATAAGCCTGTTAACAAGAACCAGGTATTTGGTAAAATAAGTAATGGTCTACAAATCTAAAGTCTACAAAGCATGGTAAATATGGACTATCTTTTTTTTATTGAACTGGGTAGGTACCACCGACATACACCAATGGACATGCCGTACGCGTATAATCTGCAGTAATTCTTAGTTTCAAAAGAGTGAGAGGGAAGACCTATGCTTTCGGTCTAGAACTAACTTTCCTCATAGATGATTGATGATTTTGAGAGAGATAAAGGTAGACCGAAACTTTGTTTCCTCTCTTTCTTTCGGAGTGCCTCTCATCTTTAAGGCATGGCCATTAGTATAAATGTAGATGGTAGGTACTCTTTGGAATGGCAACTACCTTCAACTTTCTGAATGACTACCCCTTTGATAGGTCAAAAGTGCTTGTTATTAGGTTATTTGAAATAAACACTTAGAGTTTGAGGGTATTGGTCCTTTTATGCGGCATTATTCTTTTTTGAATTAAAGGAATTTGCAAACAATAATTCATATTACTGAATTTCTACAGCTTGAAACTTATGCTAGTTTACCACTACGATCCGGACGAAGCGTTTGGAACAATTTGAGTGTCTTCAAGGCTAGAGTGAATAGGCTCTTAATAAACTAGTGCGCTTTACCATCAATGATTGCGTCACTGCTTACCATCAGGCGGGATTGCGGTTAAGCGCTAGTTTAAAATTTATAAAAAAAAAATAGTATGGGGTAATGAATATACATAATTTGATGTCGTAACCTTGTTGCTGTAGAATGATGCTCAATTCCATTTAATTAAGCTCTACAATACCTAAAAAAGCTAAGGATGCACTGAACATAAAATTAGTTTAGTTTAAAGCCGGCGCCAGACGTAATTCAAATATTTGAACACTTATTGGACACATGTGAAGCACGGGTATTTGAGTATTTGTTCAAAGCTTCGTTAAAACATTTGTACTTTGCCATTTCTTGTCGGTTTCGCACATCAATGCGTTCAAAGGTGTCTGTGTTCAAATGTTTGCGTAGCCTGCTACACACGCGCAACTATTTCTACAAAGATGTACAAATATTTGTCTGTGTCTGGCGCCGGCTTATGAACAAGAATAACGGCGCCATTGTTTATGATCAGTCAGTATATCAGTGATGTGACGGTATGAACACGTTTTTTTGGGGAAATTACCACACCATCGATTATAAAATACTAACCAAGTGTCAAATGCAGGATTGGATTATTATATACCTATTTGGTCCTTTTGAAGCTATCGATTTATTTGTCAATAATTTTTGAATTATAATATTGACTCTATTTGACTATTTTGTGTACTATTATATAGGTATTATAATTTTGTACCTACAGCATAAGAAAGTTATAAAGGTGAAATACTGCATTTATTATATTCAGTACTGAATTTTTGTGTAAAATCACAACCTATTATTATTCAAAAAAGACAATATCTACGTAGAAAGACAAGAACGAGAAGGAAGAACATATAAGGTAGCAGTCACCCCCAGAGGGAGAAGGCGTGATTATCTGTTTGGATGACGTAGAAAGACCAACATCGCAAACTTTACGTCTAACCCCAACACATTGTCAATCAAATTATAAGTTATACCGAACAATAATCTGGAAACTAAGCAGTTACTCTGCACACAGAGAACTCCCCTGCGGCTTCACTCAGAGAAATCAGCTCCACTGTCAAAAATAACTTGTAAATTATTTATGACAAATGATTTTATTTTGCAAGTAGGTTTGTACGAATTGTTTTACATCTCAAATATATTTTAAAGACTAGTTGAGATCTTCTTTTCATATCTGACTAGTCTAGTAGTAGTCTAGACAAGTAGTAGGTAGTTGTATTTTAAAGTCCAGAGAAGCAACAATGCGTTGTTATGTCTGAACTTTACTTCAGGAACTGAACTTCCAGAAGTAAAGCTGTTTTTGTGCTTTTTATATTTAGTCACTAACTTGTAATAAACGCTATAATATATTTATTGTTATAATATATTTTGAAACTTCCGCTAGTATGGTGTACCTAATGAATATACATCATTAAAACTCGTTACCTTGTTGCTGTGGAATAATGCTGATTTCCATTAAATTATCTACTACAATACCTTAAAAAACTAAGGAAGCAATGGCCGCTCGATATTGTTTGTGATCAGAAGGAAAACTTTACTTCAGGAGCTGTACCTCCAGAAGTAAAGCTGCATTGGGACTGTACCTAAAGACCATATTTATTTTCCTTTATACTTAATTAGCCGCGTCCACGGTTTCACCCATGTAAATTTCGCTCCCGACGTAATATCGGGATAAAAACCTATGCTATCTGTTATTTATCCTCATCATCATCATCAACCATTTTATCGTCCCACTATTGGGCACAGGCCTCCTCTCATACATAGAAGGATTGACCGTAATCACCACGCTTGCTCAATGCGGGTTGGCGATTTCAGACTTAAATTCCAGATTTCCTCAAGATGTTTTCCTTCAGCTTTTAATCAGTCATTGGTGTCCAAGATATACTTAGAAAGTACGAGTACACATAACTTAGAAAAGTTACTTTGGTACTTGCCTGTGTATGGTATGTGTTATTCTTATTAATAAACTATCTGTGTGCTATTTATAATGCTATTTTTAATATAACTTCATCTAAATCCGTCCAGTATTTTTTGCACGAAAATGTAAGAAACATCCATCTATCTATTCATATTATATACATCCTTTTTTTGGTGTAGATGAGAAATCATCAAATCTTCAGAGTTTTACTAACACCCACCAGTGTTCTTACCTTCACTTGCCTGTGCACCAGAGCTACGGTTCCTTTTTTAACCAACCCGCAACCCTGACCCAGGAGGCATCGGTCTTCGTGGACCCCGTCACAATGTGCTGCCATCTCTTTGAGGCGCGCGTGTAACACAATACACCAACTATCTATGGGCCAAATTCCATTAAAATAAGTTCAGTAGTTTTTGCGTGAAAGTGTTACAAAGATTCATCTATTTATATACATCCTCACAAACTTTCACATTTATAATATTTTTAGAAAGTAGGATACGTTTCCACGAACGTGAGCCAGTACGGACCTTCCATTTATTTAATTAAGCACAGCCACACATGTCAAATCCCTGTTTTACAGAACATTTTCATTTAATTAAACACTTCAGTAAGGTCCGTGGTATAATAAACAACCTTATACCAGGCGTGACGTCACCAGAGTGAACGTAATTTGCACTCTAGGGTTCGATTGTTTAAAGAGGGTCCACATTTTTATGTAAGCTGTACCTTCAAAGGCTCTTCCGAGTCCTCAGTCGCTATCCGTACAGTTTCCTTCCTTATCTTTGGATATCTTTAAGATACGGAATTCCGTTTGAGCTGTTTTGTTTTTTGCTTTGCCTGTAGCGTTTGAAGTCTTTTCTGTTTTTTTGCACGCTCCGTGAATTTCCTTAGGAGTAGCTTTCATATGTTTTGTATTTATTTTTAAGAGAGATAGGAGTGGCTCAGTAGATGTAGCCGCGACTTAAGGCTTGTGGGTCACAGGTTCGAACTGAAATAGGCGCTTTACTTCTTTATTTTCAGCAGAACTGTTCTTAATGTTGAACTGTTCTAAGTATACTTGGACACTAATGACTGATTAAAAGTTGAAGGAAAACATATCGAGGAAACCTGGACTTTAAGTCTGAAAACCCCAAAAATGAAATCTGCATTGAGCAAGCGTAGTGATTACGCTCAATCCTTCTCTGTATGAGAGGAGACCTGTGCCCAGCAGTGGGACGATGAAAAAAAGGTTGATGATGTTCTCAAAACCGTGAAGGAAAACCTCGTGAGAAAAAAAAAAGAAGTCATGTGATATCAACCAACCTGAACTGGGTAATCGGTTCTCACAGAGAAGAGATGAGTGTCTCAGCAATGAAACCAATAAAGGATGATTATTTCTGCCTCGCATTCATTTTGGTCTTTTTTCCATTTATCTCATAGGTGTACAAGTTTCTGCCATTTTCTGAACATTCGGACGTGTATTATCATGTAGGAAAATAATTTTGTCATATCTGGAGTAGTAATTGGGGGCGTTTTTCCTCTTCCTTCTATTTTCCTCCAATAACGCTTCCAATTTCATGTCTTCGTACGATTTCGGTCTTAAACTACGTTCTTTGTCTTCACAGCTGCTAAACTTTCGAAACCACTCACGCCAACTTCTCTCGCTTAAAGCAGCTTCACCATAAGCTTCTACAAGAAATCTATGGGCGTCAGCAGCAGATTTCTTCAAATTAAAGATTTTTTTTTTTAATAATTATAAACTAGCGCTTGACTGCAATCCCACCTGATGGTAAGCAGTGATGCGATCGTTGATGGTAAAGCGCGCTTGTTTATTAAGAGCGTATTCACTCAGAAACACTGCGCGAATAGGAAGGAAGACGGCAGTTGAGCGAGGTGATGCAATGTTAAACCCAACAACACGACCAACGATGCTACGCCAAAGGGAGATTGATCAGAAGACCCTCCACGACCCAACTCCCAACACAACAACATTAGGCGCACCGTACCTGGCACACATCGCAACTCAACTGCTCAGACCCATCCTCCGTACGGCTTCACCAGATATCATGCCGGAACACGACAAATCGCTTGGCGGCAAGGCTTTGTCTGGTGGGTGGTAACTTTTGCCGGCGGCCGATGTTATGGCCTACCACCGAGAAGATTAAGAAAAGTTCACGCAAATGACGCTTATTCGGCACAAAAGTTGTAATTTTTGCACAACAATAAATATGTAATTGTGATACAGAGTCACTAATACTCTAAGTGTATGTTTTTACCAGATGTCAGAAATTACGATATCACAATTTTAAATCTGATAATCTCAACGTACCTAACCTTTTAGCGAGGACATCATTTGTTAAACGGCGAGAACTTGTTTGTACACGTAATTATAAGTGAAAGACTATAAGGACGCAAACTCCCTAATCAAATAATTAAATCAAGAAGTTACCACCCATCAGACCAAGGTCTTGCCGCCAAGCGATTCGTCGTGTTCCGGCATGATGTCTGGTGATGCGGTACGTCGGACGGGTCTTAGCAGTTGTGTTGCGATGTGTGCCGAGTACGATGCACCAAATGTTGTTGTGTCGGGAATTTGGTCGTGAAGGGTCCCCAGATCAATCTCCCTCTGGCGCAGCATCGTTGGTCATGCTGTTGGGTTTAACATTGTATCACCTCGCTCAACTGCCGTCTTCCTTCCTATTCACTAAGTTTTTTTTAAGTGAATAGGCTTAATAAACTAGCGCGCTTTACCATCAACGATTGCATCACTGCTTGCCATCAGGCCGGATTGCGGTCAAGCACTAGTTTATAATTATTAAAAAAAAACGACTTCCAAATTTGACTACACTTACAAATGAACCTAATAACAGCGTGTTAAAAATAAATCGATAAAGCCACCGTCGATAAAAAAATCCTCAAGTGCAAAACGGACTTACGCATTGAGGATGCTGTAGAAATTAGTAAGAATAAAAGTACAAACTTATAGTTTTCGGACTTTTTCTTTTTCGGATTTATTCACAGTCCCATGGAACAGTAGACCTGAGTATTTGATATAAATTTCAGCTTGATACCTCCACGCCTTTTTGAATAAAGGGCTCTTGACAGATGGATAACAAAGTGATTCTATAAGGGTTCTGCTTTTCCTTTTGGATACGGAAATCAACTTATTACTTTTTTCCTTTTTACTTGTCTTGTATCATTACTGAAATAAAGTCAAGAAACATCTAAGTAATAACTTTAAAAGCTCTCGTTTGCTCTTCCTTTCCTCAAGTTTCTATTATTAGGGAACCTCGTCTATTCAGTGTCGGTGGTACAGATTTCTTAGCGAAGAGCATTTCGGAGCTAGGTATAAAAAAAGCAATGCACTCTCGAGCACTTAGTTTTTAACGAATTGAACTGTATGTAGTTAGTTTAGTTTTTAACAATAGTCGTGGTGGCCTAGTGGTTAAAACACTAGCCTCTCGAACCACCAATATAATTTTTCTAAGTTATATAAAGTATGTTAAGAAAACCCTGTCCGACCCGTGAAGGTGTTGTTAGGTATCGATAATTGATTCTACTAATGCATACAAAACCGGGCCAAACTTTAAAAAAAAATCCCCCTAAAAAATAAATATTATTTCGCAAAAAGAGGTAACTTAATAAATGTGCGCTATGCACACCTATGCCCCATTCCGCGGGCGGCGGGCGGCAGGGCACGCGGCACGTGGTCGCATCGCTATTCGCCCATAATAATACTGGTGTTGTCACTTTTTAAAAATTACCAAATTTCGGGGAAGTTGAAATTAATTCGCGGGAAAAAAAGATTATTTCAAAATTCATTTGTATTGGTACTATGATGATTACGTAAAATTTTATATTATATTTGGTCATGTGTTTACCTAACCTTTATTATCCTTATGGGTCGGACAGGGTTTTCTTAACATACTGTATAATGGCGCCGATTCATTTGATAAAAAATTACACAAATTTTAAGTTCAGTAAGTCTTTTCCTTTCTATTTCATTAAGAAGAAAAGAACAGAGGAAAAAAAAAAATTCCTGTCAAATTGAGATGCTCCGACAGTTTATATGCGATTAAAACATGGCTACTAAAAATACGTCAAGCGCGGACTGATTTGACAGTTTGAAACTAACATTTCGTCGCTTAAGTTCTAACACCGAACACATCGAAGCACTGCAGTTAGATCAATTGTTGGACTTTTGAGGGTTCCAACAACTCGTAACGACTGACATTAGATGTTCGTGCTTTCCGAGGCACGACCAGAACAGTATAAATATTCATAATCATGCATACAAATATTTGCTCTGCACGGTGATCGAGCCCGCGCCTCCTTGCGCAGCGGGCGCGTTCGCTACCGCTACGCCACGGAGGCTGTCGACAATAATCGCTTTACTTATCTATCCTACAACAACGGCATAGTATTCTGTAATCTGTGACAACGGGGTGGACTCCGGGACTGGCAGAAGTGAAAACTTAATTATTAATTACATTTAAGTATTTTCATTATTAACAACTTTAACTTTAAGGTATTATAAAATCTCGGATTATTTAGAGGATAGAGAGGCTTGGGACTGAGCTGCTCGCTCTGGTAAGCATTGTTATTAAGCAATATGCGTAATTATAACGTAAATTATTGTAAACATTTTCATTTTTAATGTCTGGACTTTAAAAAAGACGATGATCCCTGAGTTTGTTTCGGCTATTTCTTCTCAGAGGTAGTCAGTTAGGAAATGCCGGCTTCATCTAGTTTAAAAAAAGAAAAAGAAAAAAAAAACATATGACGTGTAAAAGTGATCGGTGATCCTACTTGCTTAATAAACGATTTCATTTCATTTCATTTCATAACATTCTCATAAAGAAAATCTATGCAGCCTGCGGATAATGACTGCGTCGTCGATGTTAGTTGACTTGGGAATTATTTGTATGACCGTGTTTTCCCTGGGTAGACGTTTTGCAGCGGTAACCGACATCCACGGGACCGGTGCTGCGGGCGACCGCTATGTATTGTAAAACAAAGTCGCTTTCTCTGTCCCTATATCCCTATGTATGCTTAAATCTTTAAAACTACGCAACACATGTTGATGCGATTTTTTTAAATAGATAGAGTGATTCAAGAGGAAGGTTTATATGTATAATACATGCACCCGTGCGAAGCCGGGGCGAGCCGCTAGTATTTTATAAAGGTAGCACCGGATTCCCTTGTGGATTGTTTCTTTTTTTTTAAATATTGCCCTACACTAGAAATTGAAGAGGAGATTGAAGTTGTGGTGGCCTAGTGGTTAAAACACCAGTCTCTCAAGTAACTTTGTACCAATGTAACTTTTCTAAAGTTACATGTACTTTCTAAGTATATCTTGGACACTAATGACTGAAGGTAAAGGAAAACTTCTTGAGGAAACCTGGACTTTAAGTCTGAAATCGCCAACCCGCATTGAGCAAGCGTGGTGATTACGCTCAATCCTTCTCTGTATGAGAGGAGACCTGTGCCCACCAATGGGACGATAAAAAAAGGTTGATAATGATGAACAGTTAGACTGGTAAAGCGGACTCTAGACTCCAAAGCTGTAAAGCTTCGGATACGACTGGGATTAACGCGAGATGAAGAACTAAAGCGATTATTGTAGAGCTTCTCTATAAACAAAATTTGACGTTAAATTATTTCCTTTTTTATTATTAGATATATATTTAAATTATTATTTTTAATAAGTAACTTTTCAGGTTGATTTTTTACATCTTGTGTTCATTAAACCCAAATATCTTACGGAACAGTACTTTTTCCATAATAAAATTTAGCCTATGTCACTCAGTGATAATGTAGCTTTCTAATGAAAAAAGAATTATTAAAATCGGTTCAGTACTTTTTGAGTTATTCGTTACATACAAAAATACAAATCTTTCCTCTTTATAATATTAGTGTAGACTAGCGATCAGCCCGGATTCGCACGGGTGGAATGCTGATACTAAATACATTACAAAAAAACTGTTAATGTTGTATAATAAACATAACGGCCCGCCGCCCAACCGGCTGGTACAGCCGCAAATGCGACGCCCCACAATTTTTAAATTTGTAATATCATCGAAACTATTTATTTAAATCATGTGCTGTAAAGGGCGATATATTTAAAAAAATGTAGGGGTTTTAGGGGGGATTACCGTTAACATTTATGGGGATAAAAAATAGATGTTATCCGATTCTCAGACCTACCCAATATGCACACAAAGTTTCATAAGAATCGGGAAAGCCGTTTCGGAGGAGTTTAACCACAAACACCGCGACACGAGAATTTTATATATTAGATTGTGATTTGAAATTTTATAATTATGATATTATTTCTGTCTAGTACTTGTTTTGTACAACATATAAATTACACAATAAAAATATGATAAACCAAATACTAATCAGTAATCAGCAAGTACCTAAAAAGTTTATTACAATAGCCAATACAAAACCGGATTTCTCATAAATCTCAAATTTGGTACTGAAAAGGCCAACATCAAAAAAACAAAATCAAAGCATTTATTTCAAATAAACCAGTTACAGGCACTTTTGAATTGTCAGAAGGTCGGTCAGTCAGTAAGGTGAAGCTAGTCGCCCATTCCAAAGAGTAGGTACCTATGGAGAAGAACGGGCAAGAAACTCCATGGACACTCTTTTAAATTATCAAGATATTGATGAAATTTTTAGTTAACAGACAAATACTCGTAAATAAATCAAACTCGTTATCTCGAATCGTTCGAAGAAACAACTCGACATAGATATCCTTACATTTCCTTCAGTTTCTTACAAAGTTGCTACCCTTAAAACTTTAATAAAAACTCCTTACTTGCAATATTCCTAGTGCCCCATAAAGTGTTATCAAAGTCCCTTTTAAGGGGAATTTGTGATCTCTGCACAGCTCCTGCGCTGTTTACGATCCCTGAATCCTCTGGTTCAACTATCCAATTAGGTAGTTAACCAACAGTTCGCAGGTTGAGGCCCTGATATGAGTAGTACTTGGGTGACTGTAGGATATTTCCCTTCTTGGGTTAAAGGATTAATTTTGTAGCCGAAAATGGAAGCCTTGTGAGATTAATTTCAGAGAATTTTGAGAGAAATTGGTTTTGGTTAACATCTTGAACGTTCACGTCACTGTTTTGATCTAGCTACGCATATTGCATATTATACTAAACAGATTTTGATAAGGTGTTCACTAAAATTTAGAGAATTAGTTCCCAAAGATGTATGAAAAAAGCACGTCCTCTCTCTTTAAACATATCATTATATTTTATTTGCTCTTGTATGATGATTATTAATTTAATTATTCCTTTCTTTAAAAAAAAACCTAATCGCACACGAGAAATTTCTCCTGAGTTGTGGATGCATTTACAAACTTATAACTCACATAAATACAGACAACCAGACCCAGAACAAGTACTTATTATTGACCTAAAAATATTTGTCCGTGCGGGAATCGAACCCGCGACACGCAAACATTTAACCACTACGCCAATTGAAAAAAACCCATTGCTACTGATAACGTGTTACATAATAACCCTGTTGTTCTAAGTAGAGAGAAGCCTCTAACAGATGCTTCTAAGAATATTTTAGTCTTATTTTAACATAGTGTACTTAATGATACTTTGTTTATGTTCGCTTAATTAACATAAAAGGCAAGACACTTCCCTTTGTTGTAGCTACATCATTAAATCTTGTTTTAAGCAAATTGAAAATTCGATACCTGCCTGTACCTTCTACATAGTACATGAAACGAGATAATATTTTGTCATTTTCTGCGCTGAAGTTAATTATAGCCTCAAGAGTATACGTATGTATACTCTCATAATATACTTACGTATGCTTTTAATTTTTATATGTAATTGTAGACCAGGGCTTGACGGCAATCGTAAGCAGTGATGCAATCGTTGATGGTAAAGCACGCTAGTTTAATAGGAGCCTATTCCATCTAGCATTGCTTGAAGCATTTTTTCTTTAATAAGCATTTTTTCTTGTAATGCCATCAATACGTTCTTTAAGAAAATCAGGATGCTGGAGTGATTGGTTTGACTATTCGGAATGTCAGCGTCTCCTCGTGACACTCGATAAAGTCTAGAGCCTGAGTTCGTAGTGATGAAACCGAGTTAGTCCTAGAAGGTGGTGTGGGCAAGAGGGGGTGAGAAGATCGAAACATTGTTCTTCGAACTATCAATGTTTCGATCAATAATACGAAATGCATGACAGTTTCTGAAAACTGTCATGCAATCCGTATTGTTGAGTTATGTACCTAATGTAGGTATATGATTGGCTAGCGTGACTGGCTTGTTCGTAAGCTACAATGTCATTTAAACTGCAGACCGTGCTTTTACCGTGAACACTACCCGCATTGCGTCCACAGTAATTGAAATATGCCTGATGAACCAAAGACAAACATACCATCTCCGACAAGCTTTAATTTGCTCAGGATTAGGAAGCTGAAGAGATAATGTGCCGGCTGTGTTATTAGCCGTAAAACCAATCACCGTAAGCGAAGTGACCTTACGTATAAGTTAAGACGTCCTTAGGCTAGGTAGAGCGACGATCTTCGTAAGATGGCTAGATGCTGCTGGACGAGAGTTACCAAAAATCTAACTATAGATTGATGGAGATTTTGTGAAAAGCACTTTCTCTCGCTTGCTCTTGTATGAGGTATATTAATTAACTGCAGGGTGCCAGGGAAACGCTTCCGAAAACGAAGACAGGTGATAAGGCTAGTGATTCTCGATACGATACCATCAAAAAATGAGGATTTTTTTTTACAATTTTACTTAAGCATTTTTCGTACACTATGCTGTGGGAACAGTTAAATGAGTTAAATGAAACCATTATTTGCGATTAAACATTTTTTTTTTCTTTACAACTCTAACAAGTAATGTATTCGTAAATAAATAATCAGCTGACAGCTGACGCTCGCGCATACACTCGAGTTCAACGACCGCGTGCGGTCACCGACATCGCGACGCGCGACGTGCGATGCGCCGGCTAACTTAGTGCGGCGGGGCCATGTGATCGGACTATCTTCCTAAACTACTAACCTTCACTCGATCGCTTGAAGCAAATGTCTTTTCAGTTCACTTCTACCTAGTTGTGGGATATCTGCTTACGGGTTCCATTCGTGCAAGGATCGTAATGATTTTCCCCTTGAACAGGGTTACAATTTTATTTTGATCTGAACGTTCAAATTTACAAATCAGAAAAATCCAGTTTACTTTGCTTAACCTTGAGGCCCATATCGAAGGTACTTAGATACCTACAGCCGGCAGTGTGGCTGTAAGGCCATAAAAATCCTTTGTAAAGCGCCGCTAAAATAAAGAAAAATAAACATTACAGAGGCGTCAACAGTTTTAATTGATTGATCGTGAATTTAATAACAGTTTTGTATTATGTCGATAATCGCTAGTAAATGAAATAAAGCAAAAGATCGCTGACATCAGCTGTAATTGACTAAAATTTTTTCATCGCATGTGAATCAATTGAATTTGAACTTTATAATAATGTTATTAAAGTCACACGATGCGTGCTCGTTTATTGCAAGAACTGGATCCTTCATTTAGTAAGTAAACCTAATCAATTTAAAGTGAATAATTAAATTAATTGAATCTAAGAAACCAGTTAAATCTTATTTAAAAGTTAGAAAATGAAAACAGTTTGTAATAAAGCATAAGTACAATTTCCTAACAATTAAAATGAATTGATTTCTGATCTCGTAATTATTCTTTTAGCATTTTCGCCTCTGTAAACACACCGCTTTAACCTACGCGACCGCCGGGAACTCCCCCAAAGCGTTTGACCTTCATAGTACATCTTTAGTTAATAATTAGTGTTCCTTGCGACTCGGTTCGTGAGCTTGTGCGTTACGTTTGTAACCGATTATTTAATTATTGTTTTGTTAGTTTTAAATTTGTGTTTAGTTATTAGGTATTGTTACGTTTTTAGTGCTGTTTTATTCTTTTTAGTTATAACTTTTTGTTGTTTTAGACAATGCCTGAGGCATACGTGTACAGTGCTCGTGAATACGGCAACATGTTGATGTGTTTAGGAGAAGAATTCTAGGACCAGTGTTTCTACCGCAGCGTCTCAATGGATCAGCATATCTTAATTTTATAAATGGACATTTAAATGATATGCTAGAATGTGTCTGTGGCTGAATTTCGTCGAGCATGGTTCCAGCACGATGGAAGCATGCTCGTTACGCGTCCCGTCCGCGAGCGTCTCACTGAGCTTTTTAATGACTGCTGGATCGGAAGGCTGGGGCCGCACGCCTGGCCGTTCACCCGACTTAACGCCGTTGGACTTCTTTTTATGGGGGTATGTGAAAGAAAGAGTGTTTGATCGGGAATGTGACAGTGCTGATGAAATGCGGGGCAGAATAGTGAGTGTTTTTAATAAACTACGTGAAGAATGTGTTGAGGAATACTGATGCCTCGTGTTCACGGATCGACACAGCGACGGGCCCGGCTTTGTATTGAAATGAATGGAACTCAGTTCGAGCCAAACCTCATAAGGTCGCAAAGGATTTAGACAGGTACGTAAAATGCCTCTGTCAGCTTTTTACAATGGACTACAATTGCGATTTTGAAAGTGATGTTTGTAAATTGCGTATAAATCGGCTCCTTTCGGCGGCGGCTCTTTTAAGCGCGGGCGCGGTAGTGCGACGTCGCCTTGCGTGTCAGTGACCTCATGTTTCGTACGCTATCCAATGCTTGTTTACGAAATATGAAGTCTTGAAAATAATCAATTTAAAGCGAAAGGTTATTGGTATCCGTTTGCATTTAGGTTGTATATAATCTACGTTCTGGCTTCGGAAGCGTTCTCCTTACACCCTGTATAGTTCTTTAAAATAGTAAGATAGACTTTATGTACTGCACGGTTAGCGCAGTGGTTAAGCTATTGACTGCTGCACTGGGTGTCGCGGGATCGATTCCCGCACGGAACAAATATTTTGTATGAGCTACAAGTAGTTGTTCCGGGTCTGGCTGTTTGTGTATGTGAGTTTATATGTTTGTAAACGCGTATGGAAACGATATAAAAGAACAAAAAAAAAATTATAATCTATATTAATAGTATACTGTAGTCTACCTAAAGTACTTGTCTTTCCCCTTGGTATTCTATCCAAAGGTTGTCTGTAAAAGATCGCTTTTAGCGATAGGACCGCCCATTGTTCTTTCATTCATTTTTGAGGAATGGGTCTACAAAACTGTCTTAGGATCCCAATCGTCTATTCCCAGACTCGCAGGCCTCTTAATACTTTGACGAGTCAATTGAAGCGCCGAAAACTGCCAATATAATTGACTTTTTTCTTTGACTACCAATTAATTATTAGAAAGCTATTCCTTTTTTTCTATTAATTATAACCTAGTGCTTGACCGCAATCCCGCCTGATGGTAAGCAGTGGTGCAATCGTTAACGATAAAGCGCGCTAGTTTATTAAACGCCTATTCAATCTAGCCTTGAAGACACTTACATTTTAGTGAGACGGAAATACCGCCGCTGGCAAATCATTCCAGTTCCTCGATATAAGCGGTATAAAAGACGAGGCGAAATGCTGCGTCCGGACCGTAGTGCTGTCAACAACTGGTATGAAGCCAATAACACTTTTGTTTTCCCTCGGGAATATATTTTTTTTTTTTTATTAAATTATTTAATCCAGACTTCTAACTTTACGTCTGCAAAATTTCAAAGCAATCGGTTCAGTAGTTACAGCGTGAAAGCGAAACAAACAAACAAACTCACTTTCCGACTTACAATTTTAGCAAGGAAGTAAGGATAAGGATTACACCAACACCACATTTGAGTATAAAGTTTAGTAACTTGTTAACTGTTCCGTTGATAGCAATAATTTCAGCTTAAGTACTATATAATATAATGTCTTAGTTTATTGTCAAACTTATGTCAGAGGAATAGATTCTATTTTGGGTTATCACTTTATTGAAACGCCGTGAGGCTCGGCTTATTTTTGCTGTGGTTGCAATGTTTTAATCAAATTTTCAGATTATAATTATGAGCGACAGATATCTATGGTTTAGATTTTCTGATAGATGAAAAAATAGATAAAACTAGTTCTCAAGCCTAACGAATGTATATAATTCACGCACGTTGACCTCTGGCGTAAGCTGTTGCGCCAGCGTGCGCAATACTATGATCTACCGTGCACGCTCGGTAATCACACTGCAAAAATTGACATGGTGTAAAAATTATTGGGAACGATTCAGTTGCTTATTCTGAACAAACTATATTCAGGTTTCGTATAAACAAAAATAGCGTTGTAAAAATCAGATTCCTACGAACAACGTTAAAACACACATTCGCGTTACGCTGCGTGGCTATGTTATAATGGAATTTATCTTTAATTGCAACTTACCACCTTACTTTACTAACTAATGAAACCAACCAACCGAAATGCGTGTCCAGTATTTTTATCTAAAGAATTTATGTACAAAATTTCAAAAGCTATCATGAAGAATAACGAAGTTATGAGCTTGTTATGTTAACTAGCTGTCCCTACGAAAATGTGGTCAAGGCACCGCTCGCTCGCCCGCGCCTGCAGCGCCGCGGCGTCGTCTTGCGTTTATTGAGAATAATTTCTGTTTGTATTGTAATTAACTAGTGATTACCTTTTTCATATCACTTGCAGATTAAAGACTGTCGTAATGGCCAAGTGTAGGTAGATATTATTGTGTACTTTACTCGTAAATGCAGTCGTAAATAATTTATAAAATAAAATATATAGATGCATCAGGTCTATGTGTGGCCTTAAAAAGTGGAGTTTAATAGTATCACACGAGTGTGTAATACCTAATTATGTACAGTTTCATACACTACTTTATCTAATCTCATACATTTTAAGAAACAATAATAATCAATTATGTGTCCAGCGAAACACAACAACGACTCGCAATGCAAAGAAACGTATTTGGCGCCAAAATTCTGCACCCTGCATCAAAGCGCACGCGCCAAAGCGCGCGCAGGTACAGATAAAAAATGAAATAGTGCTATCTATGGTTTGTAATCTGTACGGTAATGAAAAAAAAAATTATTATAACATTATTTTGTTAGAGAAATAATGTTATAATTTAATTTTTTCATTTCCTTTCGATATACTATGGGTAAAGTACGTCAATATAAACTCCTTTTTAGTTTTATATTTTTAATTTTTTGACGATTTTCTTGATGATGATTCACTTGTTTAATTGACGTACTGTTTACACTTTTTGACATAGTTATTGTGACCCTGTTTTGATTTTTTAAATATATTTCTGTTTGGAATTATTAAAATTCTTACTAATGTGACCATATTTGACATCTTTTAATACAAATATATATAATACTCCTTGCAATTCCAAAGTTCTTTAGCTTAAATTTTGAATTGTGAACATTTGCATGCCCATGTGTCGGTAAAATATGGAGAACTTTTTTTTTTAAAAAAGCACCTGTGTGCTATAGGTACCCATGTTTGCAAAGAAATAAATACTTTACTTTACTTTACTTTACTTACTTATGTAAGCTTAATTAGCTAAGATGTGGGTATTTTTGATAATATCCTATCTAGTATGTAACAATGAACACAATGCAATTGTATTGTAATATTATTTAAGAAGCAAATTGAAATAGTAATTATTATTAAAATTATAGTCGATTATTTAATTGTATCGAATCAAAGTTTAGGATGACAACACTGTATGACATTATTCGATGTATTCAAATCGAGGTAAAATGGAGGCATTGGCCATTTGACTGCGGAAACGATCACTTGTTATAAAATAAATCCGCTAATATTATCATAATCTTCGTTTAATTTGGGAGATAAAGAGTAGATCTTTTATCTCAGAAGTGGCATTATTCAGTTACGCCTACAATTTTGAAGCAATATTCTCAAACAACGTGTCCACGTGTTGCCACGCGTTTTCACCTTTTACCTGGTAACAATGGATAGAACTAGAGATAATCGCAAGAGCAATACGCGTAAACGTCGCCGTGACCGGAGCAGAGAAAAACGAACGAGAACTACGCATAAACGGAAGCAACGAAGGCAGCGTTCGAGCAATCGTGATTCTACGTTGGAATCTCTCCGTAGTGAAGATCGCAGTTCCCATGAGCAGAGTATGAGGCGCCGTCACCAACCGAACCGGAGTCGCAGTCGGAGTAGCAGCTACGAGCAGCGTCGGGACCTGGACGGGAGCCGCAGTAGGCGAGGCAGCAGTGAGCGAAGTCGCAGTAGGCGCTTAGAATCCAGCATCAAGCAACACACTCCCCCAATTCCCGGGTACGTGAGTAACACCAATGTTCTTAACAATGACACGCAAGCGTTTTTGGCTACTTTAGTGGAAACTTTGACCAAAAGTCGACCTGAGGGCAACAAATTTCCTATGCTAGGCAATGTGATTCCAGATTTTGACCCTATGGTAAAGAGTCAGACTATTGTAATGTGGATCAATAAAGTTGAGGAATGTGCTAGGCTCTATGGTTGGGGCGACGATCAAATAGTACATTACGCTCTGCCTAAACTGTCAGGGATTGCCAAAACGTGGTACGAGGCTCTGCCATCAATGTCGTATTTATGGTCAGAGTGGAAGGACAAATTGAAGCAGTCATTCCCGAGTAGTGAAGACTATGCTGAATTATTAACCGAAATGTTGTCAAAACGTGTGAAGTTTAATGATTCGCTAGAACATTATTATTATGAAAAAATTAATCTACTAAATCGATGCGAAATACAAGGTAAACGTGCGGTAGATTGCTTACTATATGGGATTGAGGATCGGTCATTAAGATTAGGCGCTAAAGCAGCAAAATGTCAGGAGCCCGAGCAAGTTCTGGTATATCTTCAATCTATCAAGCAACATATTCGTGATCCAGATAGGTCGAGGGTAAATTACGATAGACGTAACAACACTACTTTTTTAGTATCTAGTAATAGCTCTAAGCAGATTGGTAATAACAGCGAAGCTAAGACTTCGAAGCCATACAATAATGCGTCAATTGTATGCTTTAACTGCAACGAACATGGGCATTTCAGTTCTAAATGCACAAAAAAGATATTGAAGTGTAACGTTTGTTCTAAATTAGGCCATTTGTCAATTAACTGTCCCAGATTACCCTCTGACTCGGCTAATAAAATATATAGACCGAAAGAAAAAGATGTGATGCGCATTGAAACCAATAATACTAATGATTTTTAATATCTGATTAATCTGAAACTCAACGGTAGAGTTATTTAAGGCTATGTGGATTTGGGTAGCCAATGCACGCTGATTCGTCATAGTGAGGCTGTTAGGAGGGGAATCACGTGGACTGAAAACAACTTGCCGCCTATAAAATTTATAGGAGGGAGTATAGTAATACCAGTGGGTGTTTCAAGCGTTATTATTGAAATTCAAGGTATTATAGAGAAAGTCAACGCATACATCGTTATTGATAGCGTTATTAAATATTCAGTTTTAATTGGACATAGCTTCACAGAAAAACCAGGTATAGCTATAACGAAAACTACCCACTCGTTAATATTTAGTCGTGAACAACCAGTCAAATTACCACTGAGTTTAAAAACCGATATTGTGATACTCCCTAAGGATACGCTCATTACACGAGTGATCTGTACCAGTAATATTTCTGATATCAATTTATTAGATTTTGAAAATGCTGAGACTAAGTCTGCTTTCAATTATGGCAAACAGCTTAGTCAAAGTGAGATTAATCGATTGAAAGAATTGCTCAAAAGGTATGAAACATGTTTTTCAGACAACTTAAAAGACCTGGGATTAACTAATGTAGTTCAGATGGAAATTGAATTGAGTGATTCGCAGCCAGTAGTTTACCGCCCATATAGACTCTCCTTTCCGGAGCGTAAACAGGTTCAGACTATGGTAAAGGAAATGATCGATGCAGGCATAGTATGCGAGTCAAACTCGCTTTACGCTAGCCCAGTTTTATTGGTAAGGAAAAAGACTGGCGAAAGTAGAATATGTGTTGATTATCGTGTATTAAATAGTAACACAAAAAAGGAACACTATCCATTACCTTTAATTGATGATCAACTTGCCAGGCTAGCTGGCAATTGCTTATTTGTAAGTTTAGACCTTGCATCTGGCTACTATCAGAGGCAAAATCTCAAGACAAGACAGCATTTGTTACTCCTGATGGGCAATATCAGTTTAAACGCATGCCTTTTGATCTAGCAAATGCTCCTTCGATCTTTCAACGAGCAATGAGTAAAATACTGTCGAAAGTCGGTTATACGGTCGTTTATATGGACGACGTATTGATTCCTTCCCCAACATTTGACCAGGGAATGAGACGGCTAGAGGAGGTACTTCAGCTAATAAAAGACGCAGGTCTTACGCTGAAGTTGAAAAAATGTAGTTTTTTTTGTACTGAGCTAGACTTCCTAGGATTCCATGTTAGCGGTGAGGGGATACGTCAAGGGAAACTCAAAACATTATCTATAGAAAATTTCCCAATACCCCGGAACGTTCACGATATCAGGCGATTTATCGGCCTGACTAGCTTTTTCCGGAGGTTTGTTAAAGACTTCGCTTTTATTGCCCGTCCACTAACAGATCTCTTAAAATCTAAATTCAAATGGAAATGGACAGCGGAGGAGGCGGAGTCGTTTAGAGTTTTGAAGGCAAGATTAGTTCAACGTCCTATATTAGCTTTATACAATCCTAATTTAGAAACCGAAATTCATACGGATGCGTCGAAGCTAGGTATTGCGGGGATTCTCCTACAGCGAGGTACTGACGGTTTACTTAGGCCAGTGGCGTACTACAGCCGTAAAACTACGGTAGACGAGCAAAAATTTCATTCCTTTGAGTTGGAAACTCTAGCGGTAGTCGCAACTTTAAAACGATTCAGAGTCTATTTACTAGGGCTAAGATTTAAAATAGTCACCGATTGTAACGCACTTCGTACTACCTTAACTAAGAGAGACCTTGTGCCACTAATTTTGTACAGACAGAGTTCGCGAATGGCTCACGTAGATGCTCTCAGCCGTGCCCTGTGGGTGAACCTACTGATATCGATACCGAGCATGTTTTGATGTTCAACACATAGACGTTCATGATTGGATCGCTACTGTACAGGGTGATGATAGCGAAATAAAACGTATAAAAGACATCTTAGAAGATGACACGACTAAGTTTGTAGCTGACATACGTAAGAATTACATGTTGAAGGGCAGTCATGTATATAAAATCTTAGACGAAGGATTACGATGGGTAGTTCCGAGGGGTTGTAGGTGGCAAGTGCTGCGCATGAACCATGATGAGGTAGGTCATTTTGGCTTCGAAAAAACGTTAAGTCGTATCAGGAGCATATTTTGGTTTCCAAAAATGTGTAGATTCACCATGAAATACGTCTCAGTCTGTTTGGAGTGTGCGCATCATAAAGCACCTGGCGGCCCCAAAGAGGGAGTGATTCATCCAATACCCAAATTGGAGAAACCATTCCATACACTTCATGCTGATCATCTAGGCCCATTCATTCGCTCTAGGAGAGGCAACACGTATTTGCTTGTTATTATAGATGCTTTTACGAAATTTGTCAATATACGAGCTGTTGAAGATACTAAGAAGGCTAGGGCTATTAAGACATTCAAGGAACATTTCAGTTATTTTGGTGTTCCTTCTCGTCTTATAATAGATCGTGGCTCTTGTTTCACGAGCGCAAAATTTAAGTTTTATGGACCAATTAAAAATAAATCATATTTTGAATGCAGTAGCTACTCCAAGAGCTAATGGACAGGTTGAAAGATTTAACAGAACGATAACTGATGCCCTGAGTTTAAATGTCAAGACGTAAATGACAACTTATGGGACGAATAGATTGGTGACGTACAATTAGGTATTAATACCACTATTAATAAATCAACAGGGAAGAGTCCCTCTGACCTGTTGTTTGGTTGCAGATTGATGAACGCATCAGAGAATTTATTGAGTGATGTAATCGCCGAAACAACTGAACGAATCGATGGTGATGCCTTACTAAAACTGAGGTCGAATGCTAGGAAAAGGATAGAAAAACAACAGAATTATGCTAAAAAAACAATTCGATAAGCGTAGGAAGAGTCGGGCTATATATAATGTAGGTGATTTGGTCAGGGTAGAGAGGACAGTTATAGGCAAAGATAATATAGGAAAATAGCACAAACTCCTCCCCAAATTTCAAGGTCCCTATCGAATCCTCAAAATATTACCTAATGATAGATTTCTTATCGAAGATACCCCTATAACAGGAAAGGGTAACAAGAGGTATGAAAATGTTGTCGCGCTAGATAAAATTCATCCCTAGATGAATTTTAAAGGTTACACCAGTGAGAGCTCTGATAGTGATCATAGTGAAACTACAGAAATAGAAATAGAGAAAGAGTGATGTATTACTCTATGTAGTAGGTAGTAACGATATTATTATTACATTTGGGGCACTATAATAATATACTAAATTACAAGAATTAATCAAGTTGTCTGATGGAAATGAGTAGGAATTGCGTGTCATTATTAAGGTCTATATATATACATATATGAGCAATCAGTGCAGATAATGAATGGCATTAAGAAATTGATGTCGCACGTATGATTGCAAGATAGTGAGTAAGATGTGAGCACAATTTGTCACAGAGGTCAGTGCAGATTATGAATGGTGCCAAGATAACGGTGCCGCACAGTTGACCAAAGATCGTGATAGATTGTGCAAGATAGTGAGTAAGATTATACAATGTGAGCACAATTTGTCATAGAGGTCAGTGCAGATTATGAATGGTACCAAGATAACGGTGCCGCACAGTAGACCAAAGATCGTGACAGACTGTGCAAGACTTGCAGATTTTGATGAAGATTTATGACTTTGTTAAAAACCATAAGTTAAACTCAGATGTAACATAATAATATACGTAGACTTTGAAATTTTGATTGTGATGAGAATTTATAACAGAGTTTGTGAAAAATATATAGTACGCAACTGTAACGAAATTACCTTATCATAAGAATTATTATATAAGAATCAAATTAGCTATAGAAGTATGTCCGATGATAGTCTTTATTTAGTCTTAATTTGTTTTTTTTTTGTGTTTATACTTATCTTTATATTAAATATTTTACACCAAACAAGTGAGAGGACTCACTTACACAGGATGGCCGAGCTGTAAGCTTAATTAGCTAAGATGTGGGTATTTTTGATAATATCCTATCTAGTATGTAACAATGAACACAATGCAATTGTATTGTAATATTATTTAAGAAGCAAATTGAAATAGTAATTATTATTAAAATTATAGTCGATTATTTAATTGTATCGAATCAAAGTTTAGGATGACAACACTGTATGACATTATTCGATGTATTCAAATCGAGGTAAAATGGAGGCATTGGCCATTTGACTGCGGAAACGATCACTTGTTATAAAATAAATCCGCTAATATTATCATAATCTTCGTTTAATTTGGGAGATAAAGAGTAGATCTTTTACTTAAAACATATTAATTTTACTTGGGATGTATTATTCCCCTGCACAACGAGACGGTGGTCCCGTCCGCTGTGCGCACATGCCTAGGACCAATATGGTCCGCCGAGAAATGTGTTGTGCGCTCGATAACCACACGGCAACATTTTTTAAATATATTTGGGAAAAAATATAACATGGTGTAAGTATAGTTGGAATTGATTCAGTTGCTTATCCTGAACAAACTATATTCAGAATAAAGAAAACATAACTTTGTCTACAATATTATTATATGTATAACCCTGTACATGTGCTGCTGTAAACTAATCATCTACCCAGCCTTTCTCAGCTACAGTATATTGGGGTCAGCTTCCAGTCTAACCGGATTCTGCTGAATAACAGTATTTTACATGTCGTGGTGGCCTAGTGGTTAAAACACCAGCCTGTCAAGTATGAGTGCGCGGGTTCGATTCCAGGTCAGGCAAGTACCAATGTAACTTTTCTAAAGTTATATGTACTTTCTAAGTATAATTATCTTGGACACCAATGACTGAAGGTGAAGGAAAACATCTTGAGGAAACCTGGACTTTAAGTCTGATATCGCCAACCCGCATTGAACAAGCGTGGTGATTACGCTCAATCCTTCTCTGTATGAGAGGAGACCTGTGCCCAGCAGTGGGACGATAAAAAGATTGATAATGATGATGATGATGATGACATGGAGCGATTGCCTGTCTGACCTCCACAACCCATTTACTGGGTAATACGATACCCCTTGCTAAGACTGAAGGTCAGATTATCGGAGTTCTGACGACCCGTAATAACTGTCAAAGATCTATAATGAATCCCAACCAGGACCAATGGCTGAACATGCTTTCCAAAGTACAAATTGGTTTCAGTATGTGATGATGGTAACTCATTTTCAGTAGGTAAGTGAAGATGGTAACTCATTTTTTTTCTGGATGGGAAATCATCAAATGACATCTCCCGCTCGCAGCGGAAGAACGTGTTAGACTTTTACTGACTAAAACCCACCAGTGTTTCTGCCCTTGTCTGTACGCCAGGGCCTTTAACGGTTTCTTTTTTAACCTACCCGCAACCCTGATCCAGAAGGCATCGGTTTTCGTGGACCCCGTCACTAATGGTCACCCTTTCGCATACCAACCGCGGCAAGCGTCGCTTGACCTGATCAATCAACCTGTCCGGCTGTTATTATTTAGCCACGAGCTCCTCTTACACAAAAGTGGTACCATTGTTGATTTAAAACCTTTTGCATTTTTAATTAAGCGGAAATTCTGAGAGCAGCAACGAGTACTTTTATAGAAAAGTTTTAAATGTTAATGAAATCCAGGTAAAGTAGTTCTGTGGGTAGTTTTTCAATGAGGGAGTTATTTAATAATGTATGCGATTGGTAATAAAAAGGAATTGGTCTGTTCTTTTGTAGAACTAAAGAGCTTTACCATCAATGATTGCATCACTGCTTACCATCAGGCAGGATCACAGTCAAGCACTACATAATAAAAAAGTATGTATATAATTGACACGTGGTAGAAATTAAACCTTCAAAAATGATGGTTTCAAAATAATTCAAATTCAAAAATTTTATTTCGGACAAAAATACATAAATATCCATGTAATGTTAAGCTTAATGTTAGTAATAAATTTATTAAAATGGGTCTGGATCCACCTACGTAAGAGGGGCGAGTCCCACCGGTCTGAAAACACTTTCAGGGTGCCATTGGAGGAGGAGCGCAAGCGCGTTATCATGGAAGAACAAGGTTTTTTTTTTACTAATTATAAACACGTGCTTAACCGCAATCCCGCCTGATGGTAAGCAGTGATGCACTTGTTTATGGAAAAGCGCACTAGTTTATTAAGCCTATTAACTTAAAAAACTTAGTGAATAGGAAAGAAGACGGAAGCTGAATGTGATATTATACTGAGACAGATGTAAATTTTTTCTTATGCATTTCATCGACTTTCAAATCACATACGATTCTAAATAAGTTTTTACTTCAAAAACACACTATTAAGCCAAGTAGGTAGGTAGTATATACTTCTTTTTCTTCAACCTTTAGTGGCCCACTGCTGGACAAAGGCCTCCCCCAAAGCTTTCTTGCATTCGAGGTCGCCATAATCTCCACGCTTGGCAGGCGGGTTGGGAATCGCATTAATTTGATGTTCCACAGAAGAAGCGCTGCTGCCCGCTTCCCTGATGAGAGTTCCCTTAGGACGCCTCTTACGACACCCACGGGAGGATATATGTATCACACGGGATAGCCCAGTACCACATGGGGTAGGTAGTATAGTATAATTCCTAATGTGGGGTGCAAATACTAAAAAAAAAAATCATTTAAAAGGAGATATACTTTTCACTATGCTCATATAAAGTGCTAAATATTTAAAAAAATAAGATGTAAAACTTCAAACTGGTCATCTTACCAGTGAGCCATAGAGCATACGTAAACTGGGGGTTCAAATTTCGAACAATAATGTTAACATCAAACAGCCGTCGACGCATCTTGAAGCGTAAGTTAGGTGAAACGGGCTTAAAGAGACCTTTTTTTACGGAGCCGCGGGAGTCTTTTACTCTGCTGCGGCCCCACACTCTCGTGTCGGCCCGGTCTATCCGGGCCTCGCCTCCTGCACGGGGTAGAGAGGTGTTAAACTACCCCGTGAATCGCCTCTGAGGCGCGCGCCGACACGCGCACGCGTCCGCCTCAGGGTCTAACGAATAGGGGGCGGGTACTTCCCCATGTCCCTCGCCCCTGGACCCATTCATGGCGGCTGGAAGATGGCGTTATCCGCTCTTCCTAGGCGCCCGGTGCGTCTTCTGCGGCTCGGGAAGGGAGTTGAGATCTCTCTCTCCCCTTCCGCAGTTTCCTTCTGCGACATTACGTCCTCGCAGAAGGACACCACCGCGTCCCACGACTCTGCGTTACCGACCATCCTCCGCATTACTGCCGGCAGCGTCAGGTCGCCTCCTATTTCATTTGTGAGGACACGGCGCTGCTCCTCCCAAGTCACACACTCGGAAAGCGTGTGCTGCGCCGTGTCCTTCCCGCATTAGATGCAGTGGTGGCACCGAGCGTCCGGCTCCCTGTCCATGCGTCGCAGGTACTTGCCGAAGCAGCCGTACCCCGACAGTACCTGCATCACCCTGAACGACAGGGAGCCGTGCCTCCTCCCGAGTCAGTCGTTGAGTACTGGCCGGATCACCTCGACGGTAGCGAGGCCGGCGGTAGGGCGCATAAGCCTCTGCCGCCAGTCCGCCACCAGGACCTGGCGGAGCTCCTCTCGGCGCAGCTTGATCTGGCTTAAAGTGACCTGCATCAATCGATCCCTAGTTTTAGTTGCAATGACAACTCACTTTGCACTATTTTTTTTTTTTTTTGCAAACGTTGCCAAAGTCTAGGAATTTCTCCTGTAACGTGGGTGAGTTTCTTTTTCTTTTTTTCATCTTCATCATCTTTTTTTACCGTCTCACTGCTGGGCACTAGTCTCCTCTCATTATAAAGATAGATTAAGCGTAATCACCACGCTTACTCAATGCGGATTGGCGATTTCAGACTTAAAGTCCAGGTTTCCTCAAGATGTTTTCCTTCATCTTTTAATCAGTCATTGGTGAGTGCTATTGCGATGCACAAACATATAAACTCACACAACAAACAACCAGACCTGGAACCACTACTTGTAGGTCATACAATTATACATATGTAACATGACACCCAGCGGTACAGTCAGTAGTGGTCAGGTCAACCACTGTGCCAACCGTACCGGCAAAGAATCAAAGTGAGTCTTCACGGTAAGATGTTACAGAATCACATTGCTGTAACTGATCAAAATATCACTTACATCATATATTCTCTGCGTGATCAAATCAGAAATGAGGAGATCCGCAGAAGAACGAGAGTAACCGACATAGCCCGAAGAATTGCAACACTTAAGTGGCAGTGGGTCGGGCACATTGCTCGTAGGACCGATGCCCGATGGGGCCGACGGGTTTTCGAGTGGCGACCACACACCGGAAGATGTAGCGTAGGTAGGCCCCCGACAAGTTGGACCGACGACCTGGTGAAGGTCGCGGGAACACGCTGGATGTGGGAGGCGTAGCACCAGCCGTCGTGAAGATGCTTAAGGGAGGGAGGCCTATGTCCAGCAGTGCACGTCAATGGGCGGAAATTGTAAAGATGATGATGTATTTTCGCTCTGAAACTTTTCAGGTGTGTATAGTAAGAGGCGTCTAAAGGAACTCTCACTAGGGGAATGGGCAGCAGCGCTTCTTTTGTGGATTATGCTAAACCCCCCAAAGCAATGAAAGCCTTGGGCTAGGTCTTTGTCCGACAGTAGATTTCTATAGGCTGAAGAAGAAGTAGATTTGCAGTCAAGCATAAGCTCTTCAAAAAACAGAAGTATGTAAGGTACTGTAGCGGTACCTACAAACGCCACAAAATGAACGACGCGTCATACTGACGTCACACGAATTCTACATCTCGCAATCAGAGTTTACCGTGCAATTAGAATACATACAACTTGCCAATTTCAACCATCGGGCAAGTGCCCGCCAGACATAACACCCGTCTGGTTGGAGGATCCTCCCTTTTCTATGGAGGATGAGTAAGCTTTACTCCCTGTTCCTCATGCCTCCACAGTACTATTGAGAAAAGAAGATGGGTTTCCACAACAGATGGTACCTAGATAGTCTATTGATCCCTTTAAAATAACTTGTTTTGGGCAGCGAGCCAACATATTTAGGCTCCAGGTCCGAATATTCTGAAGTAGAGTTCCGGTATGTAGGTACTTATAAAGGTTACATAGGTCAGGCGTTTTTTTTTAATATTTATAAACTAGTGCTTGACTGCAATCCCGCCTGATGGTAAAGCGCACTAGTTTATTAAGCCTATTCACTTAAAAAAAATAGGAATAGGAAGGATGACGGCAGTTGAGCGAAGTGATGCAATGTTAAACTCAAGACCAACACGACCAACGATGCTGCGTTAGAGGGAGATTGATCTGGAGACCCTCCACGCCCAAACTCCTGACACAACAACATTTGGCGCATCGTTCCCGGCACACATCACAACACAACTGCTTAGACCCGACCTCCGTATGACTTCACTAGACATCATGCCGAAACGACACGACGAATCGCTTGGCGGCAAGCAAAAAGCTACTAAAAGTTAAAAAAACTTTCGACGGTGTGAGCAACACAGATATAAGTATTGCACACTTTAGATCTTTTAGATCGGTGTTAGCTAGAATATAATTTCGAGTAACACAACCAATATAACCTTTTGTTCTACTAGCAGAACTACACGGTCGGACCACGGGGAATAAACGATTTAGGTATATCTATAATAAGAGCACGTCTCGCGTGGAGGAAATATGAATTAATTATTTTATTTGATAATATTTTATATAATTATATCCATATCATTACATATTTATGTTTCTCTGATTACCTGTGTTATAACACCAAGCCAAAGAGTATAGCATTATAAGGGCACCGGCCCTATAAGAATACCAACACTGCGACATTTACTTTTTTAAATGTCGTAGCATTATGCTGTAATAGGAGCCTTTTGGCCTGGTATTGAACTTTCAGATTTTTGTAACTTTTTCATATATAGTCTGTTTTTATTTTTAATTGTGTTTAATTTAGCTTAGCTTTATGATCTTCCTGTACACCTGTACCACAGTAAATACTTTTTCTTTCATTGGTTAATATAATAAAACAGTATAAGATTTTATTGATTACAATTGATTGTTTTCTAGCATGGACGGCGTAGTGGGTATGGGTGGCGATTGATTGGTTCGCAGCGTGTCAACGGCCAAATTTTTGTATGACCTACAAGAAGATCACCTACTGGTGGGTCTGGCTGTTTGCGTAAGTGGTTTTAATAATGTTGCTTAACGCAACCGCGCCATAATAAAATTTTAGTGTTATTGGGTTTTTATAAAAAAAAAACAACGTATCTATTATTTTTATTTTTAGCTCTGCTACTTTTGGAAAGGCTCAGTTCCTCTCTGTAATCATGTGTGATCACTTATCAATTTTCAATTGCTTTTTCTTTCATAAAATAATTAATGCAACATTGAAATACGACACGTTTCAAAAACTTACAGGTTTTAAATTGCTATTAATTCATAACAACAAAAATATTCTTTCCAAAAACAAAAAAAGGACGAGGAGCTTTTGAATAAAGCCGAGTATACACAATACTGTTGCTCGTGACTTGTTAAAATTAGAGCTAAGTACACCTAAAGATAAAAAATAAGCCAGTAACGGGTACTATCTGAGCCGCAGTTCAAACTTTACTACTTAAGTAGGCAAATTAAATATTTAATAAGTTTAAAAAGGAACGTCGTAAAAGTGTAATACTGCACGCACAGCGTCTGTCTTAAACTTTATTAAGTCCGAAAACGTGAGGTTAAAAGGCCTACAGTTTTATCTTGTTATGACTCAAGCAGTCGGGGGCTGGGTTATGTACTTGCTTCGCTTAATTTCAGCGGCTTCCCTAAGAAATGTATAATTGTTTCAAGTTTTAGGTAATGATGTTTTTTTTTAACGTTGTCGCATATTAGGAATTACTCCTGGATCGTGGGAGCGTTTAAAACATTTAACCTAACATACACAAACAGCCAGACCCGGAACAACTATCTGTAGGCCATACAAATATTTGTTCCGTGCGGGAATCGAACCCGCGACATGCAGCGCATCAGTCGATCAGCCAGTAACTGCGCTAAACGTATCATTATGTTTTGTATTATTTTTAATGTGTGTTTTATTTCATTTACACCTATTGGGTACGGAACTTATAAAAGGTCATTTTTAAAAGTCATTTTTAACCGACTTCAAAGAGGAGGTTACTCAATTCGACCGTATATATATGCTTTATTTTATGTTTGTTCACGGATAACTTCGTCGTTTATGAACCGATTTTGATAATTCTTTTTCTGTTGGAAAGAATACATTCCCAAGGTGGTCCCATGATAAGGACATCAGGGTTTGATGGTGGAAGACCAAAGAAATCAAGGGGAACTTTCAAAAATCGTAGGGCAACCAGTGCATTTGTAAGTTTTTTCATTAAGTGTTTTAGTGTCAGTATCCAGTCTAACCGGATGCAGCTGAACAGTACTTTTCACAACTCAAAAGTGTAAAATAAAAACTTTTTTTACAAAAAAAAAAACAACCGACTTCCAAAAAACACTACAAAGTGAAAAATAACTAATTTCGGAAGTCGGTGTTAAAAACTAATATACAAAAACCAACAACACCGACTGGAAGTCAGTTGTTTTTTTTTTTTGGAAAAAAAAATTTTTGAAGGTATGTTTTTTTTTGTATTTGAACTGCACAAAAAACATGCCATAAAAATGACTTTTAAAAGTCCGTACCCAATACATATAAACTGAATACTACCTATTAGTAGAACGCCTGTCTCTCTATCAAGGGATGTTTCTATGAACCGTGACAAATGCCACTTTACCAACAAATACTATAACTAAAGGTAATGTAGTGAAACTCTTCTTGTGCAATATTGACCCTCTGGACTAGATTTCTTATATGTATTATTAAAGACACTAGCGCCGATTGTCTAGTTCACACACTAAATTAATTTTAATTAAGAAAAGGATAGAAGATAACATTTTAATTCAATTCTGTCAAATTAAGATACTCCATAGACAGTTTAGACGCGATTATAAACATGGCGACTAAAAATACGCCAGTTTACGTCAGGAGCGCACTAATTTGATAGGTCTAAACTGATATTTTATCTTCTGCCCTTTTCTTAATGATATAGAAAGAAGAAGGTCTCCAAAGCCTGGAGCACAGGTGTAGAGTAGCCAGCCTTTCGGTCTTCTATAGGATGCATTCTGGTGAGTGTGCAATTTAATTCCCCCATCTCCGTTCCATCATCGGACGACCCGTCGTACGGCGAGTTTCCACCCTTACGTTGTTGACACCACTGCGATCCGGACGAAGCGTTTTGCTTCCTCCTTTATACCGCGTACATCGAGGGACTGGAACAATTTGCCAGCGTCGGTGTTTCCGTCACAATACAATTTGAGTGTCTTCAAAGCTAGAGTGAATAGGCTCTTAATAAACTAGCGCGCTTTACCATCAACGATCGCATCACTGCTTACCATCAGGCGGGATTGCGGTCAAGCGCTGGTTTATAACTTATAAAAAAAAATGCACCGAGTTTAAATTTAATTTAGTTCGTGACCTAAGGAATGCGCGCCATTACCAATTTATTACATCTTGATCTATAATTAGGTACAGCTTACTAAAATGCGATAAAAGCTTCTAATGCTGTACAAAGCACAGGTCCGTTCGTGTGTGGAGTACTGTAGCCACATTTGGGCTGGTGCTACAAAATGCCACCTGGCCACTTTGGATTCGGTGGAGAGGCGTGGGAAGAGGCTGATTGGCGACCCAGAATTAACTCAAAACGGTCTCCAAAGCCTAGAGCACAGGCGTAGAGTAGCCAGCCTTTCGGTGTTCCATATGATTCATTTTGGTGAGTGTATTTTGGTGCATGATTTAGTTCCCCCATCTCCGTTCCACCATAGGACGACGCGTCGCACGGCGAGTTTCCACCCTTACGTCGTTAACACCACTACGATTCAGACGAAGCGTTTCGCTTCCTCTTTCATACCGCGTACAGCAAGGGACTGGAAAAATTTGCCAGCGGCGGTGTTTCCATCGCACTACAATTTGAGTGTCTTCAAGGCTAGAGTGAATAGGCTCTTAATAAACTAGTGCGATTTGATTTATAAGGCGGGATAGCGGTCAAGCGCTAGTTTATAATTTATAACAAATAAAAGTTAAGCCTTTTTAATTTAGACTTTTAAAATGTTTTAGTGACTAACCGTTTTCGTAAGTTTTATTGTACTAGCCCATAGTATTTACACAATAAAACTTACGCAACTAGTAAGTAGTAAAAATAATGTAAAATAAATAAACTTGAAATTATCTTCATTACCTATTGATTTGATAATACTCCCTATTTCCTCAGCGTCGTGAATACAATATATGAGAACAGATGGTATGGCGCTTGTAATGATCGGAATTGTACCGTAGATTAAAAAAAAAAACGACCAGCTTCCAAAAAAACACTAGGTACAAACTGAAAAATAACTAATTTCGGAAGTCGGTGTCTTTGGTTTTTGTATATTATTTTTGACACCGACTTCCGAAATTAGTTATTTTTCACTTTGTAGTGTTTTTTGGAAGTTGGTTGTTTTTTTTTTTGTAAAAAAAGTTTTTATTTTACTCTTTTTAGTTGTGAAAAGTACTGTTCAGCTGCATCCGGTTAGACTGGAGGCTGACGCTAAAATAGGGAAAAGGCATGTAAGCAAACGACGTAATTTTGTTTACTTTAATTATTACCCGTAAGTTTTTAAAAATTGAGCAGATCCGATTTCTATAAAATTCCCATGAAAGCAAAATGAAAGTATGAACAATGCTAGACATGACGCGATAACGGAACTTAAATTTAGTCTTTTGATTATAATTGGGTTGTGTCCTAAAAAAATATTTAATGTCCATCAGATAGATTTATAAAAAATATTGAACACGTATTTTTTTAAGAAGATATATTGATTTGAAATGTCGCATGATGTCACGCCGTGGTACAAAATATACCACGGCGTAACGTACGAGTAATTAGCCCTCACTCCGTAACTTTAATACTCTATATCTCAGGAGTTTTTGGCAATTTCGACAAAATAAAAAATACGGGTCTTAATTTTTTTTATTATCTATAAGACGGACTAATTATTTCTTTGATTTTCATACCTTGGATACATCCCTATTGATTGTTGCATAAGCGTGACGAATAGGTTTTTTTGAGTTAGGAATTTTTGAGGAATTCCTTCAACTGCCTATAGTCTTCATCATCAGATTTATTGCAAAAAGAGATATGGGAGATATAGATGCAAAGTACTCATCAATATAAATGAATTAATTCCAAGCACATTGTTGCAACTGTAAACCGTTGAAGAGTTCCCTTAACTGTCCTTTGTCTTCATCATAAGACCCCTAATGACAATCACAATACATCTAGGTGTAAATCTCTTATCAATACAAATTAATGAACCACAAATACAAGGTAATTCTGTGAATCGCTGAGGAGTTCCCTCGACTGTCTCTCAGCTCCATCTTCAAATCTAGTGCAGACCTTCATTAATTTTATTTATTTATTTTTCTCTTCACAACATTGGTTGAACAATATTTTTACCTACATATATTCCACCATTGGAAGAGACTGGTGCCTGGAGCAGGTTTTTGAAGAAGCCTGTGTTACAGGTCATAAACCAGGTCACCATTCAACAGGTCACAAGTCAACCCATATAGGTGCAAAGTGCTCATGAATAAATTAATTAAGTCCAAATACAAAGTAACTACTGTAAACCGTTGAAGAGTTCCCCGAACTGGCCTTTGTTTTTATTGTCAGAGCCTTAATGACAGTTACAACCTATCTAGGTATAAAATTCTTATCAATACAAATTAATCAAGCACAAACTTAAAGTAGCTGCTGTAAATCGTTGAGGAGTTCCCTCAACTGTCTAGGGTATTCATCATCAGATCTACTGCAGACCTTCAGTTTAACCCACACGGGTCTAAAGTACTCAATATAAATGAATTAATTCCAAACACAAAATAGCTACTGCAAACCGCTGTGGAGTTCCTGGAACTGGCCTTTGTCTTTATCATCAGAGCCCTTATGATAATCAGAACTCATCTAGATGTAAAGTTCCTATCAATACAAATTAATCAAGCACAAAGCAAAGTAGCTGCTGTGAATCGTTGAGGAGTTCCCTCAACTGTCTAGGGTCTTCATCATCAGATCTACTGCAGATCTTTATTTTAAACTACATGGGTGTAAAGTACTCATCAATATAAATGAAGTCCAAACACAATGTTGCTACTGTAAACCGCTGAGGAGTTCCCGGAACTGGCCTTTGTCTTCATAATTTCTTATGACAGTCACAACCACCGAGGTGTAAAGTTTTTATCAATACAAATTAATCAAGCACAGACACTAGGTAACTGCTGTGAATCGTCGAGGAGTTCCTTCGGCTGTCTCCCGGCTTCATAATCTACCCCAGACCTTCGTTACATCGTAGTGCTTTAAAATACTTAATGAAAATACTTAGAAATGCACTAGTCGGCCATACGATTTTTGAAAGTTCCCCTTGATTTCTCTGGTCTTCCATCATCAGATCCTGACCTGGTGACCATGGTTCCAACTGGAAAGTATACCCTTTCAAACAAAAAAAGAATTTTTAAAATCGGTCCAGACGTCTTCGAGTGATCGGGGAACATATAAAAAAATAAAATATATCGACGAATTGACATTAATTAATTTGTTCAATGTTTTCTAAATTAAAACTTGTTGAGAATGGCAACCGTAGAAAGGTGCTACGCTTATGCGCAGCGAAAAAAAAAACTGCAGAAACTTTATGGAAATTGTTTCACCAGATTTGCGTCACACAGACGAGCCTTTACGATCTCACAACGTACATACTTCAGAGTAGAAATATACAAGCACTAAAATATTACTCAAAAATCAAATAGTTTATAACTCCCATTTTCATAGCTCATTGTAAATTCAGATACTCCAAAACTACTGTTAGTATTAAATTTCAAACATCGCAGCGTATATAACACACAATCAACAATAGTAGCCTGCCGGTTTATAGGATATTGCAATAACTACATACAAGACGAAACTCGACAGTTAACTGATCTCCCAAATTTCCAACGCACACTCATTCTGCTAAAACAACTCGATGCAATTGCCACGTTACGGCTTGTTGTAAAATGTGGTATCATTTTTTTTATAATTATGAACTAGTGCTTGATTGACCGCAATCCTGACTGATGGTAAGCAGAGATGCAATTTTGAAGGTAACGCGCGCTAGTTTATTAAACACATTCATTCAAAAAAACTGAGTGAATAGGAAGAAAGATGGTAGTTGAGCGAGGTGATGCAGTGTTACACCCAACAACGCCAGAAGAAGATTGATCTGAAGACCCTCCACGATCAAACTCCCGACACAAAAACATTTGGCGTATCATACCCGGCACATATCGCAACACAACTGCTTAGACCCGTCCTCCGTACGGCTTCATCAGACAAACTAAGCAAATGAACCAGTGGATATTCAAGCAATGTTTCCTGTCAGGTCAACAATTTTGGAATAATAAACTGCTTACCGTGAACATTTCTGTAACTGTTGCATCGAAGTTTAGATGGTTGGGTTGCGTTTCCCGAGATGATTAATGGGATTTGAGGGTCTGTGAGTGACATGAATAGAATGCGGGTTATTGTTTAGAGTGAACCGGCCTTTTGCATGTCTTCTTTTGGAAACAATAAAACGTTGAGTAGACACTGCATGAAGCTTTGTTTGTGTTTTATACAATGTATTTTTCAGTAGTCCGAGAAGCATTTTTAGGGTTTAAACTTCACTTATCCTCCTTAGAATAGGGAGGATCCTCTGATTAGACGGGTGTTGTGTTTGGCGGGTACTTGCTCAACGGTTGATGTTGGGAAGCTGTGTATACATGTACTAGTTACACGGTAAACTTTGTTTGCGAGATGAAGAATTTGTGTGACGTCATTGTGACGCATTGTTTTCATGTGGTGTTTGTAGAATGCTTGCTTGGTGAATAATATATTGAAAATATCCAATGTATTATTCAGCGCTCCATGCAGCATTGTTTGTACTATTTATTATATCCAATGAAATATTCTAATTTTGGAACTTTTACTCTCCTACTAGGTATATACCTTGACAAATTCAGCTATATTTTATAATTCAACAATACTTTTTGCCTGTATGGCCGTCGCCAACGCTAGCGATCTCTCCAGTTTCTCATACAGCGTGGCTGATCCCTTTACCATACCTTCAAAAATTCAGCAAAGTTCTGGACACAGTAGCCACAGCAACTCTATCAGCTTAATTTACTAACTTTTTTATTATTTTCTATTTTTTCGCAACAATATGATCGTGGCATTGGTTTTGACTGGTCCAGCAGTTGGTCAAACAGTCCTTGTAACTCGCATCCCAATGATTCCAATTGATTTACCTTTTAATTTTAAAAGAATAGAATTACCGGTTATCTTTTGCCGTAACAATCACAGGTAAACATTTTTTTTTTAAATAATTATAAACTAGCGCTTAACGCGCTGATAGTAAGCAGTGATGCAATCGTTGGTGGTTAAGCGCGCTAGTTTATTAAACCCATTCACTTAAAAAACTTAGTGAATAGGAAGAAAGACGGCAGTTGAGCGAGGTGATGCAAATTTAAAAACCCAACAACACGGCCAATGATACTACGCCAGAGGGAAATTGATCTGGATGGACCATGATCAAACTCCCGACACAACATCATTTGGTGCATCGTACCCGGCAAGCTTCACAACACAACTGCTCAGACCCGTCCTCCGTACGGCTTCACCAATTGCTTGGCGGCAAGACTTTGTTTGGTGGGTGGTAACTTCTGCCGGCAGCCGATCTTATGGCCTACCACCGAGTAAACATTTAAACACGTAAGATTCGATATACTTTACAGTGGAAAATACTTTACCCTTCGTCTAAATTTATGTTTTATGTACTACTCATGATACCAAACCACTTTCCCAAAGAAACATACGTCGAACGAAGAAAACGAATATCGTTACAAGCTGCTGCAAGTTGTTAACAACCGTTTTACTTTTCGAAAGTTTAATGAAATCTCGATTTCAATATTTATCTAAGCAGCATGGGCTTTGCACGTCTTCAGTCTAGTATTTTAGTGCAAACAACAACTTAAACAAAATGGTTTCCAGTGTGAATTTCTTGAAGCATAATTTAATATGCCAATCATTCTGAATGATTGACATCGGTTATTTTCATCTACTGTCCACAATGGGCAGTGATTGATGATAGCATCCGTGTCAGTGGTAGCATCATATGAGAGGTGTTAAACATTTTATTTTTTAATAATTATAAACTAGTGTTTGACCGCCATCCCATCTGATGGTAAGCAGTGATGCAATCGTTAATTGTAAAGCGCGCTAATTTACTAAGAGCCTATTCACTCATAACAAAAAAAAAAAACTAATTGAATAGGAAGGAAGCATCACCTCACTCAACTGACGTTGAGTGAGGTGATGCAATGTTAAATCCAACAACACGGCCAACAATGCTGCGCCAGAGGGAGATTACACAACAACGTATGGTGCATCGTATCCAGCACATATCGCAACATAACTGCTCAGACCCGTCCTCCGTGCGGCTTCACTAGACATCATCACGCCGGAACACGACGAATCGCTTGGCAGCAATTGTCTGGTGGGTATTAACTTCTGCCGGCAGCCGCTGTTGTGGCCTACCATCGAGAAACAACAACTCCTCCAAAGGCAATTGTGACACCGTGTGTAGTTTCATTAAAAACTATTTGTTTCTCTGATGGGGCTTTGTTACCTAGCCTAGCTCTTCATTCTAAGCAGCATCCTAATTGCGTTACGCACTTCTACTATCAATTGGAATCATTTTGCTAATCCATTGCTAAATATATTCGAAAATGTTTCTCATCCACAACGCAATGAATATTGTTGAACTATCAGAATGAAATTCATCGCTTCTCTTAGTGTGTTACGCAATCACCCTAAAGATGTAGCTTCAGGTATTTTATATGGAGCATCTCTATACCCGGCCCGTATTAACTGCTAAAGGATTATTAGCAGTCCGGACCAACAACAGTTTAACATGCATTCGGAGACACAGCGTTGTCCTCTCGATGTTAACAACATATTTCTATATTTAAACGTCGATTAAAAGAGCATTCGGCACCTTTTTTCGAAATTGTGTGAATTTGTTTAGTATATATGTACATATTTGTATCTTTTAGTATTAAGTATTTATTTAAGTATACTTATGTAATTATTTTTGGATTATATGTTTAGGTATAATTAATATTACTTTTATATTTCTCATATTCATATTTTATTTCCTCCTTGTTCTTACACACTATTGTCTATATCATTGTTTTACTTCTCCTTTCGCAGGTCTGCTGGAAGAAATTTCTTAAGAAATAAGCAGCACCTACATATGTACTCAGACCTTAGGTTTATCTTATGCTTATGTATTATATTGTGTGTACATAAATAATAAAATAAATATTTCACTATTAAACATTTTATGATTACTCACTAGCCCAAGACAAGTTAAAAGAATTAACAATAATTATGTCACAGCCAAAACCAATTAATAAAATTCGGACAGAAATAACAGCTTCGTAAACTATAAAGTATTTCACTTAAACTTTAAATTTCATGGTCGTATTTCATTGCAAATGAAAGTGCAGAGATTGTCAACAGTAATGAGACGAATTTTATTCAATCCGTAATCAATTCAAGAGCACCTTGTTTTGGACATGAGTTTCCTGATTCTGCAGAACTGGATTATCTGTTGAAGATATAAAAAGGTGGAGGAGACAAGGATCAGTATCAGTCTTGTGTCTGACGTAGTCACAACAACAATACTACAAAATGTTTGTGAAGGTAAATTAAAACTTGGATTTTTTGTTGTGTACCTAAAAGAACTAATTCAACGGAAATACAGTTTTTACCATACAAAAGTTACCAAAAGATATAAGGACATAATTTTTTAAAGCTCCATTGAGTCTTGAAAGAATTTTCAATTTATTATTCATGATTAGCTATGGAATATCAAAAAGCGAGCGTTTTATGAGCTCACTGAAATTCGCTCAATGCTTTGCAATTTTCTATGAATGCGAACATTTTATTAGGAATTCAATTGATTCACCAATTTTTTTTTTTGTGGAATTTCCGTCTCCAACATGTTTGTAATTTTAAATTATACCTACTACTGAATGGAGATATTCATGAAATAATGAGAATCAAGTCAAAATAAATGGGTTTGTTACTTCGATAGGTCGACTATTTCATGATTGTTTTGTTTTGTAGTTCGTCGCACTTTTCGCCTTGATGGCCGTCGCCAACGCTAGCGACATCTCCAGCTTCGCATACAACGTTGCTGATCCCTTCACCGGAGATTTCAAGCACCAAATTGAAAGCCGTGTGGACAACAACGTGCAGGGTCAATACTCTCTGCTGGAGTCTGACGGCACCCGCCGCACCGTGGACTACGCCGCGGGCGCCGGAGGTTTCAACGCTGTCGTACGCAAGGACCCAGCCCTCATTGCTGCCGCTCCTGCTATCTCCTACGCTGCACCTGCCATCTCTTACGCCGCCCCCGCCATCGCTGCTCCCGCCTTCTCTTCTCCCTATGGCCTTGCCAAATTCGGTGCCATCGGATACGGAGCTCCTTTCCCCTACAGCCGCTTCTACTAAATATCTGAACTCGAATCGTTTGTAAATAAAAAGTCTATGGAATTGTGAGCGAATTTTGTTTTTTTTTTGGCAAAAAAATACGGTCGAAAGCCTTGTTGAGTTGTGTCAATCTATGACTATCTCATGCTATATTTGATTACGTGAAATTTAGATCAATTAACAAATTAATTTGCCATTCGTTCAATTACAACGAGGTTGTAAGAGCGTAAAAGAATACTAATCAAATCCTCCACGGGATTGCAACTGTTTGTTTATCTTTAGCTCCAATTTCTACTTAAAATACAACATTGTTTATTTAAATACATGGTTCGTTGTATCGTTTAATTGGGTTGCTGTTATGTTTAAAATTAGCACCTGCATTGTTCTGCTCCGAGACTCTTTATAGTTAAGCCTATTTTCTTCTCACATTCTTCACAGTGACATTAATTGTAAATTCCTGTACATCTGATTTAGTAATCTATTTGTATTTTGTTTAATAATAATAAATAAATTTATTTACTCAAAGAGACAGATTGTAGTAGGTACATATGGTTAAAAAGTTACTTACAAAATATGTTAGGTAGTCTACAATCGAGTGGGTGAAGTACTGTTCTCCTAGCTAGGTTACAGAATAACCTGTGTTAAGGAGAAGCAGTCTCGTCCCCCTATGCTTAAGGTACAGGTATATAACATAATATTGTATAGTACTTGTGCTGACACTACTATTTTAACAGAATTACATATTGTAAGTAAATACTACTTTTAAATTCTATACAAATCTTGATTAAATTATTAGATGTGGGTGTTTTATGTAAATGAATGTGGATTTGTATAATGGTGTATGTGCGCGTGTATATACATGATTATGTGTGGTGTGTTACAGCTCAGAGCAATGCTTATCATGTTATGTGAATATTTTTTCGGTTGCATCATAAGACAGATCCTGAAGGTACAGTCGGACACATTTTTTACAATTATAGTATGAAAAACTGTATATCTGTATCTTCTTGCTTATAAAATAAGCAGTAAAAGTAAAGATACGGACCTAAATAATAAAAGAATCGTTTTAAAAAGAGGAGTGTACTCGCGGCAATATGCAAATACTATCTTTACGACGTTTAGTGATTTCTCTGTATGGGGTATTATGGTGCTGCAGGGTAACTGTTTGTAATATAAAGCGTTGTCGTATGTTGAGAACCTGATACAATTATTTGTTTTTCCTATAAGCACCTAAATTTTAATTAATACTTTTCCGACACAATTTCATCTTTTATGTTAAATTGTAATTATATCTTCCGCTTCATTTTAAAAGGTAACATTTCATATTTCATAAATTCATATTTGCTTTGAAAACTCGACTTGTACAAATCGTTATACATATTATGTGTAAACCGTTTTTTGTTTCTATCAAAAAACACCAACGATATTATAATGTGAGAATGGAGTCACGGACAATATAATACGATATGATGTTTTTTATATTTACTTTGCACATTTCAATGTGAACTTTAAGATAATCAGGAATATGTGCACACATTCTAAGACAGCTGTCAAAAAACGGTTTAACTAATGGACAGGGCATATTCTACCAAATTATTACAACAAAATAACGTCTATCTTAATTAAGCTTCAACCCCAACATACACTGTACTGTTCTACAATAAGGTTCCTAATTCATATAAGAAGTTATAATTAGAACAAATAATATTAATCTGGTCGCGACAAGCCTGCAGACCCGCCCACGGCTTTGAGACAAATGGGGACAGGACGGCATCGAGCAGCCGAACTATGGACTACGTTAAATTATTAAGAAATATAAGTACCAATACAGTAAACTTCAATGTTGGATTTTCAATCACTACTAGTTTAGACATATAAACGTTGATCTATTCTAGCTGAATTTCTTTTATAGTTCATTCATGAGTAATTAGTAAATTATAATATCCACGATAGAGACCTGATGCTTCCAGTAGCCACTAGAAGAATCTTTAGGGTTAGGTTAAACTTCACTGTGATTACTTAGCACGCTCAATACAGAGTGTATCTGACATCGTAACGCAAACTTCGCGAAAAGGCTGGACCGCATGCTACTAATAAAATGATGATAGTCATTTATGTCGTTAATGAGCGTTTACAGAAATCACAGTGTTTAAAAAAAAAAAGTATCGGCTCGGCATTTGAACGTTGCAAGCGTGCCGCCGTGCGTATTTGAAGGTATGACGTTTACCCCGGCCCTGATGTCAATTGTATTAAATCACCTGATAGGATAGTTTTTTGAGTTTTGTTCACATTGCGCGTTTTTGTGTAATTAGCGGATTAATTCATTTTTACTTTAAAATCTTATTGGGTTATAAAAGTATAGTAATTTTGAACGGTCTGAAATAAAAAAATACTCCAAATTTAACAAAAATTCCACCACTGGGGGTTCAGAATCATGTACTGATGTCAGCGCCCTTTATAACAATTTTGAGTTCCTTTGACAATTCTACAACATAATATTTATCAGAATATGTTTCTTTATTTGATAACTCTAGCCTCTCCTGTGAAGGGACTGCGCCCTTTCCCAATGAAGGTGGCCAGAAACTATAGAACGTAACCATTTACGACTTAAACATATCCCTTTCGTTTACGTTCATATCTGGTTATATGCGCACACCGGTAGCAATAACTAAGTTACCTGACCTTTCTTAATAATATTACCAATAAGGGCGTTATAATTTCCTCCTAGAGCGTTCCCCGGTGTTTCCAATCACATTCGGCTAGTAAATACATTTTTGTTAGTCGCTTATTATTCACCCCTTTTTTTGTGGATGAGCAATCATCAAAAGACCTCTCTCGTTCTGGGCCGAGCAGAAGGGCGTAGACTTACTGACTAAAACCCACACGAGTTTCTTCACATGCCTGTGTGCCAGAGCCACGGTATGTCTTTCGAATAATCCGTAGACATGGCTGATAATTATTTACCCTCTCAACATGATCGAACCGTCTCAAACAGAACACGAATTGTAAAATCAATAGCGGTTGCTTTTATACAAAAGTACGTGTTCTATTTTATTAACTCTCGTCTCGAAGCCTCGGTGTCGGGTTTTTATTTATCTGGAGATAAATCTCATGTGTCTTGTGCCATGCGTACTAAAACCTTATTAAGGATTCAATAAAGACTCATGTAATTTGAGTACAATACGTTTTGTGGAGTGCCGGGACGTAATGTATGGATCTTGTTTGGTCTTAACAAGTTGAAACTTTGAATTAGATGTGGGAATAAAATGTTGTGAGAGGATTTGTTAAATAAGATAATTTTTGTGTACTGTGTGGGTAATCAATCTGGAGTTAAGAAGGAATTCTTTGACAAAAAATCCGTTTTATTTTTGGCATCGACTTCCGAAATATGTATATACCTTATTTTTGTAGTAATCTATCATATTTCTTTATTGAATTTTCAACTTTATCGCTAAAGCATTAAAGCTGTAGGTTGTCTGGGAATATTTGACGGTTTTTAAACTTGTTTTTTTTTCCGGGGTGGAAAATCCTCTTGGATGTCCGCCGCCCTGGGGCGGGCGACGGAGGATGTCAGACTCTTACTGACTAAAAACCACCCTGGTGTTCCATCTCACACCTACACCGGGGGTTGCGAAAACGAAAATTGCTTCCACAACCCTCGCTTGGTGCCGGCCCTTCGCCGTGACCCTCCTCGGGTCATGACTCCCCCCGTGACATATAAGAGTGGCGCGCGTTTAACACTTCGCGCCGCCACCTCGGGTTCTGATGTTTGGGAGCAACTGATGTCCGCCAGTCTGTCGCCCCTTAAACCTAACCCAACCTTACCATTATAAATTCGTATATTGTCATTTGCTAGGAAAATAATAGTGAAAAGAAACATACAACATAATCATCATAACAAAATACAATGAGATATTTTGTTAAGTGGTGCAAGATTTGATTTCAATAACACAATAAGTGGAATAATACTGATGTAACAAAGCTAGAAAAACTATTATTTAACAACATACCAATGAGACTTAACAAGTTTCTCAAGTCCTATTTATTGGAAGAGATGTTTCAGCCGTGGTCAGTAAAAGAGGTGATTAGTAATAAATAAGCTGTACTTCTCATTGTAACGAAATATCTCAGCCAGACCAGTATGTTAATGGTTTTTTGAGTATTTTGGCACAAAAGCATCTCTATCGCACTTCCTTAAAGGATAATCAGATAGTGTTTCATAGCGAATTTTATTCATAATGAAGTAATCCTTATCTGGTTTAAAATGGTCTCACAAGCCTGATCCACAGGCGAAGAGTAGCCAGCCTGTCAGCCTGTCGGTGTTCTATAGCTTCCATTTTGGAGAGAGTGCGCGAATTGCATGAATTAATTCCCCTTACGTTGTTGACAATACTACGATCCGGAAGCGTTTAGACTCAACTTTTATATCGCGTACATCGAGCTGCTGAAACAATATGCCAGCTGCGGTGCTTCCGTCTGACTACAATTTGTGTCTTTGATTGAACTTTACAAGTGTCTTCAATGCTAGAGTGAATAGGCTCTTAATAAACTAGTACACTTTACTATCAGCGCTTCCATCACTGCTTACCATCAGGCGGGGTTGCCAGCACTAGTTTATAATATATAAAAAAACTTTGAATATCCGGAGATATAATTCGTGAAATTCTTGAAACTCATTCGTAAAAGTAATATTTTTAGAGATATGGCTTAAGTGTGAGCAGGGCGATTCCACAAGCTGAATTCAAAACGCTTTTTATAAAATATCTACCAAGCAGCATTACTTGGTTATCCATTTACCCATCCTAAGTAATGCCAGCCTAGTGCACGTACGGTACCTTTACTAGTGGAAGTCGTATTGGATAAATATAACTGTATTCAGACACTTCTACTTCTGTCATCATCATCATCATCATCTCAGCGTTAATCCCAGTCGCATCCGTAGCTTTTTCTGCTTTGGAGTCTGGGGTCCGCTTTACCAGTCTAATTGCTGATTTTAGCTAAACTTCGATATTTCCGTGAAGCGACTGCCGTCTGACCTCCACAACCCGAAGGCGATATCTAAGCATTGCAGCTAGACCGATTGTTAGACTTTTGAGGGCTCCAACAACCCGTAACGATTGCCACTAGATGTTCGTATGGCAACCGGGACCAACGGCTTAACGTGTTTTGCGAGGCACGACCAGACCAGTGCAAATATTCATATTCATGCATACAAATATTTACACTGTGCGGGGATCTAACCCGCGTTCGCTACCGCTACGCCACGGAGGCTGTCACACTTCTACTTCTGTATATGTATTTTATTCACACAACTGTTTTGGCTTAATATTGATTAGGTACTTCAACCTATAGCAGGAATCGGCTGTCACACACAGTGACAGTTACACAAGTTTATCTAAATCATTCATCATTATTGTTCCAGCCAAAAAATGTCCATTGTTGGTCGTGGATCTCTCCAAGTATCGTCATTCATTAGTAGCAATCGGTTTAATTTAGACAGTTCAACAACATTCATTGCGTTACGTTATTGAGCAGATACATTGTTGAACATAGGGGCAATGAAATAGCAATAAGCTTCAAAATGATTCCAATTGATAGTAATGAAGTATTACGCAATTAGGGTGCTGTTCTTTGCTTCCCGCATCCCGCGGCCTTCATCAGGTCATCGGTCTACCTTATTGGTATTAAATTGCTCATCTGAATATATTCACTTGCAATGAATCCTCCCTTTACCCACGAACATCGCCCCTATTGTACCATTTCTCGTTCTCTCCGCGTTTTACTGTCAGTCGGGACAATATTGCCTCCACTTCGGGACCTGATAAATAAAAAAAAACTTTCGGCTACGATGCTTTTTACGGGTCATATTTTAAGTTGGAACCTGAGTGTAGGACAAAAATAGATGTCCTTGTTTTGAGTAAGGTCTGGTTTCTAGGTAACATAATATATTTTCTTGGTTGAAAATGCAATGAGCAAATGAGCTGTCTACGTGAATTTCTACATTATTCATAACAAAGAGTATTCTTTTCTAGGTACTGAAACGTGGCGTGCGCCCACAATGGAACTTGACATAATATAAGAGGTTAAAGAGGATTTGATAGGGACACAAAGTATGGTACATTTTTTTAAATAATTATAAACTAGCACTTGACCGCATTCCCGCTTGATGCTAAGCAGTGATACAATCGTTAATCGTAAAGTGCGCAAGTTTATTAAGCCTATTCACTTAAAAATCTTAGTAAGTAGGATGGAAGACGGCAGGTGAGCGAGGTGATGCATTGTCAAACCCAACAACACGACCAACGATGCTGCGCTAGAGGGAGATTAATTTGAAGACCCTCCACGATTAAACTCCCGACAAAATAACATTTGGCGCATTATATCCGGCACACATCGCAACACAACTGCTCAGGCCCGTCCTCTGTACGGCTTCATCAGACATGTTCACAATTGTGTACCTAATTGTGTTTAGTTGAAGAACCAAAACAGTCCTAAATATTTTTTTTAAAATACTTACCAACTCTTATATTTATTTTCTAAAGTATTGAAGCTTTAAAAACTTTTCTAGATACAAATAATTCATTTCTGAATATCTTTTACGTTTTTGTGGAGGCATGAGGAACAGGGAGTAAAGTTCACTCATCCTCCATAGAAAAAGGTAGGATCCTCCGACCAGACGGGGGTTATGTCGGGTGGGCACTTGCCTAATGGTTGAAAGAGGCAAGTTGTATGTATGCTTATTGCACGGTAAACTCTGATTGCGAGATGTAGAATTCGTGTGAAGTCGGTATGACCCGTCGTTCATTTTGTGGCGTTTGTAGGTACTGCTACATTTTCTGTAACACTTTTAACGTGCACGTCTTTCTGCACCATTTTCTTATTCTTCTTCTAGTGCCTCTTCAATCCTGAAGGTTGACGATCAGCTTCTTGTACTTGGTCATATCAACCGAGAGTCGGAACAGTTTTTCGATGGAAGTATTGCCGGTCCACTACCTGATGTTTCGCAGCCACGATTTTCTCTTTCACCCAGTGCGCCTCTTCCCTTCTACCTTCGTTCTCAGACAGATAAATTCTACATGTACCTTTGGGAATAGGCAACTAACTTCATATTACTGACTGGCCGACCTTTGAAATAATTGCTTTTTTGACAATTTCCCTATAACTTTGTTTATAGTGTAGCGGTACTTAGGTTCGCGACACATCTGCAGAACGCACGGCCCTGAAAGCTCAGCGGCTGAAGTGTCAGTTCAGTTGTTATGACAAACCAAATGGTCAAAACGCGGCCTCTTGTTCAGCGCGCTACGCAACGTAAAGTTACGTGGCGTCATCGTCAGTCTGTCTGTGTTCACACTTTATTATGTCCTGTTTTTGTGACGTACCTGAATTGCCCCGAAAAATGGATTTCATTAGAATATTAGCTATTATAGAGGGCTTACAAGAAATTGCCTCTCTTCGCTACCGCCATGCGCGCGTTGCACACCACACGCCGAACGTTCAGCTACGTCCGACGAACTTTCGGTCGCGCAACGTATCGCGTGATGTGTCGCTTGATAAGCATTAAATGCGTTTTAGCTGAAAAAAATGCCCGAAGGAAGGTTAGGCCCTACGCTGAATACGACGTAATTTCGGCTGATGTGTCATAAGGTACTTGAAATACACTGCAAGCGTATTTAGCCGAACTTTTGGCGCCGTACGTTCCGCAGATGTGTCGCGATACTTGCGAATGCCATATGGAACTACGCGTCATACTGACGTCAGATAAATTCTACATCTATCAAGTAGAGTTTGCCCTGGAATTAGCGTACATACAACTTCCCAAGATCAAACATTGGGCAAGTGCTCGCCAGAAATAACACCCGTCTATTCGGAGGATCCCTTCTTTTCTACACCTTACCTACTTTCAACTTTACTCCCTGACCCTCATGCCTCCAAAATAGAATACTGTTTTTTGGCCATCAGGTGTTGGAACTCTTTTGTGAAATATGTTCCAATGGTGCGAGATATCTCGTACTGTGATTTATCATGGCAGCAACTCACGCTTGTCACTTGAACACCTTGTAGATTGTCGGTGACATGGTTAGCGCAGTGGTTAAGTGACCGACTGCAACGCGTGTCGCGGGTTCGATTCCCGAACACTAGCAAGTTCTACTGTTTCGTCGGTGCATCCGGAACTTGTAGGGCATACATTTTTTTCCGTACTAGGCTTGGAACTGCAACACGCATCGCAGCAGGCAATTACTTCACTACTCCACCAACTGTGTAGTCAAAATGTGGAACCGTTTTGAGTCCACCGTTGGTGGAGTGGTTAGCTACAATCGTAAAATACAAGAATATTAAAAAAAATGTAGTTGTCATATTAGTAAACTGTACCCCATGATTTCCACACATATGAAGACGCGTGCTGAAGTTATAAAAACTATATCTATAGTATTATTAATAATATAAAGAGTAGTCTCGGGATCTACTGAACCGATTTTGAAATTTTCTTTTCTTATAAGTTATAAACTAGTGCTTGATCGCAACCTAAGAGCCTATTCACGCTAGCTCTGTAGACACTCAAATTGTAGTCCGACGGAAACACCGCCGCTGGCAAATTGTTCCTGACCCTCGATGTACGATGTATAAAACAGGAGGCGAAACGCTTCATGCGGTTCATAGTGATGTTGACAACGTAAGGGTGGAAACAAAATGAGTGGAAAAAAGCTACGTTATTTATTATTGAGTATCATATTTCGTGTTAGTCGGATTTAATCTCAAGTAATTAATGTTTACCGTCCAACTAAGTGGGTTGTAATGTAATGTACATTCTTATACACATTTTCATTAATTCCTGCAGGCTACAATAAGCATTCCATTACTGTTAGTCGCTGTTCTGATGATCTACAATGACACAAAGTCTCATTACTCATCCACAAATGCACATTACATAACAACAAGTGTCATGTTAAGTAATATAGATCTAAAATCGCATTTAGGTAGGTACAAGAAGAAACTACAAAATTTAAAGAAAAACATAAATAATGCCATATATTCTTCATATATTCTGTAATAAATTAATTTGCCTAGAAATAGCACCTAAATAATAAATGTCAGTAATAGCTTTAATTGATTGATGTAATCTATCTGTACTTCTATACTGATATATAAAGCTGAAGAGTTTGTTTGTTTGAACGCGCTTATCTCAAAAACTACTGGTCCGATTTGAAAAATTCTTTTTGTGTTGGATAGCCCATTAATGCAGGAAGTCCTTAGGCTATATAATATCACGTCGTGACCAATAGGAGCGGAGCATATAAAAAAAAACTAATCGAAACCTACCCGGGTGACACGGCGGTGCGCAGCTAGTGGCTTATATTAGAGGAACGGTATTGAGACTTTTTTATACGTAGGTTGGGTAGTTTTCGATATACGTGTAGCGAGGAAACTCGTTGCGACTGGAAATAACTTACATTGTAGAATGAAGTTCTATATGTTTATAGCATATTCAATTCAATTCAATTCAAAAATTTTATTTCGGATTTAAAAAAACATAAATATCCATATAGTGTTAGTACACACGAATTTGCATCTCTCTGGAGAGTAAAATTTCCATTAGTAATAAAACTGTCTTTCTAACAAATTGTAATACGGCCTTTAGAGGGTGAGGGAGAAAGTATTCTAAGGTTACTTGTAAAACCATAAACACGATTAGAATAATAATTGTTATCTACTTACTTAAGAGGGAACTGTAGTGGTGCTTTCTCTATACAAACGTACTGCGCTGTTTTCTTCGTAGATAATGCTTTTAGAGCAAATTTTTCATTCTACAGTTTTATACCGTGATTATACGTGCCCCGATAATTTGATTTTTTTCCGAAACTTAATAAAAGAAATATGATACTTCAATCGCGAAAAAAAAAAACCATTTCTAGCGCGTTGTTCTGACGACTATTAGACAAATGTGATAAGTTTTTGACAAAAAAGAAAATAATAGAAGCATAGGTATACTTTTACTCTAAATTTTGATATAAAAAAATTTAGACCTATCGTGTTTTGAAAAAGAAAATAGCGGAATACGAAACGTCTTTTGGTCAACGTTTTTGTTGGTAAAATCAGCCTGACCTGCAACTGTCCTTTTCGCACCTTACCGGGAGAGAATGGAAGCAGCGCGACGGCAATAGTTTCTCCAAATACCTGTTTAAATACCTTTTTATTTATATAAAAAGTTACGATACATTGCAGACCCAAAAATAATTAGACAAGTCTACTTTGCTCTATGCCAATCGATACTAACATACTATATTACCACATGGGGTGGAGCGGGTAAAACATTGTTACTAACAATCGAGAGAGCCCAGAGGGCAATTCTCAAAGTGTCTACTTTCCGGCCATTCCTTTTTCCCACTAAACTCCTATACAAAGAATGTGAAGTACTAACAGTCCGACAGTTATTTAAAATGGCTATTGTATTAAAACACCACGCAGATCTAGCATATAGCGCGGACTTTACTAACAAAAGACGTAAAAATCTAGTCTGTCCTTGTTTTAGCTCTTTTCGCCTGAAACGCAGGATATCCTAGTTCCTTACTCAATAGATTGAGGCACGGGATATCCTAGTTCAGGCACGTAAGACTTGGATTTAAGCTTATATTTAAGACTGTATGTAATTTATCCTGAAAAGTTTTTTTAAAATAAAAAATATTATTATTTCCTTTATTTATTTTACACACATATAATTTACATTTTTAAATATTTATATAAATAAATAAAAAACATTTAAAAATATAAAAAATAGTACCGGCGGTCAGGGCTCCAAAGAAAGGAACTTCCTAACGATGCGAGCCGTGTCCAGCAGTACCGCTTTCTGAATCAAGCCCTTGATCCAGCTGCCTAACGAGAGCCTCCTGAGGTGTTGGTCGAGGCTCTTGGCTATTAAGCCATTGGCTGTCACGACTATCGGTACAATGATTGCTGAATCCACCTCCCACATGTCGACAACCTCGTGAGCCAAGTCAAGATACTTGATCTGTTTATCTTTCTCAGCTTTCACAAGGTTCTCATCATGTGGGATGGTTATGTCAATAATCATTGCACGCCGCTCTGATCGATCCACCAGCACTATATCAGGCTTATTGGCAACAATAGTCCTGTCAGTGATGATGGATCGATCCCAGTACAATGTGATATGGCCATTTTCGAGAACTGGGTCGGGCATATACCTGTAGTACGGCACCTCCGATTCCACAAGGTTATATTTGAGAGCAAGTTGCTGATGAATTATCCTGGCTACAAGGTTGTGTCTATGCAAGTACTGTCCGTTAGCTAGACGAGAACACCCGGAGATAATATGCCTTATTGATTCCCCCGGCCGGTGACATGCCCGACAGATGTCAACTGTGCCGTCTTTCACAATAAATCTCCGGTAATTGTTCGTCATCATAACTTCGTCCATAATTGCACATACAAAACCTTCGGTTTCCCCAAAGAGGTCACCGAATCGTAGCCAAGCCACGGACGCTTGTAAATCTACATCAGGCCCGTGTAGGGCTCTGAAAAAGCGTCCGTGAAGCTCCTTGTTCTTCCATACCTCCATGCGTTCATTGGTGTCAAGCACTGCTGGTTTACGCCAGTTCTCTTTAGCCAAGGAGAGCGGAGTGAGGCCCTTGTCAACCGCGACCACATCTCGATGCATCCCCACGTCGGTTTCTAGAAAATATTCCCTGAGACTGCATACCTCGCGATTGTGGAGGGTCTTAGCGTTTAAAAAGCCACGACCTCCACATTTTCGCGGGATATACAGCCTCATAACCGATGATCGTGGGTGATGCAATCGATTTGCAGTCAGCAGCGTACGGACCCTCTGATCCAGGGCGTCAAGTTCGGTTTGAGTCCATTTGAGTATGCCGAAAGAGTACATCAATACCGGCATGACCCAACCGTTGAAAGCGCGCACCTTGTTTCCGCCTGATAGAAGACTATTAAGTACTTTTTTCAGGCGGCCAAAGAAGCGCACCTTCAACGATTGCTTCATGTCAGTAACATTGATACCCAACGCTTCCGACATACCCAAATACTTATAGGTTTCGGATGCGGAGAGGGCTCTAAGGTTTATGGAACCAGTGAGTTGGGTTCCCACGGATTCCATAATCTCTCCTCGCTGTACATGCATGACCGCACATTTGTCCACACCGAATTCCATCCTGACGGCGCTACTGAAAGTTTCAGTAATTTTCAGTAGCTCCCTTAGTTGCAAATCGTTGGGAGCAAATAGTTTTAGGTCATCCATGTAGAGGAGGTGTGATATAACTTGACCACCTCTCCTCAGCCTATAGCCGAGACCTGAATCCTCCAGCAATGTGCTTAGAGGATTCAAGGCTAAGCAAAACCAAAGTGGACTCAAACTATCGCCCTGAAATATACCTCGCTCGATCCTTATCGGTTCGCTATTCCTCTGAATATTTCGACATCCTGGATAGTGAAGGACAGTTCTCCATTGCGCCATACATGTCATCAGGAAGGTGCGCAGAGTTGCATCTACTTTATACAACTCTAGCACCCGCATGAGCCATGTATGTGGCACCGAGTCAAAGGCCTTCTTATAATCTATCCAACATGTCGACAGATCCTTTCGGGAACGACGAACCTGTTGGCTAATGGCCATATCAATAAGGAGTAGCTCCTTAGTACCGCGGGACCCGTTCCCACGTCCATTTTGAGAGGCAGACATGATGGAGTTGCTGTCAACATGCGTGTTGATTTTAGCTTTCAAAATGGATGTAAGAACTTTATAGACCGTCGGTAAACACGTGATCGGCCTATAATTTTTGGGTTCCGCGGTGCTACCTGATTTATGGAGCAGGTGGGTTATTCCTGTTGTTAGGAACTCGGGTAGCGAACCAGACTCTAAAGCAGTCTGGAACTGAGATGCCAAGCGAGCGTGCGACCTGGAAAACCATTTAATCCAAAAGTTATGCAGCCCATCCGGCCCTGGAGACTTCCAATTAGGCAACGGACGGACTGCACGAGCTACATCTTGGGGGCAGATGGTAATAGCCCCCATTTCTGGTATTGGATCGCAGGCTCGCTCAACATCCCGAGTCCAATCACCTTCGGTGTGACTGACAGGTACCGACCAGATATTGCGCCAGAATGAAGACGTGGCATCATCATCCGGTAGGAACGTGTCAGTGACACCTTGGTCTGATCGCTCCCAAGCTCTATAGACCCGCCTTTCATCGCTTTGGAATATGCGATTCTGAGAATACCGCTTCACTCTTCGCTTGTACCGACGAATACGGTTTGCCCATGCATATATCTTCTGTTTAAGAAAGTCGATGCGCTCTGTGACGCGGAACAAATAGTCTCGGGTACTAATATCAGTCCCCGAGAACGCCCGCCTCACAAAGCGCATCACTCTAGGGCGTGTATTGCCCTCCCTAAAACTAATCAGCTTGCCAATGAGTGCTCTAGTCTCTCCGATACGACGTTCAATCCTGCACTGCCAAGCTGGTACAGCTGATTTTGGTCGTGTGGCTCTGTCACTGTCTGGGAATTTGACATGAGCCACACGACATATCGCAACAGCTCCACAGTACAAGATTGAATGTGTATCAGTCAGATCTTTGTTGTCTTTTAAATAATTAGACAGCTGAGAGTCTAGAACACACACCAGCGCCTTGTTTTTTTTATGCATGGGCAATCGAGGTAAACGTGGTCTAAGTTCAGGCGGAGTAGAGCGGTACTCACGGAGAGCATCCTCCAAAGCGCTCCTCAATTTTTCATTGCACTGGGGACTCACGGATATAGCCCTGTCATCATCCTCTTCATCAACGTGGTTGGGTCGCGGTGAAACACTGTTAAGTTGTACCGCGACCAATGACGAAGCAGGTGTAACATGACTATTCCGTGATTCGAGGCGTAGGCGATCAAGCACCGCATCATCCAGCATATGGTTACGCTGGATGACCCGCACCTGATCCGACAGTCGTTGCGCCGACACGTTGACAGCCGGCTCAAGCACCTGAAACAGAGAGAGCATTCGAACACGATACATATTATTATTATTATTATTTTCCGAATTACTCGGCACTAGAGTCCCCTCTTAATCTTTTGAAAGCAGCGGTGATCTAGTGCTATCGGCCGCCACTTGCAAGTTGTAGGTCGTAGGTTTGCCCCCATCAGGCGCATTACTTTGTGTAAATTATTTCATCAACACTGATCTCAAAACAGTGAAGGAAAACATCGCGAGGAAACTAGCATATCTTAAAAGCAAAACTACGAAAAAACGTGAAATCTATCAACCCGCACTGGGCCCACGTGGTAGATTACGGCCCACTCCCTCTTACTGAGAGGAGTCCTGTGTCCCAGGAGTGGAAACATTATAGGGTGATTATCTAAACTAATATATAAAGCTGAAGAGTTTGTTTATTTTATTAATTTATAAACCAGCGCTTGACCGCAATCCCGCCTGATGGTAAGCAGTGACGCAATCGTTGATGGTAAAGCGCACTAGTTTATTAAGAGCCTATTGACTCTAGCCTTGAAGACACACAAATTGTAGTCCCTCGATGTACGCGGTATAAAGGAGGAGGCGAAACGCTTCGTCCGGATCGTAGAGGTGTTAACAACATAAGGGTGGAAACTCGCCGTACGACGGGTCGTCCGATGGTGGAACGGAGATGGGGGAATTAAATCGTGCAATTCCCTCGCACACTCCCCAAAATGTATCCTATAGAACACCGAAAGGCTGGCTACTCTACGCCTGTGCTCTAGGCGATAATCTCAGAAACAACTGGTCTGATTTGAAAAATTTTTTGGCGATGGATAGCTCATTAATCTAGGAAGGCTTTAGGCTATATACAGTGAAACCTGGTTAAGTGAGACATCAAGGGACCTGCAATGTCGTTTCACTTATAGAGGTATTCCACTGACCCAGTGTCTCGGAAAAGTGTGGCGGGTTTTGTCCCATTAAAAAAAAAATTTCCCAGTGTCTCAGATATACAGGTATAAATAAATATCTGTCTCATTTACAGAGGGTTTCATTAATAGCCATAATTCCATTAATCCTTCCCACTTTTATTAACGAATATTAACTTCAGTTTTTCACGTAATGATAACGATTGTAGCTTTCGTTTTAGCATTTTTCAAATAAACATCTGAATGATAGTAAAGCGTAGCTGAAGGTAATTGAACCACAAAATTTGTACTTACGTTCTTGGAATTACGTGTGGAATTTGTGGGTAGAATAAGAATGAGTAAACAAACAATGTTATCTCAGTTACAGAGGTTAATGCATATAAATTTTACTCGCTGTCTCAGTTACAGAGGTAACTATGATGATAAATCGAAAGAACAAATCCCAGATATAGAGGCTTACCTCGTCCCACTAACAGAGGTAATTCAGTGCCAAAGTGTTGGGACCTCAGCATGAGTTCCAGTTATAGAGGTTTCTCACTTATCCAGGTCCCACTTAACCAAGTTTCACTGTAACATCACGCTGCGGCCAATAGGAGCAGAGCATTACTAACTCCACGCGAACGAAGATGCGGACGGCCGCTAGTGTATTATACAAGAGACAATCTCACGAAACGCGCACCCTTCATATTAACATTACATATAAAATGTTTTGATCTTCAATACAGCCCTTAACACAAATTAGGTGCCTACTTACCTTTAACATAATACCAACAATAATTTTCCGTTCGGCCGAGCGCTCTCTCCTGAAATAGCCTCAAACTAAAATAGAAGTCCAATACCAGCCCTCGAGTGGCTCTCGATCAGGTAACGACACATGTATTGACCTGCATTGCTATCTACTTCCATTACTTTCTGTTTCTATTGTTATTTCAACGAGAGATCCGATTGTGTCCTATTTCGGATACGATATCGAATAGTAGTGTGGAATTCTTTCATCAAATAAAGCTCTATTTGCAATACAAAACGTCATAAATAGGAAGTTTGTTTTGATCAAACTGAGCTCAGCTATACAATCAGTCATAAATAGCTCGTTTGTTTTTAATAAATTGAGTTTAGCTATACAAAAAGTCATAAATAGCCCGTTTATTTTGATCAAATTGAGTTTAGCTATACAAAAAGTCATAAATAGCTCGTTTGTTTCGATCAAATTGAGTTTAGCTATACAAAGAGTCATAAATAGCCCGTTTGTTTTGATCAAATTGAGCTTAGCTATACAAAAAATCATAAACAGCTCGTTTGTTTTGCAGAAATTAATGGTATTGTTATTCGTGTCGTCGGTTCTTTTGCATGATAATTACTCTAATAAAATCAATGAACGTCACCAATTCTGATGTTATCAACGTTAATGAGATTAATTTTTCTATTTTTTTTATACCGCGAGGTTTGGTTCGATGTGGCGCGGAAAAAATATACCTGGAAGAATATGGGTGAGGCCTTTGCCCAGCAGAGGGACAGTCTTCAGCTTCAGTAATCTTTATTTTTCTTACGAATGAAAATTAAGTTTTTATTTTTATGTCGTAGTGAAGCCAGTATGTAGTAGGGACGTAATTCATCTGTCACACTTTTGCTTAATTTTTGAAAATCGTTTTTAATAACATTTTGTCAGGCCCGACTCTGTACAATTAATTACTGTACTTAAATAATAACTAAATTAACACCACACTCATATAGGCATTTAATCAATATGACATATAAATAGTTGTTGGTATTGAATAATATGATTAAATTTAAAGAAGGTTAGTAAAAGGCGTCTTACGAGTACTCGAGGAAACATTTTTACGTTAAAATTAATTTTAATTTATTTGTGCACGTGAGAAGTAATTATTTTGCAGAACTGGATTATCTTATGAAGATATAAAAAGGCGGAGAAGACAAGGATCAGTATCAGTCTTGTGTCTGACGTAGTCACAACAACAATACTACAAAATGTTTGTGAAGGTAATTTTTTTTATTATTAAGCTCGCCTATTGTGTCATACTTTGTAAAGTTTGTATATATCTCATTTATGCGGTGTAATTAAGAGATGTACTGTAATACATCCTATTGGTTTTTGAAATTTTCGTAGGATAATTGAAAACGATTTTTTCTGATAGTTTTCACTCAGGGTTTAAAATAAGAAATAAAAAAAAATCTTATCATTAAAATGTAAACGACCTTACTTTTGCAGTTCGTCGCACTCTTCGCCTTGATGGCCGTTGCTAACGCTAGCGACCTCTCCAGCTTCTCATACGGCGTGGCTGATCCCTTCACCGGAGATTTCAAGCAACAGATCGAGAACCGTGTGGGCAACAACGTGCAGGGTCAATACTCTCTGCTGGAGTCTGACGGCACCCGCCGCACTGTGGACTACGCCGCCGGCGCCGGAGGTTTCAACGCCGTCGTACGCAAGGACCCAGCCCTCATTGCTGCCGCTCCTGCCATCTCCTACGCTGCACCTGCCATCTCTTACGCCGCCCCCGCCATCGCTGCTCCCGCCATCTCTTACGCCTCCCCCTATGGCCTTGCCAAATTCGGAGTCTTTGGGTACGGAGCTTCTTTCCCCTACAGCCGTTTCTACTAAATATTTGGACTTGAATCATTTGTAAATAAAAAGTTTATATATATTTGACTGGATCTTGTTATATTTTAAAACCTTTCTTTGTCCCAAAATCTAGTTTGTGCTCTGTACCTTGTTAAATTTGCTATCTTAATCCGTTATTACCTACCTAAGGTTAGTTTTTTAGTTGTATTTATAAATATTATTTATCTTTCAGTATTAAAATTACTTTAGTTTTCTTTTCTCAGTAAGCTTTATAACTTTTAAAATAAGCACAGCAAGGCTATTGAAACGTTTAGGTAGATGTCGCACATGATCACGCTCAATTATAGACATACATATACTATAGATAATATATTAGCATCAATATATCACTTAAATACACAGCAACAGTCAGATATTTAAAAGCGTATAAAGAAAACATATCCCTTTAATTCAGCGTATTTATTCTAAGAGCAGCGAATCAAGAATGTATTTCCTTTCACATTACAACAATTTTCATAAAGACCGCCAAATTAAATATGTCAAACTAACTCTGAAATAATTAAAAAGGATATGTTAAGATGAATAAAATTATTAATACCAACATAGCAACAATACAAAATTTATCAGAAACTAGAAAATTGTATGTAAATAAAAAGTAGGCATTAAAATAGATACAGATCTAATCAGAAACCACAATATTTAAAATACATAAAAAAAAAACTTATTATGGATTCAACCGGAAATGCAAGTATTAATTCAATAAATAACAAGGAAGTCAAATCATGTACAAAATATTCAAAAACATGCTTGGAATTAAAGGCATAGCAAGCGCACGAAATCTTTTATAAGTGTAACAAAATGGACCGTACATATAATATCTTTTTTTTTATTGAGAAAAAACCTGCCACACTTTTTCCCATCCACTGCAACTCCTAAAAGCCAGAATCAACAGTGGAAACCGCCAGAAAAAAGCCGAGCAATGAAGCTCGACGAGTCCCGGAGAAACGATTCAACTATCTTGGGTCCCGCAACGAAATTAATCAGAAAAGAATAGCGTAAGAGTATGAAAAAGATATTTTAAAGATAAAGATATAATATCATTTATGCAAGTATATGAGGGCAAGCATCATGTACCCTGCAAGATGTTTTATTAACTTACTAAAATACGTCTGCAACGTCGACATTTTCGTACATTTTGTATTTCTATTCCACTTTTCTAGACGATTATGCGACTTGCTATGCTTCTTGTTTTCCTGTCAGAGATTTTACTCCTCTGTTCAAAAATATTTTTCCAAGCTTCTGCTTGATATATAATCCATAAAAATCTAGCGCACGAAGATCAAACATCATATTCACTTTCCAAAATATTACAGCTTTATTAATATTTACTTAATCTTTTTAGGAAAACATAAACAAGATAAAATGGCAAGATTTTTAGGACAAAACCCAATTTCAATTGATAAAAATTTTGTGCAAGGAAAAAATATTAGTCAAATAAGATATGAAAGCAGCCAAGATAAATGCAGGAAAAACTTTTGAATCGACACATTACGGCAACATCTAACCGTCAGAACTTAACAGGCCACACTTATCGCTCTCCACAGGAGTACAGCTGAACAAACAATCTAAAGTTCCAAGTGATCGTACCGCTGATAATGCTGTTAATTTATCAGATGATATTTTACACTGTGTACATGTTTACTAGCATCATGGAGGTGAAGATCGAATTTCTGATGAAAAAATAAAAGTGGTCGAAGATATTTTTAGGGGGAGTTTTCATGAAGACTCTTAATACCTCAATGACATTGTCCTTACAAGAAATTATATCGTTTATTGTCTTTATTTTCTTAATATGACGTTCAATAATCTACTTATACACATGACGGATACGCGAACCAAAAGACCAAAAGACAACAGGACCAAAACCAAATAACATATTCCACTCAGCAGTATATTTTGGCATTGCTTTTCGTTTTCTTGGCGATTTTATAAGAAAAAGAATCTACAAGAAATTTTGTACGATGTGTGACTAAAGGCAATATATATTTTTATTAGCACTCATCTTTATGACGAGATTCCGAGCGTTAGAGGCTATTTGTATAATTTCTCTAGCATTTTTATTAATCTTGCTTGGACTCAAAAGTATTTCGTTCAATTTATTTTCATAATGTTTTAATTATGGCGTAACTAGCGTCGCCTGTTAATGGTCTCTGATAAATTTCAATAAAGGTTTTAAGGTTTTGTCGTTTCAGCTAACTAAGCGTTGTCAGAAAAGACCGGTGAGTGAATTATCAAGTAATTTGAAATATACTGTGGCAATTCCATAGCGTGTTGAGGGACTAGCCGACCGTCGGGGTCCACATTTTGGCTCAATATATCATGACGGGGAATCAAAGGCCACTGGAGCCAATGAACAAATGAATGGAGAGGAGTTTGCGGAGTGCGAAACCCAGTAGCATGGACGACCCTGCCGACGCATGGCGACTGCGATAGACTGAATGCGGAAAATGGAGGACACTGATATGGCGCAGCCTAGGAGAGGCCTGTCGATGTGCTGTGTGGTTTGGTTTCCGCACGCACTCTTTCCTTGTGCGTGGGACATGGCGGCCATTTGCGGTTATTCCAACCAGCCCACCTCCCTCCTGATCTCCTGTCTCCTGACTTGTTAAGAACATCTGTGCAAGATCTTGTGGCCCTCAGGATTTTACTTCTAATCTGGGTGACACTTGTACAGTCGAAGAGTACATGCGCAACGGCCTCATTAGCCTCCATGCAAGCTCTGCATAGAGGGCTGTCCATTTTGCCTATTGTGTGGAAATGTGTATTTAAAGAGCAGTGATATTATTATTTGTATTAAAATAATTGATAAATGAATACGTGTTATGTGGCGCCATCTATTAGAGGTATAAAGTACCTACCTTGTATGTGTCAATAATTCGTACAAAATAAAAGGTAGTCTGTTGAAGCTACTCTCTCGTTTTATTGGGTTATGGGCCCAGTCCCATATTTCGCGTTAAAAATCAGTTATTTTTCGTACAGATTTGTGAAATATAAACTCTCAGTGGTTACTCGTGACTATAAACTGTATTCGTCGGACTATATTCGTTCAGATTAAAGAACTGTGTGGTGAAAACTTGTGTCAGATCACGTTTTTTGAACAATGGCCGGCAGCTATATCGTTAACGTACCTAAACTCAAGGGTCGTGAGAATTACGACGAGTGGGCGTTCGCCGCAGAGAACTTCTTCATTCTAGAAGGAGTGGACATCAATAAAAAGCCATCGACGGAAACCCAGAACCTGCGTCTATGCACCCAAAGATACCCCCACCACACTACTCACCCAATTCTGTTCCAGAGACCTGACAGCTGTCAGGCTTGGGACCGTAGGTGACACCGGAGACATCATACTGGCCTCGGTGTACATGCCGGGTGAAGACACAAACTGCCCGCCGAAGGAGATGGCCGACCTGGTGCAGCACTGCGAGGACACTGGGCTAGACCTGGTCATCTGCACTGACTCGAATGCCCATCACCCACTTTGGGGCAGCGAGACAACAAACCCCAGAGGAGAGGTATTATCCACTTATTTGTTCTCAACTAACCTCAATATTATAAACCGAGGCTCTGAACCCACTTGGGTTACAGTCCGAGGACAAACCATCATAGATTTAACACTCGCTTCGGAAAATGCTGCGGGCCTTATCACAAATTGGCATGTGTCGGGCGAACCTTCTTGCTCAGACCATAGAAGAATCCGCTTTACACTGACCACCAACGTGAGAATGCCCGCACCGAAGCGTAACCCGAGGCGTACCGATGTGCCCGGCTACAAGCGCCTTCTAGCTGCCCTACTAGCTAGGCACTTGTCATATACAAATATAACAACAATTGCACAGCTGGAATACACCATAACAAAGCTCTCAGAATACATAATAGAAGCTTACCACGCCTGCTGTAAATTAAGGACACCGCGAGCCAACAGCAAGCGAAATCCGTGGTGGAATCCCGAGCTCGGTAAGCTACGTCAAACACTACGGAAGCACTTCAACAGAGCAAAAAATAGTAGGCTCACAGAAGACTGGGAAACTTACAAAAAAACCCAGTACACCTACAAGAAACAAATCAGAACCGCCAGAAGAACAGCGTGGCGGAAATTTTGTGAGTCTATAGAGGAAAACAACGAAGCCGCAAGGGTAAGGAAAATCCTATCAACCGATCAGGACCGAACCCTTGGAGCGCTGAAAAAACCCGATGGCACATACACAACAACGGACCAGGAAACCAGCAGAGTCCTCCTGGAAACACACTTCCCGGACTGCAAACTCCTGGAGGACAGGACCTGGGAGGCTGCACCAGAATGGACTCCGACAGAGCAAGACTGGTCCAATGCCTATAAATTAATAACAGAAGACCGGTTAAAGTGGGCTATCAACACCTTCAAGCCATACAAGTCCGCGGGGTTGGATGGCATCTTCCCAGCCCTACTACAATGGGGTTTGGTGCACATCGCTCCATGCCTAGTAAATATCTTTCAGGCATGCATAGCGTACAGATACATACCCCTTGCATGGCGGGAAGTGAAGGTTATCTTCATACCTAAGCCTGGCAAATCGGACTACTACTACCCAAATCATACCGACCCATAAGTCTCACATCCTTCCTATTACAAACCCTAGAGAGAATCTGCGACCGGTACATCCGCGACGGACCTCTCCAGGCAAAGCCACTCCACAGACAACAGCATGCGTACTCCACAGGCAAATCAACAGAATCTGCGCTGCACAGCGTAATATCCAAGATTGAATGCGCCGTGGATCACAAATGCTCAGCACTAGCCGTCTTCATTGACATCGAAGGCGCCTTTGACAAGACCACTTTCACAAGCATTAGCACTGCCTTGAACAGGCATACCATAGACCCGTCACTGAGAGGCTGGATCGCTAACATGCTCGGCCAAAGAGCCGTGCAAGTTACCGTGAACGACACTACAAGGGCCATCGTGGCGAAGGGATGTCCGCAAGGAGGCGTCCTCTCGCCGTTACTATGGAATCTGGTAGTAGACAGCCTAATAAAAACACTAAATGACAAAGGTTACTATACCGTGGGTTATGCTGACGACATAACAATAATAATAAACGGTATGCATGAAAACACCCTGTGCAATCTAATGCACCAGGCCCTTAAAATCGTAGAAAATTGGTGTGATACACACCAACTATCTGTGAACCCCACTAAAACCGAGCTGATCCTCTTCACAAAAAAGAGAAAGCTCAAACCGCTAAATCTGCCAAGATTCTTTGGCACCACCCTAAGCCTATCTGCTGAAACAAAATACCTAGGCATGTACCTGGACAAACAGCTGAATTGGGCGAAACATACCAACTACATCACAACAAAAGCCAGCATAGCAATGTGGCAATGCAAGCGGATGCTTGGTAAAAACTGGGGGATTAGCCCCAAGGTCACTCACTGGCTTTATACCACAATCATCCGGCCAATTATTACATACGGCTCACTAGTCTGGTGGCCAAGAACTAGTCTGAGCACAGCCCAAAAGGACCTCGAGAAACTACAACGGTTGGCGTGTGTGGCAATCACCAGTTGCATGAGTACCACGCCTACAGCCGCCCTGCAGGCGATGTTAGGACTGCCCCCCCTTCACCTTGTTGTGAGGGAGGAAGCGACACTGGCTGCCTTCAGACTCCACCTATCAGGAACCCTGAGCAAAGACTCCAGGGTCAAACATACGTGCCTAATGCTAGATGCAATCAAAAGGCAACCAATGATACAAGCACCCAATGACAGAATACCAAAGCAATACTGCTTGCAAAAGCACTATCAGATAGTACTTGAGGAAGAGCAGTGCGATTACTCAGGTCCGGAGGAGTTGAGAGTATACACCGACGGATCAAAAACCGACCAGGGAACGGGCGTCGGGGTGTTCTCACAGGACCTCAACATAAATATATCCAGATCGCTAGGGATGCTCAACACGGTCTACCAAGCAGAGTGTGTGGGCATAACCCTTGCAGCCCTAGCCATAAAAGCCAGGAGAGTCGCGGACACGCGCATCCGCATACTCACTGACAGTGCTTCCGTCCTCCAATCCCTAAAGCAGGGAAGCATCACATCAAGTCTAATACTTGAGTGCCACGATGCACTGGAACGGATAGCCGCACCAGACCGCAATACCGTGGCACTGCAATGGATAAAGGGCCACAGCGGTTCACTGGGTAATGACGCAGCTGACGAGCTGGCCAGAAGGGCATCCAGCGCGTTGGTCAGCGGACCGGAGCCCATTGTGCCTATCCCCTTCATCCAAATACGAAGATGGCTACAAAGGTATACCTACGAACAAGCGGAGATTTGGTGGTCCTCGTCACCGGGCTGCAGGCAGTCCAAGGAGGCTCTGCCATCCCTAGATGGCAAGCTAACCAAAAGGCTGTTGCGCCTGGACAGGAAAACCCTACGATTGATGACGGGGATCATCACGGGCCACTGCCTGCTGAATAAGCATCTCCACACAATAGGTATAACGGACAGCCCTCTGTGCAGAGCCTGCATAGAGGCTGACGAAACAGTTGCGCATGTACTCTTCGAGTGTACAGGCGTTACCCAAATTAGAAACAAATTCATAGGAGCACCAAGATGTTACACAGATGTTCTCAACAGGCTAGGAGACCTGATGAGCTTTTGGAGGGAGGTGGGCTGGCTGGAATAATCCGCCAAAGGCCGCCATGGTCCACGCACAATGGTCCGCTGAAGGGACTGAGTGCGGAAACCGAACCAATAACATAGAACATAGACATAGAAGCCATCGACGGCGGCGGCAGGTGAAGCCGCAGCGGCAGCGGTTCCCGTTGTTTTAGACACCGACTCGCAAAAGGCAAAGGCGAAATTGATAATGACAATAGATTCGTCGTTATATGTCCATATCAAGAATGAAAAGACAGTTCAGTGTGTGTGGAATCGTCTGAAATCACTCTTCGATGATTCAGGATTTCAAAGAAGAATCAGTTTATTGCGTCATGTAATATCAATTCGGTTAGAAGATTGTGAATCCATGACATTATATGTGACTCAGATTGTGGATACGGCGCATAAGTTACGAGGAACAGGATTCCAGATTACTGATGAGTGGGTGGGATGTTTATTGTTGGCGGGATTAACGGAAAAATTTGCTCCAATGATAATGGCAATTGAACACTCAGGCATGACAATAAGTACCGACGTCATCAAGTCGAAATTGTTGGATATGAGTGCGGAGGTTGGCAGCTCTGAGGAAGGCGCGTTTTTATCGAAAGGTTGGCAGCAGCGCAAGAAACAAAATGGCGGCACTGCAGAAGTGTCAAAATCGAAAACGTCACCTACAAAACCTGTCAATGCCAATGTCAAGAAAATTCGTTGTTACAAATGTAAACAAGTCGGACACTATAAAAATCAGTGCAATTACAGTGGAAAAGACAAAGAAAGTACAGTATTTAGCACGTTTTACATGAATTCGACATACAAAAAGACGGATTGGTATATTGATTCAGGTGCCAGCTCTCATATGATTTCCGACAAAGACCGTTTATCCGATATCTCCTACAATACTTCCGTGAAACAGATTGTGGTAGCTAACCAAACTACAGTACCAGTGTTATGCTCAGGAAACACGAAGTTGACGACTTTAGTGGATGGTTCAGAGTTCGATATCACAGTAAAAAATGTGTTGTGCATTCCTAACCTCACAACTAATCTCCTATCAGTTAGTGAGTTGATCCGAAATGGAAACAAAGTGATTTTTAATGAAGGCATTTGCAGAATATTTAACCGCAGAAATGTACTTGTTGGAAAAGCACAGTTAGTAAATGGAGTGTATAAACTGAACATCAAAGAAGCAAGTTTGTTTGCTGGCTCAGCAATGCAGGAAACTAGCATGTTATGGCATAGAAGGTTGGGTCATATCAACAGTAAAGACTTGAATAGTATGAAAAATGGCGCTGTGGAGGGAATTTCATATCCCGACAAGGCAGAAATTGACAAGTTCCAGTGTGTAACTTGTTGTGAAGGAAAGCTAGCGAGACATCCTTTCTCTCACAAAGGTACGAGGAGTGAGAGTGTATTAGAATTGGTTCATGCAGATGTGTGTGGTCCAATGGAGACTGTCTCAATAGGAATGTCGAGGTACTTTCTCCTATTTGTCGACGATTACAGCAGAATGTCATTTGTATACTTCTTAAAGTCGAAGAGCGAGGTGGTGAAGTACTTCCAGGAGTTTAAAGCTATGGTGGAAAAGCAGACGGGGAAGTGCATCAAGGTACTGAGAACAGATAACGGTGGGGAATTTTGTGGTTCAGATATGGAAAGTTTTTTGAAAAAGTGTGGCATTATACACCAGAAAACAAACCCTTACACGCCGGAGCAGAACGGCATGTGTGAAAGACTAAATCGCACAATAGTGGAGAGGGCACGATGCCTCCTATTCGATGCTAATATTGAGAAGAAGTTTTGGGCTGAGGCTGTAAACAACGCAGTATATTTGCGCAATAGAAGTTTGGCCTCAGGCTTACAGAAAACTCCATATGAGCTGTGGTCAGGGAGGAAGCCAGATCTTAGCCACTTACGTATATTCGGTAGCACTGCGATGGCTCACATTCCAAAAATCAAAAAGGCAGACAAATATATACTTCTTGGATATTCTGAGAATACAAAAGGTTATAGGTTATATAATCCTGTCACAAAGAGCATAATAAACAGCAGGGATGTTATCATTATGGAGACAAGTCGAGAAATGATACAAGCTGTGGTGAAAGAAAAGGAGCCAAAAGTACCCAGAGATGATGATGAAGAAAAGAAGCAGTCAGTGATAGACCCGAATGACAGCACATACATGCCTGACGGTGAGTCTTCCACGAGTTATTCCAGTTCGGATTCAGATGAGTTTCGTGACCCAGAGAATGAGTTAGACCAACTTGAGGCTGTCGACAACTTGAATGCAGAGAAGCGTGTGAGAAAGATACCAGAACGGTATGGATTCAGTAACGTGTGTGCAACTAATGAAGACACAGGAGAAGACAGTCTAACCTATGAAGATGTCATGAAAAGCTCAGAACGAGAACAATGGTGTCAAGCTATGGAGGAAGAGCTGCAGTCGTACCGTGATAACGAAGCATGGGAACTAGTGGACAGACCCAGTGATGCTCGTCTTGTTCAGTGTAAGTGGGTGTACAAAAAGAAGTTAAATAGTGATAATTCAGTGAGATACAGGGCTAGATTGGTGGCCAAGGGTTTTACCCAAGTAGAGGGGATTGACTATAACGAAACCTTTTCACCGGTTCTGAAATATTCAACTTTAAAACTGTTGTTCGCTATTAGTGTTAACTTAGACTTAAGTATAAGACATTTTGATGTCACAACTGCTTTTTTAAATGGACATCTTGATGAAACAGTGTATATGCAATTGCCCCAGAATTTAAAATGTAAAATAATATGTGTAAAGTCCTAAAGTTAAAAAGAGCTATTTATGGACTAAAACAGTCCGCCAGAGTCTGGTATAAAAAGGCTGAAAATTGTTTAGTAGAGCTAGGCTATGTAAAATCTGCTTACGAACCATGTTTGTTTACAAAGTCTCATAGAAATGTTAAAACTTTTATAGCTCTATTTGTTGATGATTTTTTCATTTTCTCAAATTGTAACAAAGATGTAGATTACCTAAAAAATAAGTTAAGTGCCAGTTTTAAGTTGAATGACTTAGGTGAATTAAAGCAGTGTTTAGGTATGTATGTAAAGAATAATTTAGATATTGTTGGATTTGTTGATGCAGATTGGGCCTCCGACTCTGTTGACAGGCGATCTTATACTGGTTTCTGTTTTGTATACTCAGGATATGTTGTCTCTCACGAGTGTGGAAAGCAGCAAACAGTTGCATTATCAAGCACAGAAGCCGAGTACATGGCCATTTGTGAGGCCAGTAAAGAGGCTATTTTTCTTAGAAATCTCTTACATCTATATATATAAAAGAAAGTCGTGTTAGTTACATCATTTATAACTCAAGAACGGCCGAACGAATTTGTCTGAAAATTGGTAAGGAGGTAGCTAAGAACTGGGAGAAGGACATAGGATACTTTATATGCCGCTCCCCGTCGTTCCTATGGGAATAAATGAGCTTCTTTGTTTCGACTTCTCCCACGCTTTTATGCTACCCTGGTACCTTGAACGTCAAAAAAATATGCACAATAAACCTTCTTTCATGTATTATGATTATTTGATAATGATGAATGAATGATGTTTATTGTTTCGACTTCTCCTACAGTTTTGTGATACCCTGGTACCTTCCACGTCAAAAAAATATGCACAATAAACCTTCTTTCATGTAATTATGATTATTTGATAATGATGAATGAATGACGTTTATTGTTTCGACTTCTCCTACAGTTTTGTGATACCCTGGTACTTTGCACTTCCACAAACTATGCACAATAAAACCTCTTTCATGTATTATTATGGTGATTTGATAATGATGAATGAGCTTTTTATTGTTTCGATTTCTCCTACACTTTTATGCTACCCTGGTACCTTGCACATCAAAAAAATATGCACAATAAACCTTCTTTCATGTATTATGATTATTTGATAATGATGAATGAATGACGTTTATTGTTTCGACTTCTCCTACAGTTTTGTGATACCCTGGTACCTTCCAGGTCAAAAAATATGCACAATAAACCTTCTTTCATGTAATTATGATTATTTGATAATGATGAATGAATGACGTTTATTGTTTCGACTTCTCCTACAGTTTTGTGATACCCTGGTACTTTGCACGTCCACAAACTATGCACAATAAAACCTCTTTCATGTATTATGGTGATTTGATAATGATGAATGAGCTTTTTATTGTTTCGATTTCTCCTACACTTTTATGCTACCCTGGTACCTTGCACGTCAAAAAAAAACGACTGTGCTTATGACCACAGGACTGAAGTGAAACTTCTTTCGCACCATCTGTATGTATATATATATATATATGTGTGTGTACAATATATACATGTATACACATATACATATATTAATTTTCTATAAATATTTAAATTTATTTCATGCTTTCCATTTATAAATTAATGTTTTTGCATAGACCTCCAATTTAAAAAAAAAAAAGTGGATTCCCTCGGGGCCAAAAGGTCGGGCTCTTCCTCCTGAATCAGGGGACCCCAAACTCGGGTAGTCCACGAACTCTGGTTCCCGAGATAATCCACGGGGGGGTGAGGTAACTAAAGGGGGTCGGGGGGGGGGATAGGTTTCGTGGGGTTGCGGGGGAGGGAGGGGGGAGGGGGAGAGGGGGCAGTGGATTCCCTCAGGGCCAAAAGGTCGGGCTCCTCCTCCTGATTCAGGGGACCCCAAACTCGGGTAGTCCACGACCTCTGGTTCCCGAGATAATCCACGGGGGGGTGAGGTAACTAAAGGGGGGGGGGGGGGTAGATTTCGTGGGGTTGCGGGGGTAGGGGGGAGGGGGAGAGGGGGTAAGGGGAGAGGGTGGAGTGGATTCCCTCGGGGCCAAAAGGTCGGGCTCCTCCTGATTCAGGGGACCCCAAACTCGGGTAGTCCACGACCTCTGGTTCCCGAGATAATCCTCGGGGGGTGAGGTAATCAATGAGGGGGGTCGGGGGGTGTTCGCAGCGTCATGTTCTCGAAGAAATTCATAGTTCTTAATCAATCAAGGTACTTAGCTTAATAATTGAGCTTATGAGGCTCGAAAGCAATTTGTACTTTGTGTCCAATTATCGTATTGTGACGATATCTTCTTCTATACTTTCAATTATATCAGAAATGTTCAGCAAGAATATATAAAACAATATAAAAGCCAGAACAGAACGAAATTTATAAATTACTAGCTGACCCGGCGAACTTTGTTCCGCCTTAAAGGCAATAAATATCACATGATCACATTTTTTACTTTTTAAATTAGGAACACTGTAAATAAAAAAAAGTATTCCATGATTTTTTATTTGTCATTTATTTAGTGTAGCACCTTGTGAAAGAAATGAATTTCTACTTGTGCTTCGTAAATTATCTAGCTATTGATTTCTGAGATGTCGTGGTGGCCTAGTGGTTAAAACACCAGCCTCTCTTGTATGATTGCGCGGGTTCGATTCCAGGTCAGGCAAGTATCGATGTAACTTTTCTAAAGTGATATGTACTCTCTAAGTACAATATCTAGGACACCAATCACTGAACGTGAAGGAAAAAATCTTGAGGAAACCTGGACTTTATAAGTCTGAAATCGCCACCCCGCATTGAGCAAGCGTGGTGATTACACTCAATCCTTCTCTGCATGAGAGGAGACTTGTCTCCAGCAGTGGGACGATAAAAAGATTGATGATGATGATGATGATCTCTGAGGTTTGTTCGCCGATTTCGCATTGTCAACGGAACAGTTTCACGGACTGCCGCCTCCCTTTGCTCTTGTGAGTGAGAAGCACGAAGTCGAGTCATAGTAAGGCGGCGCTCTGCACGTGCAATTTCTTGCTCTTCTTCAGTGCTTTCATTCAGAATGTTTCGATTTACTCTTGCATTACCGCTTTGTCGAGAAAGATTTGATGGTCTTGGTCACGGCATGATATTTTTATTGATGATAAATGGCACAGCAATACAATATTAGAAAATTTTGAAGTTGAAGTTGGCTTTGTGGTTTTTTATTAGAAACTCTAAACCAGCAGAGAGTATTAATATTTTTTGCTTTAAACGATTGCTTCTACCGGTTACACTTTTTTTTAAATATGCTCAGCTGTCATTTGCTTTTTGTTATACCATTTTTGGTATATGAATTGCTGACTTACATTTTGAATGAGTTGGACCATGTCTTATGTCACATTACACGGGAACGACGGGGACGGGTTCTTAACTACCTCCCACCAATATTCAGCTAAATCGGTTCAGCCGTTCTTGAGTTATATATAAATAGTGAATAAGCAACTGAATCGATTCCAATAATTTTTACACCATCTTATATTTTGTCCCAAATACATTTAGAAATTGTTACAGTGTAGTTACCGAGTGCGTCACGCAGCTTACGATACATCATCATAGTATTGTGTGTGTGTTGGGACAACGAAGTAGAATACACGTAGCAATATTATAACTTTGTGGTTTTTCATTATATCTTTTTGAAATTTTGTACATAATATTATTAACTTAAAAATACTGGACACGTGTTTCCTACTCTGTGGAGGTGCAAGGTACCAGGGTAGCACAAAACTGTAGGAGAAGTCGAAACAATAAACCTCATTCATTCATCATTATCAAATAATCGTGATACATGAAAGAAGGTTTATTGTGCATATTTTTGAAGTGAAACTTCTTTAGGCACGCTTGACTTGGGGAGTAAACTGGCGAAAGCGTTACGAAAAATGTTACGAAAAATGATCGGGCAAGGCGAACGGAAGCAAAGTATAGTCTTATTTCGTCTGTACTACAACCAAGGAGTTGGCTCATGTAAATATTGCATGACATGTCGAGTATGAAGTTGTGAGTTCGCATCTCGCCGAAGGCAATATATGTTTTTTGGATCTTTTTAAGATTTGTTAACAATTGAGTCGAGTATGAAGTTGTGAGTTCGCATCTCGCCGAAGGCAATATATATTTTTTGGATCTTTTTAAGATTTGTTAACAATTGATTACCTAAGAGCACAAATAATTTATAAATTTCGTTCTGTTCTGGCTTTTATATTATTTTATATATTCTTGCTGAACATTTCTGATATAATTGAAAGTATAGAAGAAGATATCGTCACAATACGATAATTGGACACAAAGTACAAATTGCTTTCGAGCCTCATAAGCTCAATTATTAAGCTAAGTACCTTGATTGATTAAGAACTATGAATTTCTTCGAGAACATGACGCTGCGAACACCCCCCGACCCCCCTCATTGATTACCTCACCCCCCCGAGGATTATCTCGGGAACCAGAGGTCGTGGACTACCCGAGTTTGGGGTCCCCTGAATCAGGAGGAGCCCGACCTTTTGGCCCCGAGGGAATCCACTCCACCCTCTCCCCTTACCCCCTCTCCCCCTCCCCCCCTACCCCCGCAACCCCACGAAATCTACCCCCCCCCCCCTTTAGTTACCTCACCCCCCCCGTGGATTATCTCGGGAACCAGAGGTCGTGGACTACCCGAGTTTGGGGTCCCCTGAATCAGGAGGAGGAGCCCGACCTTTTGGCCCTGAGGGAATCCACTGCCCCCTCTCCCCCTCCCCCCTCCCTCCCCCGCAACCCCACGAAACCTATCCCCCCCCCCCGACCCCCTTTAGTTACCTCACCCCCCCGTGGATTATCTCGGGAACCAGAGTTCGTGGACTACCCGAGTTTGGGGTCCCCTGATTCAGGAGGAAGAGCCCGACCTTTTGGCCCCGAGGGAATCCACTTTTTTTTTTTTAAATTGGAGGTCTATGCAAAAACATTAATTTATAAATGAAAGCATGAAATAAATTTAAATATTTATAGAAAATTAATATATGTATATGTGTATACATGTATATATTGTACACACACATATGTAACTTTTTCGTCTTCCCTTGGCGTGACCGGCATTCCGCTTCTGACACCAATTGTTACGAGCTAGGGGTACTAAAACGCCGGTTAAGGGTTGCGAAGTTTATTGGCAACGAAGGTACAGTCGATTGTAGGCAATGACAAGTAGAATGTTGCTGATGTTGCACCGAGGTCTTCCCTTACGTCCACGAAGTCCGTGTCGTAACCACACAATAACACTACAAATGTTACATCTAACACGACTTTCTTTTATATATATAGATTTGTGCTCTTAGGTAATCAATTGTTAACAAATCTAAAAAAGATCCAAAAAATATATATTGCCTTCGGCGAGATGCGAACTCACAACTTCATACTCGACTCAATTGTTAACAAATCTTAAAAAGATCCAAAAAACATATATTGCCTTCGGCGAGATGCGAACTCACAACTTCATACTCGACATGTCATGCAATATTTACATGAGCCAACTCCTTGGTTGTAGTACAGACGAAATAAGACTATACTTTGCTTCCGTTCGCCTTGCCCGATCATTTTTCGTAACATTTTTCGTAACGCTTTCGCCAGTTTACTCCCCAAGTCAAGCGTGCCTAAAGAAGTTTCACTTCAAAAATATGCACAATAAACCTTCTTTCATGTATCACGATTATTTGATAATGATGAATGAATGAGGTTTATTGTTTCGACTTCTCCTACAGTTTTGTGCTACCCTGGTACCTTGCACCTCCACAGAGTAGGAAACACGTGTCCAGTATTTTTAAGTTAATAATATTATGTACAAAATTTCAAAAAGATATAATGAAAAACCACAAAGTTATAATATTGCTACGTGTATTCTACTTCGTTGTCCCAACACACACACAATACTATGATGATGTATCGTAAGCTGCGTGACGCACTCGGTAACTACACTGTAACAATTTCTAAATGTATTTGGGACAAAATATAAGATGGTGTAAAAATTATTGGAATCGATTCAGTTGCTTATTCACTATTTATATATAACTCAAGAACGGCTGAACCGATTTAGCTGAATATTCGGTGGGAGGTAGTTAAGAACCCGTCCCCGTCGTTCCCGTGTAATGTGACATAAGACATGGTCCAACTCATTCAAAATGTAAGTCAGCAATTCATATACCAAAAATGGTATAACAAAAAGCAAATGACAGCTGAGCATATTTAAAAAAAGTGTAACCGGTAGAAGCAATCGTTTAAAGCAAAAAATATAAATACTCTCTGCTGGTTTAGAGTTTCTAATAAAAAACCACAAAGCCAACTTCAACTTCAAAATTTTCTAATATTGTATTGCTGTGCCATTTATCATCAATAAAAATATCATGCCGTGACCAAGACCATCAAATCTTTCTCGACAAAGCGGTAATGCAAGAGTAAATCGAAACATTCTGAATGAAAGCACTGAAGAAGAGCAAGAAATTGCACGTGCAGAGCGCCGCCTTACTATGACTCGACTTCGTGCTTCTCACTCACAAGAGCAAAGGGAGGCGGCAGTCCGTGAAACTGTTCCGTTGACAATGCGAAATCGGCGAACAAACCTCAGAGATCATCATCATCATCATCAATCTTTTTATCGTCCCACTGCTGGAGACAAGTCTCCTCTCATGCAGAGAAGGATTGAGTGTAATCACCACGCTTGCTCAATGCGGGGTGGCGATTTCAGACTTATAAAGTCCAGGTTTCCTCAAGATTTTTTCCTTCACGTTCAGTGATTGGTGTCCTAGATATTGTACTTAGAGAGTACATATCACTTTAGAAAAGTTACATCGATACTTGCCTGACCTGGAATCGAACCCGCGCAATCATACAAGAGAGGCTGGTGTTTTAACCACTAGGCCCACCACGACATCTCAGAAATCAATAGCTAGATAATTTACGAAGCACAGCACAAGTAGAAATTCATTTCTTTCACAAGGTGCTACACTAAATAAATGACAAATAAAAAATCATGGAATACTTTTTTTTATTTACAGTGTTCCTAATTTAAAAAGTAAAAAATGTGATCATGTGATATTTATTGCCTTTAAGGCGGAACAAAGTTCGCCGGGTCAGCTAGTATATACAGGTATGTTACGAAAACCCTGTCCGGACCCATAAGGATAATAGAGGTTAGGTAAACACATGACCAAATATAATATAAAATTTTTACGTATTCATCATAGTACCAATACAAATGAATTTTGAAATAATCTTTTTTTCCAACGAATTAATTCCAATTTCCCCGAAATTTGGTAATTTTTAAAAAGTGACAACACCGGTATTATTATGAGCGAATAGCGATGCGGCCACGTGCCGCGTGTCCTGCCGCCCGCCCCCCGCGGTCGGCAGGCGAAGGGTGGGTCAACGCACATTTAATAAGTTACCCTCCTTTTGCGAAATAATATTTATTTTTTTTAGGGGGGATTTTTTTTTTTAAGTAAAGCCCGGTTTTGTATGCATTAGTAGAATCAGTTATCGATACCTAACAACACCTTCACGGGTCGGACAGGGTTTCGTAACATACTGTATATATATGTGTGTGTACAATATATACATGTATACACATATACATATATTAATTTTCTATAAATATTTAAATTTATTTCATGCTTTCATTTATAAATTAATGTTTTTGCATAGACCTCCAATTTAAAAAAAAAAGTGGATTCCCTCGGGGCCAAAGGTCGGGCTCTTCCTCCTGAATCAGGGGACCCCAAACTCGGGTAGTCCACGAACTCTGGTTCCCGAGATAATCCACGGGGGGGTGAGGTAACTAAAGGGGGTCGGGGGGGGGATAGGTTTCGTGGGGTTGCGGGGGAGGGAGGGGGGGAGGGGGAAGAGGGGGCAGTGGATTCCCTCAGGGCCAAAAGGTCGGGCTCCTCCTCCTGATTCAGGGGACCCCAAACTCGGGTAGTCCACGACCTCTGGTTCCCGAGATAATCCACGGGGGGGTGAGGTAACTAAAGGGGGGGGGGGGGTAGATTTCGTGGGGTTGCGGGGGTAGGGGGGAGGAGGGGAGAGGGGGTAAGGGGAGAGGGTGGAGTGGATTCCCTCGGGGCCAAAAGGTCGGGCTCCTCCTGATTCAGGGGACCCCAAACTCGGGTAGTCCACGACCTCTGGTTCCCGAGATAATCCTCGGGGGGTGAGGTAATCAATGAGGGGGCTCGGGGGGTGTTCGCAGCGTCATGTTCTCGAAGAAATTCATAGTTCTTAATCAATCAAGGTACTTAGCTTAATAATTGAGCTTATGAGGCTCGAAAGCAATTTGTACTTTGTGTCCAATTATCGTATTGTGACGATATCTTCTTCTATACTTTCAATTATATCAGAAATGTTCAGCAAGAATATATCTTTCTATATATATAAAAGAAAGTCGTGTTAGTTACATCATTTATAACTCAAGAACGGCCGAACGAATTTGTCTGAAAATTGGTAAGGAGGTAGCTAAGAACTGGGAGAAGGACATAGGATACTTTATATGCCGCTCCCCGTCGTTTCCTGTGGGAATAAATGAGCTTCTTTGTTTCGACTTCTCCCACGCTTTTATGCTACCCCTGGTACCTTGAACGTCAAAAAAATATGCACAATAAACCTTCTTTCATGTATTATGATTATTTGATAATGATGAATGAATGACGTTTATTGTTTCGACTTCTCCTACAGTTTTGTGATACCCTGGTACTTTGCACTTCCACAAACTATGCACAATAAAACCTCTTTCATGTATTATGGTGATTTGATAATGATGAATGAGCTTTTTATTGTTTCGATTTCTCCTACACTTTTATGCTACCCTGGTACCTTGCACATCAAAAAAATATGCACAATAAACCTTCTTTCATGTATTATGATTATTTGATAATGATGAATGAATGACGTTTATTGTTTCGACTTCTCCTACAGTTTTGTGATACCCTGGTACCTTCCAGGTCAAAAAATATGCACAATAAACCTTCTTTCATGTAATTATGATTATTTGATAATGATGAATGAATGACGTTTATTGTTTCGACTTCTCCTACAGTTTTGTGATACCCTGGTACTTTGCACGTCCACAAACTATGCACAATAAAACCTCTTTCATGTATTATGGTGATTTGATAATGATGAATGAGCTTTTTATTGTTTCGATTTCTCCTACACTTTTATGCTACCCTGGTACCTTGCACGTCAAAAAAAAACGACTGTGCTTATGACCACAGGACTGAAGTGAAACTTTCTTTCGCACCATCTGTATGTATATATATATATATATATGTGTGTGTACAATATATACATGTATACACATATACATATATTAATTTTCTATAAATATTTAAATTTATTTCATGCTTTCATTTATAAATTAATGTTTTTGCATAGACCTCCAATTTAAAAAAAAAAAAGTGGATTCCCTCGGGGCCAAAAGGTCGGGCTCTTCCTCCTGAATCAGGGGACCCCAAACTCGGGTAGTCCACGAACTCTGGTTCCCGAGATAATCCACGGGGGGGTGAGGTAACTAAAGGGGGGTTCGGGGGGGGGATAAGGTTTTTCGTGGGGTTGCGGGGGGAGGGAGGGGGGGAGGGGGGAGAGAGGGGGCAGTGGATTCCCTCAGGGCCAAAAGGTCGGGCTCCTCCTCCTGATTCAGGGGACCCCAAACTCGGGTAGTCCACGACCTCTGGTTCCCGAGATAATCCACGGGGGGGGTGAGGTAACTAAAGGGGTGGGGGGGGGGTAGATTTCGTGGGGTTGCGGGGGTAGGGGGGGAGGGGGAGAGGGGGGGTAAGGGGAGAGGGTGGAGTGGATTCCCTCGGGGCCAAAAGGTCGGGGCTCCTCCCTGATTCAGGGGACCCCAAACTCGGGTAGTCCACGACCTCTGGTTCCCGAGATAATCCTCGGGGGGTGGAGGTAATCAATGAGGGGGGGTCGCGGGGGTGTTCGCAGCGGTCATGTTCTCGAAGAAATTCATAGTTCTTAATCAATCAAGGTACTTAGCTTAATAAATTGAGCTTATGAGGCTCGAAAGCAATTTGTACTTTGTGTCCAATTATCGTATTGTGACGATATCTTCTTCTATACTTTCAATTATATCAGAAATGTTCAGGCAAGAATATATAAAACAATATAAAAGCCAGAACAGAACGAAATTTATAAATTATTTGTGCTCTTAGGTAATCAATTGTTAACAAATCTTAAAAAGATCCAAAAAATATATATTGCCTTCGGCGAGATGCGAACTCACAACTTCATACTCGACTCAATTGTTAACAAATCTTAAAAAGATCCAAAAAACATATATTGCCTTCGGCGAGATGCGAACTCACAACTTCATACTCGACATGTTATGCAATATTTACATGAGCCAACTCCTTGGTTGTAGTACAGACGAAATAAGGACTATACTTTGCTTCCGTTCGCCCTTGCCCCGATCATTTTTCGTAACATTTTTCGTAACGCTTTCGCCAGTTTACTCCCCAAGTCAAGCGTGCCTAAAGAAGTTTCACTTCAAAAAATATGCACAATAAACCTTCTTTCATGTATCACGATTATTTGATAATGATGAATGAATGAGGTTTATTGTTTCGACTTCTCCTACAGTTTTGTGCTACCCTGGTACCTTGCACCTCCACAGAGTAGGAAACACGTGTCCAGTATTTTAAGTTAATAATATTATGTACAAAATTTCAAAAGATATAATGAAAAACCACAAAGTTATAATATTGCTACGTGTATTCTACTTCGTTGTCCCAACACACACACAATACTATGATGATGTATCGTAAGCTGCGTGACGCACTCGGTAACTACACTGTAACAATTTCTAAATGTATTTGGGACAAAATATAAGATGGTGTAAAAAATTATTGGAATCGATTCAGTTGCTTATTCACTATTTATATATAACTCAAGAACGGCTGAAACCGATTTAGCTGAATATTGGTGGGAGGTAGTTAAGAACCCGTCCCCCGTCGTTCCCGTGTAATGTGACATAAGACATGGTCCAACTCATTCAAAATGTAAGTCAGCAATTCATATACCAAAAATGGTATAACCAAAAAGCAAATGACAGCTGAGCATATTTAAAAAAAAGTGTAACCGGTAGAAGCAATCGTTTAAAAGCAAAAAATATTAATACTCTCTGCTGGTTTAAATTTTCTAATATTGTATTGCTGTGCCATTTATCATCAATAAAAATATCATGCCGTGACCAAGACCATCAAATCTTTCTCGACAAAGCGGTAATGCAAGAGTAAATCGAAACATTCTGAATGAAAGCACTGAAGAAGAGCAAGAAATTGCACGTGCAGAGCGCCGCCTTACTATGACTCGACTTCGTGCTTCTCACTCACAAGAGCAAAGGGAGGCGGCAGTCCGTGAAACTGTTCCGTTGACAATGCGAAATCGGCGAACAAACCTCAGAGATCATCATCATCATCATCAATCTTTTTATCGTCCCACTGCTGGAGACAGGTCTCCTCTCATGCAGAGAAGGATTGAGTGTAATCACCACGCTTGCTCAATGCGGGGTGGCGATTTCAGACTTATAAAGTCCAGGTTTCCTCAAGATTTTTTCCTTCACGTTCAGTCATTGGTGTCCTAGATATTGTACTTAGAGAGTACATATCACTTTAGAAAAGTTACATCGATACTTGCCTGACCTGGAATCGAACCCGCGCAATCATACAAGAGAGGCTGGTGTTTTAACCACTAGGCCACCACGACATCTCAGAAATCAATAGCTAGATAATTTACGAAGCACAAGTAGAAATTCATTTCTTTCACAAGGTGCTACACTAAATAAATGACAAATAAAAAATCATGGAATACTTTTTTTATTTACAGTGTTCCTAATTTAAAAAGTAAAAAATGTGATCATGTGATATTTATGGCCTTTAAGGCGGAACAAAGTTCGCCGGGTCAGCTAGTGAACTTATAAATAGGGATAGTGGGCCTATATTATTGTATAATGATAACCAAAGTGCCCAGAAACTTTCTGAAAACTGTATGTATCATAAAAGAAGCAAACATATAGATGTCAGATTCCATTTTATTAGAGAGGCTGTAGAAAGGAAATTAGTTAAAATTAATTATTTGAGTACTGTCGAAATGCCAGCCGATCTATTTACTAAAAGTTTATGTAAAGTAAAACATAATAATTTTGTCAAGAAAATAGGTGTTGTAAATATAAAGTAAGAAATGTGTTTGGATTATTTTAATAAGTGGAGGTATAATTATTTGTATTAAAATAATTGATAAATGAATACGTGTTATGTGGCGCCATCTATTAGAGGTATAAAGTACCTACCTTGTATGTGTCAATAATTCGTACAAAATAAAAGGTAGTCTGTTGAAGCTACTCTCTCGTTTTATTAAGTGACCCGTGAAGGGCGTGATTCGTAGAAGAACTAAAGTCGCCGACATAGCTTAGCGGATTAGCTCTCTGAACTTGCAGTAGGCGGGGCACATAGCTCGTTGAGCTGATGGCTGATGGCGCAGAAAGGCTCTTGAATGGCGATCAAGTACCGGCAAGCGCAGCGTCGGTCGCCTACCGACTAAGTGGTTGGATGATCTGACCAAAATCGCAGGATGCAGCGCGTCCAACCGTTAATTTTGGAAATCCTTGCCTATGTCCAGCAGTGGCCTTCATGTGGCTATGATGATGATGATAATGATGACACGTAAAGACAGAAGAGGCCTAGAGGCCTTATCCTGCAGTGAACTGCAATAAGCTGAATTGATCGACCTGGGAATTCTATTATTCTTGGTCAATGCTGTCATGTTTAACTACACGTAAAAATTGTTCATTGTCATAACAGCCTTGAAAGAGTAACAGCAAAAGAGATTGAATTGGTAATGAAATGGTTATTTTAAATATGACATCTCGTCAAGATTTTGAGTTGGCTATTACGGTGTTGTATACAGTCGTGGTGGCCTAATGGTTAGAACACCAGCCTCTCAAGTATGAGTGTGCTGGTTCGTAACAAGTAACAATGTAACTTTTCTAAGCTATACGTGCTTTCTAAGTATATGAGAGGGAACTTTTATGGAGACGATTAAAAAGGTTTATGATGATGATGATCATTACAGTGTGCACATACTTATATTAATTTATTTAAATTTCTATATAAACTATGTAGTTTGTATGAAATTAATAGATGGCACGTCCCACCGTTTTCCGTTAGCAAATTAATTAGTATTTTATCTCACTTTGTTAGAATTTCTTCAATTTTCATCTCTATGTCGCTGGAGTAATAACCGAATAAATTTTCCTTTCTCAATCAAAATTTAATTGCTTTTTAATTCCCTAGTATCAACTGTTTTATGAGCAGGGTTCTACTGTTTGAAGTCCAATTTTGATGTGAAAATGTGTTTTTAGAAATTTCATCGATTTAATTATAACTTTCTACGTAATTACCATGTAGTATTTTGAGATTTTATTATTGAAATGTCAAAATTCAAAATTGTTTTTAATTTCAACCGTCGTCGTCATATGTGCGTAAATTGGTATTCCATTAATCATATTTCGAGAGCATATAGAGGCAGCATTTGAACAATTCTAACTAATTCATTATACCACGCCTATACGCACGTCCGATCTTTATCGCTTCACCGATATAAATGACGTCTAATTACCTCCAATCCTCGCTCCATCGTGCACAACTACCCTCCGAAAATCCATCCCAAATCGTTAAACCATAAAAGAAGCTGACCAATAATTTAAGGGGCAATGATTGATGAGTGTCTGTTCAATCTCTAATCATCAAAATGCACGCCAGTTAGGCGGTCAAACTGTTAGTTTAGGTTTAGGTAACTTACAAAACATTGATTGATCCTCGTGTCAATCAATGTTAAGTTAGTTCTTGGTATCTTAACTAACTATTAGCATATTTAACTTTTCATAAGATTCGGTTGAGGCTATGATTGAGTTTAGCTACTAAGTTTGTAATTGAATGCTGTCATTATGGAGGGTTAGTCTAAGCAAACAGAGCTCTAATAAACTAAGACTGGTACTCACGTCAAAATATGTGTAGCCAGCATAAATTAACTTCTGATTGTATGAAAATTTTACACAACTAGAGGTCAGCTAAAACTAGATGAAAACTAGACGCATGGTTCGATATGTAGCCATACTTTGTTGTATATATACCGTCACGGAATAAAATAAAAATTTATGTTATTTTCTTATTGGCACGGTTCAGTAAGGCTTGATTGCTCAAAGGATTTCCCTCTAGTGTAACTATCGAACACTGAAACGGCAAATGCACTCTCATTGACTCGACATTGAGATAATTTTTGTCGAGGTTATTAATTAATTTCGGTACGTAATTATAATGATGCTGAGTTCAAAGGACGACGGCGACTGCGAATGATTTTGAATTAATTTTAAACATTACATAAAATGTACCAAAGGAAGTACAGTAATATATATATTTTCTTATATATAGTCCCACCTGATGGGAAGCAGTGATGCGATCGTTGATGGTAAAGCGCGCTAGTTTATTAAGATCCTATTCACTCTAGCCTTGAAGATACTCCAATTGTAGTGTTTATAAGCCAAGTAGCGACCCGAAATGATAAATCATTAAGATTTCTACATAAATTGAATATTAATTATTACACAAATAAACTATCTGGAATATAATTTATAATAAAATATAAAAATATATTTTCTATTTATGAAAGGTTTTATTTATTCTCTATAGAATTTTAGAACACACTTCGTCCAATTCAAAACATTCGTACGATCGATCTACAAATGAGCACGTGTCGTAAAATATCCCGAGTTTCAATTGTTTCACGGATATTGTCTGTCGAAAATTCCATTTCGTATCTCATGATCAATTACCAGGTGTTCCAGTGTTCTGATTAATGATGGCACTTTGTGTACACCAACAGAATAGGCAATTATTTTCAGACAACGCAATTTTATTATTGTATATATTGTTTTCGATCAATCTTATTACACTGTGGAGCATCGTTTATTTAATTAAATAGAAACAAAGTCTAAATTCCCTTATTATTTCTGCTTCATTTAAAGCTAGAGTGAATAGGCTGATACAAAATTAGTGCGCTTTAACAATATCACTGATTGCAACACTGCTTACCACCAGACGAGATCGCTATCAATAACTAGTTTAAATAATTATTTAAAAAATATTATTTTCACTTTTCTTTTTTCCTCTTGCTGTTCAACACGTTTTACATAACTATTTTAATATTTTTCCCTTGAAATTTGACGTATGTTTTATTTTTTCTTTGATGTCTGTGTGATGATTGGCTGTTTCAAGCCTGCCATTTAAAATTCAAAGCTCTCTGGAAATGTTAAAAAAAAGAATTTTGTGAAATATTGCACGTCATATTTTGGGTTCTTATTATTAATAACTAGCGGCCGCTCACGACTTCGTTCGCGGGGAGTTAGTTATTTGAACATTTTATCTTAAGCCCAAAAGACTCGTTTTCTATAGATATGTTATTACACTTCGAGATCATAATATAGTTATTCAAAATTTTTGTTATGGTCGCAACGTGATGTTATATAGCTTAAAGCCTTCCTGGACTAATGGGCTATCCAATGCTAAAATAATTTTTCAAATCGGATCAGTAGTTCCTGAGATTAGCGCGTTCAAACAAACAAACTCTACAGCTTTATATATAGAGTATTGATATAGATAAATTAAGGAAAGAAAAACCGGCCAAGTGCATGTCGGACTCACGCAAAAAGGGTTCCGTACCATTGATTTTTTTTTTTGGGATAAAACCCGCCACTCTTTTTCCCACGCACTGCAACTCCTGAAAGCCAGAATCAACAGTGGAGACCGCCAGAAAAACGCCGAGCAATGAAGCTCGACGAGTCCTGGAGAAACGATTCAACTGTACAACAACTGATCTGACAATTGATCCCAGTAATAGGTATGGCAAAAGCGCCTGAACGCACAGAAATTGGTTCTAGTTTCTACAAGGTCCGTATAATAAACGACTCCGGATGTAACTTGTACACTATCCAACATAATATTGCGTTCATTCTGCCCAAGCCATTGATTTATGAAATTAAAGGATTTAAGTTATTTGTATGAAAGACTAGCGGCCGCCAGCGACTTCGTTCGCGTGGAGATAGTTATGCTCTGCTCCTATTGGTCACAGCGTGAAGTTATATAGCCTAAAGCCTTCCTGAAATAATGGGCTATCCAAAGCAATTATAATTTTACAATTCGAACCAGTAGTTGCTGAGATTAGCGCGTTCAAACAAACAAACTCTTCAGCTTTATATATTAGTATAGATTAAGCGGTTTACGATTTACGAGTTACAAAAAATAAACTACTTACTAGACCTTGTTCAAAACAATTTTCTTTGGTAGTTTTTATAGTAATGTACATCATGTTTTTTTTAGATTTTCATTTTCTTATTTTAGAAGTTAGAGGGGGGGGGGGGGGGGGGGGATCATCTTTTTTCCAATTTGGAACCATCTGTCACGCAAACTATTCGGTTTAGAAAAAAAAAATATTTTAGAAACTTCGATATCATTTTTGAAGACCTATCCATAGATACCCCACACGTATGTGTATGATGAAAAAAATTTTTTTTATATTAATATTTTTTAATTTTTGCATCAAACTCTTAATGCGGTTCACAGAATACATCTACCTACCATGTTTCAACAGTATAGCTCTTATAGTTACGGAAAAAAATGGCTGTGACATACGGACAGACAGACATTGACGAATCTATAAGGGTTCCGTTTTTTGCCATTTGGCTACGGAACCCTAAAAATGGGTTTAATTGTCACAGAAATACGTGTATACAAAAATATTCTCAATAATAAATATCACTTATTTACCGACGGTCTATAAAGTTCTTACATCCATCTTGAAAGCTCAAATTAACAAACAAAACATATTGATAGCAACTACAAAATGCCTCTCAAAATGCACATAGAATTCGGTCCAGCGGTACTAAGGAGCTAATCCTCATTGATATGGCCATTAACCAACAGGTTCGTCGTTACCGAAAGGATCTATCCAGGGGACCTAGCCAATGTAACATCACTTCACAACGAAACGAAATCGAATAACAAACCAACCAATAACGAAAACGATTGACGGCTTGACGCGATAAATCACGTGGCTACAGGCCCTGATGTTGGATAGATTTAATCTATACTATACTTATAATCTATTAGATTATAAGAAGGTCTACGACTCGGTGCCACATACATGGCATATGTGGATGGTGGAGTTGTATAAAGTTGATGCAACTCTGCGCATCTTCCTGATGACGTATATAGGGCAATGGAGGACGATAATTCGCTATCTAGGATGTTGAAATGTTCAGAGGAATAGCGAACCGATAAGTATATAATATATTTCAGGGCGATAGTTTGAGTCTACTTTGGCTTTGCTTGGGCTTGTATCCTCCTACTACTTCTACTAACACTGGAGAATTCAGGTCTAGACTGAGGAGAGGTGGTCAGGTTATATCGCACCTACGAAACAAGGTATGCGCCTTCAACGGTTGGGTCATGTCAGTTCTGATGTGCTCTTTGATAATCAAATGGACTCAGACGGAACACGGAATCGACTGCATCACCCACGGTCATAGGTTATGAGGCTGTATTATTGGTGAAAATGTGAAAAAAATACAGGTATTTTACATGCAATAGAAGAGCACGGCGTCTATGGATGATATCAATTGATATATTTTTTTAAATCCTGTACCTACATGTTCAGAAGTTATGAGAAATTTAAATAATACATTGACACCACAAACTTAAGTCTTCAGATTTAAAAAAAAAATTACACACTAACTTTATCGAGGTAGGCAAGTAAAGTGGATTGGTATTGTCTTGTGTAGTGCGGTGACACGTTTGCTATGATTTGAATTTAAGGACAATTTTGAGAGTGTTTGTTTTATTTTGGGACGAGACCCTTCCAATATCCGTCGTGCTCTTGGTATGTATATACCTTTATCGTAACACGTTTCTCGGTGGTAGGCATAACATCGGCCGCCGGCAGAAGTTATCACCTACCAGACAAAGTCTTGCCGCCAAGCGATTTGTCGTGTTCATCATCATGTTGACTGGAAAAGCCGTACGCAGGACGGGTTTGACCAGTTGTGTTGCGATGTGTGCCGGGTACGATGCCCCAAATGTTGTTGTGTCGGAAGTTTGGTCGTGGAGGGTCTCCAGATCAATCTCCCTCTGGCGCAGTATCGTTGGTCGTGTTGTTGGGTTTAACATTGCATCACCTCGCTCAACGGCCTCCTAAAGTAAGAAGTACGTTGAAGTTTCTTTTTTTTCCATACACTAAGTTTTCAAGTGAATATGCTTAATAAACTAGCGCGCTTTACCATCAACGATTGCATCACTGCTTACTATCAGGTAGGATTGCGGTCAAGCACTAGTTTATAATTATTAAATAATTATAAAAAATACGTTGTAATCACGAGCACAAAACAAAAATATTCGGTAGCTTTATACCAAGATGTGACAAGACAGCTTTCAAATATTTAACTAAGCCTGATGCTGTGTTCACCCCCAACACAGCGCTGATTTTTAGTAGGTGACTGAGTTATAGCATGGAATACGACACAAATGATATCGTTACATTCGGCAAAGTAATTGCGTAACTCACTATCATTAGCATCGGGTTTCATTTTGATAGTTCAATAACATCCATTGCGCTATTTACGATGTGGACAGACACATTTTTCGATCATACGCAGCAATGTATTAGTAATATGCTTCAAGATGAATCCAATTGTGTTACGAAAATAGGTTATGTTACGCAATTGATGAAATCCATTTCTGGTCATATTTAAATAAAAAAATTATTATTCTTCTGATTTCTTTGATATTTAGATTCCTATTCAATTTAGTTTATAAATAAATCGAATGAAAAGCCTGATCTGTTAAATTATTTTAGAAATTGAAATTAAAAGTAGTAATTACTTTAAGACACTATAATGACGGTAATAAAAGTAGGTACCTACATAAAGGGGGGAATAATCATAGGACATCAAATAATTCGTTCTAATTGCTATCAACAAGAAAAGTGCTCGAAAGGCTCAAAGCTGCTATATTGTACGGCAATACTGATTTCAATCAACCCCTACGTATATCATTATCTAGTTACAATCCCCCCTAACCCCCCTCTAACCGTCAAAGTGAGTGATCATCCAACAAATCTAATTAGGAAAATACGTGCAACTTTTTAAATGTAATATTCTTTCTTTCTAATAATATTATCACATTTTGCGAGACTTTCCTGTTTGCTAAATAAAATGTATGGAAAAGAAAATGTCTCCCACTTCGCTCTCGTAAGTGGCAAATATTTGTTCTAGTACTACACTAGATGGAAATGCTAATTTCCAAGTGTTAGCTTTCCACTTGGCACTCTTCACTTGCTAATAGAGTGAAAAGTTCTATACACCCTTCAACTTACATTATACATTGCTACATCAAAATCTAGTAACTTAGGGTATAATGGTTGTTGAAGGATTATGTCACAATCAGGAGAACTGGTTGAACGAAGTTGTTTTCTTGTTTTTAAAACGAAGGCTTGCAACAGTGGGCCGGGCATATTGCCCGTAGGATCGATGCCCGATGGGGTCAACGGGATCTCGAGTGGCGACCACGCACCGGAAGACGCAGCGTGGGTAGGCCACCGACAAGGTGGACCGACGAACTGGTGAAGGTAGCGGGAAACCGCTACATGCGAGTGGCACAGGACCGATCGTCGTGGAGATCCTCTGGGGAGGCTTATGTCCAGTAGTAGACGTCTTTTGGCTGAAATAATGATGATGATGAAAACAAAAATATTTTTTATTTATTGTTTTTATTGCCTGAAAATCCGATAGCCATATCCACAATCTAGATTGTGGATATCAGATAGGCAGTAGTAATGTTGTACCCAGTTTGAACGGAAGGCGACCCGAAATACTTTGGAAAAGCTAGACAGGTGATGAACTAGGACGAATTAAAATCATTTAATTGAGTAACTTTCTCGTTTTAGAAGTCAGTTTAAAATTATAGTCTTTTTGTTAACATTGTTAGGCAAAAATGGCAATGATATGTCGATTGGTAAGGATCTGCAGGAGAATGAAGCTGATTGTATCGCTCTAAAGTATATATCGGGAAGGGGTCACTGACAAGAAAGGAGATACTGCTATTATATTGGGTCGAATACATCTTTTCATTCACCCAACTTTCGAATGATAACCATAATAGTGTATTTGACTAATAAAAATTAATTAGTCCGTTAGTCAGATTTCCAAAAAATACTAGAAACGTATTTTATTTACCGATGCCCGATGGGGCCGAAGGGTTCTCAAGTGGCGCCCACGCACCGGAAGATGTAGCGTGGGTAGGCTCCTGACGAGGTGGACCGACGACCTGGTGAAGGTCTCGGGAAAGGAGGCGCAGGACCGGTCGTCGTGGAGAACCTTGGGGGAGGCCTATGTCCAGCAGTGGACGTCTTTCGGCTGAAATGATGATGATGACTCCACAAAGCCGTGTGCTAGTTATATACAAAACAAGAAACACGTGTTCAGTAATTTTATGTGCAAATTTCTGTTTGTATTGTAATATATACAGAGTAATGATTGCGATTAAAAATGTTTTTCAACACACTTGCAGGCTTTGGACAACAGTCAGCAACAGGTTTTGGAAAAATAACATATTTTAAGTAAATTATACTTAAAAAGTAACGGTCAAGTGTAGCCAGATATTATTATGTACTTTACTCGTAAATGCGACCATAAGTGATAAAATAAAATGTTGTATAATTCACTTAAAACATATTATTTTTACTCACAACTTATTCCATCCTTCCACAACGAGGCGGGCCCCGTCTCGCTATGCTTACGCGCCTAGTGTTCTGCTGTGAACTGTGTTGGGTGCCTGTCGCATGGTGATCAAACTGGAATCATTTTTAAATACATATTTTTGGCTGAAAATATAAAATACTTTAAAAATGATTGGAAGCGATTCAGTTGCCTGTTCTCAACAAATAAATACATTCATACAAACACATATCTTAATAATAACAATCATGAATTTGCCCGACCGAGTTCTCGAAAATGGCCATATCACATTGTACTGGGATCGATCCATCATCACTGACAGGACTATTGTTGCCAATAAGCCTGATATAGTGATGGTGGATCGATCAGAGCGGCGTGCAATGATTGTTGACATAACCATCCCGCATGATGAGAACCTCGTGAAAGCCGAGAAAGATAAACAAATTAAGTATCTTGGCTCACAAGGTTGTCGACATGTGGGAGGTGGATTCAGCAATCATTATACCGATAGTCGTGACAGCCAATGGCTTAATAGCCAAGAGCCTCGGCCAACACCTCAGGAGGCTCTCGTTAGGCAGCTGGATCAATGGCTTGATTCAGAAAGCTATACTTCTGGACACGGCTCGCATTGTCAGGAAGTTCTTCTCTCTGGAGCCCTGACCCCTGTAGCTGGGACCCTGTTCCCGATACCGGTGGACTACTATTTTTTATATTTTTAAATGTTTTATATGTATTGTTTATGTAGAAATATTTAAAAATGTAATTTATATGTGTATACAATGAAATAAAGGAATAATCTTGAAACAAAAATAACTTTGAATAGTTATGAAGGTGATTGCTAGCTTAGCGATCATCAGTCTTCTGAAAATGTAGGAATTCATCTCAGAGATTTCATAAAATATTATTGTTAAAGCATGCAACCATTCTTATATCAAGCACATTCAAATTTCCCGGTTCCTTCAGCGCTCACGAATAACTTCACTCACTCTCTCTTTAACAACATCGAAAAAAGTTCACCATGCGCGCCGGCCGGCTTATCATAAAAATTCTATAAATCGATAATTACCCCTTGAAACCACCAACAAAGTGACCAAATTATCATCCGTGGAGGCCTCCATCACAAACCGGAGAGTGCAGCGCTGGGAATCCCGTAAGTCCACCCTTGTCTCATTTGTTTGTGCTTGGGATCCGTGGGGATTCCACCGTCCCAGAAGACGCGCCTAAGCTATCGAAGAAATATCAGTATACCATCAACAAACAATTATACTACCATTTTGCATGATTTGGTGTTTAGCCATATTCTTATTTTAGAAGAGTAGAAACCCTTCTTTATTCTTTATCTTTACAAGGTTTTTAAAGACGTAGGATCTACTAACTCACGCTGGGTCTGCTTGGTGGATTACAGCCCACTCCCTGTTGAATAGAGGACGTCCGTGTCCAAGCATTAGGTACATTATATGCGGTTTATGTTTAAGCTACTTTTGTCCTAGCTAAAGTAAGAAAGAATATGGCTAAACGCCAAATAATTCGACAAATAATCCCTGAGATGAATTCCCACATTTTCTGAAGACTAATGATCGAGAAGCTAGCAATCAGTCACTGTTCTCTAAGCGTAATTTTATTAAGTGCTCTTGAGATGCTTCGCTCTTGGTTGAGTCATCTCATTTATAAAGTATAAAGTTGATCAGACAGCTAAAACTCTTCATTTTTAATCCTGACGTTTTCTGCTTACGTATTGGGTTTAGAAAGTCCAAAATCGATGCTTTTACGCGTTTTCGGTGATGATCCCATGGAGGAAGCGGTGCAGTTCAGTAGTATGTATTATGCTTTAATTTGCCTGCCCCGTTGGTATTGTGGCTTCGAATTCCAGGTCATACAAAAAGTTTTCCAATTGGGATTTTTTTGATAACACCTATACGTAGAGTTTAGAAGCTGAGGGTGTGATATGTTTCCATACCTTGGAAAGCACGTTATGCTCCTAATATATTTCCCGTCGTGTCGAAATATTATTTCATTGGAATATCGGAGCTAAAGAGAAAGGAAAGAGGGAAGACAACTGTGTTGTCCACACAAATATGTGCACTATAACATCTCTCGTGCAGCCACCATATCTACACTACAGCCTCGAGAACTATTATTATGTACTATATCCTTAAATTTGACCTACATCTTTAAAACTCATGTTTTCTATAATCTGTATCAATCCTAAAATTATTATACATTTTGTAGCCTATTTGGTGTCCCACTGCTGGGCAAAGGCCTCTTCTTTTTCCTTCCAAACCTCCCTGTCATGTGCTATCTCTGGTCATGTTGGCCCTGCGATTATTATCCTTATGTATTATATTTTGACGTGACAACGTCTATTAAATTAGTACGGCGTGGAGTCATTCTCGAAAACACCGTAACGGCCGAATCTGACGCCACACGGAGTCCACGCCTACTTTACCCCCACCCCTAGAGCGTGTGTCACACTCGTGTGCGAGGTCTATTACCATGTAATAGACGTTGTCACGTTCAAATATCGGCAGTAGACACACAGAGTTCTACAGACAACCAATTTTTTTGTTGCATATCTTCGTTGCTCTGTAGACATCTTTAAATAAAAGTATTTCTTTTTTACATCCAACAAATCTTCTATTTCTTCTTTAGCCCATAAATTTGCACTGCTGGAGAATGGTCTCCCCCAAGACTTTTAATGCTTTGGAAAAGTTTATCATACCGCTTGTCAGGCGGGTTGGGGATCGTAATAATCTGATATTCCACAGGAGAAGCACTGCTGCCTGTTTTCCTGGAGAGAGTGCACTTAGTCGCCTCTTACGATACCCACGGGAGGATATGGGTTGGTACTATTCCAAGCCCGTACTACACGGTTACAATTTACTCGTAAATACCAAGGTATTTTTGTTATCTACAGAAATTAAAGATATTTTTGTAACATTCTTAGTTTTGCGAAACCTATCTGTAGGAAAATGAAGTACCTACTTCTAGCATATTCCAAATTGAAAACATTATCAATGTTCCAGAGATCAAATTTAGAATCCCAGTTTAATAGATGCACTTGCAACCTAACCTAAAAGCAAAAATATTCTGAAACTTTTTCTAAAGCATTTTAACCGAAATTCAGATTATGGTAGACGATCCTTTTAGAAAATATACAAAGCGACACTTGTATGAAAACTTTCAGTTTTAAAGGAAATGATAAAACTTTTCTCAGTGAAAGTATTTTATCTCTCCCGGCAACCCAGAGTTAATGACGTTTGCGTGACTCGTTTCGTGTTGTGATATTATGTGAGAAGAATTCTTAAGAGTTTTTGTGTTCTGTGAGTTTTGAAGATAACTTTTTGGGAGCAACTGGTGAAGATTTACTACTGGTGGTATATTAGATGAACAAGGACATATTGTTAATAAAATCGACGCTACATAAAACCTTGTTATAGTTATCAAAGACAGACAGGTGTGATTTGAATAAACGGACAATTTCGGTTGCTAGCAAATTTCATTTTTTAGCATTAGGTCGTATGCTTCCAAGGTCGAATATTATTACATTGAAGTCTTTTTTTTTGAGGGTGGGAAATCTTCCAGTGACTTCTCCCGCTCTGGGCGGAGCGGAAAAGCGCGTTTTTTGAATATTATAATACTATATCATTTATTTGAGACACACATCCATAGGTTACACCACACACGAGTCAAATTAAAATAAAGTGAAAATTAAAAAAAAACAAGCTTAAGTAAACACCAAAATTATACTTAGTAAATTACATTATACAATATTTTTAAGCGTTTATTTAAGCTTTTGGGCGTTGTTAACCGAAACAATGGCTTTTTGTGTGCAATAGTAAAAAATCCACCCATGCACAGAAACTTACATATTAATAGGTTTATTTATACTTACAGTATTTTATTTTGTATTTTTTTTTATTTTTAATAATTATAAACTAGCGCTTGACCGCAATCCCGCCTGATGGTAAGCAGTGATGCGATCGTTGATGGTAAAGCGCGCTAGTTTATTAAGAGCCTATTCACTCAGAAAAACTGAGCGAATAGGAAGGAAGACGGCAGTTGAGCGAGGTGATGCAATGTTAAACCCAACACCACGACCAACGATGCTGCGCCAAAGGGAGATTGATCTGAAGACCCTCCACGACCAAACTCGCAACACAACAACATTAGGCACATCGTACCCGGCACACATCGCAACACAACTGCTCAGACCCGTTCTCTGTACGGCTTCACCAGACATCATGCCGGAACACGACGAATCGCTTGGCGGCAAGGCTTTGTCTGGTGGGTGGGTGGTAAGTTGTATTTATGTTAGCTGCACGGTAAACTCTGATTGCGAGATGTAGAATTCGTGTGACGTCATGATGACGCGTTGTTTCTTTGTGGCATTTGTAGGTACCGCTAACGACACGCCGATACCACATTTCCAACAGTTTACATATTTTTCAGAAATAAAAGTTGGAGAATCGTTTGTTACAAAACCAAGCTGTGAGAAATATCGTTGTTTTAAGAAGTTTTCTAATAATGTGTAAGCACATTTCTTACTTCCAACTTTCCTAACTTATTACGTTGTGAATACTGAGTGATCCTAGTGGATGCATTAAGCAGATAACCTGTCGAAGGGAACGTGGAAGTTTTATGATGCATGGTTTTGTCGTTTTATGCTTCTCGTGACCCAAGCAATATTTTTCCCGTGTAAACCACACAGGTGAAAGAAGTGGATACTGACACTTTGAATTTATAGCGTAATAACTCTTCTAAGAAATAAATGCCGCTCAAGTTTAACACTACATAATACACGAAAACGCGTGGAAATGCTTAAGTACGAAGACATACGCAGACATTCATCACTTTGGCTCTAAAGCACTTGTGTTTTGTGTACATTTAATGCTAAGGATCACCGATCTCCTCTATTTATTCCCAGTATTTTTAGTTTTACTTCTCGGCAGTAGGCCATAACATCGGCTGCCGGTAGAAGTTACCACCCATCAGACAAAGTTCTGCCGCCAAGCGATTCGTCGTGTTCCGGCATGATGTCTGGTGAAGCCGTACGGAGGACGGGTGTGAGCAGTTGTGTTGCAATGTGTGCCGGGTACGATGCGCCAAATGTTGTTGCGTCCTGAGTTTGGTCGTGGAGGGTCGCCAGATCAATCTCCCTCTGGCACAGCATCATGGGTTATGTTGTTGGGTTTAATATTGTATCACCTCGCTCAACTGCCGTCTTACTTCTTATTCACTCAGTTTTTTGAGTGAATAGGCTCTTAATAAACTAGGGTGCTTTACCACCAGCGATTGCATCACTGCTTTCCATGAGGCGAGATTGCGGTCAAGCACTAGTTTATGATTATATAAAAAAAGTCTTCTTTTTTTTTCATCATCAAATGAACCCTTTCTGGGTAGAGCGAAAGGGCGTGTCAGACTTTAATGTAAAACCCACACGTGTTTCTTCACTTGTCTGTGCGTCAGGGGCACAATCTCTTTCGAAAAAGTAAGACGTAAAGTCAAACTTTCTTCAAAATGTTTTCCTTCACCTTCAGTCATTGGTGTCCATGATATACTAAGAAAGTACATATAACTTTAGAAAAGTTACATTGGTGCTTGCCTGACCTGGAATCGAACCCGCGCACTCATACTTGAGAGGCTGGTGTTTTAACCACTAGGCCCTAGGCACTAGGCAGAACATGTATGAATTCCCCTAATAGGGATGTATCCAAGGTATGAAAATCAAAAAAATAATTAGTCCGTCTTATAGATAATAATAAAAATTAAGACCCATATTTTTTATTTTGTCGAAATTACCAAAAACCACTGAGATATAGCGTATTAAAGTTACGGAGTGGGGGCTAATTACGTCACGCCGTAGTATATTTTGTACCACGGCGTGACGTCATGCGACATTTCAAATCAAAATATCTTCCTAAGTATTTGAATGAAAGAAAAAATAAAAAATACGTGTTCAATATTTTTTATAAATCTATCTGATGGACATTAAATTATTTTTTGGGATACAAGCCAATTACTAATCAAAGTATAACCGCAGAATTATACAGGATCATTTGTCCTACACCCTACACTACAAATACCTAATATTTCATGTAGATGTGTGTAGTTTATAAGACAAAATTCGACCCTAAAAATCTGACTCCAAGCCGTGACTTGGCAAAGGCCAGAAGGTGGGAGCGCCCATACTTGCTTGTCAGCCGACATGGGACGCAGACTAGATTTAAGTATTTTGACCCTACTAGTTTTAATTAATTATGTTTAACTTATACATATGTACATAGCAACTTCTCATCCAAGCATAAGAGGCGAGAGATAGAAATCTTTGGCTCTGTGTCTCTAACTAAAACTAGGTATTGGCATTTTTGTATTTGTCATTAAATGGGTACAGTATATCTTTTTTTATAATAATATCGTTTTTTTACAATAAAATTATATTTGACCACCTGCACCTTGCGGTTTCATAGGTTTCGATATGTTTTTTAAAACTCTGTCCGATCCATGAAAGTTTTTAGGAAGAAGAAGAATTGTTAGGTATCGATAACTGATTCTACTAATGCCTACAAAGCCGGGCTAAACTTAAAATAAAATCTCCCTAAAAATAAATATTATTTCGCAAAAGCGAGTTAACTTAATACATGTGCGGTAGGCCATATATGCCCGGGCGAATCGCATCACTCATAATAATGTTGTTTTAAATGATGTCAGTTAAAAAAAAAAAAAACAATTTTGGGGAAGTTGGAATTAATTCGCGAAAAAAAAAATGGTTGCCTGTAAAGTCGGTTTTACGGGCGAAGATTTTACGTGACAACGTCTTTTTCTCGGTAGAATATTTATTGATATGAATATAATTAAATTGCACAATAGGAACAAGGAATTGAATGAAAATAAGAATTGCACAAATTTTAACTATAGAAATATATTTTGTTTACTAAAACATCGGTGACTCATCGTAACGTTACCGAGCGTTACACTTTTTCATAAGTGACTCCCAGCCGCAACCTAATTTAAGACGTTGTAACGTCAAAAAGATTATTTCAAAATTCATTAGTATTGTTACTATGACGATTATGTAAAATTTCATATTTTATTTGGTCATATGTATCACCATCATCATTATCAACCTTTTTATCGTCCTACTGCTGGGCACAGGTCTCCTCTCATACAGAGAAGGATGAAGGAAGGAAGGTCATGTGTATACCTTACCTTTATTATCCTTGTGGGTCGAATGGGGACTAAAGCCTTCCTGGATTAATGGACTATCCAACGCAAAAATAATTTTTCAAATCAGACCAGTAGTTCCTGATATTAGCGCGTTCAAACCAATAATCGAACTCTTCAGCTTTATATATTAGTATAGATTATAATTATATTAGTATACATTTAAATAAAATTATAAAACGATTATAATGAAGCGCCTGATATAAAATGTTAGCAACTTTACGTCATTCAGAGGTAGTGCTGTGAACATATGATGCAATAACTTTCACAGTAGTGCAAATTACAGAACAGGTAAAGGCCATTCCGTAGTCGTGAAATAATAGTCATTATTTAAATTTATAGAATCCAAATTTATAGACAGCCTCCGTGGCGTAGCGGTAGCGAACGCGGCCGCTGCGCAAGGAGGCGCGGGTTCGATCCCCGTGCAGTGCAAATATTTGTATGTATGAATATGAATATTTGCACTGGTCTGGTCGTGCTACGGAAAGCACGTTAAGCCGTTGGTTCCGGTTGCCATACGAACATCTAATGGCAGTCGTTATGGGTTGTTGGAGCCCTCAAAAGTCCAACAATTGGTCTAACTGCACGCCTTCGGGTTGTGGAGGTCAGATGGCAGTCGCTTCATGGAAAAATATCGAAGTCTAGCCAAAATGAGCAGTTAGACTGGTAAAGCGGACCCTATCCTCCAAAGCTGAAAGTTTCGGATAAGACTAGGATTAACGCTGAGATGATGATTTAAATTTATAGAATCGCTGCCCTACTATATGAATACAGCTAAATCGTGGGTGCGTTTACAGACATTTAACACAACAAAATTATTTTTTACCCACATCAGCAAATATTTGTGCAGGAATCTAACCGCCACACGCAGCATATTAGTCAACGCTCAGCCAATACGTCAACGAATCCAAGCACTTCCTCTAATACCATTACCCAATCGTAATTCCGCCTACCATTATGTAATTTAGGTACCTCTGAAGTCCATGACCCTTAGCAAAATGATACTCGAACCAATATTTACAAATAAAATAATGTAGACTTCATACAAAATCACGAGTAATCCCCTTTGATGTACCTAAAGGCTGGAAGAGTAAATAAATGAGATTTTACCATGTTAAAATATTGGAGGGGTAGTCGGAAGGGATAAAATGGATAAAACGGATGATCTCGCTGTTTGCTTAATAGATCAATTTTGATAACTCGTTTTGGGAAGATGGGTTTGGGTACATAACTTTTGTTCGAGCTTGCGGTTATGGATAGTTTGGTGGACCTTTTCCGAGTCGTATAAATAGGGTGACAGTCTATTAGGGTGACCCTCAGACAGCGCAGACAGTACCTACATGGTATGAGTTAGGAATATGATTTAGTTGGGTGTTTAAATGTTGTTAAACTGAACTAATATTTTAAAATAATAAAAAAAACTGAAATCCCAATATTATTCTTTAAAATTATTTATTCTCAGACAAAAAGAATAAAAAATGGCGAGTGAAAGCAACCTTACAGACTTATAACCAATTCATTGCAAAATGCGTTTTTAAGCACAAGCCATTTATAACACGTCTATTCAGTAAGTGTAATAAATTATCAAATCATGAAAATCATATCCTGTCTTTTTGATTGATGAACAAATTAATCATTTTGAACTGTCCAAAAAAAATGTAGAGCTATAATTTTTATACAAGAAATATCCTCGGAAAATAATAAAAAGTATAATGGGTACTATAAAGGAAACTTTTTACTAAGTAACACGCTTTGCCAAAATTTATGTCGATTCTTGGCATTTCACGCGCAGCTGTCGTGAGATAACACTTTTATGAATATCAGAATAGCTACGTCGAATAGTTTCAAGGTTATCTCCTTCTTCGGTTCTGTAGAATAATAAACTAGTCCACCACCAGTTTCTTCTGGAGTTATAACTGATCATGTCCTTTCATATTTATGATTAATCGTGTCATATAATGAATTGAACTCTCACTGGTTGCGTAGTATGTTCTTAATAATTCGCAATTTCATAAAAGATGGTGGGCTGTTGACCGTCGATGGTAATTAAATAGATATCACCATTAGCAGCAAAAATCATTAGAAGTGTACATAAGAGAAAGTTGCACATGAGTACAACTAGTAAAGTAATAGTAAAATTGTACATGAGAGTAGTAAGTCAAGCTGAGTGTCACGCTCATTTTTCATTGGACTTTTAAAATTATTTATAGGGTTGTTTACTAAATAAAAGCGCGTGATTTATGTAGTAAAAAGTGCATTCAGTGAATAATTTATAAAGAACATTGAAATATTGTAGCATAGTGGCCACATCATGACTTTACCCCAAACCGCTCCTAGTCCGCCTCACGCGGGAAACGAAAGGAGATAGGTTAGTTATAGTTAAGCTAATAAATTAGGATAAGTTAGTATATAAACTTACTCAAGAAAAAACTTACTCAAGTCCAGGCTGAATGGCGTACTATGCCTTTGCCTTTTCCGTTCAGAATTACGGAAAGAAGTGAACAAAAAATGTGTATGGAGTAACATAACTTGACAGGATTAAACTAATATGTTATCTTCTATCCTTTTCTTAATGAAATAGAAAGAAAAATGTACTTAACTTGAAATTAGTTTTTGTGGCCCAGAGAATCGGCGCCAATGTCTCATTTGTAGTATTAATTAGGATTACAGGGGGATTATTATTTTTAGCTATCATGTGATGTCATTATTATAATATTACGTTAGTATAATCCTATAATACATTAATATACTCCCCTAAATATATTTTTTCTTCAAATGGAATAAGACTACTCCTAAGGATTAATTAAACTACTTCATGAGGTTAAAACACCAGCCTATCAAGTATGAGGGTGCAGGTTCAATTCCAGGTCAGGCAAGTACCAATGTTTTTTTTGTTTTTTTTTTTAATAATTATAAACTAGCACTTGACCGCATTCCCGCCTGATGGCAAGCAGTGATGCGATCGTTGATGGTAAAGCGCGCTAGTTTATTAAGAGCAATTCACTCAGAAAAACTGAGCGAATAGGAAGGAAGACGGCAGTTGAGCGAGGTGATGCAATGTTAAACCCAACAACACGACCAACGATGCTGCGCCAAAGGGAGATTGATCTGAAGACCCTCCACGACCAAACTCCCAACACAACAACATTAGGCGCATCGTACCCTACACACATCGCAAAACAACTTCTCAGACCCGTCCTCCGTATGGCTTCACCAGACGTCAATTTATTTTTTTAGTCTGAAATTGCCAGCCCGCATTGAGCAAACGTGGTGATTACGCTCAATCCTTCTCTGTATGAGACGAGACCTGTGCCCAGCAGTGGTACGATAAAAAGGTGATGATGATGACTCCATGTGGGCTACAAAGAGTTCGTAATGATAGTATATAGTCAGTACATAGTGACTGGGTAGGCCCTTATCCATTCTCTTTTAAATAATTAGCAGCGGCCTGCGCTATCACCCGCATGTTTCGATCCAGTGGAAATATCTGCATAAAAACTATTCTAAATGTTAATCCTAGTTTAAAACCATTTGTGTGTCAAATTTTATCACCCTTTTCAACGACTTTAAAACGTTCATAACTCTTTTGCTGGGCTTGCTATAACTTGCTATTGCTTTTCTCGGTGGTAGGCCATAACATGGGCTGCCGGCAGAAGTTACCACCCACCAGACAAACTTGCTGCCAAGCGATTCGTCGTGTTCCGGCATGATGTCTGGTGAAACCGTACGGAGGACGGGTCTGAGCAGTTGTGTTGCGATTTGTGCCGGGTACGATGCGGCAAATGTTTCTGTGTTGAAAGTTTGGTCGTGGAGGGTCTCCACATCAATCTCCCCCTGGCGCAGTATCGTTGGTCGTGTTGTTGGGTTTAATAGTATATAGTGTGTTGGGTGTTACCACCTCGCTCAACTGATGTCTTCCTTCCTATTAACTAAGGTTTTTTTATGTGAATAGGCTTAATAAACTGGCGCGGTTTACCATTAATGATTGCATCACTGCTTACCATCATGCGGGATTGCGGTCACGCACTAGTTTAAAATGAAAAAGAAGGACTGGTCCCTGGTCCCCGCAGCGCGTAGTGTTATACGCGATCCTCAAATAGATGTCAGCATTTCATGAGTGACACGGGGTCCATTAGGACCGATGCCTTCCAGGACCCACGGCATTTTTGAAAGAGATACCATAGTCACTCGATCACAGGCAAGTGAAGGAACACGGTTGGGTTTTAGTCAGTAAAAGTCTGACATGCCCTTCCACGCCGCCAAGAGCAGGAGAAGTCATTGATGATTTCCCATGCCCCATAAAAAAAGGGTTGCCGCAATTATGACCTTACTTCTAGGTCACTTCACCAAACTTTTCCAGTAGTTATATTTGGCCGTAAGTCCGTCTTGTCTTTTATTGCTCCCATTTCATATTCGATCCTTTACTAGCACACTTTTACAAAAACTTCATCGTATTGCTTCATAACCGGTCCGTACAATTGTTCCAACAGACAGTTAAGTAAAGGTCCACTTTCGACGCAAAAAAAACAAGTACGTGACATGAGAATTGAATTTATAGGGGTTCTTAGTACAGTCGTAAGTAGTTCTTAGTCAGTAGAAAGAGGGCAAAATATTCTTACTAAAACTGAGCCCTCTTTTTTTGGTGGGAAATCATCAAAATATGAAGAAGTCAGTCATCGCTCTGGGCAGAGTAGAAAGGTGTGTCAGGCTTTTACTGTTAACACCGACCCGTGTTTCTTAATTTTTCTGTGCCAGTGGCCATGGTATCTTTAATCGAACAATCTGCGGTCATGACAGGTATCGGCTTTAACGGACCTCGTTGATATGTGCTGACATAAGGCACGCGTGGAACACAACGAGACGTCAACTCAGGCCTGGTCCTCACCGCTGGCCCGCGCCTGTTGAAGTGTTCCACGCGTGCCACACTTAGACGTCACACGGGGAGGCATACACCTCATCACTCTCTCCCCCCCCCCCCCATCCAGCATGAAGAGGCACAGATGGCCGGCACCAATCGGGGGAGATGGAACACCGGGGTGGTTTTTTTCCTCCCGGAAAAAAAAGGTCAGGCGTTTGCCCTAGACTTGGCTTAGCATACTACGGATAGCTTCAATAGAATAAGAGATCAGGTCATACTGGTTTATATACCATTAATGGGGCCTACTGTATTTATGTTCGTGACATGTAAATCTAGTATGCTTGATGATCCCAACTTAATTTTTCTGCTTATATTGTTATATAAATATTTGCACTGCGCGGGGATCGAACCCGCGCCTCCTTGCGCGGGAACCTTGTTCGCTACGGTTACCACGAAGGCTGTTTTTCCAGCCTTATAGAATCCAAAATGAAATAGGTCAAAACGAAAATTTCCTACAGGTGTAGGATGATATTAAAATTCATTTATTGCCGCTTTCGAGAGCACCGGGCTGAATTTCAAAATGAAATTCACTCTGCAGCTTACGTACGTAAACTCCAACCACTTACAGCAATTTAAAATTGTAAAACAGAGGCGTAATGTTTTAAAATAACTACATTTTTCAAGCTGCAAGCTTAAAATGTTCCCACTGACGAGACAGACTTCTCGGTGAGATCGAGTACGGGCTTAGTGTGGGTCGCGTATGTCACATGTCGGCGAATTCTGGGTTCTGGAAAACGATGACTACATGTTTTTATTTGTACTACTGGATGCGTTATAAAAGTACTTGGTTATATAAGTGTACCTGCTTATATAAAAGTACCTGGTTATATAAACGTACCTGGTTATATTAAAGTACCTGGTTATATAAAAGTACCTGGTTATATAAAAGTACCTGGTTATATAAAAGTACCTGGTTATATTAAAGTACCTGGTTATATAAAACACTAGCTGTGCCCCGCGGTTTCACCCGAGTAGGTTGCGATGTTTTTTTTTATTTGCTCCGCTCATATTGGTCGCAGTTTGTTATATAGCCTAAAGCCTTCCTGGATTAATGGGGTATCCAACGCAAGAATTTTTCAAATCGGACCAGTAGTTCCTGAGATTAGTATAGATTAATAATTAAATAAATAATAATGTCAACAAACAACAAAAATTTTGGTAATAACTACTACCGTGTCATAGTTCTTATGTTCAGACGGCAGCACAGCGACCTACTATAATCTGTCAGATTTCTTTATTAGATTTTTAACTTTGTTCCTAAAGCATTAAGACTCAAGGTTGATTAAGAACATCTAGCAGTTTGGGGTAGCTTGTTCTGCTGTCGTCCGTACCTAAGTGACTGTAGACTTTTATGAAATGAAATGAAATCGTTTATTAAGCAAGTAGGATCACCGATCACTTTTACACGTCATATATTTTTTTTTAACTAGATGAAGCCGGCATTTCCTAACTGACTACCTCTGAGAAGAAATAGCCGAAACAAACTCAGGGATCATCGTCTTTTTTCAAGTCCAGACATTAAAAATGAGAATGTTTACAATAATTTACCTTATAATTACGCATATTGCTAATAACAATGCTTATCAGAGCGAACAGTTCAGTCCCAAGCTTTTTTGTCTTCTAAATAATCTGTGATTTTAGAATACCCCTTTTTGCAAAGTTTGGCCTTTATATACTTTTTAAATCGTTTAATGGGTAAGTTTCGAATGTCCATGGGAAGCTTGTTGTAAAAGTGTATACATTGACCCATGAATGAGTTGCCTACTCTGTGGAGACGAGTGTGATGTACAGCAAGATTGTGTTTGTTCCTGGTATTTATATTATGAATATCGCTTATTTTCTTAAAATCCGATATATTTTTATGTACGCACATAAGATTTTCAAATATATACTGTGAAGCTACAGCCAGAATGTCCACCTCTCTGAATTTTTCTCTAAGAGAATCTCTAGGACCAAGGTTGTAAATGGCTCGAACAGCCCTTTTCTGTAAAACAATGATGGTATTGATGTCCACACAAGTTCCCCAGAGAAGAATCCCATAAGTCATTAGACTATGAAAATAACTAAAATAAACAATTCTGGCTGTATCCACATCAGTTATCTGTCTAATTTTCTTAACAGCAAAGGCGGCGGAACTGAGTCTACCCGACAGCTTCTCAACGTGAGGACCCCATTGCAACTTGGCGTCAATAGTCAATCCAAGAAAAACTGTCGACTCGACAGGGATCAACTCTACTCCATTCAGTTGAACATTGGTACTTAGCTGCCTGACATTTGGCGTAGAAAATTTAATGACTTTAGTTTTTTTTTCATTTAAAAGAAGGTTATTTACATTAAAACAATGGACAACTTTTAAAGTGCATTGTTAACTTCGTCAAAATTGGGTAGCTGACGCTTGACTTTAAAAATAAGAGAAGTGTCATCCGCGAACAATACAATGTTGTGATTATCCCTCACGTGATGAGGTAAGTCATTAATATAGATTAAAAACAAGAATGGACCTAGAATTGAGCCCTGCGGAACGCCCACGGTGACCACAGATCCTGCAGATCTCTTGCCATTAACATCAACCCTCTGAATTCGATTATTCAGATAAGAAGTCAGAAGGTCGAGAGCTCTGTTCCTTAAACCATAATGGTACAATTTCCTAATAAGAGTATCATGATGTACGCAATCAAAGGCCTTGGACAAATCACAAAAAATACCAAGAGCATCTTGCGATTCCTCCCAGGCCCCAAATATGTTCTTTAGCAACGCCACGGCCGCATCTGTAGTTGAACGACCCTTTGTAAAACCAAATTGTTTCACGTGCAATAAATTATGTAAGTTAAAATGCCTCAACAACTGTTTCAAAATTAATTTTTCAAAAATTTTGCTCAAAGTTGGTAATATCGAAATTGGCCGAAAATTCGTGGGATCAGTTGAACTACCAGATTTGAACAGTGGAATTACTTTGCTAAGTTTCATCAAATCAGGAAATATACCAGATGTGACACAAGAATTAAAAACAATTGCCAAGAAAGGTGCGATAACATCTATTATCGAAGCTACAATATATACTGACAAACCCCAATGATCACCCAGTTTTTTTTACATCAAGATCCTTAAAAGATTCTATAATATCTTTAGCAGTTACAAACGTAAATTCAAAGTGTTTGTCACATTCTGGAACACATTCTTTTAGTATGGGGTAAGCAGAAGTGGAGGAAGAAGACAAAGTTTTTGTAGTTATTATTGGAATATTAGTAAAAAAATTCTCAAACTCAGTTGCTACCTCCAAGTCCGCCTTTGAGAGATTATCCGACATATATATATATACATCATATCATCTGACATATATATGGATATAGTCCGCCTATGAGAATATTAATAAACTTATTTAAAACTTGGCAAAGTGACAGTGCGAGCAAAGAACGTGTTGCAGCGGAGTGGCTCGGAAAACACGAAATTTGAGGAACGTGAACATAAGCCATGATGACTAATTAAACCTTTTGATTTAATATCTACGTATCATAGTGTGATATCTATTATGTTGTCAAGCGTAGCTCTGTAACCGACACTCAATTAAGAAGGATAACAAACTAGGAACTCAACAGAAGCAGCCGGAGTCGCAACCCAAAACATTCTTACGGAATGTATGACATAAAGATTTTTTTTTTTGTTCCGGGGTGGAAAATCCTCAATGGATGACCGCCGCCCTGGGGTGGGCGACGGGGTCTGTCAGACTCCTACTGACTAAAAACCACCCCGGTGTCTCTCCGGTCACGTGCGCACGGAGCCGCGAGAGTCCCTGATTCTGCCGCGGCCCCACACTCTCGTACCGGCCCGGTCTGTCCGGGCCTCGCCTCCTGCACGGGGTTAGTAAGGTGTTAAACTACCCCGTGCATCGCCTCTGAGGCGCGCGCCTCCGCCTCGAGGTCCAATGAATAGGGGGCGGGGACTTCCCATGTCCCTCGCCCCTGGACCCATTCATGGGGGGCGGAAGAGGGCGTTATCCGGCCTTCCTCGGCGCCCGGTGCGTCTTCTGTGGGGCGGGAAGGAAGTTGAGATCTCCCTCTCCCGTTCTGCAGCTTCCTTCTGCGATATCACGGCCTCGCAGAAGGACACCACCGCGTCCCACGACTTTGCGCTACCGACCATCCTCCGCACTACTACCGGCAGCGTATGACATAAAGACCTACTTTATGTGTCGCAACTCATTCTCTCCTTTTTAATTTGAGAAAAAAACATCAATCAGAAGGGGAATAATAAAACAACGATTTTCAATACATTTGCTTTTAAATTAATTCATTTGAAACTGAAAAACAGATAGAAAACTAAAGCACAATAACTGCGCCGTGTATTTATAATAGGGATGCATCAAAGACCAGGAGTGTAGCGTGCAGTGACGTCACACGAGTTTTTGAACGCACTGTGTCGTCTTCAATTTTTGTTTATATGATAAAAGAAAAAATACTTGTCTAGTATTTTTTGGAAATCTGACTGACGGACTAATTAGTTTTTTTTAGTCAACTACCCTATTATGGTTATCATTCGAAAGTTGGGAGAATGAAAAGATGTATTCGACCCAAAACCTCTAGAAGGCAATTAAAAGAATAGCAGTATCTCCTTTCATGTCATTGACCCCTGCCCGATATATACTTTACAGCTTCATTCTCCTGCAGATCCTTACCAATCGACATATCAGTGCCATTTTTGTGTCGTCTTCATTTTTTGTTTATATGAAAAAAGAAAAAATACGTGTCTAGTATTTTTTGGAAATCTGACTGACGGACTAATTAGTTTTTTTTAGTCAACTACCCTATTGTATTTGGAAAAAATAATTGTAAATCTTTATACGTATATTACAGAATATACACACATCAAAAGTGTCTAGGGATCAACATATATTTTTGCAATAACTTTTCTCCTGATTGATATTAATTAAAATTTTCTTTAAGGATTCATCAAATAAAGTGTTTTCGTTTGTCACAGTAACGATAAACCAAGTCACCTTTGCATTAATAAAGAAATTTGCCATTTTCCTAATAAAGGGATATTTGACATTTGAACCACTAACACAAAAGTTCGAAAAAAAGACTGAAATAACAGTTTTCTCTAAAATTTTATTGGGTAACTTAAACAATTAATAATCCGTGTTTCTACCGCGAACACTAACAACACAAGAACATCGGTTTGGAATACTCAAAATGAGTTCATCCAAACCATGCTGTGGAATGGCCGCCCATGTTCGTTGCAACAACAAAAAAAAGTCTTCTTGCGACTGGATACCCTCCATATTCGGCAGAGCTCTTCTCTGTAGCGTATCCCATGCATGCTCAATCGGGTTCAAGTCTGGCGACTGAGCAGGCCAGGGCAGGACATTGATGTTAGCTGCGGCGAGAGTCTGTCTTACAACTCTTGCGGTGTGCGGTCGTGCATTATCATGCATTAACTGAAATAAGGGACCGATTTGCACTTGTAGAGGAACGATGACGTTTGATACAATCGTCTCAGCATAAATTTGAGCGTTGAGGTTGCCTCTGATCCAAATCAACTCAGTTCTTCCGCCGATCCAAATACCCGCCCATACCATGATGGTTCCGCCACTATAAGGATGGACTTCCTGGCAGGATTTTAATCGCTGTTGGCGTCCAGGGGTTCTCCAGTGTCGTATACGTCTTGTATCCGGTCTCATACCAAAACGAGACTCATCAGAAAAGCACACGAAATGCCATTGTTCTTCTGCCCAATTTCTGTGTTCAAGAGCCCATTGATATCGAATCCTACGATTGTGCATTGCTATAGGTGGTACCCGTAGCGGTCTTCGAGAATGAAGGTTCACTTCATGCAAGCGGTTTCTGACTGTTTGGTCGCTAATTAAGTTCCCTGAAGAGTGATGAAGCCTCACGGCTAACATCATGGCGGTTATTGTTGGAGCTCTTCGAGTTAAGATTTGAATGTATCGGTCTTGTCTCCGTGTGGTGCAGCGATACCGTCCTCCATGGCGCTCAGCCACGGTACCAGTGCTTCGGTAACGTGTCCAAAGTCGACTGATAACACTCTGACTTGTATTCAGAGCTAAAGCCACAGTACGTTGCCGGGAACCAGCTTCTATCATTCCCACGGCTCTGAGCATTTCTTCCCTGCTTAAATGACGTCGCCGCTCCATAATAACGTTGGTTTTAATCAGTAGTAGGGAAACAGTAGCACTAATAATGTCTTCAATGTGTTGTATGTTTTTATAGGGAAAATATTGACAGCTGATTTTCATCTTTTACTCGAATTTGATTCACAGTTCCTGATTCAAATTATGAAATGCACCAAAAAGGATCCATATAAATTTATAAAATCATAAATTTATTACAAAGCCACATCTCAATCTCAAGAAATCCGCATAAAAATGCTTGATCCCTAGACACTTTTGATGTGTGTACATATAAAGATTTACAATTACAGAATTTATATGGTATATATAATAAGGAGTATGTTTTTCTATTTTATTCTATGTATATAGCGCTTTATATTTTAACGTCATGTTTACCGCAAATAAACCCAAACTACGTACCTACAACCACCATGAAAAATTGGGCGAAATGACTTTAGAATGTGTTGTCAATCATTTCAATCCCTAGCATTCATCATCATCAACCACAGGTCTCCTCTCACACAAAGAAGGATTGAGCGTAATCACCACGCTTGCTCAATGTGGGTTGACGATTTCAGACTTAAAGTCCAGGTTTCCTCAAGATGTTTTCCTTTACCTTTTAATCAGTCATTAGTAGTCCAAGATACACTTAGAAATCCTTTTCCTTACTTATATTATAAATGGGAAAGTGAGTTTGTTTGTTTGTTCCGCTTTCACGCTGTAACTACTGAACCGACTGTTTTGAAATTTTGCAGACGTAAAGTTAGAAGTCCGGATTAAATAATAGGGTACTTTTTATTCTGCAAAAATTGATATTCCCGAGGGAAATCTAAAAACCGAACTCCAGGCGAGCGAAGCCGCGGGCGAGAAGCTAGTTACATATAACTTAGAAAAGTTACATTGGTACTTGCCTGACCTGGAATCGACTCGCACACTCATACTTGAGAGGCTAGTGTTTTCACCACTAGGCCATCACGACTTATATAGCATTAATTGGAATGAAAGCACTCACTTTCACTCTCTACTCCACGATCACTTTACCATAGTTTTAACGGAGACATCATTACATAATTGCACAGCTGCAGTGCGTTTCTATAATCATTTCAAAAGCAATTTCTCCCTGTTCGTTTCATTCTTGACAAAACGGTCGTACTCACTATAACTCATTCCGAGACGTTGATGTAGCTCGCCGCACGGTCTCTCTCCATCTATCTCTCTTGGACGACGGTCTGGAGCTTTCATTTACAGGTCCCCCCGAATTGATTTGGTCGGACCACCTCATCGGTTACCTTCCACGAGGTCTGTTCCCTTCTACTCTAATCTGGACGACTAAACGCTCTATGGAGTTATTATTACGCCTTGACAAGTGACCGAAAAACCCGAGTATAAGGCACTGTACTAATTCTGAAAGACGCTGTTTGATGCCGAGTTCTTGGAGTATGGAAACATCGTACTAATCTCGGTCCATGATACCCCAGCATTCTTCTCCAACACCGCATTTCTAGAGCGTCTATCTTTTTCTTTGCTGTTCTTCGTAACGTCCACGTTTCAGATGCTTAGAAAAATATCGGAAATATTAGTGCTCGGATGAGCGTGATCTTAGTGGGTTTAGTTATATCGCGTTTCCTCCATATTTCCTTGAGCTTGTCCATTGCCCCTCTTGTCACAGCAGCAGCTAGATACTCAAAATAGTACAGGCAACATGGAAAATTCCTATAATAAAGTTCTCTCAATTTAAAAGTACCGGGGTACTTGTAATTCTTCATAAGGATAAATCAGAATAAGCTTGACGTAATATTATTTGTTTGCTAGCTCGTAATTGGGGGTTCAAACATTTTCTTTCGTTAATTCCAATTTCGGTACTTCTCGTACAGAGATGAAGCTGGACTAGAAGGACTAGAATGTCTGAAGATCTCACGGTTGAAACTTTGGTAAAGTGAGCTAGTTCGCGAATCGGCGGGATTCCCTCATGTTGCAAAGGTCCACGCTAAATTTTAATTTTATATATGTAATGACGTCAAAGACGGCGGAGCGATAGGGTCGACACCATCTTGAAATGGTGGTGAGGACTCCATTTCGTAGGTAAACCGACAGTTTTGCCCGGAGAAGTGCCCTGCTCCGCGCCTCACAGCTAAGTCACTGTTCGACAATCCCCACTTTCCAAAACGACTCTGTGCACGTGCCGCCATTACAAAATAATCTAACAGCGTTTGTCCCACTACTACATAAATCAAATAAGCATCTTTTGTTAAAGTGTCATCGTTATCCATTCACAACATATCTGTCTTATATTTGTGTCTGTAACCTACTAACAGAAGAAGTTAGGTAAAACGTTACTAATACAACACACTCTACGTAGAAATGGATTTAATTTGACAGTTCAATAACATTCATTGCGTTATTTACGTTGTTATTTGACACATTTTTCGAACACATGGAGCAATAGATTAGTTATATACTTCAAATTGATAGTAGTAATCTGTTACTCAGTAAAGGTTCTGGATCCTTTTTTTCTGGTATTTATATATAGGCAAACTATGGCTGGTTAAATTCAAAGTTCATAGTTTATTTTTCGACCCGAGGAAATGAATTTTAATAAGTTTTCTTCTAGTATTGCGCAAGTCTGTGCACCGCACAAGCAAGGTCAAGCTCGCGGACAAGTATCCTTTGTCCTAAAATACTGAAGTCTGGAAAAAGGAATTTTATTTATTTATTATGATTAGAGAATTCTAGGCCAGCAAGGTAATTAGGTAACACACTTTCAACAGCAATGGGTTTCATTTTGAGAGTTCAAAAAGATTCATTACGTTACTTACGTTGTTGAGCAGATACAGTTTTCTAACACATAGAGCAATGGATTAGGAATGAGCTTCAAAATATTTCCAATTGATAGTAATAGCGAAATACCACAGTGTCTCAAGACAAAAGTCTTAGACCAGTGTGTATTGCCAGTGAAGACGTATGGAATTAAGACGTGGTCGTTAACAATGGGCCTTATAAGAAGGCTCAAGGTCACTCAAACGGCAATGGAGAGGGCTATGCTTGGGGTTTCACTGCGCGATCGAATTAAAAATGAGGAGATCCGCAGAAGAACGAGAGTAACCGACATAGCCCGAAGGATTGCAACACTAAAGTGGCAGTGGACTGGACACATTGCCCGTGGGACCGAAGCCCGATGGGGCCGGCGGGTTCTCGAGTGGCGACTACGCACCGGAAGGCGCAGCGTAGGTAGGCAAAGATAAGGTGGACTGACGACCTGATGAAGGTCGCGGGAAACCGCTGGATGCGGGAGGCGCAAGACCGGTCGTCGTGGAGAACCTTGGGGGAGGCCTATGTCCAGCAGTGGACATCTTTCGGCTGAAATGATAATGATGATAGTAATAGTGCTCAATTAGGATACAGGCGTGTAAAATTGTCTAGTGAAGAACAGTCTTGTTATTTAGAATGAACACGTTGGGGCACATTGCTCGTAGAACCGATGGCCGATGGGGCAGTAAGGTTCTGGAAAGGCGGCCACGTACCAGAAGACGCGGCGTAGGGAGGCCTCCAACAAGGTGGAACGATGACCTAGTGAAAGACCGGTTATTGTGGAAAGCCTTGGGGAAGGCTATTTTCCACCAGTGGACCTCTATAGGCTGATGAGGAAGAGCACCCCCACAAATCAAATTTAAAAAGATCTGTTTTTTTTTTAATAATTATAAACTAGCGCTTGACCGCAATCCCGCCTGATGGTAAGCAGTGATGCGATCGTTGATGGTAAAGCGCGCTAGTTTATTAAGAGCAATTCACTCAGAAAAACTGAGCGAATAGGAAGGAAGACGGCAGTTGAGCGAGGTGATGCAATGTTAAACCCAACAACACGACCAACGATGCTGCGCCAAAGGGAGATTGATCTGAAGACCCTCCACGACCAAACTCCCAACACAACAACATTAGGCGCATCGTACCCTACACACATCGCAAAACAACTTCTTTACTATCAGATCTCAGTCTCTATCTGTTAAAAAGCCGGTCAAGCGTATGTCAGACTCATGTACAAAGGGTTCCGTACCATTGATTTATGAAATTTAAGGATTAAAGTTATTTGTATGAAAGATTACGCGGTTATGATTTACGAAGTATAAAAAAAAACTACTTACTAGATCTCGTTCAAAACAATTTTCGTTAGAAAAAAAGAAAAAAAAAACTGTTTTTATAGATTTTTTATTTTCTTATTTTAGAAGTTAGAGGGGGGGGGCAACTTTTTTCCACTTTGGAAGCGTCTGTCACGTAAACTATTCGGTTTAGACAGTATAGCTCTTATACTTTCGGAAAAAAATGTCTGTGACATACCGACGGACAGACGGACAGACGGATAGACAGATATGACGAATCTATAAGGGTTCGGTTTTTTGCCATTTGAAATACACCAATACTACTAGTTAACTCCAGATACAAATTAGTCTAGTTTCCATATTTTCCCTTTAACGCTCTTTACGTCATGTTAGATTACATGTATTGTATATAAGTAAGAAAGCCCCTTGTAATATAAAGCTACCAATGTATCAGACTCACTGGTGCAGACATTTAGAACAAGCTGCAGTAAAGTAAATATTTGCCTACGTAGGCTTCGCGTAACGACAACCTTAGATTAGATGTCATTCACATCGGTAGGCGGAGGAGATAGGTAAAGTCAGAGAGTGAGCGGTTAGCGGTAAAAGGTAGCTAGCTATGTTATTAGATTACATAGTTTTATTCAATTTATACCAATGTAACTTTTCTAAGTTATATGTACTTTCTAGGTATATCTTGGACACTACTGACTGATTAAAAGGCGAAAGAATACATCTTGAGGAAACCTGGACTTAAAGTCTGAACTCGCCAACCCGCATTGAGCAAGCGTGGTGATTACGCTCAATCTTTCTCTTTATGAGAGGAGACCTGTGCCCAGCAGTGGAACGATAAAAAGGTTGATGATGATGATTCGAATTATTTAGCATTATAGCGTGTCGACTTCCTACATTTTACAATAAGACTTTGTTTGTAGAAAAACTGCACAGTTCAAAGCTGCATATTTTTTTTCTTCTTATCTTGTGACTCACTTCCAATAGCTGTGTTCTTCACACACTAAGAATCCGCGTTCTTCTAACACCGTCTCTTACTCTGCCTTTACATACACCTGACTTTGTTCATTCTTCATTTCTTATTTAGTCCAATCTTCTGAGGAATGGCATGCGCTTCTTCTTGATATTAGGATGGCTACCAGTCGGTTTGAATTTAAGCCAAAAGTGCAGAGTTATTTCCTAAACAATTAGGGTAAAGTCATCTCAACACCTCACTACTAAGTTTTAGTTTTGTATATGTTAACGGAAATGTATGTAATGCGTCATTGTATACAATTCCTAGGAAATTTATATAATTCCTAAATTTGCTCGGAAATGTGAAAATAAATTTTATAACACACATTTCCTAGTAAATCTATACATTTCCTAAATAGCTAACGGAAATGTATTACTTTAAAGATGTCCATTAGTATGCAGGGATTATAACAAAACTAACCTAACCTAACCTAACCTAATTGTTTCAACCGGAGTCTTAATAATAAATCTGTTTCTAAGTTTAACAACGTGTTTTATTAATATTATTCATAGAAAGCATGGTTTTATACATTTCCTAATACGATATAGGAATTTTATACAATTTCTAGGAAATGTATACATTTCCCAGGATATGTGTGTATTAAATAATGTTTGGAACAATATTTTACACATTTCCTATATAGCTTCGGAATTGTATACATTTCCTAGTAATTGTATATAATTCCTAGGTTTCATACATTTCCGGTAACTATATATTATAAGTATAAATGCATAGATAGTGAGAGAAACAAAGAAAATGCGTTTATTTGCGCTAAACATGACGCAAAAGAATACAAAAACACAAAAAAATATGAATTGGTTGAGACACAAAACGGCTCAACAAGGCACTTCTAAGCAAAACGGCTGTCACTTGGCATTATGCTGAACAAATACATATACATTTATTTATTTATTTATTAATCCTTTCTCTGTTAACATTACAGGTTATTAAGACCCAATGCGATAACAAGCTATTTTGATACATTACAGATCTACTTATACCTAGAGAACCATACACCAAAATAAACTTAATACTTATTAGCTTTATTAAACAAAACTAAATAAAATAATAATAACTGAAACAGCAATGCTAGTCCTTACAGTACACTAATTAAATATTAAATAAAATTATTACTTTTATCATTTATCTATCTCGATAACACAAATTATATAAGAAAATCTTTGTGAATTCACTCGGCTGACATGTAAAAATATCTATTTGCTCGTGCACAACATTTATGTCTCGGATAGCTTGCGCGACCGCGGCTTTTGCCAGTAAATTCGTCCTAGCCACTGGCACCGCCAACAGAGGCTGACGCCGCCGCCTCCCTACATAGTTGTTTGGCACAATATACGCAGACATAGTTACACTCTCCTCTCTCTTTCTCATAGTTTGATGAGAAGGCATCCGAGATAATCGGAAAGCGGTGCAATCAGTTCGATTAGCTTGATTAGCACCTGGCTGATTGGCTCGACCACGGAGGTGCGTACTACGGGTTGTTACATAACATAAAATAATCAACCTGGGAACGTTATAGGTTGATTATTTTATGGGACACGAGCCTCCTCACGGTGAGAAGAAGTGGGCCATAATCTACCACGCGGGCCCAGTGCGGGGTTTTAGATGTCACATATATTCGAAGTTTTGACAGTAAGACATGGCATTCATTGTCTCTCGTGCTTGCACAAGCAAAAGACCGACGAGGTATCACTTATATAAGCATAATCATAATAATAGCGCTAAAAATGCATTCAAGTGCTGTTTATTTAGTATTTTTTTTAGTAAATACTAGTACAGACTCAGATCGCTAACAACGTAAACTAGCCTTATAAACATTGCATGTAAGGAAATACGAGTGAACAATCCGCTGAACATTGTTTTGTTCCCTGAAAGTGATACCTCGCCTGACTTCACCGTAGTTTATGAATACAATAGATACCACAGCTCTTGGAGTTATGTCTGGTCGCGACGATATGTCGTTTTGACAGTTTTCTGTACACAATATGAAATAATATATGAACGGAAAATACAAACAACGGCCGGTTGAGAAATGTCTGAGAGACAAAATCAAGAGTCATTTATTCAAATTAGGCTAAGAATCAGCACTTTATGAAAGTCAATATTACATAAGACAGTCTCCGCAAAACGCCCCCCCTTCGTTACTTCCTAGTGCTTTCGCTGCGAAGAAGGAGGTGAGCAGTTCGGTGACTGGCGTGGTACTGGGTCCTAGGGCGGCTGGTTGGCTAGTTGTCACCCCGCTGTCTCCGAACCCTCCGACCCACCAGCGCGGAGTGATGTTGAGAGTAGAGGTTTCTAGTCGTGTTAGAACCCGTCATCTGCTAAAACTTTCAACTTGCGTTGCCTTAGAAGTTTGATTTTTTTACAGCTCTAAGTTACCCTCCACGCATTCTTCAGAAAATGGTCCTAACAGAAAGACGGACGGACAAACATCAAAATGATCGTATAGGAGTTCTAAAACACGACTAAAATACCAGAAATCATTTATTAATTATAACTGCCAAGAATCATAGAAACAAATACACTGCTTTTAATTGCAAAGGAACAACCAAGAAGTGTTTAAGCCGTTAAGACACGTCTTTAAACAAATTTGACCAATTTGATCGATTGCTATCAAATTGGTCAAATTTACTTAAAGACACGTTGTTTGATTTTTTTAAAATTATATGTAAACTAGTGCTAAGTATGATAAGCAGCAATGCAATCGTTGATGGTAAAGCGCGCTAGTTTATCAATAGCCTACTATTCACTCTAATCTTGAAGACATTTTTTTTAAATAATTATAAACTAGCGAATGACCGCAATCCCGCCTGATGGTAAGCAGTGATGCAATCGTTGATGGTAAAGCGCGCTAGTTTATTAAGAACCTATTCACTCAGATTGAGCGAATTGGAAGGAAGACGGCAGTTGAGCGAGGTGATGCAATGTTAAACCCCACAACACGACCAACGATGCTGCGCCAAAGGGAGATTGATCTGAAGACCCTCCACGACCAAACTCCCAACACAACAATATTTGGCGCATCGTACCCAGCACACATCGCAACACAACACATTTAAATTGTTGTCTGACGGAAAGACTATTACTACTACACACATCAAAAGTGTCTAGGGATCAACATATATTTTTGCAATAACTTTTCTCCTGATTGATATTAATTAAAATTTTCTTTAAAGATTCATCAAATAAAGTGTTTTCGTTTGTCACAGTAACGATAAACCAAGTCATCTTACAATTAATAAAGAAATTTGCCATTTTCCTAATAAAGGGATATTTGACATTTGAACCACTAACACAAAAGTTCGAAAAAAAGACTGAAATAACAGTTTTCTCTAAAATTTTATTGGGTAACTTAAACAATTAATAATCCGTGTTTCTACCGCGAACACTAACAACACAAGAACATCGGTTTGGCATACTCAAAATGAGTTCATCCAAATCACGCTGTGGAATGGCCGCCCATGTTCGTTACAACAACAAAAAAAGGTCTTCTTGCGACTGGATACCCTCCATATTCGGCAGAGCTCTTCTCTGTAGCATATCCCATGCATGCTCAATCGGGTTCAAGTCTGGCGACTGAGCAGGCCAGGGCAGGACATTGATGTTAGCTGCGGCGAGAGTCTGTCTTACAACTCTTGCGGTGTGCGGTCGTGCATTATCATGCATTAACTGAAATAAGGGACCGATTTGCACTTGTAGAGGAACGATGACGTCTGATACAATCGTCTCAGCATAAATTTGAGCGTTGAGGTTGCTTCTGATCCAAATCAACTCAGTTCTTCCGCCGATCCAAATACCCGCCCATACCATGATGGTTCCACCACTATAAGGATGGACTTCCTGGCACGATTTTACACGCTGTTGGCGTCCAGGGGTTCTCCAGTGTCGTATACGTCTTGTATCCGGTCTCATACCAAAACGAGACTCATCAGAAAAGCACACGAAACGCCATTGTTCTTCTGCCCAATTTCTGTGTTCAAGAGCCCATTGATATCGAATCCTACGATTGTGCATTGCTATAGGTGGTACCCGTAGCGGTCTTCGGGAATGAAGGTTCACTTCATGCAAGCGGTTTCTGACTGTTTGGTCGCTAATTAAGTTCCCTGAAGAGTGATGAAGCCTCACGGCTAACATCATGGCGGTTATTGTTGGAGCTCTTCGAGTTAAAATTTGAATGTATCGGTCTTGTCTCCGTGTGGTGCAGCGATACCGTCCTCCATGGCGCTCAGCCACGGTACCAGTGCTTCGGTAACGTGTCTAAAGTCGACTGATAACACTCTGACTTATATTCAGAGCTAAAGCCACAGTACGTAGCCGGGAACCAGCTTCTATCATTCCCACGGCTCTGAGCATTTCTTCCCTGCTTAAATGACGTCGCCGCTCCATAATAACGTTGGTTTTAATCAGTAGTAGGGAAACAGTAGCACTAATAATGTCTTCAATGCGTTGTATGTTTTTATAGGGAAAATATTGACAGCTGATTTTCATCTTTTACTCGAATTTGATTCACAGTTCCTGATTCAAATTATGAAATGCACCAAAAAGGATCCATATAAATTTATAAAATCATAAATTTATTACAAAGCCACATCTCAATCTCAAGAAATCCGCATAAAAATGCTTGATCCCTAGACACTTTTGATGTGTGTATTAATCATATTACATTAATAATTAATTTAATTCGGGAGGCAGTTGTGTTATTGTCTGGTAATAGAAAAAGTTAAGAGTTCGTTTTATCTACTATTTGGATTCCAGGAATAGGAGTCCTGTCAAATTAGTGATCGCCTGACATATTATTAGCGGCTATGTTTTTGCTCCGCCACTTCGTACCGACTTCCCGCCACTTCGTACAGAGTTTCGTACCGACTGCTTAAACGCCACAATGCGTAAGCGGTGCGCGTCTCTGGTGCACAGAGAATGGGGTAGCGACAACACCGTCCTCGCGATTATTGTCAACCGACTGGATTGTCTTTACATCCAGCAATACTGCGGCAGACATATTGCTGCCGTATGAGGATTTTGTTTGTTTTTTCAATTAAGTATAAAGGGTGTATCTGACATCGACGCACAAACTAGTACCATGAATCCAGTACATGATTCTGAACCCCCCAGTGGTGGAATTTTTCGTCGGCTTTTTCATGATTTAAAAAAATATATGTGTAGTTTTTTTCACTTTAGATCGTTCATAATTGCTATACTTTTAATAATATTTTAAAGTAAAAATTAATTAATTCGCTAATTACATAAAAAGCGCAATGAAAACAAAACTCGAAAAACTATCTTATCAACTGATTTAGTAGAGTTCACATCAGGGATCAACGTCATACCTACAAACCCGCACGGCGGCACGCTTGCAACGTTCAACGGCCGAGCCGACACGTTTTTTTAAACACTGTGATCAAATCAAAATCAAAAAATCAAATCAAAAGTCATTTATTCAAATTAGGCTGAGAATCAGCACTTTTTGAACGTCAATATTACATAAGACAGTCTCCCAAAAGCGCCCACCCATCGACACTTCCTAGTGCTTTCGCTGGGAAGAAGAAGTGGCGGAACAAACTCCCCAGCAGCACAGCTGTCTGTTCATTTTTAAAAAAACATGTCTTTATACAATACTATGTAAACAAACGATACGATAAAATACAACAATGAAATTATTTACCATATGCCAGCTACCACGCCAAAATACCAGCAAAGCAAAACAATATATTTATATTCAAATGAAAATGTAATTAACTAAAACTTGTTACTTAACTAAGAAGCCCCAGGCATAAAGGGCGTGACAGCTTACATATTTATGTAATGTAAAAAAGTAAATTATATGAACTCATATAACGTATCAATAATATAATAATCCTGAGTTAATCAGAGCGACCAGCTATTCTTATCATTTAAATAATCATTCACGGAATAATATGCCTTTGAACAAAGCCTGGACTTAATTTGTGCTTTAAATGCATTGTAGGGCAAGTCTACTAATTGTGAATTCTGTAACCGTTCATTAACGACATAAATGACTATCATAATTTTGTTAGTGGGATGCGGTATAGCCCTTTCGCGAAGTTTGCGTTACGATGTCAGATACACACTGTATGTATTATAGAATTGTAGTTTATAAGTTTGTGTTTTGTTTATAAGATTCGTTTGTTGTTAGCTATGGATATTTTCCGAAATAAATGATTTAATTTAATCACATCGAAGCTTGTCAATTTAGTATCTTTGTTTGACACGACTAAAATAATTTTTTTCAGCTAACCTTTTTTTTTTACCACGATGACAGAAATCCGCCTCGTTGACACTGCCATTTTGTTCAGCGCTACTGCTCAGTATGAAGTTTTGAAAAAGAGAAGGGAAAATATGTACTTTTATTTACCACAGTCTAAGAGACACATGTTCATTTCGTGTGGTACCGGGCTCAGAATAGTAGGTTTCATTATTTTGGCTAAAAGACGTTTACTACAGGAAATAGACCACTCCCAAGAACCTCCACCTCGATCGGTTCTGTGTTTTTTGCATACAACGTATTCCTACGGCCTTGTCAAGGCCGTCAGTCTACCATCTAAAATGCCTTTCATTGCTTCGTCTTCCGTAACAATTTATGACCATCAGATACTTTGATTAAATAAAAACTTTAAAGCGCAAACATCTCTCTACGTGCAGAAATACTGAGAAATATTCGTCAAAAGTCTAAAGATATATAGGTACATTTATTTTAAAATTATTTTAATTTCTATAATTTATGCTCAACTTTAAACATTTTAATAGCTTTTTCAACTATGTTAGGCATTTTGAAATCAACAGAAATGTCTTGGAAATAAAGTTGATTATTGATTGACTTATAAGGGCGAGGGTGTGCAGCACAAGGCCTCTTTCACTTGGTCGTACCTAAGCTTCATTATGCTTATGCATTCAGGTCATAAAAGCTATTAACTATTCCGTAACGAGCATTCATTACGCTATACCTACCTACCTATTAAAAGTTAGCAGTTAATTAGTATGCTAGACTTTAGTGTCGCTATGACGTAGATGGTGCAGTGTACTCGACCTGTCAGCTATTAATTTATGTCGGTAATAGGTTGGGAAGATTTTACGAGGCGTGAACACTGGAGCAAGAGTTCGTTTTTTTCTAACTCTGAGATTCTGTGGAGACCTTACTTACTTATTTCTTCACATTTTTTTTTTTATAATTATAAACTAGTGCTTGACTGCAATCCCGCCTGATGGTAAGCAGTGATGCGATCGTTGATGGTAAAGCGCGCTAGTTTATTAAGAGCCTATTCACTCAGAAAAACTGAGCGAATAGTAAGGAAGACAGTTGAGCGAGGTGATGCAATGTTAAAACTAACAATACGACCAACGATGCTGCGCCAAAGGGAGATTGATCTGAAGACCCTCCACGACCAAACTCCCAACACAACAACATTTGGCGCATCGTACCCGGCACACATCGCAACACAACTGCTCAGACCCGTCCTCCGTGCGGCTTCACCAGACATCTTGCCGGAACACGACAAATCGCTTGACGGCAAGGCTTTGTCTGGTGGGTGGTAACTTCTGCCGGCGGCCGATGTTATGGCCTACCACCGAGGAAACATGATTATTAAGGAATCTTTACTCCTAGGACACAGGCTTTCTCTTGGTCATAGGACACCGTCGTAGATTACAGTCCACTGACTGTAATGTACCACGGGCCCAATGCCCGCGGGGTAGATTACGGTTCGCAGCTGTTTTTTTTTTTGTGTTGCCGTCCCTACTCTTCCTGCATGGCAAAGAAACTGTTTTAGTTAAATTTTTTGCCTGTAATTTTTGCGGCTTGTCAATTTTTACGGGTTGCTTTTTTCCCAAGTCGCAGTTGTTAGATGTTACATTATTATCTAAGAAGTTTTGACACCAGGACATGCCGGTTGCTTCACGATGTTTTCCTTCACCGTTTTGTGTACAGCACCTGATGGAGTTCAAACCAAGCTGTAAGTCGCGGAACAGTTGAACGAGAGTTTGTTTGCTTCTTCTCCTTCTTCAGCCTATAGAAGTCCACTACTGGAGAAAGGCCTCCCACAAGACTTGTTAACTTGGAGGGGGAACTCCCACGCTTGGCAGGCGGGTTAAAATAAAAATAAAAATAAAATTTGTTTATTTCAGGTTTCCCCATATTTTGTTAGTAACATTATGACTTAAAACAACTATGTTAGTATCTAAACAGAATAAAACAAGTAATGCAAATAGAAAATACAAAAACAAAATAGAACATTTAAAAAACCTAATTCATGAACCTGCCACCTTCAGGGGCACCTGGAACAAGCACATGCGATCGTACCCAATGCCGCTGAATGGGGCAGTCTGGCTTGTCAGCAATGACCGACAGGATGGTGTTGGTGCTCCCCCTGACCCTGCGCATGAGCGAGGCCACGCGGCGCCTCACTGTCGCCCCGAACCCTTCCGTACGGGCGTGTGCAAACATGGCCGATGCGCTGCAGTACCGTGGAAGCCCCAGCATCACCCTGAATGCATTGTTGTATTGTACTCGGAGCGCGTTGAAGGCCCGCAGCGTATAGTTGACCCACAGACTGCACGTGTACAAGTTTTGACAGTATGCTTTGAAAAGCGTTATTTTTACTGGAAAGGGTTTTAAAAGGGTTAGGGATCGCAGTAATTTGATATTCCATAAGAGAAGCGCTGCTGCCCGCTTCCCTGGTGAGAGTTCCCTTACTCGCCTCTTACAACACCACTTTTAGAACAAGCTTCCCATGGACATTCGAAACTTACCCATTAAACGATTTAAAAACTATATAAAGGCCAAACTTTGCATAAAGGGGTATTATAAAATCACAGATTATTTAGAAGACAAAAAAGCTTGGGACTGAGCTGCTCGCTCTGTTAAGCGTTGTTATTAAGCAATATGCGTAATTATAAGGTAAATTATTGTAAACATTCTCATTTTTAATATCTGGACTTGAAAAAAGACGATGATCCCTGAGTTTGTTTCGGCTATTTCTTCTCAGAGGTAGTCAGTTTGGAAATGCCGGCTTCATCTAGTTAAAAAAAAAAAAATTAAAAACATGACGTGTAAAAGTGATCGGTGATCCTACTTGCTTAATAAACGATTTCATTTCATTTCATTTCACCCATGGGAAGATATGGGTAAGCCCAGTGCCACACGGGGAATGCGTTTGGTTCTACCTCTGAGGTACGAGACTTTATTGATGGCACTTATTCCTTCACATTTCTTATTAAGGAATCTTATACACATTGGTCTTAATCAAACCTAGATAACCGATTAGCTTTATGGCATGCCTCTTCGCTGAGTCCAAATCTAACGTACACAGTTTCATACGTCTTTCGTTCTCTCCTTCGGGAATACATAACAGGCATCACGTTTTACAGACACAGATGAAAATAGCCGTATCCTCCATCACTTATTCAGAATATTTTCAAAGCCGTTGTTTCACAAGGGACATACTGTTTAAACATGATTCCATGAACCATGTCGTGGTAGAAGTGCCTTTATAACTCTGTTACAATATGGGCACGAAAGGTTTGAAACTCCTTTTAAAATATTAAATTATGAGGCTTAATTGTTCGATGTTAGCAACCCTGTTCGGAGCAGGTGTTATTTTTGGTGGCTATTTTTAGTTATTTTGTCATTAGGGTTACTCCCTTCGTTACAGAATACTTGATAAAATATAATTAGCGACAAGACCGCTTATTGTGTCGCCCTTTGTAAAATCTTTATATTTATGTTCTGTAATTTATATGGTGTACATATTCTATTTTATTCTGTTCAGTTCTGATCTTTTCTGTTCTATAATGATGTTAAATCGTGACTTCCATTCAAATCATTTATCCCCGTGAAACCTAGTGCAAATTATTTCTAGTTAATCTTAGTTCCTTCTAAAGTATTAAAAGCGTGTGAGTGTCTTCAAGGCTAGAGTAAATAGGCTCTTAATAAACTAGTGCGCTTTACTATCAATGATTGCGTCACTGCTTACCATCAGGAGGGATTACGGACAAGCGCTAGTTTATAATTTATAAAAAAAGCGTCAACAAACCTTGCTACTACATTTATTTATTTTAGTCTCTAGACTTTTCTAACTTATTATTCTTCTCTCTTTTGTGGGTTTCATACAATGGTATAGGTGCAGGTAGGAACACTAGCAAAAACAAAGTGGTTCGTTTACTAATTGGTGTCGAATAATTTTCTGCAAGCAAAGTGGAAACGGTGCCTGTTATATATTCCTTTTGAGTGAGTCTATGTCATACAAACGGAATATTAGATTGGTTCCCGTACACTTTCAGTCCTTGGGCCAACTCAGTTGCTACTACGACGAAATTTAGCAGATTGAATTAAATAAAAATATATATTGAAGTTGTGGTGGCCTAGTGATTAAAACACCAGCCGCATGAGTGCGCGGGATCAATTCCAGGCCAGGCAAGTACCAATGTAACTTTTCTAATGTTGTATGTACTTTCTAAGTACATCTTGAACACCAATGACTGAAGGTGAAGGAAACCATCTTGAGGAAACCTGAACTTTAAGTCTGAAATCGCCAACCCGCATTGAGCAAGCGTGGTGATTCCGCTCAATCCTTCTCCGTATGAAAGGAGTCCTGTGCCCAGCAGTGGGATGATGAAAAAGGTTGATGATGATAATATGTTAAGGAAGTGGGGCAAAGATATATTCTGCTTAAGGGTCGATGGTCGGTCATGGGCTATTCCAAAGAATTACCGTGGCCCCGGTCACAGGCAACTAAAAGAACATGGAAGGGTTTTAGACACTAAAAGTTTGACATGAATCTCCCGTTCCGACCAGAATGGAAGAAGTTATTTGATGATTCCCAACCAAATACTACTTATTCTTCCCAGCGAAAGCATTAGGGAGTGGCAAAAGGTGGGCGTTTTTGGGGGGACTGTCTTATGTAATATTGATTTTCAAAAAGTGCAGATTTAATTATCAGCCTAATTTGAATATATGACTTTTGATTTTGAAGTGGAAAAACCGGACAAGAACGTGTCGGGTCACGCTCAGTGTAGGGTTCCATAGCTTCATGTCCGTCACAATAAGTGTTGAAAGACGATATATACATTCAGAATAAAAAAATAATGTAAAGTTTAAGCAAAAACAAATGCTTGATTTTTTATAAATTATAAACTAGCCTTGAAGACACATAAATTGTAGTCCGACGGAAACACCGCCGCTGGCGAATTGATCCAGTATCTTATACATATAAATTATAAACTTAGTTTGAAAACCATTTTGTACAATTTTTTAAAAACTATTCAATCCACCAAGTTGAAAACAATTTTCCTAGAAAGTCTTTATAAAGTTCTACTTTTGAGATGTTCTTCATATTTTTAAAACTTATGGTTCAAAAGTTAGAGGGAGGTGGGAACGTTTTCTTTTTACTTTAAATACTTATCCAACATAAGGTTGAAAATTAAAAAACAAATCTCTTTCCACTTTACATCTATTGGGCATAGATGTAAAGTGGAAAGAGATTTGTTTAATTTTTTTTTACACTTTTTATTTTAGCACTTTGTTGGCCTGTTTGACGACAGCAGCTCAAGCTACCCGAAACTGTCAGATATTGCCAATCAACCTTGAACCTTAATGCTTGAGAAATAAAGTTGAAAATCTAATAAGGAAAGCTTACAGATTACAGTAATATATTAATATTAATATATTCATATTGATATCAAATTTCAGCTTTCTAGTTCTAACGGTCTCTGAGATTACCCGCGGATGGACAGACAGACAAACTTGGCGAAACTATAAGGTTATAAGCTATAAGTTCCTAGTTTACTATGGAACCCTAAAAGAGTTGTTCGCTAAGGTAGCTAGTAAAATTACTATTTTTTAATTTTCAGTCTAAATTAGTGTTAGTCGTGGTTGCCTAGTGGTTAAAACACCAGCCTCTCAAGTATGAGTGTGCGGGTTCGATTCCAGGTCATGCAAGTACCATTTTTTTTTTATAAATTATAAACTAGTGCTTAATCGCAATCCCGCCTGATGGTAAGCAGTGACGCAATAATTGATAGTAAAGTGCACTAGTTTATTGAGAGCCTATTCACTCGAGCTTTGAAGACACTAAAATTGTAGTCCGACGGCAATGTAACTTTTCTAAGTTATATGTACTTTCTAAGTATATCTTGGACACTAATGGCTGATTGCAAGGTGAAGAAAAACATCTTGAGGAAACCTGGACTTTAAGTCTGAAACCGCCAACCCGCACTGAGCAAGCGTGGTGATTACGCTCAATCCTTCTCTGTGTGAGAGGAGACCTGTGCCCAGCTGTGGGACGATAAAAGGTTGACGATGATGATGACGAATTTGCAATCTTTATTCGTGTAGAAGATAGTAGCTGCTACAACCAGCACTCCCTTTTTTTATACATGTTTGTTTTAATCGGCGGAGTTCGGCTCATACTGCACGGAGTATAGTTCAGCCGATGGTGTATGTACATATGTATCTATGTGTATGCCTCACGTTTTCTTAGTAAAAAGCTCCATGTTCTTATAAAGTCAGTCATTATTATCTTTTATTCTGGTATATGTAAAAGAAAAACTGGGCTACGATATATTTACATGTGTAGCTTACGTCATTCTCTGAAGCGCGTCGTTAGTTCCGTATAATAGATGAGTGATGTAATCTTTCTGCGTATAATTTGAAGCTGTAGTCATTAGATCTGTACAGACGACAGCAGGTCAAGCTACCTCAAACTGTCAGATATTTCCAATCAACCTTGAGCCTTAATGCTTTAGAGATAAAGTTGAAAATCGAATGAAGAAATTTGACAGATTGTAGTAGCTTGTTGTGGTGTCATCTGTACATAAGGGGAAGTTTGAAGGTGGCCGGTATTTAAAAAGTTGTCTGGAAATTGATATTTTCACGGGTTACGGAGTATTAAGTTTTGACCGAATAAACGATGAATGGCCTGTATGAATGACAAGAAGGTTGGTGTGCAAGCCATTGTTTAAATAATTTAATATTAAGCATTTTGTTTGTTGTTGTAAAGTTGGATTGCAAAACCGACCTAATTGTTATACAGAGTGGTGCTGATGATAATACGACAATAAATGAAAACACGGACAATGCTGATTCATAGGAATAATCCTAACCTTTAAAAAAACCTAGCATCAAAATTAAAAAAAAAAAAAAACGAAAATTTCAAACAAACTAAATCGTATAAAATTGAAAACGGAATAGAACATCCTTTGAAATGTTGTTTTACTGACCTCCGATCGGCGACAGCACAGTCCTGTATCGACTTGCTATTTTTTGGCGCCATTATTATTAATGATGCGGCGGTCATCAAACTGTAAGCGCTTCCTTATCAACATGTACGGACGACAGCAGGTCAAGCTGCCCCGAACTGTCAGATATTCCCAATCAACCTTGAGCCTTAATGCTTTAGAGATAACGTTGAAAATCTAATAAAGAAATCTAACAGATTATAGTAGCTTGATGTGATGTCAACATGATGTACGTCATGTAGATAATGTGAAAAATGAAAAATAATTTCCTGTGACTAAACTAATGGATATATTTATATGATTTTTTATATGTACACTGAGAATGTGTTGAGGTACACGATGTTTAATTTATTGTCGTATTGTTATCACCACTTTGTATGTATTAGCGCATGCCGTGACAGTCCATTAAAGGCATTCAGCTCGTACTGACGTATATTATTGACAAACACTTTCCCTAGCTACTCACCCCTGACATGTTTATATTATCTTGTGTGGTTTACGTGAGGCTCGCACTGTTGCAAAGGGTATGACTACCGGGATGAGAACCACTAGAGCAGAATATGTAAGAATGCCCGATGGGGCCGACAGGTTCTTGAGTGGCGACCACGCACCGGAAACCGCAGCATGGGTAGGCCACCGACAAGGTGGACCGACGACCTGGTAAAAGTCGCGGGAAGCGCAGGACCGGTCGTCGTGGAGGTACTTGGGGGAGGCCGTACAGCAGTGGACGTCTTTAGGCTGTAATGATGATGATGATAGTGAAGTAACTATTATGTATACATTTTTCTAATCTCACTCGACATTGTGAGCATTCATTAATAGTCCTCGTCATTTTCATACCTTCATCCCATTTGTTTTGGGGTTGGTGCAACATAGGAATCATCCTCCTGTATGTTTAGAAATCTCCAGGAGATTTCTTTCAAAAAACCTGTGTCCGGTAGGAATCTCCTGGAGATTTCGTGGATCGGGTCGGATTAAATGACAAATATTGCCTGTCTAGAGTATACTTTTCTTACTCTAACTTACTCAGACTAAATACAGAAAGAATAAGAAAGGCATAAAACATCACATGCTAAACGTTAAAAGTTTGCGGTCAAGTTGTTAAAAGTTGAATGTTTATATATATATATATAAACATTCAACAAAGATTGTTATCGAATTTTTTTTAAATAAAAAGCGTTTATGTCAACGGACGCGGTAGATGTACGGGTTGACTACCTGAGCCGCATCTTTGTTCAGCTTGCAAATGCAAAATATGTACGGAAATGTCTGTTATTTTACTTGATTATTCTACCATAATGTGTTATTATGTAAATAAAACAATAACTTTGGAAAAAATTATTAAAATGACGACTTTTGTATCAAAAAACTGGGAAAACGTAGCTAACCCTACTTTAATTTCGAATCGACAATAGATTCCACGATAAAACTGTGCAAAACTATAGAAAATCATATAGCTTATTTCCTAACGATTACAGTGACATAATAATAGGTGTGACGAGCTGTGCTCTTTAATTTCAGAGCTATCGTAGTTTTAGTGAACGCGCGTTCAGCCGGCCGCAGTCTTACAGATCCGCGGAGTTGCGCAATAGAGGCCTAACATTACGATTGATAATTTAATATTAAGCATTTTGTTTGTTGTTGTCAAGTTCGTTTGTAAAACCGTGCTATAGCTACAACTCGCTCCTTAAATTCATCCCCATCAAAATCTAGACATAATAGTTACATCACTATCATCATCATCATTACAGCCTAAAGACGTCCACTGCTGGATATAGGCCTCCCCCAAGGATCCACGACGACCGGTCCTGCGCTTTCCGCGTCCAGCAGTTTCCCGCGACTATTAGCAGGTCGTCGGTTCACCTTGTCGGTGGCCTACCCATGCTGCGGCTTCCGGTGTGTGGACGCCACTTGAGAACCCATCGGCCCCATCGGGCATTGTTACATATTATCCAATTTATGTATTTATAATTTTATAGCCTTTATATTATGTAGGTATGACACCTACTTACTGACACGTGTACGAATGCCTTTGAAAGTACGAAAAATGAGAATTTCGAAATGGGAATTTCGCTCTTTGTTTAATTAAATTCGATCCAGCTGGCTAAATGATGCCTACAATAAAGCAGAAGGTCGATTTGTCATTATTAAAAACGTTCAAAAGCTAGTCCCAAACTCGTCTCAGCGACAATTAATGTTACAACTTGAATTGAGGTTTTCGAAGATTAAGACTGGATGGTACTGTGACTCACCGTTCTGTAAATTATGAGAATCACCTCCCAGGGTGCTGTAAAAAATCTAACTACGAGCACCCTAATCGCGTAACACACCATTACTATCAGTTGGTATGTTCGCGTAGTTTGGAGCTTATTGCTATTCCATTGCTCCCTTTGTTCGAAAATGTATCTGCTCAACAACCTAAATAACGCAATGAATATTGTTGAACTGTCAAAATGAAACACATTACTACTGAGAATGTGTTACGTAATTATCCTGCTGGTAAGGATCAGGTCCGGATCGACGACGCGTTGTCTTCTACGCCAGTCTGAAAAAGATGTCGGCACATTATGACGAGGTTCACTGTGACCGTGGTCTGCCAGGGCCCTGGGTGGTTCGAAAGAAATGCTGAGGCTCCAGGTACAAGCAAATAAACAAAACACGGAAAGGTTTTGGTCAGTAAAATTCTGACAAGACCTATTTTTTTTGTTCTGGATGGAAAATCATCAAATGCCCTCTCCCGCTCTGGGCGGAGCGGAAGGGCGTGTCAGACTTTTACTGACTAAAACCCACCCGTGTTTCTTCACTTGCCTGTGCGCCAGGGCCACGGGTTCTTTTTTAACCAACCCGGAACCCTGACCCAGGAGACATCGAGTCCGACATGACCTTACGCTGCCTAGAGCCGGAGATTTGACGCTATTTGAAGTAGGTAGTAACCTAAAAAAATAAAAAAATAAATTGGTACTACAAAATAGATTGGAATAAGAAAACAGTAAAAGCATAGTTTAATACTGTCGTAAAAGGAATTTTGTAACAAAAAAGTTTTGCCCTATTTAATTCAATTTTTGAAGCAATACACCAAAATCGATTATAACGTAGCAAATATTAATTTTCCCATTCAGGGACGGAAAATATTTGATTACCAAAATCACTGTCCCAAAACAAGTTTGTGGTAAAATTAATGAATATTTAGTAAATTCAGGTATAAAAATTTGGTCTGCCAATTAGTTGGTACTTATTCATTAATTAACGAGCACTCTACAACGGAATACTTCCGGATTCTTGTCAAGGAATACGGAAATATTCAAGTACATCACAGGAGGCTGTGATGTACTTGAATATTTCCGTAAATGCAAATGTTATTTTTTTTGCCGTTAACCTTTGGGAGCCTAAAGTCTTTTCAAAAAGAAAGGCAGGCTTTTCCATTTCTCTCTATGGTCTCTGCTCTTTTTATGGTCCCGTAATCAACAAGGACCCCTTACAGTTTCGCCAACTCTGTTTGTCTGTCCGCGGATAATCTCAGTGACCACTCAGTTAGAGCTGAAAGGAGAATGTCAACTTTCGGCCTACACAACTTTTATAATTAAACTCACGAATTCACAAAGTTCTTACCTCCTATAATTTAAATATAAAATACAAAATTAAAGAAATATGTTTAGTATTTTACGGGATCTTATCCAATAAAAAATCATTTTAATAAGTAATTAATTTGAGTTCTTATATTCCTGATTTAAATAAAAAAAATGTTGCCAATCTTGCCACTTTAATCGATTACGCTAAATAAATAAATTCCTGCCGCTGTAATCGATAATTGTATTTTAAAAATATTTTTTGTTATTTAGATAATTCTAAATAAAAAAAAATACTCTACTTTTTATTTACCACCTCATTATTCTCTTTCTTGTTTATATTTTCGTCCTATTTTACAGTTAATAGTTTTATAGATGATTAGAAATCAATTTTTCATCTGCGATCGATTACATAATAATCTTGTAATAGCAACCCTGCACGCGTGTCTAAACTGACAGTCTGACATTGACACATCTTGTGTTGTTGTCGGAGTATACTGTTCGGTTGATTTTTTTTTCGAATTTAATTGTTCATTGTTACGGGAATGGACTTCACTTTCTGAGGTAAAGTACGATTCATATTAACAGAATGTAAACTATTTTAGCCGAGCTAAATGTTGAATTGTAACATAACTGTATTTTGTTTGTTTTAGATTCCAAATGACAGTGTTGTTTGTTATTACGGTTGGTTATGAATTGAACAAGCAGCATGTCCCAACTGAATCCATTCTGCATCGAAATCTTTGTATTGGTTGCGGTTATCCATTGCGTGTAGGTCTCATTTAGAAAGAGAATACACTGTCAGATGCGTGATAGAGCAATAGATTCCACCACTACAGGTAAGCAATATCTTTCAATGATTGTATGTGTTGCTGCTGGTTGATATGTATTATTCTGATTGCAATAAGATATTTTTGTTTTTGTTACAGCTCAGATCAACAGATAGTAAAGTAATATGTCACCCATGTTGGCAAAGAAGTTACCGTTTTGTTCAACGGACCTTAAACACCCTATATCATCAAGTATTTATCAACCTTCAACAGCCTCTGCTGTATCAACACAAGTATGCAAAACTCGAGCTGTTACTATCTGCAGATGGGGTGATTGAAGTTATGAATGGGATTTTTTAACAGCTGTTTAAAATATTCCGACACAAGCTCAACAACAGAGCTTCACCACATGTCATGATTTACTTTTATAAAGCGCTGCTGCCCTAATCAATAGTTGACCACCACTCACAGACAGGTTTGATGCTGCTCAAAAATCTACCACTCTACTACACTAGAAATCATCCAACAAAAAATGTTCCAAACTAATACAATCAAACAAAATAATTATACTAGAAGAAGGACACACTTCTCAAATATAAATGTTGATAACAGCAATGTCACTGAGTTTCCTCAGCTTGAGTATCACGATTTGATTTTAATAACTTGTGGTACCTACCAACTCCGTCAGGCTCGATCTTACTATGGTGAGCACATCCGTTTTAGTGGCCAATATAAGATAGAAGTGTGTAGGGAGGCATCAATCAGTAATCTAAGATAACAATTGTCTCTCTCTCAAAGCTCTTGGCTTTTAAGAATGAAAATTCAAAGTCACCATATAAGAAGAAAAGAATATTTTGTGAAGGTTTTGATTGATAACAATTTAATGGGAGAGAGGCAATAAGTCAATATTATTGCAATTGTAAGGTAGGCAAATGAACTGTGGGATGCTGTTCCCACATTATGACCATTTTATGGTATTTAGGGTGGGCTCGACACCAAAAGAATATTGAACCCCCTGCACAGTTTCTTGATTAATTGTTAATCGAATTTGATAATGAAATTGATGATGATGATAATGAATGATTATGGTAAAAAAGAATAAAACTATTCATCAGTTTATTTGTTCTTTAATTTTCTCTGCGTAGAAATGCATAACCTCCAATTTAAAATGTCTGAATAACTTCTTTCTTACAAGTTCAATTTAAAAATGAAGGGCACAGGGGAAAAACATGCAATGTCACAGAGACAATAAACTGAGAAAATGCTAAATTAAACTTTTGATCCTTGAAAAAAGGTACAATAAAGTTTCAAATATAAGAAAAATATATTTATTTATAAAGAAAATATATTTTTGTTGGTGTGTAGTAAAAAAAAAACCTTTTCATTCTTATGTTTATTTAGTTAGCACAGGAAAACGGATCAAAGTCAGAAAATACAGGCAAATAATATGCAATGTCCATGATATATTTATTGTTTAAGTATCATTATATTTTATCTGTGAAAAGTATTGCTTAGCTTTTGGTCCACAAAACTTTGATAGGGCCTGGATATCCATAAATTTTGCCTTTGAAACTGGAAGGCTCTCATTATAAGATCGATCTGGCAGTACAAACTCTGAGTCACAAACACTTTGAGAGTTATTACGGGAATTCGTTTTTTTTTTTAGGTGCCATTAGAATGGATGATGTCCAAGAGGAATTGTAGTGCTCTCTGTGAAAAACCAATCTTGGATGATCCTTTTCAACCCTTATTTCTCTAAAGGGTCGAGATAAAAAAGGACATGTCTTCTTATACATTGGGGATAGAAAGGTTGTCCATTTTCTGACCAGTGGTTGATCAACTTCAATCACATGAAAGGGGCATGGCTTCTGTCTAGCTTCACGAATCACTTTTATCCACTCATCAGGCGTTTCACAAGGTGATTTCTGGTTTATGCAACCCATATTTCTGTCACATTCCAAATATGAGTGCCCGCGAATGGGAAATATGATTTTAATCATGTCTAAGCGTTTTGCACTGTGTACAACATAATGTATGAACCGAAACACAGTATAATTCTTGTTCTGGCCACCACAGCCATGCATTGGCAACCATGGACAATGCTTATTTTTCTCCTGTACGACTTGGACATTGCTTGTTATTGCACTGTATCAATATTTTATTATGTATATTACTCCATGACTCTGCATGTTATTGCAAAGTGTGTTTTGGCGTTTCGTTCTAACAAATTATTACTATACAATGCTATTGCCAGTTCAAAAAACATAAAAATGTGACATAGCATGTTTTTCCCCTGTACCCTTCAAATGGAAATCACAAACATACTTTTGACATTAAACCACACAAAAAGCGTAAGAATATTCACTGCATTCAACAAATTCATATTGAGCCAAAGTTTCTATGGAGACTTGGCATTGTCCTTTGGTACCAATATACATATCAATCACGCGGACGAATTGCAAAAATCAAAAGCGGAAGAAATATGTTTTATAAGCCCATACACGTAAAGAGTAGAGTGACTTTTTTCATTAACATCCTAAATTATGATTTATTGTTGGATAGGCATTTAAAAATGGATTGGGGTTTACATTTTTTTTTTTTATTTTGTTAATATATTCAGAAATAATCGCTGCAAAAGAAAAAAAAATGCGTTCAATCCTCTAACTTTTGAAGTAGTTTAAAAAATATGAAAAAATCACAAAAGTAGTATTTTATGAAAACTTTCAATGAAAATTATTTTGAGTTTTTAGAATCCCGTAGGTATTTAGTATGTCAACTCAATATACATCTAAAGGAGATGTTTCATTTTGGGCCACCACTATGTACGCTATATAGATAAAAAAGGAAAAAAGATAAAGTTTTTCATAAAATACTACTAAATTAATTTAGACATAAATGACTATCATAATTTTATTAGTGGTATGCGGTCTAGCCTTTTCGCGAAGTTTGCGTTACGATGTCAGATACACCCTTTATAATTAATTATATGAAACGTTTTTAGTGAGATAACCCTTTATTAAGGTAGCCTTGACACTTTATGACGTTTGATTGGCGACTTTGACAGTTCTATTTTCCCGTTGTATTCGTGTCGAGTGTTGATTTGAATGTGTTTATTTAATGGGCCGTATGTTCGGAATTCATGTTTTGTTTTTTTCACAGTCATATGGTAGATAATATAGATACGATAGCCTTATATACATGACACGTCAATCAAATGTCACTGTTGAAATCTTATTTCGCTTATTGCTGACCACCATATTGGAGTTTTGACAGGAAAGCTAAGATGAGTGTCACGCGCATTTTTCATTGGACTTTTAAAATTATTTATAGTGTCGTTTATTAAATAAAAGCGCGTGATTTATGTAGTAAAAAGTGCATTCAGTGAACAATTCATAAAGAACATTAAAATATCGCAGCATAGTGGCCACATCATGGACTTGCATCAAATCTCCTTGTAGTCGGCTCATGCGGCCGTTTTTTCGACTGTCATTGGCGACATCCGCCATTATTGTGAATTAATTTTTTATAGAATTTCTATAATTTGTTACACGTGTTATTGGCAAAATTGTGATATCTAACTACAGAAGCCATTGAAGAGTTGAAGTAGTATTCACTCTAAACAAAATAAAGAAAGAAAACCACCATATTTATTAGTAGTTGTGTTGCACTCCTTGGCCGAGTTAAATTGAATCTGTATAAAAACTAAGCCAAAATATAGAAAATTAACATTAAAAACAGTTAACTGTAGCGTAACTATACCTATCAATAAGTGTACAATGTGCTGGCCCAGACTCCATACATTTCTGAAACATCTCCTTTAACCATTTTTTTTGAGTTCCATACCTAAAAGGTATAACAGATCCCTATTCATGAGACTTCACTATCCGTCTGTTTGTCCGTCTGTCGCCAGGCTACTCATGAACCGTAATAGGTTGAAAATTTCAGAGATTATGTATTTATGTTACCGGTATAACAACAAATACTAAAAATAAAACAAAATATTTGAGGAGGGGGGGGGGGGGGGGGGGCTCCCATAGAACAAACGAGACTTTTTTGCCCCACATTAATAACGGAAAAAGATAGACGCTTGAAATGATCACAGAATATATGGTTATATAATAAAATTAAAAAAAATAATTAAAATAAAATAAATATTGAAGGTCTCCGATACAACAAAAACTGATTTTTTGGCGTTTTTCTCCTCATATTAATAACGGGAATAAAAACTTTTTTTCCGTTTTTAAAGATATGTACGGAACCCTTTGTGTACGAGACCAACTCGCATTTGGCCGTTTTTTTTAATTTTAAGTGCGGACACTTATTGTCACATACGGGAAACTACGGAACCCTACACTGAGCGTGTCTCGACACACTCTTGTCTATATTTTCCATCCCCTTCCGCTCCGAGCTACCAATGGGCAATCTTTATCAAAGAAGTCCAACCTCATAACACCGACACCATCTAGGCCTGTCGCTGAGCTAATTTTACTTTATTCTATTTTTTTTTTAATATATAGTTTCGGCTCTTCTTCATAGGATAGTTTTTAAGATAAATGCACAATTGTAATCGTGGATCTAGCTTCTGATATTTCATGAATACCCATTTGGTAGGTATTTATGAAATATAAAAAAAAAAAAATTATTTTCTCGGTGGTAGGCCATAACATCGGCTGCCAGCAGAAGAAGTTATCACCCATACTGTTTCGGCATGATATCTGGTGAAGTCATACTGAGGACGGGTCTGAGCAGTTGTGTTGCGATGTGTGCCGGGTACCATGCGCTAAACGTTGTTGTGTCGGGAGTTTGGTCGTGGAGGGCCTGTACATCAATCTCCCTCTGGCGCAGCATCGTTGGTCGTATTTTCGTGATTAACATTGCATTACCTCGCTCAACTGCCGTTTTCCTTCCTATTGACTCAGTATTTTTTTCAGTGAATAGGCTCTTATTATGCTCACGCTTTACAATCAACGATTGTATCACTGCTTACCATCAGGCAGGATTGCGGACAAGCACTAGTTTATAATTATTAAAAAAAGCTCTTTTCTTTGACTTATAAGAGTCTCTTCATAAACTGATAAACTGAAAAACAAGTAAATCAATATTGTCAAAAATTAATTTGAAACAATCCTATCAACTTTTACATTTTCCTTTTGTCGCTTGTTAGTACAGCTACAACAAAAAACGCAATCTATTCAGCACTTGATAGAAATTCAAAACAATTTCTCAATTCAATTGAATTCATCGCCGCCCAAACTGGAGCTGCTCCCGCCAAACAAATCTCCACAATTGAATTTTCATGACAAAAACAATTTGGTTAAAACCAAGGAAAACAAACGGTCGCACTTCGATTGGACACCCCCGATTGCGTCTTCCGTGGTCTAAGGCGGCCATGATTAATGTTTGAGAAGATTTTGTTTATATAGGTTTCTGTTACGACAAAATTATATAATCTGAGACTTATTTCTTTTGTTTTCGTGTGGAAACCTTCAAAAGGGAATGTTAACTCAATAAAGCCACCCAGTATTCACCATCAGCAAGATTTGGTGCCTATTCCTCTTAAAAGACCAATTCTGGAACCCTCTCTGCCTGTTCAAACCCCACAATAGAAATGTAGTAAAAAAAAAGAAACCTAGGTTCCTTCTATTTTTTTTTGTTTCCATTTATGAACGTATTATACAACTAATGTTTGTGAAGATGTATGTATGGATAGATTGATGTATATTATTCTTTCATTCAAAAACTACTGAATGGATTTGGATGAAATTTGGCACACAGATGGTTTTTTTTACTCTTTATTTAGTTTAGGGACTTTTACACGAATGTGTATGTCAGCCCCATCGTAACTAACCCAAAAACTTAACTAAACCTTAACCTACCTTAATAAACTTAATCCTAATTTAACAAATATAATAACTTCACAGAGAGTTTATAAGCAGGAATAACCGATACATTTTATGCCACGAAATCGGAACACGATATTGTCACGGAATCGGAACCTACGCAGCTGATTCACAAAGCACAGCTAGAAGAAATGACACAATAACGATAATTAATGTCAATAATCCTACATGAAATATGACAACGTCACATTTTATTTATTAGATTTTCATTAAGTTTCTATCTCAACACTAGGAATTTCCCCTGTATCGTGGGTACGGGTCCTACGTTTAGAACCATATAAACTCACGTACACAAGCATCCAGATCCGTGACAACTACTTGTAGGACATAGAAATAATTGTTCCGTGTGGGAATCGAACCTACGATACGCAACGCAGCAGTAAATAGCTTGACCACTGCGCTAACGGTGTAGTCAAATACGAATTTCGTTTAAGGATAGGTTTGCATGTTAGTTAAATACTCGTATTTATCAATGAAACGTATACATTTATATATTTTCGTTTTAAGGAACGTTAACGTTTGTAACCAGTGTTTCTCATTGTAAGTGAATGATTGTATTCTATTTTTGAGAAATAAATGTCTTAAACCATAACTTCGATACTTACATACATATTTTAAATCATCGAAACGATGCATTTTTGAACCATATATTGTAGACCTTAGAGTATAATAGAGAATAGCATACTCTTAATTACGTGCACCTTAGAAATTACAGAACATATACGAAGATTTCACAAATGGTGACACAATGGATGGCCTTAATGCTAAGAACGATCTTTTAAAGACAACCTTTGAGTGGAATAGGGAAGGAGAGAGTGGATTTTAGTAATTCTAGAATATAATTATATAAATAACCTCAGAGTTAAGGGATATCTTAAAAACACCAACCAACCAACGTTTATAAATAGAAATTAACTATTATAAAAATATATAGTAAACAGCAATTTTCAAGCCTTCTATCGTATTTGGTAAGCGAACGAGCAGTGCCTACAGCCATTAGAATGAATTAATTGCAATCCTAGGTTTTAAATACTCTCATTTACAGCAGTTCATCTCATAATTGCTAGCTGTGCTCGGTCTTAATGCTGTAATATGATACTAAACATGTTACAGAAGTTAGGTGAAGTTAAGTGTTTATCCGTAGATGTAGTTGGAATGGCAGCTGACTCCACGTTCTCTTCACCTAAGAATTCATCATGAGAAATTTAAAGAAACGACAGTATGACGTACTATATATGTATTTTTTATGTATCTATTAATATTTAAACTTAATTCTCCCATCTCCGTTCCATCATTAGACGACCCGTCGCGCGTCGTAGGGCGAGTACTCACCTTTATATTGTTGACACCATTAAGACCCGTACGAAGCGTTTCGCCTCGTCTTTTATACCGCGTACATCGAGGGAATGTAAAAATTTGTCAGCGGCGGAGTTTCCGTCTGGCTACAATTTAAGTGTCTTCAAGGCTACAAAAAAGGGTGGAGTGAATAGGCTCTTAATAAACTAGCGCGCTTTACTATCAACGATTGCATTACTGGGGGGTAATCGTGCTAAATAAAACAGTAGAAGTTCAACTCTTGTTCGTATCTAATCCAGTTAAAGTTATGGTTTAGTTTCGATCACATTTCGTATCGCGCTAAAGTTTCAACTTCGGTTGAAGTAAAATCAATGTAGGTATAGTGATACATTTCATCAGATATAATAAATAAAACTAAATCAATTATAAGTAAATCTAATCGTGTAGACGTAAGTTTGACATGGCATAGAAAAAGTTAGCTTTGTTTCAACTTTGTCATTTGACAACGGTTACATTCCAATTGCGATCCAGTTACGGTTAAACCGTTAGCGCGATACGAAACATAACAAAAGTTATGGTTTGGTTGCGATCCAATTCTGTTTTGGTTGAATTATTTTAGCGCGATTGCCCCCCTGCCTACCAAGCAGGATTGCAGTCAAGCTCTAGTTTACAATTATAAAGAAAAGAACATCGTTTAATAAAATCTCAATGTAACATAATATTAAAAATATATAAATAAAAAAAAATATGGTATCATCTCAATCCATCCAGAACGATAGTTGCGTAACACACTATCAGTGGTAATGAGTTTCATTTTGAGAGTTCAACAATATTCATTGCTTTAGCTACATAGTTCAGCAGACACATTTTTAAAATCGATCATATGAAGTAATCATTTTTTTTTAATTTATTTTATTAGGTTTACCAACAATTGATTACACAACAACATTCAAATAATACATTCCCAAAGGTAAAATAACAGTGCATCAATTACTTATAGGTAAACACAACATGCATAAAAAAATGAATTGTGGAGATAAGCTAACTTACTTAACAATAAGCGCTAATATTGATAAATTTATAACATTGGTATAAAATTCCGAATAAACATTAAAAAAGCAAAAAAATGTGGTTTTTTTAATTTATAACATTACTAGAATTGAGTGAAATAAATATAAATTAGAAGAAATACTTAATAAATTAATAAGTAACATTAAGTAAATTCAAAATTAACAACAATAGATTGATTTCAAGAAATTGATAATTTTAATATCTAATATATAAAATTCTCGTGTCACGGTGTTCGGATTTAAACTCCTCCGAAACGGCTCGACCGATTTTGATGAATTTTTTTGTGCTTATCCGGTATCTATGAGAATCGGCCAACATCTATTTTTCATCCCCCTAAATGTTAGGGGTAGTGCACCCCTAATTTTTTTTTTTTATTTTTTAGACAAAATTTTTAATTTCTATTTTTTTATGATACAACATACAAAAATACATACAATACCCAATTTTCACCCTTCTACGATCAACCCTTATTTTTTAATAGCCATTTTAGTAATTTAATCTATTATTTATATGGCAAAACAACGTTTGCCGGTCAGCTAGTATTTAAATAAAAAAATTAACAAAATAATAGTGGTAAAACTTGACACATTCAAAATCAAAATCATATAATATATTAGCAATATACTTCATATAAATGATCCAAATAGAAATTGATATTTTACTCAATTAGGATGCCTATCTTCTTCAGCCTATCTATATATTTATATAGAGATCCACTGCTGGGCAAAGGCTACCCCAAAGCTTTCCACAATGACCGGGCATGTGTTCCCCACATTCATCGGCTTCCTTCGCGACCTTCACCAAGACATCGGTCCACCATGTTGGGAGCCTCCTTACACTGCGTCCGGTACATAGCCGCCACTCTAGAACCTTAATGCTACATCGGCCAGCGCTTCGACAATAAATATGCTACATTATTTGTCCCTCCTTCACCTTAAGATTCCATCCAATGATTGTCTGTAAAAGATCGCTCTTAGCGATAAGACCGCCCATTGTGTATTTTGTAAAATTATCATATTATGTTCTGTAATTTATATGGTGTTCTTAATAAAGAGTATTCTATTATATTCTATTCTCGTTTCGTTGTTAACACAGATAACTTTCTCCTCGATTCATCCATAGGTATTGTGGAGGTACAGAGGGACTGTTTAGGAGGTTCTTCTTTAGGTGTACTTAATAAAGAGTATTCTATTCTATTCTCCTTCTGGAGTTCGTTTCGTTCCTCATTCAGACAGATAACTTCCTCCTCGATTTACACATAGGGACTATTTAGGAGGCTCTTCTAACTTCATAAAAAAAGGCTGTCAGAGGCCCAATTTTCCAAAGACCGTAAACAATAATTAATTGCATTGTCCTATTTCTCGAAGGCTCTAATTAGTGCTGGTCTCATTAAACTCGCACAGACCGTGTGGTAATTAACTGCTAACTACTAAGCCGGGAAAATGTCTTTTGTAACTTGTTCAAAATGAGGCTCGGAATTGTGGAGCAGTAAGACTTGGAAATTCTCTAAAAAAATCGAAATTTTAAGCAAACTTAATTTTTTACGGATAAATTATATGCATATTTTTATGTATTTATTATATTCCGGTTGTTACTAATATTATAACTGCGAAAGTTTGTGAGGATATAATATATGTATGGATAATTGGATGTTTAACAAAAATACTGAATGGACATGGATGAAATTTGGCACACGGTTTGTTAGTTTAGTTATCTCGATATGCACTCGAAATCGAAACTTATGACACACGCGGCGTAGCTAGTACTAACTAAAAAAATATTAGCGTGAGCAGTGGTGGCCCAGTGGTAACATCAATTTATGAATTGTAGGCCGTAGATTCAAAACCAGATAGACACTATACTTTTTATGTTATTTCATCAACACTGCTCTCAAATTGGCAAAGGAAAGCATAGGGAGGAAATCGGTATTTCATAACATCGGCTGCCGGCAGAAGTTACTACCCACCAGACAAAGTCTTACCGCCAAGCGATTCGTCGTGTTCCGGTTTGATGTCTGGTGAAGCCGTACGGAGGACGGGTCTGAGCAGTTGCGTTGCGATGTGTGCCGGGTTCGATTCGCCAAATATTGTTGTGTTGGGAGTTTGCTCGTGGAGGGTCTTCAGATCAATCTCCCTCTTTCGCAGCATCGTTAGGTCGTGTTGTTGGGTTTAACATTGCATCATCTTGCTCAACTGCCATCTTCCTTCCTATTCGCTCAATCTGAGTGAATATGTTCTTAATAAACTAGCGCGCTTTACCATCAACGATCGCATCACTGCTTACCATCAGGCGGGACTGCGATCAAGCGCTAGTTTATAATTATTATAAAAAAAAAAAAATTCAAAGACAGTCACCGTAATATTCAATTCAAATCAAAATTATTACATTGTCTATCATTATTATTATTAACATTTTATATTTATTTGGGAAAAGTGGAGTTATTTAAAAAATCATTTACAGAGTAATAACACTTGTCTAATAAAAGAGCTGTAAGTTCCTTTTTAAATGTTATCATTGGGAATCTTGTTAAAAACAATTGGAGCCATTCCAAAAATACTTTTTTTAAACAATGCAGTATTGCATCCGTCAATTCTTAACAAATTCTTATATTGGCTTCATATAGGTCTTTTCCTAGTTTCTGACACTTCCAAAATGTATAGTGATGGAAAAGTTAAAATTTTCAGAGACTTGAACCCAGGCACACAACTGTCTGTCATTTTAAGACTACTAATATCTCTTCGAGTCGCTAAATTAAATGGCAGTGGGCAGGGCAACCGACGGCGGATGGGGCAGTAAGGTTCTGGAGTGGCGGCCAGCGTAGGGAGGCCCTCAATCACCTGGTGAAGGTTGCGGGAAGCCAATAGATGCAGGCAGCACAAGAATGGTCAATGTGGAAAGCCTTGGGGGAGGCCTTTGTTTAATAGTTGACCTTTATAGGCTTAAGAAAAAGAAAAACTGAGTTTACAAAGAAATATTCCTGACTCTAGTGTGTATATCTATGAAATACTAATACTACGAATAATATAAAAGGTATTTCGATAATCGGCACCTATAATAGATCATTGTTTATGACAGCACTTATTTTTTTGTTAATCTTGTAATGAAAAACGGTAGGGCTGGACAACTATAGATTTTATTCAAAAACATAGAGATATTTGATGGCACTACCGCACACATCATTTTGTTACATATTCCAACACCCCCACTTAACTAAATATTAGGGTACATGTACCATTATATTATATCTCTGCTAACAAAAAACTATTTATTTCTATCAAATAAACCAAACATTTCCAAAAAATTATAATGTTTCATTTTACTTAAACCCTTAGTTAATAGATCTGCGGGCATCTCTGAAGTAGACATGTAATTAATCTTTACAATTTAACTAGCAACTTTTTCTCTACAAAAATGATACCGCACATCTAAGTGCTTGGATCTTTTATGATGAATGGGATTGGCCGACAACTTATGGGCTGACTGATTATCATTAAATATTGTTATAGGATAAGCCTCATTAGTTAATTCAAATAACAAGTTTCGCAAATAAACAGCTTCTTTGCAACTTTCTGCATTGATCATGTATTCGGCCTCCGCACTAGATAAAGCCACAGTGCTCTGTTTCTTGGTTTCCCAAGAGATTGAACAGTTTGAGAGCCTGAATAAGTATCCAGTATAGGATCTCCGATCAATTACATTACTCGCCCAGTCTGCATCAACAAAAGCCTCTACTGACTACTGCCACTAGTTGCAAACTTTAAACAGAACGAGTTAGTTTTCTATAAATATTTTAGAATCCTTTTTGCATATGCAAAATGTTTCTCATTGTAGCAGTTATTAAACTGACTCAAGAAATTTACAGAAAATACAATATCAAGGTCGTGTGAGCACAGCTAGACATGTATCTAGCTGTGCTCACACGACCTTGATATTGTATTTTCTGTAAATTGTTAATTGCCAACACAGTGCGAGCGCAGTGGAAGCGTGCTGTGCCCATAACCTGTAGTGAAAAACAGTATGGCTGGACAACTACAGATTTTATTCAAAAACATAGACAATAGTACACCATAGAGATATTAGATGGCACTACCACACACATCATTTTGTTACATATTGTAACAAATCTTAAATAAATTTGTACTTACTACAGCAAATGTTGTTTTAAGGGACAAATATTTTATTATTTTGTATTTTTTTATTATATGTTACTACCTATTTACTATTGTAAATAGTTAGTTACATTAGGCAGGTTTTGTTTATTAATGTGTAGTTAAATGTTATTCTGATGTCCTACATATAAAACTATAAACAATTCCTTGTCGGCTCTGGTAAATACCATTATTATCCGACTTCAAAAAAAGGAGGTTATAAATTTGACCCATATGTATGTAAGCCAAATTTCAAGTGTATGTATGCATATTTCCGGAACTACAAGTCCGATTTAAGTAATTCTTTTTAGTAGTACTATGTATTGTTCAACTTTGGGAATACTATAAGTTTCATCAAAATTGGTTCAGTAGTTTTTGAGATAGGTATTTTTTTCCTATTGGTGAGAATTTATTCTAACGTGGGTTATGGCCACTATTGTTATGAGGTGAAAAAAAAAATCGAATTTTGACTAAGACATTGAAAAGCATGAAATGAAAACGTTTTAAGAAGTCGATGGCGAGCTAAACAACAGAAACCTCGAGACACCGACTTCTAGAGCCATGACAAAAGTAAAACTATTTTTTCCATTTGCCATGTCTTTTGAAGACGGTTTCTATTTTTAGGTAAAACGTTTTTATATTCTGTTTTAATAGTCAAAACAACAATGAAACAAGAAGGTACATATAAATATGAATTCACAGAAATTATACAAAATTATGTTAATACAAAAGATCAGCACCCGAATCACGTAACATACCATCGATATATTGCCAAACCATTGCTTTATATGTCTGGAAAATTTGTTAGCTCAATGACGTAAACAACGAAATGAATGTTGATGAACTAGTAAAATGTAACTATTGTTATGATAATGAGTTACTCAATGAACCCCACAATTCTTGTAAAATACTTGGTCTACAAATATAAGCTATTGACAATGCTAAACGGTCTTTTCAAGCTATCGATGATTCGTGAACTGAGCGAAATTTCGTAATGAAATTCCGAGTAGATTCATAAACCCGTACCCGAGGACCCTCTGGCTTCATCTTGAGGGTTAAGAGACGACAAAAAATTTCATTCTCTTGTGAGAAAAATAAAATGTCTTATTGCATTGTTTTTGTCTTATTCATTTTTTGAGTACTCAAAATTCTTTGTTGTTCTGTTTGAATGGAAAGTCGATTTTCTAGGACCGCTCCGGCTAGAGACGCTTCCATTTCTTGGATTAACGAGATTTCTGGTTCACCTAAACTTCAGTATAATGGGGTAAAATATCAAATTTCAATTGGGTAAAATCATCAGTGTTATTAGTTTATAATATTAGTGCCATTCATTGAAATGTAACTCTTAATCTTATAGTAATAGGTTTCGTTAATAGGTATCTATCTTTGATTGGGTGCACTTTTATGGCCCACGCGGAGCGGGAGGCCATGGCAAGGAATTAAATTTTGTTATCAATGCACCTTCAAACGTATCAATATAGAAATATGACATGAATTGCTTTGCCCCGTAATAACTTTAAACCTTATAAAAAATAATCTCATGCCATTCCGTCCAGGGTCCCTAGTCTGCTATTAAGGTAGTGTCAGAAAGATCGATCAGTGATCTCATAATGATCGATTTTTACGAGTATCGTAATCTACTAACAAAATGGCGTCATTATAACTATCCAGTGGCCAATCAAAGACACTTCACTCCATATTAATAAATGTTCAAATAGAGTAGTTTAAAAAAAACATTTCTACTAACAAGTTTTATAATAACGGCAATAGAGCAACGTCATTCTATCACCATTCTATTACGAGACGACTGATCGGTAATTGATCAACCATTATGAATTTAGCAGATTACGGAATTTTAGCAAAAAGACAATGGAATCGTTTTGGAATGACAAATTTATAAAAATAGCAGACTATATAAAAATAGGGCCGCTGGTCTGCGTAGGCCTTAAGGGACTCTAGTACCGAGAAATTTGGATAATAGGTATTTGAAGAAACTATTGCTGTCGCGCTGCTTCCAAACTCTCCCGGTAAGGTGCAAAAATGACAGTTGCAGCTTGACCAAAAGACGTTTCATATTTCGCTGTTTTCTGTTTCAAAACACGACAGATCTCAATTATTTTTATGTCACAATTTAGAGGAAAAGTATTCCTATGCTTTTATTATTTTCTTTTTTGTCAAAAACTTATCACGTTAAAGCACCACTAGAGTTCCCTCCAAGTTACGTTGGCTAAGATTGCCGTAAGTGTTTACGAGCAACACACAGCAGAGGCAATGTCGTCGTCGACAACTCGCCGCTGGAATTTTTGATTAGGTGTATACGATTGGCTTCGACAGTATACCATTGCCGTTGGTAGCAATCAGGCTTGCCGTGCGTGTCGGTCGTGTATATGAACGTTTATAGTAAGCATATTTATAATAAATAATTAAAATCTAAGAAGGTTACAAGTAAAAACTGTATGCCGGTTAGGTCAGTCTATAAATGCTCAATACACGAGCGACACACACGACAAGCGTCGATAGCTGCCGGCGAGAATCGAGAGTAGACGCCAATATACTTACTATACATTTGGTCAACTTGATAGAATATATTAGATGTTCCTAAGACTGTTATTCTTCTTCTTGTTCTTCAGCCTATAGAGGCCCACTTTTTTTTTTAATAATTATAAACCAGCGCTTGACCGCAATCCCGCCTGATGGTAAGCAGTGATGCAATCGTTGATTGATGGTAAAGCGCGCTAGTTTATTAAACCCATTCACTTAAAAAATCTAATGAGTAGGAAGGAAGACGGCAGTTGAGCGAGGTGGTGTAATGTTAAACCCAACAACACGACCAACGATGCTGCGCCAGAGGGAGATTGATGTGGAGATCCTCCACGACCAAACTCTCGGCACAACAACACTTGGCGCATTGTACCCGGCACACATTGCTACACAACTGCTCAGGCCCGTCCTCCGTACGGCTTCACCAGACATCATGCCGGAATACGACGAATCGCTTGGCGGCAAGACTTTGTCTGGTGGGTGGTAATTTCTGCCGTCAGCCGATGTGGCCTACCACCGAGATTACCACTGCTGGAGAATTACCTCCCCACGACATTTCACAATGACCGGTCATGCGTTGCCCGCATCTATCGGCTTCTCGCAACCTTCGCCTTTAGATATAATATGTTCAGCTGAAATCAGTTAGACTGAAAGTCTTTAACATAGTTACAAGGCTAGGCAGATGACCATTTATGTTTTTAGTCTTAAATGAAAGGTAATCAAGTGATCTTGGTCTGATAATTATATTCAAAGGAGAAACTTAGAATTTCATATTTTTCAGTTTTTATATTAACTAGTTGTGTCCTGCGGTTTCACCTGCATACATTTCAATTCTATACGAATATCGAGATGAAAAGTATCCTTTATGATAACCATCTGTTTGCCAAATATTAGCCAAATCTGCTCAGTAGTTTTTGCATGAAAAAGTATGACGACGTCAGCGGCGGCCGAGCCGTAGGGTCGTCACCATTATGGCGTGGTGGTAAGAGATGAGCAACTTCCATCAAAACGACATCACTTTCCAGGATAATTATATAATATGGAAAATGTATACAAATATACATGAAACATTTCATCGATAAAAATAATAAAAAGTTGATCAAAAGACTTCACGCCGGTTTTACTAATCATCATCTCAGCGTTAATTCCAGTCGCACCCAAAGCCTTTTTAGCTTCAGTCTGGGGTCCGCTTTACCAGTCTAACTGCTGATTTTGGCTAAACTTCGATATTTTCCGTGAAGCGACTGCCGTCTGTCCTCGACAACCCGAAGGCGATATCGAAGCATTGCAAGTAGACCAATTGTTGGACTTTTGAAGGCTCCAACAACCCGTAACGACTACCATTAAACGTTTGTATGGCAACCGAGACCAACGGCTTAGCGAGCTTAACAACGTGCTTTCCGAGACACGACCAGACCAGTGCAAATATTCATATTCATGCATACAAATATTTGCAATGCGCGCGGATTGAACCCGTGCCCCCTGGAGCAGCGTTTGCTACCGCTACGCCACGGAGGCTGTCACGTCGATTTCACTCAACGATTTTTTTTTTTTAATAATTATAAACTAGCGCTTGATAATCCCACCTGATGGTAAGCAGTGATGCGATCGTTGATGGTAAAGCGCGCTAGTTTATTAAGAGCCTATTCACTCAGAAAAACTGAGCGAATAGGAAGGAAGACGGCAGTTGAGCGAGGTGATGCAATGTTAAACCCAACAACACCACCAACGATGCTGCACCAAAGGGAGATTGATCTGAAGACCCTCCACGACCAAATTCCCAACAGAACAACATTTGGCGCATCGTACCCGGCACACACCGCAACACAACTGCTCAGACCCTTCCTCAGTACGGTTTCATCATGCCGGAACATGATAATAATTATAAAATTCAGCGTCACATTTACGAGTCTTATACCGTCAATCGCTGGCGTGTCGAACTTACTCCTTCTTTTATTTTTTTTCTTTCTTGTTTTTCTTTGTTTTTTTTCTTTTATTTTTTTTTTTTTTATTCTTGTTTTTTCATTTTTGTCTCTCTGAAATAACGGTGCACTTAAATTAAAACACGGTCAAGGTGGGATAAATCGTAATTAATTAACTTAGATTTAGGAACATGGTATTTTTAATTAAAATCAAGTTAATTAAATTTCGAATTCACAACTTACAAAACGATGTTGTTAGAAGTAATTTTGTTCCAGTTTTTGTAGTCTGTATTGGATTTAAGCTAAGGGTTTCGAAATTCAAAAGGAAAAATCCGAATCTTTATAGGATTCTTTGTTGTCAGTCTGTGTGAAAATCCTATTTCTCAGGAAAGCGTGAAAGTATTACGATGAAATTAATATCAAATACTCAAGTTTAGTCTATTTTACAGCTCTAAGGGACCTTAAAGCTGTAAAATAAACTTATCTAGTCTTTTTTATCTTCTATTATCTTCTTCTTTTATCAAAAGATACAACCATGCAAACTGCAAATTTTCGTCACTCTCAAGCTACACAAATCCTACAGGATACTATCTAAATATAAATATTTGATATGGATCTGAAAATTTGTTTCGAGGCAACATCTTGTATCAAATATAATGGAGGAATTGCGAAAACCAAAACTTTGTATTTACATTTCCACTAATTTGTACGAAACCATAGTTTAGCGGCTAGAATGAAACATTTTCTGGTGTTTTATTTCAACTGCTCTTGGCCATTATTCTCCATGGAAACCATTTTGGAACGGGCAACTTACTTCATCGATTTAAGTAGTTTACTAAAACGTAAACAAAAACGGTTAACCGACTTAACCTTGAACTAGTCACTTCACTTGCCATTATATCAAATCAAATCAAATCTTACTTTATTGTGGATCATAGGTTTGTACATAATATAGGTCTTAAATAATTACATGGATCAGCTATGTCCCACCCTTAGGGCATACAATAGTCATACTACAACAATACAGGACATACAGTAGTCAATAGTCATAGTGGATTACATATTATTTTTACATTTTTGATATTTACTGAACACATCATGACTGAGAGGGGCTATATGTTATACTAGCGGCCGCCAGCGACTTCGTTCGCATTGAGTTAGTTATGCTCCGCTCCTATTGATCACAGCGTGATGTTATATAGCTTAAAGCCTTCCTGGATTAATAGACTATCCAACTCAAAAATAATTTTTCAAATCAGACCAGTAGTTTCTGAGATTAGTGCGTTAAAACAAACAAACTCTTCATCTTTATATATTAGTATAGATTTGTACTCTTCAATTTAGCAACATTATAATTCGAATTCTTAAGTTGCTAAATTGAAAGTTTCAACTGTAACACCTCTTTTCATGCAGAGTACTATTTTTGCCTTATATACAAATGCTTGACCGCGATCCCTCAGGTGGTAAGCAGTGATGCAATCGTTGATGGTAAAGCGTACTAGTTTATTAGAGCCTATTGACTCTAGCCTTGAAGACACTTAAATTTAAAATCAGGCGGGAAAACCGCCGCACGAAAATTGTTCCAAACCTTCGATGTACGCGATATAAACGCTTCGCCGGGATAGTAGTGGTGTCAACAACGTAAGGGTGGACTCGCTGGGCGTCGCCGTGATGACACGGTCCGGTGGTCCGGAGCGAGAATCACCACCTTCACCTCTTTTACTATCATCACCTTCTGCGGAGCAGTGATGCTGGCAAAAAAGGAGGGCGGAGCGCGTGAGGGAGCGGGAATCCCAGTGCCTTCACGCCTCTAGCCGCCGTAGGAGACGCCCTGATCGTGAGACAACATCGAACTCCCGGCCACTGTAGGCACGAGCTTGCTGCCCGTTGCCACCCGGTAAGGACCAGGCCCGAGTCGATAGCGCGTTGTGCAGAGCGAGATGGGGGGTCATTTGATGATTTCTCATCCAGAACAAAAAAAAAAGGATAGACTCACTATACGACGAGGTCCTCCGATGATGGAACTACGAACGCTCATCAAAATATATCCTATAGGATATCAAAAGCCTGGCTGCCCTAAGTCTGTAATCCAGACATTGTTCAGTCGTGTGTTCGAGCAGTAAGAAAATTATAGAATTACTAGCGACCCGCTTGGCTTCGAACGGGTGCAATGTTGATACGAGTACTAAATACATTACAAAAGAAACTGTTAACGTTGTATAAAAAACATAGCGGCCCGCCACCCAACCGGCTGGTACCGCCGCAAATACGACGCCCCACAATTTTTAAATTTGTAAGATCTTCGAAACTATTTTTTTAAATCGTGTGCTGTAAAGGGCTTAACATTTAGGGGGATAAAAATAGATGTTGCTCGATTCTCAGACCTACCCAATATACACACAAAATTTCATGAGGATCGGGATAGCCATTTCGGAGGAGTACCACAAACACTGCGACACGAGAATTTTACATATTAGATGAGTAAAGCATTCCATTAATATACAAATATCGTTGCTTGCAATATATAATAGTATCGGTAAAGCATTGCTATTGAATACAATAATCACAGCAAAAACCTCAACTCAATTAAAGGGAATCGTGTTAATTAAATTCAATCCCGTAATCCCAATTAAAGCCAGGAAAATCGATTCAGCTGAGTATTCATATCTGAGTTTTATGACGTCAAATATAATACTATAGAATATTCAAATCAATGGAACAAAGTCTTGCCGCCAACTGATTCGTCGTGTTCGCCGATGTCTGCCGTACGTAGGACGGGTCTGGGCAGTTGTGTTGCAATGTGTGCCGGGTACGATGCGCCAAATGTTTTTGTGTGGAGATTTTGGTCGTGTAGGCACGGTGTAGGTCGCACTCATACGGCTAGGGCTACCAGAGAAGCCCTAGAGGAGGCTGGTATACAGACTTTGCCCCGGCCTGCGAACATTCCGGATCTCAATACCGTTGAACACATGCAGGATTTAGTAAAATGCAGTGTTCGAAGCATAAACCAACCCGTGCACAGTGAAAGACAGCTCATAAACGTTTTAAAATCAAGCTGAGAACAAATTCCTCAAGAAACAGTGGAGAGTTTACCATTCAGGCATCAAGAGTGCATTAGAAAACGAGGAGGACACCCAAAACATTGAGGAATGTCAAAACTTAACCGATACCTAATTTTTATTTTGTCAGCTTAATTTTTATTCCTTACATTTTGTTTGCACAAATGTTAGTTTTTAGAAAAATGGTGTATTTTTTTTTAATGAAAAATTCTTCGTTGTTTTCTGCTGTTTACAATAAAAATCAACTAGTTTATCTAATCTCATCATTAATCATCCCTTGAACCTCAAGAATTCGTTAGAATACTATAAAACATGCTTGAAATATATACTAGTCAAAACAAAATAAGGGCCCATTTTGTTTTGACTAGTATATATTTCAAATAAATCACTTTTGAATTGTCAAAGGGTCGATCAATCTGTTAGATGAAGTTAATTGCAAAGCGTATTTACATACATACTTACGAAGAATAACGGGCACAGAAGTAACTCCACCGACACAATTTTAAAATCGTAAATTTATTACAAAATGATTGATTACATCATATATGTAGATTAGAGCATTCATGTTGAATTAATTCATGTGAGAACTATGCAGAAAGAGGTGCACGTCAAAAGCGTCCGTTGTATGTAGAAATAAGCAGCATCTTTGTACTCAAATCTTAATTTTGACATACCCTTATGTATGTTATTGTGTGAACATAAATAATAAAATAAATAAATAAAGCATGAAACCAATTCAGACATGACAATAAAACAATTACTATATGGCTGTAATATGAAGTTGTGTCAAAGGTAAGCTCAATACAAACTGGAAAAATATCCTAAACCTACCTCTCCTAGTGATGCAGCAGCAGCACGGCAACACTGTGTGCGAGCTTACTACCAAGTGTCCATATGGTTTAGCCGTGGATAAGAACGTGCTCGACTTGATTACTGTCTCATAATTATCACGTTAAAGTGATGATCCCGTTAACCTCTATTTATTTCAAGTATTTTCATGATTTATTCTTACTTACTAGTTCACACATTTGTGTTGAAATATTTACAATAGGTACATAAAAAGAAGCAACATCAATATTTAAACACAAGGAAACTCAAATTCATAACATCGGCTGCCGGCAGAAGTTATCACTCACCAGACAAAGTCTTGCCGCCAAGCAATTCGTCGTGTTCCGGCATTATGTATGGTGAAGCCGTGCGGAGGACGGGTCTGAGCAAATGTGTTGCGATGTGTGCCGGGTACGATGCGCAAAATGTTGTTGTGTTGGGAGTTTGGTCGTGGAGGGTCTTCAAGTCAATCTCCCTTTGGCGCAGCATCGTTGGTCGTGTTGTTGGGTTTAACATTGCATCACCTCGATCAACTACCGTCTTCCTTCCTATTCGCTCAATCTGAGTGAATAGGCTTTTCATAAATTAGCGCGTTTCATAAACTTTACCATCAACGATTACATCACTGCTTACCATCAGGCGGGATTGCGGTCAACCTATAGTTTATAATCATAAAAAAACTCTTCCTCTTCTTCTTCAGCCTTTGGATATCCACTGCTATACAAAGGCCTCCCCCAAGGCTTTCCACGCTGACCGGTCTTGTGCTGTCCGCATCCATCGGCTTCCCGCGACCTTCACTAGGTCATCGGTCCACCTTGTTGGGGGCCTCCCTACGCTAAAAACAACTCACCTTACTAAAATTAATGTTCCAATTTATACATAGCAAAGCTCCTAGCAACACTACAAAATATATTTAAATCGGAATATTAATTTGAAAAAATAAAAATAATATTTATAAGTCAATGTCAAAGAAAAAGTCAATGTGAATTGAAAGTCAAATAATGAGTACACACAAATATAGTTTTAAGTCTAATATTTACTAATTTTAAGCTTTTTTTTATACGTACCTACATCTATATGCTATCCATGATCATCATCATCATCTCAGCGTTAATCCCAGTCGCATCCAAAGCTTATTCAGCTTTGGAGTCTGGGGTCCGCTTTACCAGCTTAACTGCTGATTTTTGACTAAACTTCGATATTTTCCGTGAAGCGACTGCCGTCTGACCCCCATATGCCGAAGGTTATATCGAAGTATCGCAATTAGACCAATTGTTGGACTTTTGATGGCTGCAACAACCCGTGATGACTGCCAGTAGATGTTCGTATGGTAACCGGGACCACCAGCTTAACGAGCTTATCCAGGCACGACCAGACCAGTGCAAATATTCATATAAATAAATAATGAATAAATAAATATACATATGCGGACAAATCACACAGATTGAGCTAGCTCCGAAGTAAGTTCGAGACTTGTGTTATGGGATATTAACTCAACGATATTTTATTTACAATAGATACATATATAGATAAACATCCAAGACCCAGGCCAATCAGGATAAGATCGTTTTCCATCATGACCTGCAGGCGTGTTGACCGCTGCGCCACGGAGGTGGATTCATGCATACAAATATTTGCGCTAAGCGGGGTTCGCTATCGCTATGCCATGAAGGTGTCATATACGAAGTAATAATGCATTAGCAATATCCTTTAAATATGTCAATGCCAATGTTGAACATTGACGCCTCCGAGATATTTTGGCTTACCTGACACATCATCATCAACCTTTTATCGTCCCACTGCTGGGCACAGGTCTCTTCTCATACAGAGAAGGATTGAGCGTAATCACCACGCTTGCTCAATGCGGGTTGGTGATTTCAGACTTAAAGTCCAGGTTTCCTCAAGATGTTTTCCTTCACCTTCAGTCATTGGTGTCCAAGATATACTTAGAAAGTACATATAACTTTAGAAAAGTACATTGCTTGCCTGACCTGGAATCATACCCGTGCAGGCAGGTGTTTTAACCACTAGGCCACCACGAGTTTTTGACTTTTTGTTTGATGTTGTTGGTATAGCATGCTAGTTTATTGAAAGTCTATTGACTATTGCCTTGAAGACACTTAAATTGTAGCTCGCAAATTGTTCCAGTCCCTCGATGTATGCAGTATAAAAAACGAGATGAAACGCTTCGTCAGGATTGCAGTGGTGTCAACAACGTAAAGGTAAAAAGGTAAAGGACTCGCCGTAAGAAGGGTCGTCCGATGATGAAACGGAGATGGGAGAATGCAATTCTTGCGCACACTCTCCAAAATTCAACCAATAGAACACCGGCAGGCTGGCTATTCTTCGCCTGTGCTCCAAGTTTTTGAGACTCTTTTGGACCATATGTGCGTGGTCAATTAGCTACTTCGCTGCACGTATCTTCACCGAATCCAAAATTGCCAGGTGGCATTTTGCAGCACCAGTCCAAATGTGGCTGCGGTACACCACTCACGAACGGACCTATGCTTTGTATAACTTTAGAAGCTGTCCTGGTGTGAAGTATGGCCAGACCTTTGCAACAATGCCAAGATCCCTGGCATCCATCTTGGCCTTAAACTCAATGAACCGCCCAAAATTTAGCTTTGAGGAAACTTAAACTCCCAAAAGCTGAAGACGGCCGACGTACTCCAAGGATATATCCCGAAAAGTGGGAGCCAAGGAAAACGAGCTCCTTTCGGGAATTTTTTTTTACCTATAGAAATCCACGTTATTTCTGAGTGTCATAGGCTATATTCACCCGAAAATATAAAAAGACTTTTTAATTGTAGCCGGATTTCATCACAAGCAAAAAGTTTACCGCTCAACGAAGTGAACACGGGTCAGTTATTGGCAAATAAATTGATTTGATTTGAGAGTATAGTTCAGTTTGACCTCCACGATACTTTTGTTAGGTAGGTACGTAGTAAAACTGCGGTGACGATCAAAATGATACTACAGTATAGTATACTTTTTATAAGACCAAATTGCGTAACATATATACCTATTACTGTCACTTGGAATCATTTTGAAGAATATTGCTTATCCATTGCTGTCGGGCTGTCACCGATATTTATGTTGTTGATAATATTGCGACGAATGTTGAACTATCATAATGAAACCCATTGCTAGTGATAATATGTTAGGCATTTGGGCTGGCTTGCTGGTCTAGCTCTTATTTGTTAAGTGTGTAGAATATAAGCACACAGTATGGAGCAGCGATCTTCGCAGGGTGACTAGTATTAACTGAACAAGAGTTGCCGAGAATCAAGTTGAATGGCGTGAAATTTAAGAGGTCTATGTCCAGCAGTGAACTGCTACGTTCTGATGATGATGATGATAATGTATAGAACTTCGCTCTAATAAAGTCTCATCCTTTTCCATATCCCATCCAACATGACCAAAACCGTATAATTGATTACGTCATCTTTCCGGTTTGAAAGCATTTAAGTAATTGCATTAGCTGAATGGGTACCCGCCCGATGCCACGCTAATTGCCTATTACGAGTATCTATTACTTTTCATAGCTAGAACAAAGGGGTCTTGATGCTTGAGGTCCTAGAGACCAAATGGTATTACAAAAATAAAAATAATTGTCCTATAAGTAGCAAATGGTATTATTTAGGAAGTAATCACACAGATTGTTTACATAACATATATATTTTTTTAATAATTATAAACTAGCGCTTGACCGCAATCACGCCTGATGGTAAGCAGTGATGCAATCGTTGATGGTAAAGCGCGCTAGTTTATTAAGAGCCTATTCACTCAGAAAAACTGAGCGAATAGGAAGGAAGACGGCAGTTGAGCGAAGTGATGCAATGTTAAACCCAACAACACGACCAACGATGCAGCGCCAAAGGGAAATTGATCTGAAGACCCTCCACGGTCAAACTCCCAACACAACAACATTTGGCGCATCGTACCCGGCACACATCGCAACACAACTGCTCAGACTCGTCCTCCGTACGACATCACCAGACATCTTGCCGGAACACGACAAATCGCTTAGCGGCAAGGCTTTGTCTGGTGGAATCAATATATAGTGTGCTCGTGTCCCACTCCTGGCATACGAATCTCCTTTCGGCGAGAGAGAGTGGGCCGTCATTTACTACCCGGGCCTAGTGTGGGTTGATAGATGTCACATGTGTAGCGCGCTTTGCATCACTGCTTACCACAATCAGGCGAGATTGCGGTCAAGCACAAGTTTATAATATAGAAATAACATGTCTTTTTTCTTTCTTTTCTTTTCTTTAGAGTGAATACTACTTCAACTCTTCAATGGCCCTCTGTGGTTGGATACCACAATTTTGCCAATAACACGTGTAACAAATTATAGAAATTCTTTAAATATTTTATTTCACAATAATGGCGGATATCGGCAATGACAGATCAAAAGCATTCCAAAAAAAAAAAAAACACATATGTCGTTGAAGTTTTGACTCTGGGATATGCTGGTTTCATCACAATGTTTTCCTTCACCATTTTGAAAGCAGTGGTGCTGAAATAATTTACATAAAGTAAAACGCCTGATAGCCAGACGCAGCGTCGGGAGGCCCCCAACAACGTGGAATGGTGATCTGGTAAAGGTCCGGTCCGGGAAGCCGATGGATGCGGGCAGCACAAGGCCGGTCATCGTGGAAAGTCTTGGGGGGGCCTTTATTCAGCAGTGGACCTCTATATTCTGAAGAAGAAGAAGAAGAAGAAAACGCCTGATGGGATTTCAACCTACGACCTGATTTTGTAAGTCGCGGCCTATACCATTAGGCCACAGCTGCTCTAGATTAAATGGACGTGTCCAATAATAAGTAATAGTACAACTCAACTCAAATCTTAAGACGCTGGATGATTAGACGAACAATCCAAAGGAAGAACAGATAGGGGAGCCGCATAAAGCTGCCAGACCTAAATTAAAAGATGGGTAATGAAGGTGATACAAATTAGGTTGTGGTCGTATTATAATGTAACTTTTTTAAATTCCGTTCCTATCACACATAATGACAATCTTTTGAACTTCAATTAGTTTTAGAAATGACCTTTAAACACGCCATGGCTGGTATTCTCAGCCTCGTCGCAGTTCCAACTAAACTCCACAAAGCCATCTAAATTCGTTTCTAATTTTATCTCATCGAACTATGTAGAACCTCAAAGCCACGAGCAGTGTTCAGTTGAGGGTCTGCCCAATTAGTGAAGTTGTCCCAGTCTCTGCTAATGATGCAGCCAGTCTGGAGTGCGCTTTTGTCATTCTCTGACGGCACGTATGTTTGTGAAAAGTTCGCTTTTTGACCCATTATCAAGGAAAAAGGTTGGACTAATTTTAGACTGTGGTTTCGTTTTTGTGGAAGTTTTCGGTAAGCTTTGATGTGGTTTAATAAAGTGTTTTAGTTCGCAAGGATATTTCGTAACACATTAAAATTAGCAATGACTATAATTTTGACAGTTTAACAACATTAGAAATATTTATGTTGTTGAGCAGATAAAGTTTTGGAACATATGAAGGAACGGATGAACAAAATGATTTAGATTGTGAATTAAATATTGCTTGACGTAATCAAGGTGCAGTTTTCTTGGAGATTTTTTTTTTAGCCTATAGAGGTCCACTGCTGGAAAAAGGCCTCCTCCAAGGCTCTCCACGATGACCATTCTTGTGCTGCCTGCATGGCTTCCCGCGACCTTCGACAGGTCATCAGTCCACTTTGTTGGTGGCCTCCCTACGCTTCGTCTTCCGGTATGCGGTCGCCACTTCAGAATATTACTGCCCCATCGGCCATCGGTTCTACGAGCAATGTGCCCTGCCCACTATCACTTAGTTTTAGAGACTCAATGGCTATGTCGGTGACTTTGGTTATTCTGCGGATCTCATTTCTGATTCGATCGTGCAGAGAAACTCTGAGCAAAGCTCTTTCCATCGCTCTTTGTGTGACTCTGACCCTTCGTATGAGGCCCATTGTGAGCGACCACGTTTCAGTTCTGTAAGTTATCACTGGCAACACACACTGCAGTGCAGTGCGCAGTGGCTGAGCGATCGACTGCTGAGCCGCGTGTCGCGGGGCGATTCCCGCACGGAACAAATATTTGTATGGTCTACAATTAATTGTTCCGAGTCTGGCTGTTTGTGTATGTGAGTTTATGTTTGTAGACGCACCCACGATACAGGAGAAATTCCTAGTGTGGGGCAACAAAAAGAAAAAAAAAAAAAATTGGCTGTCTGTAGAACTCCGTCTACTGCCGATATTTGAACGTGATAACGTCTATTACATGGTAATTTTTTCTGGGTGCAATGAAATTATTTAAAATAAAGTAATGTATAACATTTATATTTTTATTTAATAGTTTGTTTAAATTTTCTAAAAAATAAAAAAAAGCAAAAAGAAAAAAGAAAAAGAAAAATTAAAAAGGAAAAATTTAAAAATTAAAAAGGATAAAAAACGTCCGTTACCGTCAGGAATCGATCCGCGGCACCTCTTGAGTGAGTCGATATTAATCCGAGCGTTTCACCACTCGGCTATCAATGCTTTAATCATGTATGCGAAAAACTGCTACTAATTGTTTACAACCGTGCTTTTAGGTAAATAATATTGCACTCTAAAGCTACAAGGCTAAGGTTAGTTTTAGTAGGCGTGGACTCCGTGTAGCGTCAGATTCGGCCGTTACGCAGTTTTCGCGAATGACTCCCAGCATACCGATTTAATAGACGTTATCACGTCAAAAATGACGAGACGAGCCAGACAGGTTTCATCAAAACTCGCGGACGCGTGAGCTCGCAAAAGAGGAGCGAGGCCCTCGCCCAGGACTGGAGGCAAGTAAAATACTACAAACAATTCTACATTACTCGTATCTAATTACCAACAATATTGTTAGCTGATAATTATTAACACGATTATTGTTGAAGGATTATTTGCATTCACAATCAGACATAATAATTATTTATTTCCTATTTCACTAGCTTTTTCTCGGTCAATTTTCGACTTCCCTCGAGTCTTTTAGTGAATGTTTATTTTTTTAGGACACCCCTCTCGTATGTTTGCGAAAGGAAATGGCGTCGAAACGGTTTCCAAATAAATCAAGGGTCGCTGTTGTGGAAAGTGATTTTCAAGGCTCAAAAATTATAGGAAATATCGTTATTTAAATGTTTTTGTGAGGTCTTGAAGACATGAGGGAGATTTCTTGTCTGTTATGTGTTAAAATTATTTTTTTAAATCACATAAAATAATTTTACGCCTTGTATTTCCGAAGGCTAGGCAGAGATAGGAAACGCCGAACACACTTAGTCTAAAAAAAGAAAAAGGTAAAAGTGAAACTTTTCTTACATTATAGACATTTAACTTAAAACTATAAGCACTGTCATATTGCTCTTGGTGTTCTGACGAGCGGCTTTCACTTTATTTCTACTCCGCGGCCGACCGTCACGCGACATGCAACCTACAGACGAAAAAGTTTGAGAAGATGTACTTAATAAGTTTCACTTTAAAAAATATATGATAGGCTTGAAAAGTGTTTCTAAACCTACTTTAAATCTATACTAATATATAAAGCTGAATAGTTTGTATGTTTGTTTGTTTGAACGCGTTAATCTCAGGAACTACTCAGGTCTGATTTGAAAAATTATTTTAGCGTTGGATAGCCCAGGAAGGCAATCCAGGAAAGCTTTAGTCTATATAACATCACGCTGCGACAAATAGGAGCGGAGCTTTTAAAAAAAAACATTTCGAAACCTACGCTACGCGGGTAAAACAGCGGCATGTAGCTAGTTTATAAATAATTATTAGTACAACAGGTATGCTATGTTCTATATACGGGTTTAGTTTCCGCACTCAGTCCCACCAGTGGACCATTGTGCGTGTTGTAGGTATGCTAATTTATTATTTTTTGGTTCAGTTTAGCCATAAACGTAACAGAAATTATACCTAATATTGGATCTGTGGGGCAATACTCCTAATTTTATGGACGATCATAGTAGTTTTTGATATTTGTCTGTCCCCAGGATGAAACGATTTGAAATTCCCCAGGATTTGGAACGTTTTTAATACAGGAATTCACTTTGTGATATCCACTGACGCAGACTTTTTAATAACATTATTCCGACATGATTTTTTGTTTTTCCTTACTAAAAATTGTGATGCTGGTATTATAGTTCTTCTTATATGAGAGCCTATAGAGGTAAAGTGTTGGAAAAGGTCTCCCCAAAGGATTTCATTGCATTGGGAGGCGGGTTGGGGATCGCAGTTGATTGATATTCCACAAGAGAAGTGCTGCTGCCCACTTCCCTGGTGAGATTTCCCTTAATCGCTTCTTACGACACCCACGGGAGGATATGGGATGGTACTATTCTAAGCCCGGTACCATATTAGGCTATACTAAATATACACAATCTAACCCTACAGGGGTTACAAATGAAATAACACTAGCTAATCAGCTTCTAATCATAAATCCCTTACCCTTTTCCCAATTTATCTGGGGTCAACGCATGTCTGTTTCTTCTGATTTCTTTGTGACCTGGGTTAATCGGTAGTTACCGATCTACATATCAGTCAGTCATGACTACTGTGTGTAGCATGTAAGTCCCCTATCTAACCATGTGATAATTCACACAGTCCATTCAAAATTACTTTAATCTTCCTCTTATAACCATTGACTTTTATACTAAAAACTTTCCTTAACAATTAATTTTATAAATATAATTATGTCAATAGAATTACATCTGATATCCACACAATCGTGTTGTCAATCAGAGTTGTTTTATATTTATTTGATACTAGCTGACCCGGCGAACTTTGTTCCGCCTTAAAGGCAATAAATATCACATGATCACATTTTTTACTTTTTAAATTAGGAACACTGTAAATAAAAAAAAAAAGTATTCCATTATTTTTTTATTTGTCATTTATTTAGTGTAGCACCTTGTGAAAGAAATGAATTTCTACTTGTGCTTCGTAAATTATCTAGCTATTGATCTCTGAGATGTCGTGGTGGCCTAGTGGTTAAAGCACCAGCCTCTCTTGTATGATTGCGCGGGTTCGATTCTAGGTCAGGCAAGTATCGATGTAACTTTTCTAAAGTGATATGTACTCTCTAAGTATAATATCTAGGACACCAATGACTGAACGTGAAGGAAAAAATCTTGAGGAAACCTGGACTTTATAAGTCTGAAATCGCCACCCCGCATTGAGCAAGCGTGGTGATTACACTCAATCCTTCTCTGCATGAGAGGAGACCTGTCTCCAGCAGTGGGACGATAAAAAGATTGATGACGATGATGATGATCTCTGAGGTTTGTTCGCCGATTTCGCATTGTCAACGGAACAGTTTCACGGACTGCCGCGTCCCTTTGCTCTTGTGAGTGAGAAGCACGAAGTCGAGTCATAGTAAGGCGGCGCTCTGCACGTGCAATTTCTTGCTCTTCTTCAGTGCTTTCATTCAGAATGTTTCGATTTACTCTTGCATTATCGCTTTGTCGAGAAAGATTTGATGGTCTTGGTCACGGCATGATATTTTTATTGATGATAAATGGCACAGCAATACAATATTAGAAATTTTGAAGTTGAAGTTGGCTTTGTGGTTTTTTATTAGAAACTTTAAACCAGCAGAGAGTATTTATATTCTTTGCTTTAAACGATTGCTTCAACCGGTTAGACTTTTTTTTAAATATGCTCAGCTGTCATTTGCTTTTTGTTATACCATTTTTGGTATATGAATTGCTGACTTACATTTTGAATGAGTTGGACCATGTCTTATGTCACGTCACACTGGAACGACGGGGACTGGTTCTTAACTACCTCCCACGAATATTCAGCTAAATCGGTTCAGCCGTTCTTGAGTTATATATAAATAGTGAATAAGCAACTGAATCGATTCCAATAATTTTTACACCATGTTATATTTTGTCCCAAATACATTTAGAAATTGTTACAGTGTAGTTACCGAGTGCGTCACGCAGTTTACGATACATCATCATAGTATTGTGCGCGCGCAACAGCTGACGCTAGAGGTCAATGCACTGCGCTTGCTCGCCCGCGGATCTTTGACCATATTTATGTTGGGACAACGAAGTAGAATACAGGTAGCAAGCTTATTACAACTTTGTGGTTTTTCATTATATCTTTTTGAAATTTTGTACATAATATTATTAACTTAAAAATACTGGACACGTGTTACCTACTTTGTGGAGGTGCAAGGTACCAGGGTAGCACAAAACTGTAGGAGAAGTCGAAACAATAAACCTCATTCATTCATCATTATCAAATAATCGTAATACATGAAAGAAGGTTTATTGTGCATATTTTTTGACATGCAATGTACCAGGGTGGCATAAAAGTGTAGGTGAAATCGAAACAATAAAAAAGCTCATTCATCATTATCAAATCACCATAATACATGAAAGAGGTTTTATTGTGCATAGTTTGTGGACGTGCAAAGTACCAGGGTATCACAAAACTGTAGGAGAAGTCGAAACAATAAACCTCATTCATTCATCATTATCAAATAATCATAATTACATGAAAGAAGGTTTATTGTGCATATTTTTTTGACGTGGAAGGTACCAGGGTAGCACAAAAGTGTAGGAGAAGTCGAAACAATAAACCTCATTCATTCATCATTATCAAATCATCATAATGCATAAAAGAAGGTTTATTGTGCATAGTTTGTTGACGTGCAAGGTACCAGGGTAGCACAATAGTGTAGGAGAAATCGAAACAATAAAAAAGCTCATTCATCAATAAATCAATCGAAGAAGTTTTTTTTGCCTAATTTGTGGAGGTGCAAGGTACCAGGGTGGCACAAAAGTGTAGAACTCGAAACAATTGTGAAAGAAATGATGTTGAATATATACAACAATATTTTTGTTGTAAATAGATAATACATGGAAGAACTTTTATTTTGCCTACTTTGTGGAGGTGCAAGGTACCAGGGTGGCACAAAAGTGTAGGAGAAGTTGAAACATTAAAGTCATTCATCATTACTAAAATCATATTATATGGATGAATTTTATTTTGCTTTGAGGAGGTGCAAGGTATCATCAGGTTAGCATAAAAGCGTAGGAGAATTCGAAACAATGAAGCTCATTCATCATTAAATCAATGGAAGAAGTTTTGTTTTGCCTGCTTTGTGGAGGTGCAATGTACCAGGGTAGCATAAAAGTGTGGGAGAAGTCGAAACAAAGAAGCTCATTTATTCCCACAGGAACGACGGGGAGCGGTATAGAAAGTATCCTATGTCCTTCTCCCAGTTCTTAGCTACCTCCTTACCAATTTTCAGGCAAATTGGTTCAGCCGTTCTTGAGTTATAAGTGATGTAACTAACACGACTTTCTTTTATATATATAGATGACAGTGTGTATTTATAATATGTAGAATGAGATGGTCTATTGTTATTGGATATTCATTAATTTTTGCTTTTGTTTGCATGCCTTAGTTAAGGTAGTCCGTATAAGGATCTTCTAAAAACTTAATATCTGTATTTTGTACCTACTTTCTACGCAAATAGAATAGTTCTTATACTATTCTATTCTATTATATTGTATTCTAATCTTTAAGTTACCAAAACTACTTTCAGACTTCCTCTTATATACTAATTTCTTACCCTTGTAACCTTATTTCTTACAAAACAAACCTTTGTACTAACAATGTCTGGATGCACATTCAGCGATCTTCCAATTACTACAAAAAAGCTGAGGAATAATGTCGAGAAACCCAAAGAAGGTCGCCTTAATTTGTGCAAAAAAAGTTGAAGGAAACAAAGTCTTTCCTTAAGGAAATGTCGAATAAAATAAAAGATAAACGACTTTTAGTACAAAACTAATCAATTGAATCGACCCTTTTCACTTGTTGCAAATTTGTGAATGTTTGAATCTGCTTGAAACGTTAAAAACTTTAACTTAATTATTTCGAGAATATCGGTCGCTTGGCTGGGCTCGCTTTTTATTTGATGATTCATTTTTTCTTGACATCCGGCTCGAAGGACCCTCACCTTTTTGCTAATAATAATATCTTATATTATTGCAGTCTTCATATAGTTGACTTAGTTACATATACTACATAATTATGTACAGTCTACTATATCATTAAGTACACCTCTGTACATTCTTGTACTAAAAGTCCACAGAAAATTTAGTGTGAGGAAAAACATTTACCGCAGTAACGTTACTCGTTTGAGCTATTTATTTTACTTTTCACAAATTGGTCTTTAAGGGAAGGACCAAAATCTTTTCTTACACTTTCAACATATAAGTAACGTTACCGAACGACCAATTTATTATTATTATGGCTCATTTTCTTCGAAAGTTGGTTACGAGTGAGTTCTTGGCATAAAACTAACTACCTGTAATTGTGGTGGTTTATTAAGATGCTGGTGGGCAGCCTACGCCGGACGTGACCAATAAAAAGTATCTGCTTTAGTGTTGCTTCATCACGAACTAGACCTAGATGTTATTAGTCTTTGTATTGCTTGTTAACGTAACATACGTTCATTAGTTCTTAATTATTTTGTAATCGTAATTATTTGACATAATTATGTGTTTGTAATTTTAAACATCATTTTGTTTTTAATATGATGTAAATCACCATTTTTTACATAAGCGAGCGTTAATTTGGCGTGAAGGAACCGTCTATGTCTGCAATAGTGCTTATTATTTATGTACTTGAATAAATAAAATGCCACAGTACTATGTGTGTAGGTTTAACATGTCCCGGAATTGACGCATTCCACCAAATACTCCAATTAGAATATTATGTTATAATCTCAAAATACATACACTAAAATTTCATTATTATGTAAAAAACATATTTCATAATATCTTATTAATCGAATTTAATTATACTTATTACGGGAATAAATTATAGTCATATTAAAAATCTCTGAAATCTCTCTTTTTAGAAAAAATAAATAAATATGTAGATGTACACACCGCATGTAATATTAAAAGAAAAATAAATACATAAGTACAATCAAAACAGTTGTTCATATAGGTAAATGACTGTATAAGTCTTATGTCATAAAATAGGTCAACCTTTAACGCAAAATTCTATCTACATATTTGAACTTTATAGGCAAAAATAGAAAGTCATTAACTCGCTCGCTTTATCGCTACTTAAATACGGGCAAAGCCGCGAGTCAATACAATTTAAAGTCAAACATAAACAAAGAGCAACTCTCAAATGGCCGCCAGCAAATATTTTAACCCTCTTGTTACCTTCAAGGGATGATCACATTAAAAAGAAAGATTAATAACTGCGGTGAACATGAATAGCCTAGAGGGCAACATGTATCTATTTCAAGCTTAATTTTTTTTGGTCCTAGCAGTCGGCGGCTGGTTGGCACAAAGACCTCGAGGACCAGACTTCTTGTTTTAAATTAAACATGTAGCTATGTTCCATTTTAATTGTAATTATGGAATTTTTTTAATGAATCATAGGAACGTTATTGAATCGAGTGGTATAAGCTTAACTTCTACCTGCTATTTCTTCTTGAGGACTGAACTTTTCCTCTGTCCTCCGCTACTCGAGGACAAGTCTCGTAATATTATGAATCGTGATCATCATCTCAGCGTTAATCCCAGTCGCATCCAAAGCTTTTCCCGATTTGGACTCTGGGGTCTATTTTACCAGTCTAACTGCTAATTTTGGCTAAACTTCGATATTTTCCGTGAAGCGACTGCCGTCTAACCTCTAACCCGAAGGCGATATCGAAGCATTGCAGTTATATTTATTGTTGGTATTTGAGGGCTCCAACAACTCGTAAAGACTGCCATTAGATGTTCGTTTGGCACCCGAGACGAAAGGCTTAACGTGCTTTCCGAGGCACGACTAGAACAATGAAAATATTCACAGTCATGCATACAAATATTTACACTGCTCAGGGATCGAACCCGCGCCTTCTTGCACAGCGGCGGGGTTGATGCCGCTACGTCACGGAGGTTGTCAAAATGTCTCGTAATATTATGAACATTTACAATTTGATCTCACTTTCAATTTCTTAATTATTCCTCAACATTTTACCTATTTACCCATTTCTGACAAGTTTTTGATATCTTTTTCTAGCTGTGATTTTGAATGTTGTAACGCGAGAATCGGTCTAACTTTCTGTTGGAGGCATTGTGAAAGCCAATTATTTTAAAAGAATAAACGTGGGCTAAGCGGATACCTAGCTTCTGGCGTTTCTTAAGTGCCCATGGGTATTTTTGATTTATGTAACATAAAATATTGTAATTTTGTATTCATTTCGGTTTCACCGAGATATTTACTATAGAAAGACTCCGAGCATAGGGCTCGCTTTTTCTTTGCGCGATCAAAACAGAAATGAGGATGTCAAGTCTTCGAGTGCTAAAATTATGTCGTAGTAGGCAGGGGACATTACTTGTAGAACCGATGGCCGATTGGGCTCTAAGGTTCTGGAGAGGCGGCCACGTAGGCGCAGCGTATAGGGAGGCTCAAAATAAGGTGGACCGATGACCTGGTGAAGGTCGCGGGAAGCCGATGGATGCGGGCAGCACAATTATTGTGTATTGTAAATAGTATATTTACACAATGTACAATTAAGAATACACTTTATGTACATTAAACATTCAGCATTTAACAATATTATGTGTCTATTAAGTACCAGTAAAATACTACAAATTCACCATCAGTATACGTCATTGCTTAAATGCTTAAATGTTAAATAATTGTCTTAAATAAACGGTTTTATTGCCTGTGGTACTATTAAAAGCGATTCGGTAATCTTTATGATATCATTTATGTATCATTAACTAGCTGACCCGGCGAACTTTGTTCCGCCTTAAAGGCAATAAATATCACATGATCACATTTTTTACTTTTTAAATTAGGAACACTGTAAATAAAAAAAAAGTATTCCATGATTTTTTTATTTGTCATTTATTTAGTGTAGCACCTTGTGAAAGAAATGAATTTCTACTTGTGCTTCGTAAATTATCTAGCTATTGATCTCTGAGATGTCGTGGTGGCCTAGTGGTTAAAACACCAGCCTCTCTTGTATGATTGCGCGGGTTCGATTCCTGGTCAGGCAAGTATCGATGTAACTTTTCTAAAGTGATATGTACTCTCTAACAATGACACCAATGACTGAACGTGAAGGAAAAAATCTTGAGGAAACCTGGACTTTATAAGTCTGAAATCGCCACCCCGCATTGAGCAAGCGTGGTGATTACACTCAATCCTTCTCTGCATGAGAGGAGACCTGTCTCCAGCAGTGGGACGATAAAAAGATTGATGATGATGATGATGATCTCTGAGGTTTGTTCGCCGATTTCGCATTGTCAACGGAACAGTTTCACGGACTGCCGCCTCCCTTTGCTCTTGTGAGTGAGAAGCACGAAGTCGAGTCATAGTAAGGCGGCGCTCTGCACGTGCAATTTCTTGCTCTTCTTCAGTGCTTTCATTCAGAATGTTTCGATTTACTCTTGCATTACCGCTTTGTCGAGAAAGATTTGATGGTCTTGGTCACGGCATGATATTTTTATTGATGATAAATGGCACAGCAATACAATATTAGAAATTTTGAAGTTGAAGTTGGCTTTGTGGTTTTTTATTAGAAACTTTAAACCAGCAGAGAGTATTTATATTCTTTGCTTTAAACGATTGCTTCAACCGGTTAGACTTTTTTTTAAATATGCTCAGCTGTCATTTGCTTTTTGTTATACCATTTTTGGTATATGAATTGCTGACTTACATTTTGAATGAGTTGGACCATGTCTTATTTCACGTCACACGGGAACGACGGGGACGGGTTCTTAGCTACCTCCCACCAATATTCAGCTAAATCGGTTCAGCCGTTCTTGAGTTATATATAAATAGTGAATAAGCAACTGAATCGATTCCAATAATTTTTACACCATGTTATATTTTGTCCCAAATACATTTAGAAATTGTTACAGTGTAGTTACCGAGTGCGTCACGCAGCTTACGATACATCATAATAGTATTGTGCGCGCGCAACAGCTGACGCTAGAGGTCAATGCACCGCGCTTGCTCGCCCGCGTATCTTTGACCATATTTATGTTGGGACAACGAAGTAGAATACACGTAGCAAGCTTATTATAACTTTGTGGTTTTTCATTATATCTTTTTGAAATTTTGTACATAATATTATTAACTTAAAAATACTGGACACGTGTTTCCTACTTTGTGGAGGTGCAGGGTACCAGGGTAGCACAAAAGTTTAGGAGAAGTCGAAACAATAAACCTCATTCATTCATAATTATCAAATAATCGTAATACATGAAAGAAGGTTTATTGTGCATATTTTTTGACGTGCAAGGTACCAGGGTAGCATAAAAGTGTAGGAGAAATCGAAACAATAAAAAAGCTCATTCATCATTATCAAATCACCATAATAGATGAAAGAGGTTTTATTGTGCATAGTTTGTGGACGTGCAAGGTACCAGGGTATCACAAAACTGTAGGAGAAGTCGAAACAATAAACCTCATTCATTCATCATTATCAAATTAATCATCTATATATATAAAAGAAAGTCGTGTTAGTTACATCATTTATAACTCAAGAACGGCCGAACCAATTTGACTGAAAATTGGTAAGGAGGTAGCTAAGAACTGGGAGAAGGACATAGGATACTTTCTATGCCGCTCCCCGTCGTTCCTGTGGGAATAAATGAGCTTCTTTGTTTCGACTTCTCCCACACTTTTATGCTACTCTGGTACCTTGAACGTCAAAAAAATATGCACAATAAACCTTCTTTCATGTATTATGATTATTTGATAATGATGAATGAATGAGGTTTTATTGTTTCGACTCTCCTACACTTTTGTGCTACCCTGGTACCTTGCACGTCCACAAACTATGCACAATAAAACCTCTTTCATCTATTATGGTGATTTGATAATGATGAATGAGCTTTTTTATTGTTTCGATTTCTCCTACACTTTTATGCTACCCTGGTACCTTGCACGTCAAAAAATATGCACAATAAACCTTCTTTCATGTATTACGATTATTTGATAATTATGAATGAATGAGGTTTATTGTTTCGACTTCTCCTAAACTTTTGTGCTACCCTGGTACCCTGCACCTCCACAAAGTAGGAAACACGTGTCCAGTATTTTTAAGTTAATAATATTATGTACAAAATTTCAAAAAGATATAATGAAAAACCACAAAGTTATAATAAGCTTGCTACGTGTATTCTACTTCGTTGTCCCAACATAAATATGGTCAAAGATACGCGGGCGAGCAAGCGCGGTGCATTGACCTCTAGCGTCAGCTGTTGCGCGCGCACAATACTATTATGATGTATCGTAAGCTGCGTGACGCACTCGGTAACTACACTGTAACAATTTCTAAATGTATTTGGGACAAAATATAACATGGTGTAAAAATTATTGGAATCGATTCAGTTGCTTATTCACTATTTATATATAACTCAAGAACGGCTGAACCGATTTAGCTGAATATTGGTGGGAGGTAGCTAAGAACCCGTCCCCGTCGTTCCCGTGTGACGTGAAATAAGACATGGTCCAACTCATTCAAAATGTAAGTCAGCAATTCATATACCAAAAATGGTATAACAAAAAGCAAATGACAGCTGAGCATATTTAAAAAAAAGTCTAACCGGTTGAAGCAATCGTTTAAAGCAAAGAATATAAATACTCTCTGCTGGTTTAAAGTTTCTAATAAAAAACCACAAAGCCAACTTCAACTTCAAAATTTCTAATATTGTATTGCTGTGCCATTTATCATCAATAAAAATATCATGCCGTGACCAAGACCATCAAATCTTTCTCGACAAAGCGGTAATGCAAGAGTAAATCGAAACATTCTGAATGAAAGCACTGAAGAAGAGCAAGAAATTGCACGTGCAGAGCGCCGCCTTACTATGACTCGACTTCGTGCTTCTCACTCACAAGAGCAAAGGGAGGCGGCAGTCCGTGAAACTGTTCCGTTGACAATGCGAAATCGGCGAACAAACCTCAGAGATCATCATCATCATCATCAATCTTTTTATCGTCCCACTGCTGGAGACAGGTCTCCTCTCATGCAGAGAAGGATTGAGTGTAATCACCACGCTTGCTCAATGCGGGGTGGCGATTTCAGACTTATAAAGTCCAGGTTTCCTCAAGATTTTTTCCTTCACGTTCAGTCATTGGTGTCATTGTTAGAGAGTACATATCACTTTAGAAAAGTTACATCGATACTTGCCTGACCAGGAATCGAACCCGCGCAATCATACAAGAGAGGCTGGTGTTTTAACCACTAGGCCACCACGACATCTCAGAGATCAATAGCTAGATAATTTACGAAGCACAAGTAGAAATTCATTTCTTTCACAAGGTGCTACACTAAATAAATGACAAATAAAAAAATCATGGAATACTTTTTTTTTATTTACAGTGTTCCTAATTTAAAAAGTAAAAAATGTGATCATGTGATATTTATTGCCTTTAAGGCGGAACAAAGTTCGCCGGGTCAGCTAGTAATACATGAAAGAAGGTTTATTGTGCATATTTTTTTGACGTGGAATGTACCATGGTAGCACAAAAGTGTAGGAGAGTCGAAACAATAAAACCTCATTCATTCATCATTATCAAATAATCATAATACATGAAAGAAGGTTAATTGTGCATATTTTTTTGACGTTCAAGGTACCAGAGTAGCATAAAAGTGTGGGAGAAGTCGAAACAAAGAAGCTCATTTATTCCCACAGGAACGACGGGGTGCGGCATAGAAAGTATCCTATGTCCTTCTCCCAGTTCTTAGCTACCTCCTTACCAATTTTCAGTCAAATTGGTTCGGCCGTTCTTGAGTTATAAATGATGTAACTAACACTACTTTCTTTTATATATATAGATTTAAATAATCCAACCATAAATTGTCAGTGTCAATTTTAATGTCAGTGATTGTGATATGGTACTGTTGTACATTGCCTATATTTTAATGTCTTTCAATTACAATTCAAAATTGTACTTTATACTGACGGGATAAAGTTCTTAGTAGCCAGAATAGGCTCCTAATCTTCCCCTTTGCACCCATGATGATAATGTCAATCATATTTTTAGGTGGGGTTTGGTATTTATTGGGCATTTTTTTTAGCAAGCTTGAGCTTTATTCCGGTATCTTAAAGTGCTATATTTTCTTATATTAATCCCTATTCATTGTGCTAAATGGTAACCAAAGTCTGTATAATTTATAATAACTCTTGAAGAAGACAGCGTTTTAAAAACAGTTAAAAAATAAAGAAGTGTTAAAAAATTGTGCAGTTTTTAATTTATAGGAAGCGACACAAATTGCTGCGCTGGTGTCCGCGACTCATTTTCACAATATTATATTTCCGTTATAACATTAGCATATTTTTTTAAGAGCAAGGATAAGCAAGGAGGCGCGGATTCGAACCCCGCGCAGTGCAAATATTTCTATGTATGAATATGAGTATTTGCACTGGTCTGGTCGTGTCTCGGAAAGCCCATTAAGCCGTTTCAAAAAATCAAAATCAAAAGTCATTTATTCAAATTAGGCTGAGAATCAGCACATTTTGAACGTCAATATTACATAAGACAGTCCCCCAAAACGCCCACCCATCGACACTTCCTAGTGCTTTCGCTGGGAAGAAGAAGTGGCGGAACAAACTCCCCAGCAGCACAGCTGTCTGTTCATTTTTAAAAAAAAACACATGTCTTTATACAATACTATGTATAGTGATGAACACGATAAAATAAAACAACAATGAAATTATTTACCATATGCCAGCTACCACGCCAAAATACCAGCAAAGCAAAACAATATATTTATATTCAAATGAAAATGTAATTAACTAAAACTTGTTACTTAACTAAGAAGCCCCAGGCATAAAGGGCGTGACAGCTTACATATTTATGTAATGTAAAAAAGTAAATTATATGAACTCATATAACATATCAATATGCTAATTACTGAGAAAGAACACAAACATTGTCCTGAGTTAATCAGAGCGACCAGCTATTCTTATCATTTAAATAATCATTCCGGGATAATATGCCTTTGAACAAAGCTTGGATTGGACGTTGGACGTTGGACCCGGTTGCCATACGAACATCTAATGGCAGTCGTTACGGATTGTTAGAGCCCTCAAAAGTCCAACATTGGGTCTAACTGTCATGCACTCTGCAGGCATAGAAACTTTAAAAACCGTTTATTATGCTTTATGCCAAAGTTTAATAAATTATTGCATAACTGTGTGGGGTGGAACGACCAAGACGACTCTGCTACCTCTGGAACGAGCACAGAGGGCTGTCCTCAAAGTTATGACCTCGAAGCCGTTTAGATACCCCACCACGTCACTTTACAATGAATGTCGGGTCCTCACGGTGAGGCAGCTCTTTGTTCTTGGCACAATTCTACGCAAGCATCCCTCGGTGGTATATAACCCAAATGCAACCAAAAAGCGCAGACATTATGAAGTATGCTCCACTCATGGATGTAGGACTGCCCTTGCTCACCGTCATTATGAAGTGCTGTCAAACCATATTTATAACAAAATAAATAAATTCTGCGACATTGCTCCTATGTGCCGAAACAAATGTAAGACCGAGGTGACGAAGTGGTTAACAAATCAAAATTATAATAATACTGAAGATTTACTGCGGATCTCAATCGCTTAAAGTAATCGGGGTAATACACTAGTATCTATCTTTTAACACTATAATTACACTCACGCATAACTATATATTTACACACTATATGGTGGTATACATTTATACACACACACATTATACTAATTTATTTCTTTAATACCTAACTTGTTATTTGGTGAAGATATATAAAAAAATAGTTAAGTACAACATGTTTACCAGGTTGATACATAGGTAGTTGGCTGGATAGTTCATTTATTGTAGTGACCTTATGTTATGTTGTGCTTGGCTAACATCTACTGTTACTTTTGGCTTAATTAGCAGGCGAGGACCCTGGCACCCTAAACACAAGTTAAATCTTAAATTGGGTGCCAGAGTTTATCTAAAACACTTGTGTTGTTATAAGTTCTGTGATTAATATTTTATGTTGTTATGTTCAAACCAGTGGTAATAAATATCTTTTTTTTTTTTTTTTTTTTTTTTTTTTTTTTTTTTTTTTTTTTTTTATGCTTCGATATAGCCTTCGGGTTGTGGAGGTCAGACGGCAGTCGGTTCACGGAAAACATCGAAGTTTAGCCAAAATCAGCTGTTAGACTGGTAAAGCGGACCCCAGACTCCAAAGCTGAGAAAGCTTAGGATGCGACTGGGATTAACGCTGAGATGATGATGATGATGATGGTTTTACGGGATAAATCTTTAATTATTTTTTTCTGTAACCAGAAGGCTAATTGGGTAACACAGTGGTCATGGGTTTCATTTTTACAGTTCAACAACATATATTGCGTTATTTGCGTTGTTGAGCATACAAATTTTCGAACACATAGAGCAATGGATTAGCAATATGCTTCGAAATTATTTTTAAATAATAACAACGGCGCAAGCATCGATTAGGTTGAGCTACGCTTACTGGGGTTGGTCTGACGATGGGTGAAAATCTATATACACCGAAAATCCTTCGTGTCTTGGAAAAGACAAGGTCTTAACATGTTTTCCTGGCTGTCATTTGCAGATCTCAGAACCTGGAGCATAGGTGATGAGTAGCCAGCCTGTCGGTATTCTATAGGATGTATTTTGGAGAATATGCGTCGCGTCGTACGGCAAGTATCCATCCTTACGTCGGACAAGGCATTTCACCTCGTTTTTTGTACCGCGTACATCGAGAGATTAAATTTACCAGCGGCGGTGTTTCCGTCTGACTAAAATCTGAGTGTTTTCAAGGCTATAGTGAATAGATTCTTAATAAACTAGCGCGCTTTGCCATCAACGATTGCATCACTACATACCATCAGGTTAAGTTACGGCCAAGTACTAGTTTATAATTATAAAATAATCTATGAAAGTCGTTACAATTAGTCGACTTACCCAGGCAAGGTTCGACAACCAGTTTTACCAAAGCGTGTCGTCATCATCATCATTATCAAACTTTCCATCGTCCCACTGCTGGGAACAGGTTTCCTCTCATACAGAGAAGGATTGAGCGTAATCACCACGCTTGCTCAATGCGGGTTGGCGATTTCAGACTTATAAAGTCCAGGTTTCCTCAAGATGTTTTCCTTCACCTTCAGTCAATGGTGTCCAAGATATACTTAGAAAGTACATATAACTTTACATACTACATACAAACATACTTGAGAGGCTGGTGTTTTAACCACTAGGCCACCACGACTTGTCGTATTACCCAGTAATTGGGTTATAGGGGTCAAATAGACAATCGCTTTATGTAATGCACTGATGAAACCGGTTAAATTGGAAGCTGTTTCTGTCCTTTTCTTTATGAAATAGAAAGAAAAAGTTGCATTGTTTGTCCTAAATTCAGTTTAGTTTATGAATTAGGAAATTAGTACCATTGCCGTCTAAAGAATAGCATCACTAACCTATACCCTTTCTTTCGTTACAGGTACATTTTAAATCCTCTGCTTCATTTTGATGGGAACATAAATCTCGCATCCCAAGTGACTCCCAAGAGGGACTTGGTAACATTCTCTTGAACCTTTGTTGGTGCGTACACAACAAGATAAATACAACGTGGACTGTTTTAAAAGTTCTAAAACGAAGTTTTAAAAATATTGGTAAGTGTATCTACACTTTTTTTACAAAATTTTTGAGCAGCGCACTTTCTTTGAGCTTAATTTTTTTTTAACTGTAAATCATCTTTGAACTTGAGAGTGTTTATGCGGATTACTCAAAAATTTAGGACATCTCTCTCATTATCATCATCTGATAATAATAATATGAGAGGTATTTGCAATGATCCAAAATCTTAAAAAAAGAAGTCGTTTTTATAAACGGTTAACGGAAAACAACTGTTTTTTTCTGCAATCAACGTTACCAGTCAAAAAGAGTAAGGGATTTGACCGGAATGTAACAGTTTGTAGTGAATCATACAGGAATTAAAATATCACAATAACCAGCAGGGGATAAGATCAGGGGATTTGACCGTAGTAACTCGAGTAGCCACCATAACTGGGCTCGCATAGCATATTATGGCCCTTTCCTTCTCATACAGAGAAGACTTATGTTCCAGCAATAGAGAAGTTATGGGCTGATTATCTATGAGTTTAAGCTTTTGTATTTGGAACACTCTAAACAGGCTAGAATGACCTAATTTCTAAGCTCAGATGGATGAAGTATCCTCGCACACTCTAACTAATATGCTGGGTATATTTGTCGAGGTTTAGTGCAAAGCCTTTACTATGTAAAGAGAGTACTCGTAGATACACTGTAGTGTAGCTTTGGAGTAGCAACAAGGTATGTATAAGTAATTTTTAATATGTTTACCTGTGTTAGTGCCTGTGAGCGTTTAAACAAAGTGGGGATAAACCCTGGCGCAGATGTAGCTTGGTTCCATAATTTCAAGTCTTTGATAAATAAATCTGGGGGCGATTCCTGTATTTTTAAGAGGTTCCGCATTCTGTCTCAATCAGACAAAATTAGTTTGAATTTATCTACAATTTTGAGTTAACATTAATTGTCATTGCAACGATAATGAGCGTGAAACGATTTTGACCGTACATGTAACTAAAAGATCGGACTGGCTAGAAAGGGAATGCTTTAACAACTTTTTCACAGAGCATTTTGTTGTTCTGATTCGTTTCCAACATTGATAATTTTTTCCTATGCTGTACTGTTCTGCTAATCGTGGTGTCAATTATTAATTCCATTACTGTTCACACATATTTTAATTTGATGATTTAACATTTATAAAGCAGTATCATAATCAGCCCATGTTCCAATTTCTGGGACACAAGACATTTTTTTTTTAATAATTATAAACTAGCGCTTGACCGCAATCCCGCCTGATTGTAAGCAGTGATGCGATCGTTGATGGTAAAGCGCGCTAGTTTATTAAGAGCCTATGCACTCAGAAAAACTGAGTGAATAGGAAGGAAGATGGCAGTTGAGCGAGGTGATCCAATGTTAAACCCAGCAACACGACCAACGATGCTGCGCCAAAGGGAGATTGATCTGAAGACCCACCATGACCGAACTCCCAACACAACAACATTAGGCGCATCGTACCCGGCACACATCGCAACACAACTGCTCAGACCCGTCCTCCGTACGGTTCTCACTTCTTGGTGAGAACGAGTGGGTCATAATCTACCACTACCACATAGTGCAGGTTGGTAGATGTCACATGTCTTCGAAATTTTGCCTCTAGGACATGCCGGTTTCTTGACAATGTTTTTATTAACCATTTTGAGAGCGGTGGTGATAAAAAAATAATTTACACAAAGTAACGCGCCTGACGAGGTTCGAACCTACGACCTACAATTTGTTAAGTCGCGGCCGATACCATTAGGCTACCACTGCTCTCCTTTTTATGCATAAATAAATATAATACAGTATGTTAAGAAAACCCTGTCCTACCCGTGAAGGTGTTGTTAGGTATCGATAACTGATTCTACCAATGGATACAAAACCGGGCTAAACTTAAAAAAAAATCCCCCTAAAAAAATAAATATTATTTCGCAAAAAGAGGTAACTTAATAAATGTGCGTTAACCACCCTTCCGCGGGCGGCGGGCGGCAGGGCACGTGGCACCTGGTCGCATCGTTATTCGCTCATAATAAAACCGGTGTTGTCACTTTTTACCCTATTATAGCAATCAAATTAGAATACTTTCTTGAATAAGGGGAAGTTATATTTCCTTAAATTGAACTATAATTTGAAGAAAGTTCCAAAGAACAATTTAGTTATAACAGTTTCGTATTCAAACATTCTATAAATTCTCAAAGTTCTTTAATTTAATCGCTATTTCATCTATTATTAGATAAACTTTTTCAAAGTCAGTCTTAAGAATTGAGGCTGTTATTTCAAAAGCTGCTTCTAATTTAATGTGCTTTTTCTTTTGTTGATTATTTTTTTGAGTTTTTTGGATCATCATTATCATTTCAGCCGAAAGACGTCCACTGCTAGACATAGGCCTCCCCCAAAGATCTACACGACGACCGGTCCCATGCCTCCCATATCCAGCGGTTTCTCGCAACCTTCACCAGGTCGTCGGTCCACCTTGTCGAGGGCCTACCCACGCTGCGTCTTTCGGTGCGTGGTCACCACTCGTGAACCCGTCGGCCACATCCGGCATCGGTCCTACGGGCTATGTGCCCGGCCCACTGCCAGTAAAGTGTTGCAATTCCTTGGGCTATGTCATTTACTCTCGTTCTTTTGCGGATCTCCTCATTTCTGGTTTGATCACGCGGTGAAACCCCAAGCATAGTGTTCTCCATTGCCCTTAGAATGACCTTGAGCTTTCTTATAGGCCCATAAGTAAAAGCAATAATAGAGGATAAAGTCGCATGGCCCTAGCCGCGACGTTATTATGCCGGCACTACACCGGTATCATACTTTGAACGAACAATATGATGACCACTAACACCACATTAAGGTGTATGTTTCAAAGGACAGTCAAAAAGGGTGACCACGAGACTGAAAAATTTTCTCCAGAAGGGTTTCATTTTGACAGTTCAACAATATTCATTGCTTTATTTACGTTATTGAGTAAACAAATTTTTGAACACATGGAGCAATGGATTAGCTATATGCTTCGAAATGTTTCCAACTGCTAATAGTACATAGTATTTACTCAATTAGGGTGTAGGTCCCGTCCCATGCGTTTAGGTCGAGTAGATATTGATATTTCCTATCGGACAGTTGATAAGTTATTCCAGTTTACCATATTGGTTCTATAAAGAAAACTGTACAGTCAGATGTTCTGCACGATACCCTGAAAGGCTGTTCTTTGAAAAGTAACCTTGTGTAGCTTGTCACACGAGTATAATTTCCATAACAAGCGCTAGTCAATTGAGAGAGGTGTTCGTGATAATTCGACACTATTACGGTACGTCTATGCGACCTATGTACCGGTCATCTAACACGTATCCGGACATGGAACACTGAACTAAATTTTGAAGTCGATCTAGAATTGACATTAGAAGATTATTACTTTTATTCCACATTATCCCCTATTTCTAAAATATAATAACGTTTATTTGAACACGGTTCGTGAAAGGCATAAATACAAATAATCAATTTCCACCTTATCTCGTTGATTTTTGAGCTAAGTTTTTTTTTTAACTTACTACCCTTACTGAGAATTTCTCGTGTATCGTGGGTTCATTTACAAACATAAACAGCTAAACCAGGAACAATTACTTGTAGCTCATACAAATATTTGTTCTGTGCGGCAATCGAACCTGCAATATGTGCTTTTCTCCGTATTCCTTTGTTAGACACAATCTCGACACTCGCCCATTCCTACCCAAATCATCATTCACCCAGTCCATCCATGGTTTTTATGATCTCCCAATCTCTTATAGTCTTCAACTTACATAGTCAAAACTTGCCTCGCTTGTTTTTCTCAAACACAAAAATTCCAATAACAAAATCAAATAATGTATACCAGAATATTGTGAGTAATGAAAATCATGAACATAAATACGTAAAGTTACGCAAAGTTCAGAAGTGTTTTTCTTCTGAAATGAAGTCCTAACTTTGAGATTTTTTTTATTTCCATATGGTTTCGAACTTACTATACTCATAAGACCATTGGGTTAGCTTTTAAGCTAAAAGAGTACAACTGAATTACAGTATTTTACAAGGAACGATTGTCCATCTGACCTCCACAACCCAACGACTAGATAATACGAAACCCATTTGTAAAATGTTCGGGATTCTGACACCATGTAGAAACTGTCATCAAGGGCTTAAAACATGCTCTCCAAGGTTCAGGAGGGTCTCGTTATATAAATATAGCCACCCATCTATTACCTGGGCTCGGCAAACCTTAACCTGGTAGATCGATAGAAAAATTCTGCTACAGTTGGAACTGATATTAAGTTCGGATTGTTCCAGCAACTATGTGTCTTTGTGTATGTTAGCGACATAATGGCCACATGACTGCGCAGTCAAGTGTCGTGTCATCAAAGTTATAGGAGATTTGTTATTTTTGGGAGACATCTTTCTATACAGTCTACTTGGCAATTTTAAATTGCGATTTTTTTGTGAAAATTATTTCAGTAATCTATGTGCACGTGCATGGAAATGATACGTTAGTAAGAAGAAAATTAAATTTCATTAAAAAATAAAGGAGTCTGAAGTCACTTTTGGATGAAGTATATAGTTATTATAATGTATGCATACTGTTCCTAAAAAGCTTTATACAGACACGAGTCTGTATCCTATTAACTGTTTGTCTCTACCCCATTCAAAGGCTGATTGGTAGAAAATGTATGTGCTAAATATAAATAATAAATAATATAGCCTTTTATTTAGAATGCGGAAAGCAAAATTTGCAATAAAAGTTAAATCAAAGATTTCAACAATCTTACAAAGATCTCATGGCATAGGCCTTCTTCAGTAACCTCCATTGTCGTGTATCTCAAGATACCCTACTCCACTTTCGACTTGCTCTTAGCTTTACTTACTGCTCGCATTGAGTAAGCTGTCTTCCCGAATTTCTGTTGCCATCCCTTGGATACCACTTTGCTCCACCTTCCTTTAGTAACTAGCATCATGTGGCCTATATACTTCCACTTTTGTTAGAATTTCGGTCAGTTTGTATTGGCCCTGAGATCTGTGTTTGTCATTCTTTTCTGCCTCTTTGAGCATACAGTGCTTGTCTCCATAGCTATTTAATACGTGGCAAGCTTTTCTCTAAGCGATTTGCTGAATGCCCAAGTCTCACACATATATTTATCTACATCTATACCAATATATAAAACTAAAGAGTTTGTTTGTTTGAACGCTCTAATCTCAGGCACTACTGGTCCGATTTGAAAAATTCTTTTTGCGTTGGATAGCCCATTAATCTAGGAAGGCTTAAAACAAACATAAAACATCACGCTGCGATCAATGGGAGCGGAGCATAACTAACTCTGGTGCTGCTAGTGTTAAATATGGGAGTAAACATGAGTTGAAAGATGTAATAAATAAATAACAGGTATTAAACATTTCATAACAGAACGTGGGTTTCTTTCTGTATGACGCTCGAAAGTATTGGCAAATCTGGTTAATGTGTGCTGGAGTATCAAAGATCTCCATAATTTTGGACACTTGTAAAAAACAAGCTCTGTGCCAGACGAAAAATTCTCACTAGAAATATTTCTAAAATCCATACCAACTGTCCTTCGTTATTTAATGCATTAAGGAGATTAATTTTAAAAATTCCTTCCTTAGCGTTCACCTTCATTCTAAAGGAAACTCTAGTGCAAAACATGCTTCTAGTATTTTTAGACTCAGGTTGTCAGTCGTATGGCAGAGATTTACATTCAGTGAATTAAAGTGTAATATACCAGAACTAACTATATATAAATGACAGGTAATAGAGATTTTTACTAAACTAACAGACTGACTAAAGACAGGTACGAGCACATTGGGTATCAAAACGTTCGTCTGCATCGCTGTCTCTCGAAAAGAGGCCTAGAAGACAGCTAGCAATTGCCACGTTGAATAGCAATGGCAATTCTTTCTCTCGCTAATCATTACTCCTGTTTGTTAACGCACTCACCTTGAGTGCGTTAACAAACATTTGAACTCACATACACAAACAGCCAGACACGAAACAACTACCTGACCCACGACACGCAGCGTAGCAGTCGATTGCTCAACCACTACTCCAACCGTGTCTACAAAGAAAATTATAAAAAAATAATAAAAAGGGTGTGTCTGACATCGACGCACCAACGAGTACCATGGATCCAGTACATGATTCTAAACCCCACAGTGGTGGAATATTTCGTCGGCTTTTTACTGTAATTAAAAAAAAATGCAGGTTTTTCACTTCAGACCGTTTATGTTTGCTATACTTTCATAACCCAATAAGATTTAAAGGTAAAATTAATTAGTTCGCTAATTACACAAGAAAGCACAATGTGCACAAAACTTGAAAAACCATCCTATCAGCTGATTTAATAGAGTTCACATCAGGGGTCAACGTCATACCTACAAACAAGGACGGCGGCACGCTTGCGACGTTCAAAGGCCGAGCCGAAACTTTTTTTAAATACTGTGATTTCTGTAACCGCTCATTAATGACATAAATGACTATAATAATTTTATTAGAGGCATGCGGCGTGGTCTTTTTTTTGGCGAAGTTTGCGTTACGGTGTCAGATACTCCCTGTATTTATTACCTAGGAAGAGTTCCCATCTGAGAATTTTTATATTATTTCTTTTTTATGATTATAAACTAGTTCTTAACTGCAATCCCGCCTGGTGGTAAACAGTGATGCAATCGTTGACGGTAAAACGTTTATTAAGAGCCCATTCTCTCTAGCCTTGAAGACACTTAAATTGTAGTCCGACGGTACTCATTAATAAAGTAGTCAAAATAAATCCCACAAGAGGTATTACTATTGATTTTGATTTTTTGATTTTCTCACACATTTCTTTCAAAAACGAGTTTCAGTATCTCGTTTTACTCGAACTATATTTTCCTGTCTTCGTGAGGTTATTCATGTTTTGGTGCTTTTAAAAATATGAGCTCTCTTCACATTAACAATTGAAGTCCAAACAGTTACTTCCCTCGGGGGAGTTTGTCCTTTTCTTATGCCCAATTATTTTTTATCCGAACGATATTATTGTTTTTAAATCTAATTATGTTATTCAGATTACATTTTTTTCTTTTGGACGATTGGGATCATTATTTTATATATAATTGACAAGTTTTTATCTCATTTTTAGTAGAGATTTTATGTTTATTATGATTTGTCCGTGGCGTAGCGGTAGCAAATGTAGTAGCTGCGCAAGGTGGCTCGGGTTCGATTCTTGTGCAGTGCAAATATTTGTATGCATGAATATGAATATTTGCACTGGTCTGGTCGTGCACGTTAAGCCGTTGTTCCCAGTTGCCATACGAAGATTTAGTGGCAGCCGTCACGGGTTGTTGGGGCCCTCAAAAGTTCAACAATTGGTCTAACTGCAATACTTCGACATCGCCTTCGGATTGTGGAGGTCAGACGGCAGTCGCTTCACGGAAAATATCGAAGTTTAGCCAAAATCAGCAGTTAGACTTGTAAAGCGGACCCCAGACTACAAAGCTAAAAAAAAAAAAAACGCTTCGGATGCGACTGGGATTGACGCTGAGATTATGATGATGATTTTTTGTTTATTGTGAAGACACAGCACAAAAGCAAGTCTAATTAAATTAAGAGCCTTAAAATTCTAGTAGAAACAGATATGTAGAAGACACAGAACAAAAAGGTATATGACTAGTTTAATCGCCTTAAAAGATTAGTAGGTTATTTTTTATAAATTATAAACTAGCGCTTGACCGCAATCCCGCCTGATGGTAAGCAGTGATGCGATCGTTGATGGTAAAGCGCGCTAGTTTATTAAGAAAGCCTTGAAGACACTCAAATTGTAGTGTGACGGAAACACCGCCGCTGGCATTTGCATTTTCCCTCGATGTACGCGGTGTAAAAGAGGAGGCGAAACGCTTCGTCCGGATCCTAGTGGTGTTAACAACATAAGGGTGGAAACTCGCCGTACGACGGGTCGTCCGATGGTGGAACGGAGATGGGGGAATTAAATCAGTTTAGCAGCAAATATATTATATCAGTAGACTCAGTTACTTTACTTTTTCTATAAAGTACCTTGATGTAGACGCTTGCTTAGCTAACGTGTTTCGGGTAAAAAGAATACACAAATTGGCGTTAACTGTTTCCATTGGTTAGGTTAATGTAGATATATTAGTCCTATTGTCTAATATTATCTAAGAGAAAAATAGCGTTGTTTTTTTTTTATAAATTATCGCTGGTATCCACGAAAATTTTGGCTTCGAAAATTATATTCAACCTTTTATTTTGATATTCTTTAAAAGCATATTATTTTAATTTTTTTAACTATATTTATTTTCAACTTTTTAGTTCGATATTCTTTATTTAAATATTATACGGATAACACGAACGCTTAAGTGGTGCGCATTTGTTTTTACCAAACTTTACTTGATCTCCAACAGACAGAATAGCAAGTGCTAAAATTCGTAATGATGCGTTACCCAAGTATCTAAATCTAAATCAAAAACTAAATCTAAACTAAAAAAATACTTTGCCTGCACAAATTAATGTAAGGTAAGGTTGAAAAATTTTTGAGTTAGAGACGGACAAACAAACAAGCAAACATATACAAGTGAAGTTAATAAAAAGGATGTAAAAAAAACTTTTTGATTAGCTCCGAAGGGTTTGCATCGTGACGTAAGAAGAAGAAGTAGCCTTATAACTTCCTCAAGTATTGAACCATCGAATGCAAAAATATATCTATGAAACCAGACTTCTAGAATAGGTGACAGTTTTTCTTTTTTTTTTTATAAATTATAAACCAGTGCTTGACCGCAATCCCGCCTGATGGTAAGCAGTGATGCGATCGTTGATGGTACAGCGCGCTAGTTTATTAAGAGCCAATTCACTCTAGCCTTGAAGACACTCAAATTGTAGTGTGACGGAAACACCGACGCCGGCAAATTTTTCCAGTCCCTCGATGTATGCGGTATAAAGGAGGAAGCAAAACGCTTCGTCCGGATCGCAGTGGTGTCAACAACGTAAGGATGGAAACTCGCCGTACGACGGGTTGTCCGATGATGTAACGGAGATGGGGGAATTAAATCATGCAATTCCCTTGCACACTCACCAGAATGCATCCTATAGAAGACCGAAAGGCTGGCTACTCTACGCCTGTGCTCCAGGCTTTGGAGACCAACTCGAGTTAAGTCTGGGTCGCCAATCAGCCTTTCTTAACGCTCTTTTGTATTATCATGATTTTGAACATAACCGTATATTACAACTTTACTGACGTATATACGATGGTTCCATTAATGCACCATTTACTCGTACTTAAACTTCTCTTTCACAGTGCTATAAATAAATTTACTTACTGATGAATTGACGACTGACTGACGTAATTTATGTAGAACAATTTAAAAATACGCCAGAGCCCACAGTTTACTACGTTAAAAGAATGAAATTCACCGATCCTAGCGTACCTAGTTAAACCAGACTCGATTAACAGAATGAACCCCTGCTTTTTTTTTTAAACGTTGCCCCACACTTGGAATTTCGCCTAAATCGTGGGTGCGTTTACAAACATAAACTCACTCACTACGCCAACCGTGCCGTAAAGATTCGCAGTAGTCTCAATAGCTTTAATTTTCTAGGTGCTACAGAGGCCTTTGCATATCAGAGGGTAGACCGGGGGTGGGCTGCGAGTTGATCGTAAGAGATACCGCACACACAAGTGAAGAAACACCGGTGGGTTTTAGTCAGTAAAAGTCTGACACGCCCTTCAGTTCCGCCTAGAACAAGAGAGTTCATTTGATGATTTCCCATCCTTAAAAAAAAACATATATTTTATTAGGAAAAATTATATTTCTAGATAAAGGTGCCCTTAGGATCGGAAAGGATTTAAGAGCCAAGCTGAATGGGTAAGCGATGGACTAAGAAGAGATGGGTAATTTTTGACTATGCATCTTCGACGTCTTGCGGCCTGGTGCTTAATGTTGAGCTTCACCCGTGAATTTTTTAACAGAGTTTCATCTGCATCCTCGGCTTTTCTATATCCTTGCTCTGTTGTGACAACTCACTCAAATATCCAATAAATAAATCGCCCCACAATTTTCTACGTTGTCGCAAAAATTAAAGAAAGCAAGCGCACAATCGATTATCTTCCATCTCTAAAGGCATTTGTTATTTAAAGCTTCTTTTTAAATATCAATTTAAAAGGCTGTTTAGCTACGATTCAGGGAACCCTCAAACTTAACAGTCTTTTAAATTGTAAAAAATTATGAATAGGAATGTTTTACATTAAGATTTGGTCTAAATACAATAAATTTTTTAGTTTTTTTTGTAATTTATTGAACCGTATCGAACTTTGTATTTCGTAAGAGATAAAGAATGGTAAAAAAGCATGTTTCGATCCCGTCTTTCATTTTTAATGTCTGGACTTGAAAAAAGACGATGATCCTGACCTGAGTTTGTTTTGCTTTTCTTGGAAAGGAAAAGGAAATGCCGGCTCCAGCTATTTAAAAAAAATATGACATGTAAAAGTGATCAGCGATCCTACTTGCTTAATAAACGATATACTCGTATCATATTATAAGCCAAAAAAGGTTGAAAGACTTGTAGCAACTCGCTCCTACTCTATGCCTGTCTATTATACATAGCACGGTTGTTCGACTGACAGGTCCATTTTGCTTCTGAGCTCTTGGACATTAAGGTGGTTGAATGGTCGGTGCGACTTGCAGTAAGTCATTTTATTGGTATTTCGCTGTAAATGGTGTCAAATTGATGGCTGTTTGTGTTATCGTAATTTTAGTTGCCAAAATTTAAAAAAAAACAGTTTATAAAATGAAGCTTTTGATTATAAATCATTGTTTCTGTTTTCTGTTGTACTTTTTTATTTAAATCTCTCCTGATCCTATAATTATATATTAATACTGGCTTTAATCATCCGTGTGCCAAATTTCGTCCAAATCTATGTTCAACAGAATACAGAATACAGAATTTAGAATACAGCACACTTTTTAACACAGATTTTTTGAAGTAACATAAATAAAATATAATGAAAATGTACTTTTGTTTTAACTGTATATTGTGGGTGGTAACTTCTGCCGGCGGCCGGTGTTATGGCCTATGTTATGGTGTTGCCGCCAAGCGATTTGTCGTGTTCCGGCATGATATCTGGTGAAGCCGTACGGAGGACGGGTCTGAGCAGTTGTGTTGCGATGTGTGCCGGGTACGATGCGCCAAATGTTGTTGTGTTGGGAATTTGGTCGTGGAGGGTCTTCAGATCAATCTCCCTTTGGCGCAGCATCGTTGGTCGTGTTGTTGGGGTTAACATTACATCACCTCGTTCAACTGCCGTCTTCCTTCCTATTCGCTCAATCTGAGTGAATAGGTTCTTAATAAACTAGTGCGCTTTACCATCAACGATCGCATCACTGCTTACCATCAGGCGGGATTGCGGTCAAGTGCTAGTTTATAATTATTAAAAAAAAAAAAAACTGTATATTGTAATGGACAGGTAGTTACCCCATACAGGGTCAAGTTAAACAGAGTTTCATAATTCTTTTATGATCTTCTCCGATATTAGGAATTTCTCTTGTATCGTATTTGCTTTTACAAATTTCTCTTGTATCGTATTTGCTTTTACAAATTTTTGAACTCACATACACGAGCAGCCAGCCCAGAATTAATCACTTATATTAATTTTTATTACCTACTATAATAACATAGAATCGTGGTGGTCTTGTGGTTAAAACACCAGCCTCTCGAGTATGAGTATGCGGGTTCGATTCTAGGTCAGGCAAGTACCACTGTAACTTTTCTAAGTTATATGTATTTTCTAAGATCATCTTGGACACCAATGACTGATTACAAGATGAAGAAAAACATCTTGAGGAGAGAGTAGCGCAGGAGTCAAATCACTTGACTACTGCATCAACCATGACTATTTTTTTTATAAAAAGCTAGTGCCTGACTGCGATCCCGCCGTAAGCAGTGATGCAGTCGTTTATTGTAAACCGCGCTAGTTTATTAAGAGCCTATTCACTGTAGCCTTGAAAACACTTAAATTGTAGTCAGACGGAAAGACCGCCGCTGGCAAATTAAAAGACGAGGTGATCTTGACACCACCGTGATTCGTCCGGATCACAGTGGTGTCAACAACGTAAAGTTGGATAGTTGCTGTACGTCCGGTCGTCCGTTTATGGAACAGAGGACTTAAGACATGCAATTCCCGCGCACTCCCCAAAATGGACATCCATCCTTTAGAGCACCAACAGGCTGGCTACTCTATGCCTATGCCCATGCTCCAGACATTGGAAATCATTCTGAACCACATCTGGGTCGCCAATTAGCCTCTTCGCACGCATATAGTTTGATCGCAATAATATGCCCATTATTGAAAGTGTAGTATAGAAAAAGGCTAAGTAGGTGATAATGATTTTGAAGACATTATAATGTACGCACATAGCATATTGTAAAAATTAGCGAAACTCCTCAGTCTATAAAATGTACTAGCGGCCGTCGGCGAATTCGTTCGCGTGTAGTTAGATTATACTCGGCTCCTATTTATTGGTCGTAGCGTGATGTTATATAGCCTAAAGCCTTCCTGGGTTAAAGGGCTATCAAACGCAAAAAGAATTTTACAAATCGGACGAGTGGTACCTGATATTAAAAAATAATAGATTACAAAAGAGCTTGTTAGTATTACAAACCTATTGAGTATATTTCAGTTACAAAGTCGTGGTGGTCTAGTGGTTAAAACACCAGCCTCTCAAGTATGAGTGTGCGGGTTCGATTCCAGGTCAGGCAAGTACTAATGTAACTTTTCTAAGTTATATGTACTTTCTAAGTGTATCTTGGACACCAATGTCTGATTACAAGTTGAAGGAAATCTTGAGGAAACCTGGACGTTTAAATCTGAAATTGCCAACCCGCTTAGAGCAAGCGTGGTGATTACGCTCAATCCTTCTCTATATGAGAGGAGATCTGTGCCCAGCAGTGGGACGATAAAAAGGTTGATGATGATGATGATATTATAAAGTCGATATACGTAGATAACTCGTTCTCCAAATCTCCCATAAACAAAGGTACACTACCTGTTTCAATTAAAGTGTGAATGTTATTCCGTAATGTTGACACTCTCAGTTGGCAATACCGACTCACGGGGGTTTTCATAACGAACCATGTTAAATTTTACAGACCTCTTTCAATAAACAAAGTCTGTTCTAAATGCCCCAGGCAATATAGCTGCAATATGTCTCTATTTGTAGTTCTTTTTAGCTTCTGTTAAAGCGGTCATATCAAAAGGTATACAATTTCGTTTCGATTTATTTGCAACGATACGGTTATTTCAGTCCTATTTTATAGGAGAGTGGAATACATGGAAAATCTCAGAATATCCTCGTGGGTACTACAGAAACGGTTGTGGGGTTAGCCGACCTGTCACTGCCGGCTCACGTTGTCGAAATGTCATGTCTTTTCTGCGCCCGTTTTCCACCATCTTTAGATTGTGCTTAGAATATTTTCGGATGTTGGATATCGACATGTTGAGCCGGTTTAATCCGGCTGCCGTAAGTCTATAAAGCCTTTTAGTTCGTGTTATTTTCCGTAAATTAAAACCACTGTAAGGGACATGTAATACGGAGGATGGCTATAAAGTAGATACCAGACCAAAAAAATGTACGTATGATAATATGGTTAGAAAGTGGGTGAGTGCCGAGATGGCTACTAATGGAGAACTATGGAAATAAAAATATGTAAGGCCGACTCCAAACTAATTTCTATAAAGAAAGGAGAATGATAGCGAAGGAATCTTCATCATCAACCTGTTTGTCGTCCCACCGCTGGGCACAGGTCTCCTCTCATACAGAGAAGGATTGAGCGTAATCACCACGCTTGCTCAATGCGGGTTGGCGATTTTAGACTTAAAGTCCAGGTTTCCTCAAGATGGTTTCCCTCACCTTGTAATCAGTCATTGTTGTCCAAGATATACAAAGAAAGTACATATAACCTAGAAAAGTTATATTGGTACTTGCCTGACCTGGAATCGGACCCCCACACTCATATTTGAGAGGCTGTTGTTTTTATCACTAGGCCAACACGACTCTTGAGAGTCTGGTGTAGGAATCTTCTTTCTAAATAATTATGTATGTGGGTTTCTATAACACCGCTGGAAGAGAATTATTTTATCGGTGTTGCGATGATCATTAGTTGATAACGAATTAAAATTTTTAATACCCATCATTGTCCATTAGACATTTGTCAATTTTTTTTCAACCTTACCTTACATTAATTTGTGCAGGCAAAGTATTTTTTAGTTTAGATTTAGTTACTTAGGTTGCATCATTACGAATTTTAGCACTTGCTATTCTGTCTGTTGGACATCAAGAAAAGTTTGGTGAAAACAAATGAGCACCACTTAAGCGTTCATGTTATCCGTATATTATTTAAAAAACGAATATCGAGCTAAAAAGTTGAAAATAAATATAGTTTAAAAAACTAAAAAAAACATGCTTCTAAAGAATATCAAACTAAAAAGCTTTGTAACATAATTTTTGTATATTAAGCGCCTCACGCTTTTTTCTCATTTATATTAGTATTCTTTATATATTATTGTCATAAATTAAATTTTAAACTTATTTTTAACTTTTTAGTTTGATATTCTTTAATAGCATGTTTTTTAAACTATATTTTTGGTCTGACCATCGGGGCTAATCCAGGTCCACTCGCGGTGCAATGGTTTTTTGTTAAACGAATTTATATCAAAGATTCCTTCCTTCTTCATGAAATCCATTAGCAATCTGACCTTGAGGATTCCGATTTCCAACTCCAAATTGCCCCACTTTTGTCTCGCCGCCACTTGCGTGCTCAGTTATGCGTTTAAATCCTAGGTATGTATGGCTCTACTGACGTCCTTATACATATGTAGATAACTATAGTTTAAATTTACACTAACGTTATGAACTTCCTTGTTATTTTGTAAGATTCGTGAGATAATTTTATGCCTAAGTGTTCTCTAATGATTGACAGCTTATAATCAAATTCACAAGTCCCTTATTACGCCCGCCCTTCACTTTACTTAACCCGGCGTCATGGGGGTGGGAAAGTGTTACGCGGACGTTGGAGTGGGTCTCACAGACCCGTCGACTAAATCAAAGTTATTCCTATATTTTATTAAAATGAAGTTAATATTTATTTGTATATAGTTTTTGAAGTAGTTTTGTGAATAAATAAAACACATATATAATATTATATAATGTTTTAATTATATTTAAAATCAATTTAAAAAAAGAGCGACAAATGGCAACAAAAATTTTCTCTTCTACTTAAATGTAATAACATTATTAATTAATAATTAGCCTTAATGTTTTCATGGCACTTTTTTGTATCAAACTAAATTAACTTTAGGAAAAAATAAACAATCAATCAATCTGAATCATTATCTTTGGTACAGTCAGCACAGAAAGGTACTATATGTTCTACACAGATATATTTGTTGCAACTCTGGCAGGTGTAGTTCGTCTTACGGTCTTTCTTGGCTGAACATACTTGGCACCGTTTGCGAATATTAGCCTTTTTCGCTGGAGGTTCCTCTATAGATTCACCAAAAAAATTTCCAATTTTCCGTCTCAACTCACGTGGAAGCACTGATACATTTTGGCGAAGTTTTAGGTGTTCCATGACAAGGCTGATACCTAATATTTTTATAAATCGCCTGCGTTTAATTTTCGAATAATTATTATTTATTTTGTGTATGATTAGGCCATTAATGGCAGCTATGTTTAACGAGGCATAAAAAATTGTCAATGGCCACCTCCATTTTTTACTAAGTACCTACAAAAATAAAAATAAAATACATTAAACTATGTTATTAGCAACAACAACTGTAAACAACAAAAATAAATTAAACATAAAAGGATAAAAACACAGATAATGAGTAAAACAATATGAAAACAAAATGGCGTGAAATTGTTACACTGACTGCGGGGATGGGTCTTACGTACCTTTTTCAACTTTGCGCACCTGTAACTCCCACGGCAGTTGTGCCACGACTAATATGTTGCTTGCGACGCATAGAACAACTCAGTAGCTCCAGCTACTGAGAAGAACGGCAACGTCGCACACACAGTAACAAAACAGAAAGCGAAATAAAACGTCACGGGTCCCATAGACCCAACCCCTATGACGCCGAGTTAATAAAAAATGTCTCTCTAAAAGACCTTAAGAAAAGAAGACCATGTAAAATTTTAACGATTATAAAATCTGCCATCATTGAAAAAAATCTTAACAAGTATCAAAATAAAACTCTTCACATATACATATTTTCAAAGCTAGTCAGCATTCCCGATAGCACCAATTGGAGAGCAATATCCGTCGTAAGATGCACACGAGTTCTTCCGGAATCAGCCAATGTACCCCGGAGGCTAAGAAGGTTGTTGAGTCGGAATAATAGTAATATTGGCGTTTATAACGTGACTTATTTGAGAGCGTATATTTATTCAAGGGTATATTTATAATGAGATCTATGGTGTATTAGTAAGAATGGTCGAAAATTTCATTAAATTAGTTGTAAGACATAAGTTCGAATCCATAGCTTCTCTGGCTTGGAAAAGGAAATGTTATGAGGAAACCAGTATGTCTTAGGTCTAAAAAATCGAATATAATAGCAACATCGGCTGCCGGCAGAAGTTACCACCCACCAGACAAAGCCGTCCGCCAAGCGATTCGTCGTGTTCCGGCATGATGTCTGGGGATGCCATACGGAGGGCGGGTCTGAGCAGTTGTGTTGCGATGTGTGCCGGGTACGATGCGCCAAATGTTGTTGTGTCGGAAGTTTGGTCGTGGAGGCTCTCCAGATCAATCTCCCTCTGGCGCAGCATCAATTTCGTGCTGTTAGGTCACCTCACTCAACTGCCATCGTCCTTCCTATTCACTCAGTTTTTTTTAGTGTGAATAGGTTCTTAATAAACTAGCGCGCTTTACCACCAACAATTACATCACTGCTTACCATCAACCGGGATTGCGGTCAAGTACTAGTTCATAATTATCCTAATACAGGCCTCCTCAGTGTGAACATTGTAGGCCAATTATGCTTACCATAATATGTAGGTATATGTAGTTTGTATAAAGCGGACACGATGACCTGAATGACGGCTAATAGGTTAGTTGACTAAAAAGAACTAATTAGTCCGTCAGTCAGATTTCCAAGAAATACTAAACACGTACTTTTCTTTTTTTCATATAAACAAAAAATGAAGACGACACAGTGCGTTGAAAACTCGTGTGACGTCACTGCACGCTACACTTTTGCGAGCAGTGACGTCACCAGCCACCACTCCTGATCTTTGAAGCATTTTATATTTGTTAATTTTTATTGATTTGATAAAACAAAACATACGTATCCAATATTTTTCTATAATCTGAATGACGGACTATATAGAATCAATTATTTTTTTACTTAGGAAACATCCCTATTCTAAAGTAGTATAACAATAACTTAGGTAGGTAGGTTTTAAAATACAATTAGCAATTTTTGACCGAACATAATTGCGTATACATGGCACGAATGTTTGAATTTAACTTCACTTACATAAACTTCAGGTAGTATTAACTAGTTTACAATAAACACACTACGACCGACTTATTTGTAGCAATTTATTGATAAGTACGGTGTGCAAAAGAGATAAGAAATTAGGCAGGAGATCTAGTAGACTCCAACATACATACCTATGTATGTATGTATCTGCGAATTTAGAAAGAGTTCGAATGTTTTATTTTTAGTAATTGTTAAAGATTAACTGATTTATTAAAGACATATTTTCACAATTTCTGATATTTTATTTGAAACCAATAGATGTAACTATGATACCACTGTTTTCCAGAGGTGTTACGATCACACGTACCACTACCACACCACAACCACTTAATAATCACATGACTACCACACGACAACCCCAAATACGCCACCAGGACATCACGTGGACAGGCGCTGCTTTGTACGACTATACGAGTAACCCGACCACACTTGAGAAAAATCAATCGTGTGGATGATACCGACCACATCAAGGCCACGTCGCAGCCTTAGTTAAGTAACTAGAGATACCATCACTTCGCAAGCACAACGATCGATCTGAAAATGCTGCAGCGTAAGATACAGTGACACTATTCTCACGTCACCACTGCTTGCCAACACTTTGACGCAACTATGTGTTGTGGTCGCAACATTAAAACTACATTAGATATAAAGTAGCTTAACTTTTTAATGTTCGGTGATATGGATTTTCAATAGTCATAAAACCACCAACATACGATATGTGAGTATTTTAAACATGATAACACAACTTCTGTCAGGGTTACAGTATTAGTTATTAGAAAGCTGAGAACTGATACATATTATATCGATATTCAATACCGATCGATGCTATGTATGAACTTACCAAACGTACCTACCTAATAATCTTGTTGGACGAAGGAGACTAGTCTCCACGACACAGGAAATCCTAGTGTGGAGGCTAGTGCTATTCAAATATTGTAATCTTTTTCTGAACAATAAAGTTATTTTTATTATTTACTATTAGGCGCCGTACCGCCCGCGACTACTTTCGCGTGGGGTTAGTTATTTGAACATTATATTTTAACCCCAAAAGAGTCGATTTCGAAGGATGAATATTTTTTTTTTATATATGCTCTGCTCCTATTCGTCACAGCGTGACATTATAACAATAGCCTAAAGCCTTTCTGAATTAATGGGCTTTCCAGCGCAAAAATAATTTTTGAAATCGGACCAGCAGTTCCTGTGATTAGCGCGTTCAAACAAACAAATTATTCAGCTTTATATGTATATAATAATTAATTAATAAGTAAGTATACATAGATACAAAGATTAGTATATGTAGATTATTATTATTAGTTATTCATTGGCACATGACCATGTATTACTAATTCGTTCACGTTTTTTTACTTTGCTAGATATACTTTACTTTTTACTTTACTTTTCCATACAATATCCATCTGTAAGCAAGTTAAGACCTTTGTCTTTGAGGAGTGGCTAGAGAGGCGCTACGGCGCCCTCACCTTCCGCCTGACGCAGGTCCTCACCGGACACAGTAGTTTCGTGAGGTTCCTGTTCCGTATTAGGTGGGAGGAAACGCCAGGGTGTCATCATTGTGTGGATCGCCCTGAGGACACGGTAAAGCATACGGTGGAGGTCTGCCCGGCTTGGGTAGAGCACCGCCGTGTCCTCGTAGCGGCGATCGGCGGCAATCTCTCGCGTCCGACCCTGGTCCAGGCCATGGTCCGGAGCGAGAGTGCATGGCAGGCCGTCACCTCCTTCTGCTAAGCAGTGATGCTGGTAAAGGACGAGGCGGAGCGCGTGAGGCAACGGGAATCCCAGCGCCCTCACGCCACTAGTGGCCGCAGGAGACGCCCCGGTCGGGAGACGACACCTAACTCCCAGCCACCGTAGGCGCAGGCCTGCGGGCGGTGATCAACGGGCAGCTCGCCGCCCGGTAAGGACCAGGCCCAAGTCGACGGCGCGTCGTGTTTCACGCGCCCCTCAAAGAGATGTCAGCACATCGTGATGGGGTCCACGAAGACCGATGCCTCCTGGGTCAGGGTTGCGGGTTGGTTAAATAAGAAACCGTGGCCCTGGCCGTCGCACAGACACGTGAAGAAACACCGGTGGGTTTTAGTCAGTAAAAGTCTGACACGCCCTCCCGCTCCGCCCAGAGCGGGAGAAGTCATTTGATGATTTCCCATCCCAAAAAAAAGACTTTTGTCATCTTACTGACTGACCAACCTTTTGACAATTAAAGAGTAAGTACCTGTAATTGGTTCATTTGAAATAAATTCTTAGATTTAGATTTTGGTCCTGTCTGTCATTCCTGAATCTTTGACAGTCGTAATGCCTATTCGGAAACCCGAAAGTTTTGACTACTAGTCTTATCAAGTACTAGCTGTTCCTCGCGGTTTCACCCGCATTGGCTTCGATATGTTTTTTTTATATACTTCACTTTATTGGTCGCAGCGTGATGTAATATAACCTAAAACCTTCCTAGATTAATGAGATATCCAATGCACAAAGATTTTTTCAAATCAGACCAGTAGTTTCTGAGATTAGCGCCTTCAAACAAACAAACCCTTCAGCTTTATATATTAGTATAGATAGATTACCCAGTTAATTAACTGGGTTATGGAGGTTAGATTGGCAATAGATCTATGTAAATTACCAGGTATACAGTTGAAGACAAGGTCTACCTATACAGTTGCGAAATGGCTAGACAGATCGAATCGACAGTTAAACGGCTACACCTCGTAACTAACACATTTTGACAATACGCAATTTTCATGTTGAAAAATTCCTCACAATACCAAAATCTTCTATATCTATATATCTCCGTTCCATCATTGGACGACCCGTGATACGGCGAGTTTCCACCCTTATATTGTTAACAGCACTACGATCCGGACGAAGCGTTTCGCCTTCTCCTTTATACCGCGTATATCGAGGGACTGGAACAATTTGCCAGCGGCGGTGTTTCCGTTGGACTACAATTTGAGTGTCTTCAAGGCTAGAGGGAATAGGCTCTTAATAAATTAGTGCGCTTTACCATCAACTATTGCTTCACTGCCTACGATGGTAGGCAATAACAATAATAATACGATGATGAATAATAATACGATGGTAGAAGAATATAACTATTTTATTTTTTATTCATATTTACTAAATAATTCATAACAAAGCTGTAAGATTTTTCATGTATCCTGAAAAATTTTGACGTACGACAGTCAGCCGTTATTATCTGTATTTCTTTTGCCATCCGTACCATGAGTCCGTTAAGAGTTATTAAGAAGTTTATTGATATTGCCCGGAGCTACAAGTATCGGGTCAAATCTTAATCAATATGCTACGGACTTGTTCAACAAACAATTGTAACTGTTTATCTGCCAATGTCACTGGCGAACTTCCTTTTTTTTTACAAACTAAACTAAACTTTTCCTATTTCGTTATGAAAAAGACAGATGATAAGTATTAGTCTACGATACAGGAGTGATTTATAGGCTGGAGCAAAGTTTAAAAAAAATATTTTACTCCCGTCAAATTTAGAACTCCTTGGACAGTTTAGCTGTGATCAAAAACATGCCTACTAAAAATATATCACAGGAAACTGAATAAAAAAAAAAAAACATACCCGAGTAAAAAAAAGAAACAATTTCGTTTATCAGTTCTCCTGATTGTGACAAGGGCTATGTCCAGCAGGATTACATGTGACATAGGATGAGGTGAAGCAACGTAACATAGCAAATAAATAATGAATTGTACTTTGGTGTGTACGAGGTAAAAACAAACCAAAATAGTATCAATATACTACCTATTTTTCTTCGAATAAAACTCGATGTTTTAAGCATTATCTGTTATGTATAAAGTGAATTCAATTAACTAAAGACATTTTTGATGCATAAGCTAGCCATCGCTATCCAGCGTGGCAATGCGGCAAGCGTTGCGGATACCTTTACGCGACTTGAACCTTTAGGGACGGTTTATATTATTTGACAGAACTTGACTGAGATTTGGTTTTGGATTTTATATATTCAGTTAAAAAGATTGAAAATTCTCGGTGGTAGGCCATAACATCGGCCGCCGGCAGAAATTACCACCCACCAGACAAAGTCTTGCCGCCAAGCGATTTGTCGTGTTCCGGCATGATGTCGGGTGAAGCCGTACGGAGGACGGGTCTGAGCAGTTGTGTTGCGATGTGTGCCGGGTACCATGCACCAAATGTTGTTGTGTTGGGAGTTTGGTCGTGGAGGGTCTCCAGATCAATCTCCCTCTGGCGCAGCATCGTTGTTCGTGTTGTTGGGTTTAACATTACATCACCTCGCTCAACTGCCGTCTTCCTGAGTGAATAGGCTTTTAATAAACTAGAGCGCTTTACCATCAACGATCGCATCACTGCTTGCCATCAGGCGGGATTACGGTCAAGCGTAGGTTATAATTAAAAAAAAAAATTTTTGAAAGTATGGAATCTGGAAATAAATGTCAGTAAAGTCATTATAATTTTATTGTTCAAATTGTATTTTGACAGTTTTGGTTTTTTATTAAGACATCATTATCATCTCAGTGTTAATCCCAGTCCCGGAAGCTTTTCAGCTTTGGAGTCTGGGGTCCGCTTTACCAGTCTAATTGCAGTTTAGCCAAAAGGCTAAACTTCGATATTTTCCGTGAAGCGACTCAAAAATCAAAAAAATCAAAATCAAAGCATTTATTTCAAATAAACCAGTTACAGGCACTTTTGAATTGTCAGAAGGTCGGTCAGTCAGTAAGGTGAAGCTAGTGACTGCCGTGTGACCTCCACAATTCTTCGAACCCACGCCTCCTTGCGCAGCGGCCGCGTTCGCTACTGCTACGCCAAGGAGGCTGTGTGTTTTTTCATTAAGTATTGATGACTAGAGAAATAATCAAAACATTACTCCTCTGAGCCGTGATCTTTTTTATTTAATTAGAACTACAAAAATAACATTTACGTTCATCGTCATTCAATTTAACTGACATCAAACGCATCGGGGTTTTAGACATTACTTGTAGCCGTTTTACGTTTATAACCTTATTTGTTAACGCATTGAACATTTCCCTAAACATTTGCTTCTTACTGAGCCTTAAGCTTTAAATCAATCACGAAAGACAACAACCCAAACCCCTGTTCGCGTAAGAGATACGCTAAGGAGCCTTTCACAAATTACTTGGAAAAGAAAAAAGCAAGCGCTCTGTTTTTTCATGTTCACAAATCTAAAATCCTGTGTTAAGAGGGGAGTCTAGTGCCTAAGCATTTGAAAAATAGGTACTTGAAGTAGCTATTGCCGTCGCGCCGCTTCCAACCTCTGCCCGTAAAGTGCGAAAGGGACTGTTACAACTGAGGCTGATTTTTTCTACAAAAACGTTTCGTATTTCGCTGTTTTATTTTTCAAAACAAGACAGATCTCAATTATTTGTATACCAAAATTTGGATGAAAAGTACACCTATGTTTCTATTATTTTCTTTTTTGTCAAAATGTATCACATTTGTATAATAGTTACTGTTTGTACATCGCGGTAAAAATGAGTTATTATTCGGGATTGATAAATATCATATTTCTTTTATTAATTAAGTTTAGGAAAAAATCAAATGATGTACATATAGTCAAAGGTGTAATATTGTAGAAAAAAGAAAGAAAGAAAGCGTCACTAGAGATGGTCTTAAGTCTGAACGTAAAATAGTGTAGAAAAATAATGTTAATTTTTTTCGATAATTTCACCTAGGAATATCAGGAAATTTCCGAACTCCTACAATTCGCCAAAACATTTTTTTTACCAAGACAAGTGATGTTTATATTGACTCGCTGGTAATTCGAGCTATCCAACCTTAGAAAGAGTAATCAATCAAGTTGGCCTCAGATGGACAGACATTACTTAAGTTTCGATATTGCGCAACTTAAAGCCAATAACAAGGGTTGATCAGCAACTTGTAAACAACAACCGTTATTACTTTTTGCAATAAGGTTGCATTTTGATTGGCTTTTAATACTACATGAGGCAATTGCAATTGTTGAAAATAGTACTAGTGAAGACCATTAACCATCACAAATTATTAGTTTGTAACATGTGTTTTTTGATAAAATTTTAGTTTATGTTAACGTATTTTGTTTAAAAAAATACCATTAGCCAACCTTTTTAACAATTGATCTACGGATCAAAAAGTGCTCATAGAACGGTAAAAATCAAAATACTTTTATACCAGTAATTCTTTCATTGATCAGCCTCGTCTGTTCATTTAAGTTCGCGTTAAGTTCATTGAACCTTCTTGTCTTTTTTTTTTATTTTTAGCACAAGCTATAAACAAAGCTGTTGTTTTTTTTATCTATGGTACTGCAAAGTTCATTAAGTGAGGGCGAAGTAGGACGTAAAATCGATGAACGCCTCGGGGCCCTTGCGGCCGGTAAATCAATTTGTGAACATATCTGATAGATACATTAGACAGCGGACGATCCTATGCTGATCAAACTTTATATAGTTGGTCGCAGAATTACCGCTAGTGAATAACTACATGCATCGAAAGTAACACGTGCAAGCTCATGCTCGGAATCCTACCCTTGAGGTTTTCAGGACAACGTCAAAGGCCAAACGTCAAAAATACATTTCCTACATAGAAAATCAATCATTATCATCAACCTTTTTATCGTCCCACTGCTGGGCACAGGTCTCCTCTCATACGGAGAAGGATTGAGCGTAATCACCACGCTTGCTCAATGCGGGTTGACGATTTCAGACTTAAAGTCCAGGTTTCCTCAAGATGGTTTCCCTCACCTTGTAATCAGTCATTGTTGTCCAAGATATACTTAGAAAGTACATATAACTTAGAATAGTTACATTGGTACTTGCCTGACCTGAAATCGAACCCGCACACTCATACCTGAGAGGCTGGTTTTTAACCTCTAGGCGGTGGCCTTTATAACTGTAATAAACTCAATATGTAATACTAACAAGCTCTTTTGCAACATCATTAATCATCATTCGTTTGTGTACAACATTCATTCATCATCATCATCATCATCAACCTTTTTATCGTCTCACTGCTAGGCACAGGTCTCCTCTCATACAGAGAAGGATTGAGCGTAATCACCACGCTTGCTCAATGCGGGTTGGCGATTTCAGACTTAAAGTCCAGGTTTCCTCAAGATGTTTTCTTTCACCTTCAGTCATTGGTGTCCAAGATATACTTAGAAAGTACATATAACTTTAGAAAAGTTACATTGCGTGGTGGTGTTGTTTTTCAAAAAAGGTGACAATACCCTCCTGAAAAACTACAGACCGATATCCCTCCTGAGCCATTTCTATAAGCTGTTTTCTAGGGTCATCACGAAGCGTCTCGCTCGCAGGTTCGATGATATCCAGCCTCCCGAATAAGTAGGCTTCCGAAAAGGCTTTGGCACCATAGGCCATATACATACGCTGTGGAAAGTTATACAGAAGTCCGAGGAGTATAATAAATCACTATGGTTGACGTTTGTGGACTATGAGAAGGCCTTCGATTCGATCGAGACTTGGGCGGTGCTACAGTCTCTCCAGCGGTGCCAAATTGACCATCGATACAGTGAGGTGATAAAGTGTTTGTACAAAAACACCACCATGTCAGTCCGCCTCCAGGATTAGGACTCGAAACCGATCCAACTCCAGCGTGGAGTGAGACAAGGAGATGTCATATCTCCCAAATTGTTCACTGCTGCGTTGGAAGATGTCTTCAAGCTCCTGGACTGGATTTTTTTTTTTTTTTTTTAATGGGACAAAACCCGCCACACTTTTCCCAACCACTGCAACTCCTGAAAGCCAGAATCAACAGTGGCGACCGCCAGAAAAACGCCGAGCAATGAAGCTCGACGAATCCCGGAGAAACGATTCAACTGTCTTGGGTCCCGCAACGAAATTAATCAGAAAAGAATAGCGGAGGAGTAAGAAAAAAGATATTTTTTCCACTTCCCTCCATAACAAGCAGGAGACAGAACAGAACTAGGCCAATCGGCACAAAGGGACATTATTGCAACTGGGAGAAGCCCAGATTGCCAAACACCACGGAATAAAATTTGATTAAGTTAATGGGTCCTAAGTAGGTATTAGCTGTTACAATTGATTCCAATAATAGGTATGGCAAAAGCACCTGAACGCACGGAAATTGGTTCTAGTTTCTACAAGGTCCGTATAATAAACGACTCCGGATGTAACTTGTACACTATCCAACATAATATTGCGTTCATTCTGCTAAAGAACACACTCCCACAAGATGTGATGTGCGGACTGTTCAAATTCACAGTTCGATGTAGAACACTGACACAAAGGGGAAGGAACAAGTTTAAAAGAATACAGTTTACTTTTAAAGTTGCCATGACCTGTGAGAAATTGGGCAACGCAGTGGTCAACCTCCAGCCATGTCTTAGCCAGCCGATCGCCAACGGATGGAAAGAATAGATGGAGGTGCCGGCCCTTGATGGAATTATCCCACCTACTTTGCCACTCGGATAAGAGGTCCTCCCAGACATCAGTCTGAGGTTTAAATAATCTAGAGATTTTATTAAAGTCGCGTTGTGTAACAAAATTAGTGTCCATGGCCTCCCCCCTCGCGGAGTAGTACATTGAAGCACGTCGCTGTACCTCAAGGTCGACTGGAAATACACCTGCCAGTACCGGTAAGGCTTCAGTACTGACCGTTCTATACGCCTTGCATAAAAATATCAATGCCAAACGTTGGCTTTGAAGCAGTTTACGTCGTGCCTGTTTTCGTACTTGTTTTCGGATTGGTTAACGGTTCTTCTGACAGAAAGCGCCGCGTCGACTGTAGATTTACCTATAGTGAAGCCATACTGATTATTATGGAATTTTGGACCGTTCGGTAGTAAACGTGGAACGATGAGGCGCTCAAGAAGTTTACCCAAAGATGGTAGAAGTGTGATAGGACGATATGACTTCGGATCATCCGGTGGTTTGTCACCACACTTTGGTATTATTCGTATGAAACCGCGTCGCCATTTACGAGGAAAAACGCCTTCAGCAATGCATCGGTTGTATACAGTTAAGATGGCATCACCCGCTGTTTTACACGCTTCTTTAATCATCCTATTAGATATTTTATCTTCACCTGATGATTTGTTGACCGGTAGTTTTCTTACAATATTTATAAATTCGTCATTAGATGGTACGTCTGACATTGGTGATTCAGGTGGCACAGAAGCCCACGCTCGAATCTGTTGGTGGTAGTCGCTATCGTTAGCCTGTGAATCATCAGGGATAAGTGTATTGATTAGCACTTCTGTTGTTTCCTCTATGCCTGTGGTATGCTTATCATTGACTTTAATGTTTTGAACGTATGCAAGGTCGACCGATCTGTTAGCTTTAAATTCGTGATATAAGGGAGACCACGGACCCTCCCTGTCAAGTTTATCAACGATTTTTCGCAACAAGTTACCCTTAGATTTTTCCACCGATGCTTTGTAGCGTGACTTGGCAACTCTAAAAGCATTTAAAGCGAACGTAAGAAGATCTCCAGTAATCTTTCGGCTCTTGAGTTTATTTAACTGTCTACGCGCTCTGCGATATCTTTTACGCTGTTCAACTAAATAATCACTCCACCAGTCACATCTACGAATATTGGTCATAGATCCGCGACCAATGGCAATGTCAGCACAGTAGGTAAAGGTTTCTGACATAATGCCAGAACTTTCTTCGGCTGACAGCCCGTCCCGAGTGAATTCTTTGGCGTGACACGCAAAAAGCGAGCCGAAAAATTCCCAGTTCGCGCCTTTACATCTATATCTGAAATTACCGGGAATATGAGACGGACCCTGAATATAACCAGGAACAAATTCGTACACGATCAGGCGATGATCACTACAAGACGCGTCCGGTAGGACACGCCACCTATCCAAACGTACGTCGGCACTTGAAAGTGTGACGTCAATACAAGATTCGCCCATTTGGCTGCAGAAAGTAGGTGGTGCATCAGGGGTATTATGAATCGATAGGTTCATCTCAGCAATGAAATCCTCAACAGCGCAGCGTCGTTCGGTATCGGTGGCCCGAACCTTGCCATACCACAGAGACGATGACGCGTTGACATCCGCGCCAACGATAACTTTGCAGCCCGCGAGTGACCGCAAGACATGACGGAGATTATGTATATGAGGAGTAACAGGATCTGAATATTGAAAGTAACAGCTTACAACGAATACTTTAAAAGAAGCTGATGATACTTCGGCAACCGCACAGTGTGGCGTCATGAGGTCACGTAAAGACGTTACCGTAAAGTTAGAAGACCGCGCAACATAAATTCCGGCTCGTGCCTTGCAATCCAGCTGCACTACACTGTGACGTCGCCACCTTATCGTTGTGAAGGTTTAATTGCCCTTTGTTTAACCTATCCATCTTAATTAGTAATTAGTATGTAGGATAAGTTGTTCGAGTTTTAATTTATAGGTACCGCACTGGTCCGACCCGCATCTATGATCATAGGGTTTTTTAAATCGTTTACACGCCGCGCAAACCGGTGTAAAATTCGAATCGCCCTTATGCGGGCAAATATTGGTTTCGTGAGCCTCGGAGCAGACAGCGCAGGTTGGTGATTTATTAGCGCAATGCTTTTTAACATGACCGAATTGTTGACAATACGCGCAACGAACTACCTCGATATCATCAACAAAACGGCAAGTGGCCCAGTCAATAAATAATTTATCCTTGGTAGTCACAAGATGTTTACGTACCTCAGGTTCAATTTCTATGCCTATCCATTTCCGACCGGTATCGGTAGAACGCCTACGGACTATTTTGGTGGATTTAATGAAATCGTCTTCTTTTATTGGCAACTCATTTTTAATGTTTTGGCGGTAAATAGCTTGCAAAAAATTTTTGTCTTCCATTGAGGCGGGAATGTCCTTAACTAATAGACGGGGGCGGCGACCCTTTGGTTTTTCTAAGCGGAGACCGGCAGATTTTATAGCATCTACCGATTCTAATCTTTTTAATTGGTTTTCGTTAGCCACACGTAGTACAACCCCCGATTTGGCGGTTTTTTTAATACCGACTATTTGAAACCCATCGTCACTCGTTCTAATCGCCTTCATAAGAGCTTGTTTAGTGGCGGATGATGACGCATAGTCAGCTGATCGCTCTTGGGTCGGATAGGCGACGACACAAGGCAGAGGCATTCTTGATTCAATAGCGGGGGCAACTTTAGGTAGCCGCAGTTTCAAAAAATCTGCGTACGACATTTTGTTGTCCTCATTAATGGTTTTAACGCCGGATTTTAATTTAATTATTTCTAATTCGCGCTCGGTATTAGCAAGCTTGGTTTCGTTACACGATGATTTTAAGGCTAACAAAGACACGATACTCGTGACTCGTTGAGTCATATCCATAATAGCTGATTTATTCGCGACATTTATACGAGAACCGTTATCGTTAACCAGTTCGTTGATTTTGGCCAGGTACACAGACGCCTCCGAAACCAAATCATAATAATTGTCACTGTTACTGCGATTGGAAATATTTAATGTAGGCGAGGACTTTTCGGGAGAAACGGGAGCAGTTTGTAGACGTTTCGACCGATCGTCTATTAATTTGTCGGTCGGAGACATTTCACAAAACAGACGCTTAGCGGAGGTTTGCGTTGGCGGCGATCTAAGTGTCTTATTATTTCTACGGAAAATATCTCCGCCACGATCAGGCGGATCATCATTGTAAGTTGACATACCTAATTAATGAACAATAAAACAAATCTAACTTAACGAAAAGATAAATAAAACTAGTGAGAAGATATAAAAAAAAAAAAAATATTACGTTACCCTCACAAAAAAGAAAATAAATGTACTCACCGAGATTGATTGATTTACAGTAATTACAAAAACAAACACTAAAAATAAACTTACGATACCAAAACTAGACACAAATTAAACAACCCAGAAAGAAAAACACCAGCCGGAACTGATAATCGGAACACGATATTCGTAAATATAACAGGAGCGTATTAACTTCACACCACACGGCGCGGGGGCGCGAAGGGAAGTGACTGGACTGGATGACGAGTACATCACTAATCTCCGTTTTGCAGATGATATCGTGGTCATGGCGGACACCCTGGTAGATTTGAGCAAAATGCTCAATGACCTCAGCAGAGCTTCCCAACAAGTGGGTCTAAGGATGAACATGGATAAGACGAAGATCATGTCGAATTCTCATGTCGCACCCACTCCAATTCGAGCTGGTTGCTCTGCACTCGAAGTTGTTGACGAATATATATACCTGAGACAAACAGTCCAACTAGGTAGGTCCAACTTTGAGAAAGAGGTATCTCATCGAATCCAGCTCGGCTGGGCAGCGTTCGGGAAGCTACGCTACATCTTCTCGTCGTCCAAGATACCACAGTGTCTCAAGACAGTCAAGAAAGTCTTTGACCAGTGTGTGTTGCCAGTGATGACTTACGGAACTGAAACGTGGTCGCTCACAATGGGCCTCATACGAAGGCTCAGAGTCACACAAAGGGCAATCAACTGCTTACCGTGCTTCCGTCCTACGAACAATATTTAAAAAAAAGCAAAAAAAAAATATCTGTACTAATATATAAAGCTGAAGAGTTTGTTTGTTTGTTTGAATGCGCTAATCTCAGCAACTACGAGCGGAGCATATCGCGGAGCATATATAACCTACGCGAGTGAAACCGCGTGGCGCAACTAATTATATTATAAATGCTAAAGTTTGTGTGGATGGATGGATGTTTGTTACTCTTTCACGCAAAAAATACTAAATGGATGATACAGATAGATTGTTAGTAACTAGAATACATCGAGGGTGGTCCGATAAGTAATTAGCCTACTAAAGAAAAACGACGAATTTTGAAATATTTTTTTTTTTATTTTTCTACATAATCTCCTTCTAACTCTATACACTTAGTCCAGCGATGCTCCAACTTTTTTATCCCGTCTAAAAAATATTTTTTCTCGAGGTCTGCAAAATAGGCCTCCGTAGCGGCGATGACCTCCTCAGTTGACTGAAATTTTTGCCCGGCGAGTGATTTTTTCAAATTGGGAAACAAGAAAAAGTCGCAGGGAGCCAAATCTGGCGAATACGGTGGATGGGGCAGCAGTTCGTAGCGCAATTCGACCAACTTAGCCGCTGCGACGCCGGCGGTGTGAGCGGGGGCGTTGTCGTGGTGAAAGAGCACTTTTTTCTTCGTCAAATGCGGCCGTTTTTTCCTTAATTCGATATCGAATCGATCCAATAATTCAGCATAATATATCCCTGTTATCGTTTTGCCCTTCTCCAGATAGTCAATGTGGATTATACCTTGAGAATCCCAGAAAACGGTGGCCATCACTTTTCCGGCCGACGGCACAGTCTTCGCCTTCTTCGGAGCAGGTTCGTTGCGTGCAGTCCACTGTTTCGACTGTTCTTTTGTCTCTGGTGTGTACCAATGGATCCATGTTTCGTCCACAGTCACGAAACGCCGCAAAAACTCCTTCGGATTGCGTTGAAACAGCGCCAAACACTGCTCTGAACTGGTTTTACGATTTCGCTTGTTTTCCGGAGTGAGCAAACGCGGCACCCATCGCGCCGACAGCTTTCTCATACCCAAAATTTCATGCAGGATATTCCCTACGCGGTCTTTTGATATGCCTACTATATCAGCTATCTCGCGTACCTTCAATCTGCGATCTGCCAATACGAGATCGTGGATTTTTTTGACGTTTTCCTCCGTGGTAGCCGTTTTCGGGGCACCTGGGCGTGGGTCATCAAAAACCGACGTACGTCCACGTTGAAATTCGTTAAACCAATTTTTAACGGTGGCCATCGAAGGAGAAGAGTCACCATATACAGCATCTAAACGCTCTTTAATTTCACTACGCGTTTTCCCTTCCAAAAACAGGAATCGTATCACCGAACGATATTGCTCTTTTTCCATTTTCTTAAAATTCGGGGACACGACCGCTTCAAAACGCTGTTAAAAAAAAACAATGCGTCCGATTAGGCTGAAGTTTTGACTGTAGCCGTCTGCTGAAATGTACTACACGATGTTATGATTTTTTAGCGATAGCAGCGCCATCGGACGGAGAGGCTAAGTACTTATCGGACCACCCGGGTATACAGGCTGTATCTGATATCGTAACGCAAACTTCGCGAAAAGGTTAGACCGCATGCCACTAATAAAATTATGATAGTCATTTATGTCGTTAATGAACGGTTACAGAATTCACAGTGTTTAAAAAAAAGTGTTGGCTCGGCCTTTGAACGTTGCAAGCATGCCGCCATGCGGGTTTGTAGGTATGACGTTGATCCCTGATGTGAACTCTATTAAGTCAGTTGATAAGATAGTTTTTCGAGTTTTGTTTCCTTTGCGCTTTTTTTGTGTAATTGGCGAATTAATTAATTTTTAAAAAAGTATAAATACAATAGTGTTATAAAAGTATAGCTATTATGATCGGTCTAAAGTGAATAAAACTAGATATATTTTTTTTTAATTATGAAAAGCTGACGAAAAATTCCACCACTGAGGGGTTCATAATCATGGATTGGATCCATGGTACTCGTTTCTGCGTCGATGTCAGATACACCCTTTATAGGATAATTTTTTAAACCAATATTTCCACGGTCTCGAAACTTATGCAGAAAATAACACGGGACGCAGCTAGTCATCTATAAACATATAACCATATCAATATAATATACAATAGTAAAATCTAGTCTACGTTTTTCAAAAAGCTATTACTGTTAGTATAATTATGACTATCGTGACTTTGGGTTTTTTAAAGTAAGTTGCCATTTGGCAGAACCAGATTCTATTAAACAAATGTCATTTCTCTTTATATTATTCCATTTAATAATAAAAACAAAATAATCATTATTTTATACTAACCTAAAACCCATTTTTCAGTTCATCGTCGAGCCAGAATAACCAAGCACCTCAACCCATTACCCAATTGCAGGTTTGCTATTTTTTCGTACGTTTTGCTATAAATCGATACCTACGTTCGACTATATCGCGCCATAGTTTTATTATTCAGCTCAATGGATTGTGAAACTGATCGCAGATTCATTTTCCCCTCTATATTTTTTCAGTTGAAAAATTGGCATGTTAGAAAGTTCACTAATTTCTGTCGGGCGCAGGTGCGTTCCAATTTCTGTAATCAAAGTTTTTTTTTTCTCTGGCGTAAAAAATTTTTGGTCAATTTTGTTCAGTATTTGTAATTTTGTGTCAGTTACAAAATACTTCAAAGCGTTTTTTTTTTTTAATATTATAAGCTAGTGCTTGACCGCGATACCGCCTTACATTTATTTTATTTATTTATTTATATATTTATTCACCAATAAATAAACAAAGTACAAATTTAACTTTAATTTATTCAACTAAACTTAAGCGGTCTGCATCCTTTATATACTGATTGAACGTTAATTCTGTACTTCATCTGTCTTTTTTATCAGTGGGGAAATCCTCATGGATACCCTCCGCCTGGGAATAACGGAAAGTTATGTCAGACTCCTATCGACTACAACGTTACTATTCCTTCGAGTACCATGAGACGGGGGCCCGGGAGATACTACTACATTCGCCGCACCCCGTACTTCTTCTTCAACCTATGGATGTCCACTGCTGGACAAAGGCCTCCCCCAAGACTTTCCACGCTGACCGGTCCTGTGCTGCCCGCATCCATCAGCTTCCCGCGACCTTCACTAGGTCATCGGTCCACCTTGTTGGGGGCCTCCCTACGCTGCGTCTTCCAGTACGTGGCCGCCACTCCAGAACCTTACTGCCCCATTGGCCATCGGTTCTACGAGCAATGTGCCCTGCCCACTGCTACTTAAGTTTAGCGACTCGCAGAGCTATGTCGATGACTTTGGTTCTTCTGCGGATCTCCTCATTTCTGATTCGATCACGAGCAACTCCGAGCATAGCTCTTTTCATTGCCCTTTTTGTGACTCTGAGCCTTCGTATGAGGCCCATTGTGAGCGATCATGTTTCAGTTCCGTAAGTCATCACTGGCAACACACACTGGTCAAAGACTTTAGTAACCCGTACTTCATCTGCCTAAATTTTTCCAACTATGTTAGGGTCAGCTTCCAGTATGACCGGATTCAGCTGAATATCAGTATTTTACATGGCGCGACTGCCTATCTGACCTCCAAAATACAATTACTAGAAAATACAAAACTCCTTGTTAAGACAGAATACCGAAAGCCTGATGGTCAGGCTTTCGGTATTCTGACGTGATGACAGGAAAAGCAAGGCAAGCAGCATAATGCTGAGCGACAGCCATTTTGTATGGATGTGACGCATGTGTCCCTCAATCATTTTTTTTTTTTTGTATTTTTAAATTTTTTGGGCCATCTTTACTGCAAATAAACAATATTGCCATCTTTCATTCTTTTTCTAGGCTCATCATTCAATATATCCACAAGTTTCTGATATATGCTGAATATTTTTACATTGCTGTGTAAATCACAGAGCTATAGAAGCAAATTACGTAAGATCATCTACCATTACAAACTGAACTAGTTTCCCGAACTAAGCTGTCAAAATCAATAAAGAATTAAGATGCATTGGATAAGCTCCAAGAAACTGCCGTTGGCTTAACTTGGCTTTCAAAGATTCAACGCTTGCCTTAGCATTCAACTTTTTAATTTGCTCGAGCGCTGCGTAAAGAGTTATTAAGCGTTTTTTTTTTTTTTTAAGATTGTATTATAACAATCGTTGGAGAATTTATTCGAATCTATGTAAAGTTCTTGGTTGTTTCTTTCAAACACCATTTTATTCACATTGCAAAATTACACAAATGTTTACCAACAGAGCGCCAAAAACTCTTTTTGTATTAAAAGAATTAAGAATTTCAGATAATTTTGTAATCCGTTCGTCCCAAGAGTTTCCAAGAAGTGTTTTTCAAGTTATGGATCAATAAACTAAATTATCGTCTTAAAAAAGAGTTTTGAATTCTATTGTAACTCAAAACGTATTAAAATCGTTTGGTACAAATGATCACTTAAAAATCAACCTAAAATTCAAAGCTCTAAAATAGATAACTAGGGAAGGTCAAGCCGAGTGTCACGCTCATTTCTCATTGAACTTTAAAAATTATTTATAGTGTTGATTACTAAATAAAAGTGCGTGATTTATGTAGTAAAAAGTGAATTCAGTAAATAATTTATAAAGAACAGTAAAATATCGCAGCATAGTGACCACATCGTGACTTTACCTCAAACCTCCCTCTTAAGACGGTTCACGCGGCCGTCTTTTTTGACATGAATAATAAATAAATAAATAAATATATACGGACAAATCACACAGATTGAGCTAGCCCCAAAGTAAGTTCGAGACTTGTGTTATGGGATACTAACTCAACGATACCATATTTATAATAGATACATATATAGATAAACATCCAAGACCCAGGCCAATCAGGTAAAGATCATTTTCCATCATGACCTGGCCGGGGATCGAACCCGGGGCCTCCACGTCGCAGGCAGGCGTGTTGACCGCTGCGCCACGGAGACCGACATATGACAATAATTCATTATGTGACATTGGCTGAATGCACAAATCTTGCGAAACCAAAAAAGAAAGAAAGAAGAAATATATAACTAATTAAGTGGCAGTGGAACGTAAATATCTGAGATAATGAACATTGCAGTAGCAGCCTAAGCATAAGCTCATGAGTATAGGGATGTATCCAAGGTAGGAAAATCAAAATAATGATTAGTCCGTCTTATAGATAATAAAAAAATTAAGACCCGTATTTTGTCTAAATTATCAAAATCTACTGAGATATAGCGTATTAAAGTTACAGAGTGGGGCTAATTACGTCACGCCGTAGTATATTTTGTACCACGCCGTGACGTCATGCGATATTTCAAATCAATATATCTTTCTAAGTATTTGAATGAAAGAAAAAATAAAAAATACGTGTTCAATATTTTTTATAAATCTATCTGGTGGACATTGAATTATTTTTAGGATACAACTCAATTATATGGTAAGTGTCAGATTAGACGATCAGCAGACAAATATTATGTAGGTACGCTTATTGAAACAACCAGAAGTAGCAAGGTCTTAAACTTTCTCATTATCACTTTATTATATTACACAGTAAAGTCTGAAATTCGCAGAAAATTTAACGACACTACGACAATAACATAAATATACCTAACGAAACTCACATTGTTGCATAATTTGATTAAAATAAACTCCGTATGTAACAGAGTCGCTCGTCTCGACTGTTATGTTAAAACTTTGTGTGAATTCATAAAGTTCGGATAAATATTTTGTCGTATCAAAGTTGGGTAGGTGGAGATATTTTGGAATGAAAAGTTTGAGAAGTTAGTAACATAAGCATATAAGTCTATAATTACCTCACTTCTGGGACATACACCTCTTCTCGGTAAAAGGGAGTGGGCCATAATCCACGACGCGAACCCAGTGTGGGTAGATAAATGTTTCCGATGGATTCCTCAAGATGCTCATTTCCACCAATTTAAATTTATAAATTTCGTTTATGTTCAATTTAAAAAAACAAGAAAAGTATAATTCTCGAAACTCGCATGGGCAAGATTTTGTCATTACACGACCAATTCTACCCATCTACATTTACCGCTCACCACAATCAGAAATAAAATGAAAAGAAATGAAATGAAATCGTTTATTAAGCAAGTAGGATCACTGATCACTTTTACACGTAATTTTTTTTTTTAAACTAGATGCAGCTTTTCCTAACTGACTATCTCTGAGAAGAAATAGCCGAAACAAACTCAGGGATCATCGTCTTTTTTCAAGTCCAGACATTAAAAATGAAAACGTTTACAATCATTTACGTGACTTAAAAAAAAAAGTGTTTAAAATGTCATAATTACGCATATTGCTTAATAACAATGCTTAGCAGAGCGAGCAGCTCAGTCCCAAGCTTTATTGTCTTCTAATTAATCATTGATTTTATAATACCCCTTTTTGCAAAGTTTGGCCTTCATATAGCTTTAAATCGTTTAATGGGTAAGTTTCGAATGTCCATGGGAAGCTTGTTCTAAAAGTGTATACATTGACCCATGAACGAGTTGCCTACTCTGTGGAGACGAGTGTGATGTACAGCAAGATTGTGGTTGTTCCTGGTATTTATATTATGAACATCGCGTACTTTCCTAAAACTCGATATATTTTTATGTACATATATAACATTTTCAACTATATATTGTGAAGCTACAGTCAGAATATTCACCTCTTTGAATTTTTCTCTAAGAGAATCTCTAGGACCAAGGTTTTAAATGGCTCGAATAGCCCTTTTCTGTAAAACAAAGATGGTATTGTGAAACTTCTTTCCAGCAATATTAAATCAAAATTCTTTATTGAATTCATGTCATTATTTCTAACATCAAACCCGGTTGGGGCACGGCGACATAATAATGTTAATTTTAACTTAATGACTTAATTCTTCCAACACTTCCACTGTTCCATTATTGACCAGCCTTCGTTCGGCGAGTACCCACTCTTCCATTGTATACACCACTACGATTCGGATGAAGCGTTTTGTCTAGTCGTTTATGTATATATCTAGCTTTCATCGAAGGACTGGAAGAATTTGTCTGCAGCGGTCAAGCATCTGCAAGTTAAGCCTGCCAGGGCCATGGGTTTTTCACCAGAGACACCGTAGCCCCTGACCCACAGGTAAATAGAGGAATACGAGTGGGTTTTAGTCAAGTAAGTTTGACACGCCCTTCCGCTTCGGTCAGAGCGGGAGAGGTCATTTGATGATTAGTCACCCGAAAAAAGGCTAGAGTGAATAGGCTCATAAAGGTTAGTGCAGTCTTAAAATTATATATACAAACATTCAAGATCTCACAACCACCTTCTGTAACGATGATAAAAGAAATGAAGCAAAAGGGATCTTTCAAAATATTACCTAAGAGGCGAAGAGGCATTAACCCATAGCTGTCAACTTTTAAGTGCGTAAGCAAATCTTAACGAAAGGCGTCCTTCGGGTCGAATTTCACTCCAGTAATTTTTGACAATTACTCCTCTTCCTGTTTTGGCGGGATCTTGAATGAACCTGCTGAGTTTCTAATACAATTTCGGTTAGTTAATTATTTTGAGGAAATTGGGACTGGAAGAAATTCCGATGCATTGAGAAGGTACGTGGTCTTTTTTGATGAAAAGTATATAACATTATTTATTTTTCTACATATTATATTGTATAAACTATTTTTTATGTATCCTACATTATCTTTTACCGAACTGAAAAGTGATTTTTAAGGTCAAAAACAAAACTTAATAACACATCCCTGTATTTGCTTCCAAAACTATTATACAATATGTAAAGAAAACCCTATCCGATCCGTGAAGGTATTGTTAGGTATCGATAACTGATTCTACTAATGCCTATAAAGCCGGGTTAAACTTAAAAAAAATCCCCCTAAGAAAATAAATAAGTATTATTTCGCAAAAAGAGGTAACTTAATACATGTGTGGTAGACAATACATACGCAGGCGATCGCTATTCTTTCGCTCATTACCGTCAAAAATGTGTTGTCACTTTTTTTAAAACTGTCGAATTTTAGGGAAGTTGGAATTAATTCGCGGAAAAAAATAGATTACTTTAAAAGTATTGTTCATTAGTATTGTTACTATGATGATTATGTAAAATTTCATATTTTATTTGGTCATGTATTTACCTAACCTTTATTACCCTTATGGGTCCGACGGGGTTTCCTTAACATATTGTATATATATACATATTCACAAATTTTTGCGCCACGTGTAAACTACCTATCCATATGTTTAATTGTCATTTCGTGTGTCTTATCTATCCATCTACAATTTTCCTTAATTCAATTTAATTGTCAAACTACCAAGGACAGCTAAAGATCCGAACCATTACTTTTACTGCCACTTTTGAAGTTACTCACACTGAAGTTATTACTATAGAACGTGACCACCTTACATTTGAACCAGTAAGTTACACCACTCTTACTTTAGAAGTCCTGATTTGTTAGGATCGGAATAATATGAGTATTTGAGTATTATACCGATCCTGACAAATCAGGACTTCTAAAGTGACACAAGAACACATTGTGTTTTATCATAGCATTGTCATAAAAGTTTTTTTAGAGGGCCAAGGAGGGAGCCTTGGGGTACGCTTCATTTTTATAATCTTTCGAAGAAACGACCTTTCTTATTTTGAAATAATTATTTATTATACCTACAAGAGAATGAACATGTATATATAACCATAATTTATCAAATGAAAGTTAAACAAAAGAAATCTGTCCCTATTGTGGGTTAAATTTACTACATGCTTTGATATATTTTCTCATCACAATTTGAAGGTTACAAGCTGATCTAGAATGTAAAAAATATGAGCTAAAATTGGTAAACATTAAGGTACTGCAAATCATTTATACTCCAGCCTCTTATACATTGAGCTTGCAGTATTCATATAAAAATATAAAAGTGCATGGTTCATCCTTATTTTTTCTATTATTTTGATAATAGAATTCCAAACCCCTAACTCAAACATTTATTTTAATTAAATCATCAAAGGCACTATTGAATTCTCAAAAACAACTACTCGGTCAGTAAGTTAGTAAGTTCAAGTTTGTTGTCCATTCCAAAACTTAGATATACATTGAGAAGAACGCTCAAAAAATTCCGGGACACTCTCTTTTAAATCAATCTTCTTTTTCTTCTCCCTGTTATTACAAAATTCTGGTTTAATTATTCTTTCTGCTTCTATAAATGATAATAAAAAACAAACAAATATGCTCAGTATTCCGTTTGCTAACACTAATGAGGTAATAGGAACTTATCTTACAACATCATAATGACATAATATTTCCAAATATCCCATCGTCCTTGACTATCAAAGATGAAACCCTAACGATACTTAACAAAGACACAAATGAACAACAAAAGAGAAGAATCGATAACTATTTGCAGCCTTACAAAGGTATTTGTGTGATCTAAGAATCTAGTTATATCAATGGGCTCTTTAGTTGTGACAAAAGCAATAAACTCACGTAAAGGAGCGTTAACTATCATTATAGAAGTTGTATTAGAAATTTTAGATTATGTTAGAGATTTGAGTTGAGTTAATCCTTTAGAAATATAAATACAATGTTTGGAATAATCGGATTAACAAGGATTTGGAAAGTGTTAACTATATTATCAAACTTTCATGTGATTTTATTTGGGTGTTCGAGACTTTTGGCAATGTGAAATGAAACATTAATGCCTGAATGTTTTTTTTTTAATATTATGATCTTAAACTTGTCCTTCTATTTTATATTCTCTTTATAGATTACCAACATATTTTTCGAAATGTTTTTATTACTACTGATCAGCTTTATAGTATTATTATTATTAGATTAATGGACAAAATCATTTGAGTGTCATAATTATTACGTTGGAATGTATGTTATCATGATATAATTTTATCATGCAAAAAAAAAATACGTTCTGTGCGCTTCTGGTCAACTGAAACAATTAAAATCGTCAAGTAAAATAAAACACTACATTCGAAGTATCATATTTGTATCCTAAATATTTATTTGAGTTATCTAATGGTCGATACAATAAATCCAACTAAAATTGTGACACAGACTGATTATATATATATTTATAACGTGATTTTAATATAAACTTTAAGGCAACATTTCTGTAGCTACAGAAAAGCGCTTTAGAAGATTCAGGATATATCAAGAAATTGAATGCCTTTTGCTTGAAATTTCATGATATATCTAGTATCGTTTGAAATGTTAAAGCGAACGAATGTGCTCTATAACAAGTATTGGCTTTTTGAAGCTTCACAAAATATAAGACAATGCTGTACACTTTAAATTGTACACTAAGATCAAGACAAAACATAAATTGATCAGTCCAACCATGCGAAGATTTTGAATGCAAAGCGGTATTGAAACGTGAAACATATATGCAGATGTTGTGTGTCTTTGTAAAACTTAACACTTTTTAAATTCTTGACAAGCCTGAAAAAAGTATTAGATAGTAATTATTTACTACATAAATAAGAACAAACAGTACACCTACAGCAAAAATATATACTATGACATTTGGGGACAAAAATGAAGAAAATACGCTAGATACAAATTTGACCATTTCATTAAACACGAGATTCAAATGACAAATTCCATTCATCCGAACAAACGAGACAGTGCTTATTTCGAGTTCCATCCAATTTCCGAGATTTGTGTTAAATTGAGCAATACCCAATTTCTGATAAGTTCTCTGGGTGTCAAAATGCTTGTTTTGATCAATGTTAAATAAATAGAAATCTGAAGTATGATAGGCTGAGGAATGATGTGCTAAGGCCACGATGCGGCTCAAAGGAAAATGTAGTCTGATAAAATGAAAATATGACGTTATTTGAAGTTAAACAAATATCAGCTTTATTTTAATGGTAATTTATGTTGCTTTCGTTTCGAATTGTCGTGATAGCCTAGTGCTTAAAACACCAGCCTCTTAAGTATGATTGTGCGGGTTCGATTCTAGGTCAGGCAAGTACCAATGTAACTTTTCTAAAGTAATATGTACTTTCTAAGCATATCTTGGACCCCATTGATTGATTATAAGGTGAAGGAAAACATCTTGAGGGAACCTGGACTTTAAGTCTGAAATTGTCAACCCGCATTGAACAAGCGTGGTGATTAGGTACGCTCAATCCTCCTCTGTATGATAAGACACCTGTGCCCAGCAGTGGGATGATAAAAAGATTGATAATGATGTTGATTTCAAAGTTACATGTGTAATTGAAAAGATAAAAAAAAATATAGAAATTGTAGTAAAAACTGAAGTTTTTTTTCATAATAGCATATTATTAATTTCCATTTTTGGCAGATAAATCGCGAATATATATACGGACAACAGCAGGTGAAGCTTCACGAAACTGTCAATTATTCCCAATCAACCTTCAGCCTTAATGCTTTAGAGATAAGGTTGAAAATTTTATAAAGAAATCTGACAGATTGTAGTAGCTTGATGTGCTGTCGTCTGTACATTTCCTAATGTACAAATATTGCCTTAAAGTTTATATTAAAATCACTATATAATATATTTATATTTATATAATCAGTCTGTGTAACAATTTTAGTTGGATTTATTGTATCGACTATTAGATAACTCAAATAAATATTTACGATACAAATATGATACTTCGAATGTAGTATTTTATTTTACTTGACAATTTTAATTTTTTCAGTCGACCAGAAAGAAGCGCATAGAAGGGTTTTTTGCATGATAAAATTTTATCATAATAACATACATTCCAAAGTAATAATTATGACACTCAAATGATTTTGTCCATTAATCTAATAGTAATAAATATTATAATGCTGATTAGTAGTTTTCTTTTTTTAATAATTATAAACTAGCGCTTGACCGCAATCCCGCCTGGTGGTAAGCAGTGATGCGATCGTTGATGGTAAAGCGCGCTAGTTTATTAAGAGTCTATTCACTCAGAAAACTGAGTAAATAGGAAGGAAGACGGTAGTTGAGCGAGGTGATGCAATGTTAAACTCAACAACACGACCAACGATGCTGCGCCAGAGGGAGATTGATCTGAAGACCCTCTGCCACCAAACTCCCAACACAACAACATTTGGCGCATCGTACCTGGCACACATCGCAACACAACTGCTCAGACCCGTCCTCCGTACGGCTTCACCAGACATCATTATACGGCTACGACGAATACGACAAACCGCTTGGTGGCAAGACTTTGTCTGGTGGGTGGTAACTTCTGCCGGCGGCCGATGTTATGGCTTACCACCGAGAAAAAATACGAAAAATATATTGGTAATCTATCTAAAGACAAGTTTAAAATCATAATAAACCTCCTGGTTTGGCTATGTTGAGAGGATGAAAGGAAGACATCTAACGTATTTATTAGAAACGCCGAGAGAGACGCTCTAGATGACAATAAAAACTTATTGCTCACCTTATTATTAAGGTAGCTATTGCATATCCTATATATTCCTAAGCCTATTTGTGATTATCTTTAGAAAGGTACGAGTATATGTCTGACCAGATGTATGAAAGAAGACAAAGCAAAATGACTATGATTACGATTTTAGTGTTTTCAAAGCTAGAGTGAATAGGCTCTTCATCCACGATTGCATCACTGCTTACCATCAGGCGCGATTGCGGTCAAGCACTGGTTTATAATTATATTAAAAAAAATGAAGTCTCAATTCAAGTGTCGTTCTAAATTTCCTGCCTACGCCCTTGCCCCCAAATTCACGTCTTATTACGTGAATTTATATGTATATCTATAAATCTTAAGTAAATCAAACCAAATCCTGTAAATGAAAATGTTACAAATATATTATAGTCTTTTCTCGTCAAATATAGACATAATTTTGAGTGTTCTCTATTATATTTTTAGAACTAAACATGGGTCCAATTACGAGAGAAGTAAGCCGTTGACACCTTGAAAATGAGCCCTGTAGCCATCCAATTTGTAATATAAAACGCAATTTTAACGATACAAAAACAGCCTATTACGGTAATAGTCGCTATTCCAGGGTTTGACTCAACAAAGTGTAAACATGATTTGTACCGTTTTATATACGTATACGTAACTTAATGTACACACTGTTTACCAGCCTCCTTTAGCGAGATTTCGCACTATTTCGCTCGGGTTGTTGCGACAAATGGAGGGTTTCGAATAATTTTCATATTTTTCATTTCGTGGTGAGCTGGAAGATTTTTATCTGTAAATGTTAGTGATACATAAGAACGAGTCTGAAATGGAATAGAAGTAATAAGAAAACTTCTTTACATATTTCTGGAATGCGTTTGAAAGAAACTGAATTTGTTACTAACATAATCAGCCCATAATGTACCCGCTCCTCCGTGGGCCGTAATCTACCACACAGGCCCAGTGCGAAATGGTGGATGTCACATGTCTTCGAGCTTTTCCCTCTAGGACATGCCGGTTTCCTCACGATCTATTCCTCCACCGTTTTGAGAGCAGTAGTTATAAAATAATTCACACAACGTACAGCGCCTGAGGGGGTTCGAACCTATGACGTACAATTTGAAAGTTGCGGCCGATACCATTAGGCCGCCCGGTGCTCTTTGTTACAGACTAAATACATATTATATATTAAATATTATAGCAAATAATGCAGTAAATAATGTTGAAATCTACACCAAACGGCAAACGAACAAGACCAATTTATCTTCACTGGCTCGTCTTCCTAATGATCGCGTCCTGTCCTTCTTCCTGTCAACCCTGGTCAACAGACAACCAAGTGCACTTCTCAGAGACATAAGAAAACATACGATGATTTATTTCGCACACAGTTTATCACACAAGTAGAACCATATCTAACAATGAGTTACGACCATCTTCCAGAGAACTAAGCCATGCGAGTGGAAAAGGAAAAATATTTTTATTTTTTAAACTTTTTAAAACTTGGCACACAACATTTTTATGAGTCTTTTTGTTGAAAAATGGTGTAGTTTGAAGTTGTTAGCTGGGTTGTCGGATTAAGTGTCTAGTTTAAGTTTCTTTTTTATTTTTTACTTTCAAGTTCATTGGTATTGTTTTGTGTATGTGAATTATGTAATTTTTGCTACAGTTGGTTTTAAGACAGTTTAATTAAAGAACCCAATAGAAAGCTTTTCAAATGATGACATAAGTAATGGTAGAGTTTCTTGCTCATATAATGAATTTATGAAGAAGTCATACAAATGTACCATTTGGGAGGGGTACCAGCAATGAAGTATACAATTCAATATTAAAACGCTCAAAAAGGTATTTGAAGCGGACCAGTTTTAGAGAAGTAATCATAAAATATAATACCGTATCCATTACATAGTTTCTTACCAACTTATGTTGGAAACCAACACTTTGTAATAGATACGGCGGTGGATAACATACGTGTGACTTTTATCGACGTGTTCCGCTAGGTATGGTTAGAGGAATGCGTCAATAAAATTCACACGTATGTAATGTCCCTCGAGCGGCGATAAGGAATGCCATCTACGGCCGTACGAACTCGAACAGATACAGGATGTATCTGACATCGTAACGCAAACTTCGAGAAGAAGCTAGACCGCATGCCACTAATAAAATTATGATAGTCATTTATGTCGTTAATGAACGGTTACAGAATACACAGTGCTTAAAAAAAAGTGTCGGCTCGGCCTTTGAACGTTGCAAGCGTGCCGCCGTGCGGGTTTGTAGGTATGACGTTGATCCCTGATGTGAACTCTATTAGATAGTTTTTCGAATTTTGTTTTCATTTTTGTGTAATTAGCGAATTAATTAATTTTTACTTTAAAGTTCATGATGATGATGATGAAAGTGAAAAAAAACTACATACTTATATGTTTTTTTAAATCATGAAAAAGCCGACGAAAAATTCCACCACTAGGGGGTTCAGAAACATCTACTGGGTCCATGGTACTCGTTTGTGCGCCGATGTCAGATACACCCTTTATATAAAGTAGGGAGAAGTTCTATCATTAAAAACTTGCTGGTCTTAAGTTCTGAGTTGGAGAATAATGTTTGGTGAAGATTTGGAGTGGCTGTTAGCAGCTGGATGAATCTGCTGGATGGAATCGAGTTGAATGGCGTGAAGAGGAGCAGAAGAGGCCTGTGTGTGATGATGAAGATAGAGGTAGCCACATTCATTTTGAATATAGGTTTTTTTTTAATAAATTTAAACTAGTGGTTGACTGCTATCCCGCCTGATGGTAAGCAGGGCTGCAATCGTTCATGGTAAAGCGTACTAGTTTATATTAAAAAAACTGAGTGAATAGGAAGGAAGACGGCAGTTGAGCGAGGCGATGCAATGTTAAACCCAACAACACGACCAACGATGCTGCGCCAGAGGGAGGTTGATCTGGAGACCGTCCACGACCAAACTCCCAACACAACAACATTTGGGGCTTCGTACCCGGCACATATTGCAAAACAACTGCTCAGACTCGTCCTCCTTATGGCTTCGACAACAATCGATAACACGATGAATCGCTTCGCGGCCAGACTTAGTCTGGTGGGTGGTAACTTCTGTCGGCAGCCGAAGTTACACCTATAATTACGAATCCTATATTAATAATTACGAACTGCGACTCATAGTTGATGTCTGGTGACGCCGTATGGAAGATGGGTCTGAGCAGTTGTGTCCCGTTTGAGAGCAGTGGTTAGGAAATATTTACACATAGTAAAGCATCGGACGGGACTGAAACTATGACCTACAACTTGTAAGTCCCGACCGATACCACTAGGCCACCACCGCTCCACTAGTTCCACAGTTTCTCGGTGGAAGGCCATAACATCGGCTGCCGGCAGGAGTTACCATCCACCAGACAAAGTCTTGCCGCCAAGCGATTCATCGTGTTCCGGAATGGTGTCTGCTGAAGCCGTACAAAGGACGGGTCTGAGCAGTTGTGTTGCGATGTGTGCCGGGTATGATGCGCCAAATGTTGTTGTGTCGGGAGTTTGGTCGTGGAGGATCTCCAGATCAATCTTCCTGTGGCGTAGCATCGTTGGTCGAGTTTAACATTGCATCACCACGCTCAACTGCCGACTTCCTTCCAATCCACTAAGTTTTTTTAATGAATAGGCTAAATAAACTAGCACGCTTTACAATTAACGATTGCATCACTGCTTACCATCAGGCGGGATTGCAGTCAAGCACTAGTTTATAATTGTTAAAAAAAAAAAAAAAAAACTTGGCCACCACTCCACTTTGCTCCTATTGATCTGCACCGCTATTGATAACTCATTCTAATCTCACTCCACTTAATATTTCATGCTGAAATTTTCACACAATAGACCAAATGGATTTTTACTGTCTATAAAAATCCTATATATTGGTTGAGACCTGCATATATAAGCTTCTAAATTGATAAGAGCAGGTTTTATGACCCATAAACGCCACCCACTCCGTTTGACGGATTATGAGTTTTCAAGCTCTGCACCAAAAACCTACTTAAATTGATTTTAAATTTTCGCCCATTCGGTCGAAAGGTGCAAAGCTTTACAAATCCCGCCCCGATGGCGGCGGTGTGGTGAATCAATCGATTATCACAAAATTTATGAGCGCTCCTTTTTGCCTTGACGATGAAAAAATATCAAATTGAAGCCAAACGACGTAACAACTGTGCGTGTAATGTTCTACTATGTAAATGGAATGTTTTTATTTGAATAATTATTTGTTCCATTTTCGAAGATCGAATTCGTAAATGAGGGTTATGATATTTAGAAGACAGTGGGTTTGAGGTTAATTAGCCAAAATTGAGGTATTCTGTGGGGATTCCTTGAATTATGTATGGAATTCAAATAAATTCTTAATTTCTTTTGGGCTTGATTTGAGCTGCGCCGGCTGGGAAATGTTGGTACATTTAATGATTTGTTTGGTGTCTTCATGATTTGATTGTGAGATAAGTCAAAGCCAACTAGCAAACCTACTTACAGCAATATTAATTATATAGTGACTGCCGTCTGACCTCCACAACACGAAGGCGATATCGAAACATTGCAGTTAGACCAATTGTTGGACTTTTGAGGGCTCCATCAACCCGTAACGACTGCCATTAGATGTTTGTATAGCAACCAGGACTAACGGCTTAATGTGCTTTCCGAGACATGACTAGACCAGTGCAAATACTCATATTCATGCATACAAATATTTGCACTGTGCAGGGTTCGAACTCGCGCCTCCTTGCGCAGCGGCCGCGTTCGCTATCGCTACGCCACGGAGGCTGTCAACAAAACTAAAATACTGAACAGTATAAATTCTGACTACTCTAGCATACTAAAATACCACCTTATATACCACACGCGGCGTACATCAAGGGATTGAAACAAATTGTCTTCCCGTCTGATCACAATTTAAGTGTCTTCAAGGCTAGAGTAAGATCTTTATAAATTTGTGCGGTTTACCATCAACGATTGCATCATTGCTTACCATCAGGCGGTCAAGCACCACTTTATAACGTTAAAAGAATAAAACAAAATATTAACGTCTGTTGAAAACTCTTTGTAATATTTTTATGACACTAAGTTTTTCTTCGAAACTTGAACTGAACATGATGAACGATCTGCATTTTCCACACCATCAAAAAAACATCTCTATTTTCTCGTCCAACAGTTCTGGATGTTGAAAGAACTGCTCAAACACTCAACCCTACTGCCTTATATGTCAATAGCGTAACTGTCGTTTTTAGGATGAAATGACAATAAATCCATAGTCGATGAGCAAATCTTTGTTCGAAAAATCGCTCATGAGTATTTGCCCTAAAGCCGTGTACACACCAAATGAATATAGACCGCCGACTGGGAGCAAAGTATTGCATAATCAATCAATACTTCTAAGACACTGGCTTGTTTTCTTTGATGGGTCAGATTGGTATAGTTGATACATATCTCATGTCTTAAGATTTTGAGGGTGTACTGATGAATAATAATTAATAAAAATTAAAGCGCTTATTACCGCCGTAGGATCGATGCCCGAGGGGGCCGATAAGTTCTCGAGTGGCGTTCACGTACCGGAAGATGCAGCGTGGGTAGGCCCCCGACAAAATGGACGAACGACCTGGTGAAGGTCGCGGGAAATGGATGCGGAGGTGCACGACCGGTAATAGTGGTGTTCCTGCTGAAATGATGATGGTGATGAGAGCGCTTAGTTAAGTTTGAACATACGGCCTATCACTTCATAAGCTACAGGTCATTGCCATAGGACCACCACTGCTTTTGGCTGTGGGACTACTGAATGGGAGCAACGAGTTGAAAATGTTTGAAAAAAGCAACAGAAATAACTGAACGACTGAGGGCGAATTGTGATAATGAAACTTAACGATCAATACATCTAAATCACGTCGAAGATTTGTCAATGTCAGTAAACAGTAAGCCATTTTATCCATTTATTTATTTCAGGCATAAAAAATAAAACACCTGACAGCCTCCGTGAATATTTGCACTGGTGTGGTCGATTGAGGTACGCTTCGGAAAGCACGCCAAGCCGTTGGTCCCGGTTGCCATACGAGCATCGAGCATCCAATGGCAGTCGTTACGGGTCGTTGGAGCTCTCAAAAGTTCAACAATAGGGTAGTTGACTAAAAAAAACTAATTAGTCCGTCAGTCAGATTTCCAAAAAATACTAGACACGTATTTTTTCTTTTTTCATATAAACAAAAATTTAAAACGACACAGTTTGTTGAAAACTCGTGTGACGGGACTGCACGTTACACTTTTTAGCAACAAGTGACGTCACCAGCCACCACTCCTGATCTTTGTTGCCTTTTATATTTGTCATTTTTTATTGATTTGATAAAACAAAATATACGTATCCAATATTTTTCTATAATCTGAATGACGGACTAAATAGAATCATTTTTTTTTACCCAGGAAACATCTCTATTGGTCTAACTATAATGCTGCAGTATCGCCTTCGGGTTGTGGAGGTGAGACAGCAGTCGCTTCACGGTAAATATCGAAGTTTAGCCAAAATCAGCAGTCAGACTGGTAAAGCGGACCCCAAACTCCATAGCTGAAAAAGCTTCGGATGCGACTAGGATTAACGCTGATACGATGATGATGATACTAACACCTCTTGAAATTCACAACAGCAGTCCGTTGTTGTCAAACGTTCTCACTGTCTTCAAACATAGGACAGTTTGTGGACAGTTCGGTGTGATCACGCCTTTAGGATTACTTTTGTAATGTGTCAGAAACACGTAAGACTCTTGTGTTTTCTTTGCCCCTTGTGTCACTAAAAGAAAGTAGGTATTATGATTGTCCCTTTGGACCCCTGGGACATTTTCTCATTATTCTTAGAGTTAATTTCAGTATCTCGTTGCTATATTGTAACCTCAGGAAACAAAGGATTAATGTGTTTGTAATTTGTTTTAATTTAGTTAAGAAACTGAAGGACAGTTCTCGTAATTTTAATCCCGTAATAAATGTTCAAAATCTGTTCACTAGATTTTGAACAGTTTCCCCTTTTTTCATAAAATTATTACTTAAAATTAACCAGTGATTAGCGACTGTTTAGCTACACATTTTTGACATTCGCACATCACTTAACTTTAATGTTTGTTAATGAATAAACACCATAGTGTTTAAGGGGTTTATTCTTAAACGATGATTTATGAATAGAGGGGGTTATCTCATCTCAGCGACCAAAAATGAAAAAAAAAAAAATGCAGGGAAATGTAAGAGTTTATATCAGACTGTGAACATTCTTAAAATTTCATGAATTATTAATTATAAATTATGGTTATATAATCTGTCTATAAAGTCGTGAAAATAAATGAGGACGCTGCGGTCGTTCATGTAGCAACCCTGTTGACTTGTTTGAACACACATTTTTTTTGTACTAGAAGCAAAACTAGTTTTAATGAAATTACAAATCTAGGGTCTCTGATGTTTAAATAACATGAGTAAAACAAAAAGAAATCATACATATTTATTATTATATTTTTAACGTGTTTTTACCAATGAAAAGTATTGCAAAACATAATAATTGCTTTCATCATCTGATTCCAAATATTCTTCGTTACAAAGTATTTTCATTGTCAACTGCGTCACTAACAAAGTCTCCTCTACTGCTGTCATCAGCCTGCTACCTTCGCTTAGGCGAATAACTGACTCATCTATATCTTGATATAGGGCTCACATTTTCCTGAAATTTTAAAAATAATAATATGTAATTTCTATCAGAAGATGAATAGCACTAATTTTAATTCCGAACATGATATACTCGTAATTCATTTTTAAAATCATTGGTAAATTAGATCACCTAAAGTATCAACATTTGCAAATCATACACAAACATGTTTGCAATCTAACCTAGAAATGCGCAATGTAAACAATCCTCATTTTAGTCTTAAAATCGGTTACCTACTTAGTAAATTTAAAACTTCTAATAGATTAAAATAAACAGTAACATGATTACATGCCTGTTTTAGGAACTTTTCAAGCATAAATATCATCCATATTTCATAAAATTTGTTCAGCTTGGTGTACTATCAAACATTGATGATAAACTTTAAAAATAATTTCCCAAACTCCACTCCGGTTTGTTTTTCTTATATTTAACACATTTCTTCGATGTTTTGTTTAAATAGAATAGGAATGTATCCAAGGTATAAAAATCGAAAAAATAATTAGTCCGTCTTATAGGTAACAAAAAAAATTGAGACACTTTGTCGAAATTATCAAAAATTACTGAGATATAGCGTATTAAAGTTACGGAGTGGGGGCTAATTACGTCACGCCGTGGTATATTTTGTACCACGGCGTGACGTCATACGACATTTCAAATCAATATATCTTCCTAAGTATTAGAATGAAAGAAAAACTAAAAAATACGTGTTCAAAATTTTTGATAAATCTATTTGATGGACATTAAATTATTTTTTAGGATACAACACAATTGAAAATTACTACAAATTTCAATAAATAACAAGTCACAGAACAAATCGATGACTGCCGATGACATTCGATATACTTGAACTTGCTTACCAACGATCAGCACTTTATTTGATTTATGCAGCATAGTGCCCAGCGAGTCCAATACAACAATGGTTTTAGGATGCTGCTAGGGTTGCCCCGTTTCTGTAGTGCATCTGGCATGTTCGCGGAAGCCCGTGTTGATGGCTTTCATGCCATTATACGCAAGAGAACCGCCTCCTTGCTACGTAGAGTACGGGGTAGCACTAGCAGCATTTTGAAAGTAGTTGCTGATAGGATCGACTCCAAAATAATGGAGCCCTAGTTAGACAGTAAGGAGTGTCTGACTGAGCTAGCAAATAAATAAATATTGTCTTACTTTTATTACTACTAACATAGGCTTAAGATTTTTGTAGCTATAACCGAATATGGATACTTACCGAATTAAATTATTATTTTTAATGTAATAGTATTATCTAAAACCATATTGTTTACAAGAATCATGATACATTACTTAAATTGTATCACTAAAAGACGCGTTTTCAACAGATCTCACGCTCAGTAACTTCACGAGCCATCGCTGCATTGCATTTCAAACGTTTTCAGCTTCTTTGCACACCGCCAAATAAATTACAACTTGAAGTCCAACAATTAAAGTGTATTTTGCAACGGCATTCCCTGATGTTTTTTAAGCTCCACGCTCGAACTACGTTTCTAGTAGAAGATTTTTTTTTTAAAATGAATTGAAAAAAAGTTACGTTCTTTAGATATTAAAGCGCTTTAAAATATGTGCTGTAAAATATCAGAAACTTTAAAAATTCCCCTATTCATACGTCGTCTGCCCCAGCTCTCGATAAAATTGGATCTAACTTTTGAGATAGCTAGAATATTAAGGCGTATAACCTGAAGTGATGTCGGTAGGTAAAGAATAGAATACATGAATGATACTGAATAATAGAATACATTAATTTTCTCAGTGGTAAGCCATAATATCAGTAACGTAAGGTTCTGGAGCGGCGGCCACGTACTGGAAGACGCAGCGTAGGGAGGCCTTTGTCCAGCATCGGCTGCCGGCAGAAGTTACCACCCACCAGACAAAGTCGTGCCGCTAAGCGATTCGTGTTATGGCATGACGTCTGATGATATCTGTGCTGCTTGGGAGTTTGTTCCGCCACTTCTTCTTCCCAGCGAAATCACTAGAACGTGGCGAAGGGCGGGCGTTTTGGGGGGACTGTCTTATAATATTGACGTTCAAAAAGTGCTGATTCTCAGCCTAATTTGAATAAATGACTTTTGATTTGATTTATTCCACTATTTTCGTTTGTGCAAACGGTAGTAGGAGTTCCCAATAAACTAATTGCTAATCTTCTCAGTGTAGTTAGAACGAGAGCCTCGTTTTCAGTTTCAGCTGATCTAAAATCCGGTAGTGTTCGTCTATTTTTGGTGCCCGCTCAATGAAAGCGCTGGCTGAAATAGAAAACTTCGTAACCTTTTTGCCATTTTGTCGACTCAGACTTTCATACGAACGAAAAAATTGAATTGTTTTTTTTTTCTTTAGTAAATTGTGCCTCTTCTATGTATATGATAAAAGTTATCAACCCTATTACTACAAAATATGCCGAATTGTATGACCATTGGCCGAGAGGATGTTTTAGTAAATACTTAAATACATACCTACTTTTATTAAAAAAAAAAGTTTCCCCACATTAGTAATTCCAAACTTACAAACTCACGTAAGTCCACAAACACCTAGATCCGGAACAACTGAACGCTGCAACATGTTGGCTCGCAGGTTTGCGCGTTGTTCTACGCAGGTGAAGGTAACCCTATTTAAGGCATACTGCCAGACCTTCTACACGTGTAGCCTGTGGACCAACTTCACTCAGCGGGCGTACAACGCTCTGCGTGTCCAGTACAACAACGCGTTTAGGATTCTGTTGGGACTGCCACGGTTTTGTAGCGCGTCATCGATGTTTGCCGAGGCTAGAACCGAGGATTTCCACGATATCATAAGAAAACTGAGTGCGTCACTTCTGCGCCGTACCCGTGGCAGTTTGAATGGGCTCCTGAGGGTGTTGTCCGAGCGGTGGGACTCGCCTTTTTTAAGAAGGTGGCTGCAGTTGCATGCTAGCCCCTGTGATTATTATTTAATGTGATTTTATTAATGTGGTTTTAGTTTTTAATGATTATCTATTGTTATTTAAATTTTGATTTGTGATTATTTTTTGTTTTCGGATTTTTATTTTTAATTCTAATTTTGTGTTTATTGATTATTTTGATATATTTTTGACATTTGATGATTATTAATGTATTTTTTGATTGTTATTAATTTCAATTTATCTCATTTTATGTAATTTATGGACGTTTGTCTGAAATAAATGATTATTATTATTATTATACAAATACACTTCTCATCAAAAAAATCGAAACAGCTTACGAGTTTATGGTATGTAAGAATTATTAGAAAGATATACATAATTAGTTAGAAATATATGTCATATGTCGTATAATAGTGTATAAAGAGAGGTTTTAAAATCCTAATGTTAAAGTTCTAAATTCAAATTAAATTTTCATAGGATTCGTATTTGGTAACGAGTAGGTAATTTTTGCCCTGTATGGAGTATGAAGGATATGGTTTAAACAATACATGTAAATGAAAAAAAAAAAAGATAGGAAAAGTTTATTTAGTAACTGGTATTCCCTCCCCGAGCTCTTATGACTCTTTCCATGCGGTTCTTCATGGATCAGAAGAGAGTGACAATCAAATGTTGAGGCATTTGATTCCATTTTTCTTGAATCGCATGTTGCAGCCGGCTGAGTGATTCCGAAGCTGGATTTATAGCACGAACAAGTCTCTTTAACTCATTCTATAAATGTGCGAGGAGATTCATGTCCGGGCTTCTTGCTGGCCATTCCATAATGAAGATACCGACTTCGGTAGGATAATCTCGTACGACGCCCGCGGTGTGCGCCCTAGCATTGTCGTGCATGAATATGAAGCGTTGCACATAAAATGTGCATAGGGCTCAAGACACTGTTCGACGTACCGATGACAGTTTAGTGCAGGCAGACGTGGCCCAGACACGAACACTAGCTCTGTCTTACTTTCGACGCTGATTCCTCCCCAAACCATCCACGAACCGCCATCGTAACTGATCTTTTCTTAATTACAGTATTGTGCAAACCGTTCTCCATCTCTTCTGTAGACCTTGTTCCTTCCGTTGTTACCATATAGCATAATTTTACACTCATCAGAAAAGAGGACTTTGCTTCATTGGACATATGACCAACTTAGTTGTTCACATGCAATGCTAAGCCGTGCTCTTCGATGGTCTGCAGTTAATTTCGGCCCGTTCGCTGATTTATGTGGTACCAATTCACGTTCTCTCAACCTTTTTCTAATTGTAGAGTCACTTACAGCCACACCACGTACAACATGAAGCTGCTGCTGAAAAGCGTTAAGGCGTCGATTTCGTAAAGAAGTTTTACAATAAATCGATTATTTCGCTCCGAAGTAACGCGATTCCTGCCAGTTCCTGAACGGTGCGTAAACAAACCAATCTCCCGATAGCGTTTGTATACTCTATGAACTGATGACTGACTTAGATGCAATTTTTCAGCGACAACACGTTAACTTAGTCCAGATTTCAATAATGCCACCACTTGGGCGGCCTCTGCCGGTGACGTGTCCACGTTTTACAAAAAATAAAAACTTTTTCGGGTCGCCCCAGCGTATGATAGGTGTCCAGTCTCATACGTCAAGCGACGTTTGAGGGAGGGCACAGTAGCTGTCAGGAACGGGAGGTACACCGGCGGGGCCATAGCTGAGGTTATGCGGATGTTATTCCCCGATGTGGTGCGCGCGCGCAAGGTCCTGAAGAGCCTCGACAGGACGTCTATTTGGGCGCAGATTATGACAGGTCACGGCGGCTTCGCTGCGTACCTACACAGATTTAAATTAAAAGACAGTCCGGCCTGTGTGTGTGTTACACAGGCAACTGAGACAATTCAGCATTTATTACTGAAATGCCCGAGACGACAACCGCGACAGATTCGACCTGGAAGTAAGTAGTGGAAAAATTTTTACTGAAACAACCATCGCCGAAATTATGGCAGATAAACACTCCAGGCCGTATCTGAAGCGGTTTTGCCTGAATATCGCTAAAATATCCATTGGCAAAAATAAAACAAGGTGAGCGGCACAGCCAGTGCTGCTGTCAGCAAGAATTGTATACCTATAAAACAATTATGTATATAGCAATAATGTAGATAATTAGAGTATAAAAAATGTAACTAATAATATAAAACATGATAAAAGAAAGATGAAAAAAGAAAAATAAAAGAGATCTAAATGACGTGGGAAAAGAGCAACCCAGAAAAGATGACAAGGCCAATGCTGCAAAAGAATTGTCGCGGAAAAAACAAAATTGGCAAAAAACAACAAAAAAGTAACTAAAAATTCTTGCTAAGCAAGAAGTGAAAGGACGGCAATCATTAAAAAAAAAAAAGAACAAAGGACTCCCCCAAGGCTGGCAAGGATCTGTCTCACTGTGATCTACCGCCAGCTGTGTTGTGCGCTCGGTATTCGGTAACCACACTGCAACAATTTCTAAATGTATTTGGGAAAACATATAACATGGTGTAAAAATGTTTGGAATCGATTCAGTTGCTTATACTGAACAAACTTTATTCAGGTTTCGTATAAATAAAATATAAGGTTGTGTAGCAACATCATTGTGTAATGAATTATCACTTTGACCGTCCTGGCCACAGGGAAGGACATCTGCCTAATTATTCATTTGGGTTTACGACTTCCTCGCCCATCAACAAGAAACGTTTATTGGCATAAATATGTTAATATATGCAACACAGATTCTCTAGAAGTATACGTAGAAGAAGAAAAATATATTTTCTTTGGAGAATATTCAAATGAGATGAGGGTGTCTTAAATGTGAATAATACAAATCGTATTGGCTATTGAAAAGACAACAGCTGGAAGAAATGGCTCTTCTTGTTTTATCTTGTAAACAGATAGGCATTAGAAAAACTATACTTTCAGGAAATGGGGTATAATGTATCGGTAAAGTAATCGGTGTATCGTAAAGCGTTTCAAGCGCTTTTATTTTTGTTAGTGAAATTCTTCGGTTTTCACATCTAGGGAGTTGTTTGGGTCTCGAAAATTAGCGTTGGTATTTTGTCTTGTATGGGGTCTTAGCATTAAGGTATTGGCTGTTTTGTGTGAATGTGACGCATATCTTCCCCCAAATTTTTTTATGTTTTATTGTTTTGTTTTTATGCATCATGTTTAGCGCAAATAAACATAAATTTTCTTTTTTCCTTGTAAGTTCTTTTCACCTAGTTCACAAATATAGTTAGACCTATCCGTAATCAAACTGGTCTTTTTATTATTTTCTTATAGTTATAATTAAAACACTTACAGTGCAATACGTGCAATTTTAAGCTTACTGGAGGAATTAACCGACTATTGGATCCCGATTGTTAGAAGATCTTCACGACCTTCTAACAATATAATTCTTATTGGAATTAGGCAGTATTTCAATAAAAAACACAACACGTTTTTATTGAAATACTGCTTAATTTCAATATTTCTTTAATGAAAATAAAACATTTATTCTTCGCACTGCACACAAGTTACCAAGTCGACGCCATCAAACAAAGAGCAACATAAACTCAAAGATTATAAAATAGTCTACATATCTAGACTACTAGCGCCACTGTGGCGGTGAATAAAGCTTAAACTTATACTTTTATTATTTAATTTACTTTATAAATTTATTTACTCAACAATTCTGAAGGGATATATTTCTGACTAAACTTAGCACTGACTCTTGTACCGTATAGAATACGTTTGGAAGTTTGAATGCACCCAGCGTACTTTGTAGCCGGACTGCATTACATAAAATTGCCTTCGACGGAAAACCTGTACACTACATTCATTTCTAAGTACCGAACTCAAAGAAACTGTTATTTTACGAGTAATTAATTAAAGTGTACTTAAAAATTGTAGTGTAATTAAAAAACCCGTTTGTCGACCATATGCCAGCAACGTATTTTGTCCTATTTCGGTCACACAATGCGCAGAGGCGATGAATGTCTTGAAAAATTGATTGTCGTTGGGAACACTGAAGGCAAACGATCGCGCGGTCGTTCACCAACCAGATGGACTGATCAAGTCAAAGACACATCGTCTTCTAAATTCTACGCAGTGGTGAGAGACGCGCTGGATCGAAACCGATGGAGGCAGATCATCCATTCGAAATGCTGCCCCAATGCTGATCACGATCCTCAGATATGAGGGACCGACTGCAGAGAGAGAATTAAAGTGTATAGTATAGCCTTGATTCCTGACCATACAAGAAATCTAATTTAATTCTAGATACTCTCGAATTTCAGAGTACCTATTCTTCAATTTTCCGTCCATCTCAACGAATTCCATTCATTTTCGTTTGTGTCAGAGGTTCACATGAATCAGACCTTTTAGCCAATTGGTTCGGACCTCCTTGGTGTTGCAAAAGGTCATTCCACATCCTTCGTTATCATAAATAATTAAGTTCCTTCAGAATGACTGAAAATGCTTTATTTATGTGCTGCGTTTGCACCTTTCCGGCTTATCTACAGTTTTAGTAAATCTAGGTGCTTGGTTTTTATCTTTGAGAGGTAAGTAATAGGATCTTTTTGGGAACGTGTACTCTTTAGAAATGCTTTTGGGTTAGAGTACGTTTATTGTATGTTCTACTGTTTTTTATTGGTCCAGTAAAATAATTCCATTGGTCTTACCCGCGAAATGAAGGTTCTCTAGTTATGATTGGTTGAAGTTCAAGTTGATCATTCTGTCCAAGATGGGACATGATAAATTTAAATGAGTCGATACGATGCTATAATAATAAGAACATAAATCGCTTATTGAATAAAAAAATAACAATCCAATATAATCAAAATCGATTGAGTCAGATCCTGTAGTATAAAGGTGTGCCAAATTTCAGTTCATTTAACACTTTTTTGCGTGTAAGAGTAACACACATATTCTATCCACAATAACAAATTTTCGCATTTTGATTTTAGTAGGATAATCGTTCCATAGTCGCTTCATACATATTTCAGATAAACTCATTTAGAACATCGTTACCATTATTTCCACCTCGGCAAACCATTCCATCATTCTCTATTAAAGCTATCTGAGTAGCTGTCAGCTGTTTCATATCAAGTTACTAACTCCAAAATACGTAGTACCGATGTTCACTGACACAAATGGATAAAGTTAGTTCAAGTTTAGGTAGTCATAATTTGGATAAATTGAGAAGTACTGCAGCTTAACTCAATACTCGTATCAGTGTTTTTTTTATAATTATAAATTAGTGTTTGACTACAATCCCGCCTGATGGAAAAGCGTGCTAGTTTACTAAGAGCCTATTCACTCTAACCTTAAAGACACTTAAATTGTAGCCAGATGGAAACACCGCCGCTGGCAAAAGTCCCTCGATGTAAGCGGTACAAAATACGAGGTGAAACGCTTCGGCCGGATCCAAATGGGCGAATTAGGTCATGCAATTCCTACGTAATCTCCAAAATGCATCATATAGAATACCAACATGCTGGCAACTCTTCACCTGTGCTCCAGTCTCTGGATATCGTTTCGAACCAAATCTGGGTGGCCAATTAGCATCTTCGTACGCTTCTCAACCGAATCCAAAGTTGCCAGGTGGTATTTTCCAGCACCTGATCAAATGTAGATGTAGTAGTTCATGTGTACACACGAACGGACCTGTGCTTTGTATAACATCACGTTAGATTATGGTCGTGTTCGCTGTTTATGACTTTGTGTTTGACTTAATTCTAAGCTGCATCACAACATTTTTAACCATTTCACGACAGTCCTATTTATGGTTCACGAAAATCTCTGTCCATTCTATGGTTCCCTGGAAGAGATTTATTTATTTATTTAATCTTTCGCACATGAAATGTACAGAGGCGGACTTAATGCCTTAGGCATTCTCTACCAGTCAACCATAGGTGGTGAAGAGATAAGATGGTAGGTGCTTTCGTTAGCAAAAAAAAAAATTGTAAAGAAAGATAAAAAAAACCTCTTAATACTATTAAAAAAAATACTTAAATAAGCTAAATATACATACATACTATTACCAAAATATATACTTATAATATATACATACAAATCTAAAATTTGGGAGAGAGGTGTAGCAATAACTCTAACCTAATTATTGCGAAAATAACTCTGCAATTTCCGCTTAAATGCAAACCGACTGGCGGCCATCCTGATATCAAGAGGAAGCGCATTCCACAGAAGAATGGATTGAATATGAAATGAAGAATGAACAAAGTCAGACGTATGCGAAGGACAGAGTAAGAGGAGATGGTTAGAAGAACGCAGATTCTTAGTGTGAGAGGAACATAAATATTGGAAGTGAGTCACAAGATAAGAAGGAGGAGTGGGTGATTTAAGAAGGGAGAAAAACGTGGTCAATGCGCGCAAATTTCTTCTCTGACGAATGGGCATCCATTTCAGTTCAGACCTGTAGCTCGACACATGGTCATATTTCTTTAGATTAAATATGAACCGGATCATATTGTTGAGCAACCTATCAAGCTTATCCAGCAAAGCCGCATTCAGGTCAAAGTAGCACACGTCACCATAGTCGATTATAGGGAAAATCAAAGTCTGCACAAGCATGGTTTTCGTTTTAACGGGTAAAAAGTTCCTCAGACGATACAGGGAACGCAGGGTACCGTGGACCCTTTGACTAACGTAGGAGATCTGACGTTGCCAGCTAAGCGTCGTGTCAATATACAAACCGAGATCTTTGACATCAGGGGTAATCGGTATGACGGTACCATTGAAGATAAGAGGAGGGAGAGAGCTAAGAGTTAACCTACTCATCATGCGTGAGCTTCCAATAATAATGGCCTGACACTTTAAGGGGTTTACTGACACTCCAAACCTATCAGACCAGTCTTTGATAGCCTCCAAGTCTTGGTTTACCTCCGCTATAGCGTTCGACACACCTTCCACCCGCTCAGCTGCATATAATTGAAGATCATCAGCGTATAGATGATACGAACACCGAAGACATTGAGTTATGAAATTAATGAAAATGGAGAATAATAATGGAGATAGAATACCGCCCTGTGGAACACCAGCATCCAGATCACGCCAACTCGATGAGCTCTCATCGACGCGAACCGACTGCCGACGTCCCCGAAGATAAGAAGTGAACCATTCCAGTGTCTCGGACGAAACCATAAGGTGAGAAAGAATAGCAAGGAGAATATCGTGGCTGACGGCGTTAAAGGCATTGGAGAAATCAATTAATACCAAAACGGTAACTTTGGTATCCTCCATAGCTTCTCTAATGTCACCAGTCACTTTAAGGAGAGCGGAGGCTGTGCTGTGCCCAGGTCTGAAGCCAGACTGTAAAGGACTGATGAGGCTATTCCGATAAATAAACCCAGAAAACTGCCTATGTACGCAGGCCTCAAGCACTTTAGACAGGAATGGGAGAATAGAAATGGGACGAAAGTGACTGGGTTGGGAAGGATTTGAAATTTTAGGGAGTGGGCGGACATAAGCCATGCGCCACAGGGATGGCAATTGTCTGGAATCGAGAGAATAGTTAATGATGTGGGTGATCGGAGGGAGAAGGCAATCAAGGATCCAAACAACCATATTACGGCTGATGCCATCACAGCCCACGGCCCTAGATTTTATTGACAAGATGACTTTTTTAATTTCGTCCACGGTCACTGGAGAGTTCATTGTATATTTTGTAGTTTTGAATGCATTTTTAATCAATCTATGTTTTGGTGTACAATCAAGTATATATAATGTAAATAAATAAATATATTTTCAGCTTGCCGTATCCAGTCACAAATTTTATTCCCAAACGTATATTTCCCAAATTTTTGTATTTGTCGGTTAATCTAGCTTCGGGCGTGTTTAATTTTTTTTTTTACTTTTCCTCACACTTAAAGTTTTACCCAGTGCGGATTGGTAGATATCACATAATATCTAAGTTTTTTTTTGGCTCTAAGACACCATGACACCGGTTTCCTCACGATTTTGAGAGCAGTGGTGATGAAATTATTTACAAAAAGTAATGCGACTGATGACTGACTAATCACCAACCCGCATTGAGCAAGCGTGGTGATTACGCTCAATCCTTCTCTGTATGAGAGGAGACCTGTAAGCAGTGGGACCATAAAAAGGTTGATAATGATGATGATAAATGCGACTGATGTGGTTCAAACCTACGATCTACAATTTGTAAATCGCGGTCATACGACTAGGCCACCGCAGCTGCTCTATGTATGTATGTTTGATTAACTATAACATATTTAAGGAGTTTTCTTCAAGACTGCGCCATGTAAAAAACTCATGAGAGTACTTACTCCTTCTGTTTAGTTTGAAGATTATATTTATGCATGAAATGGTATTTACATAATAAACGGATGCTCTGGATCTAAGACTGTCTTGTGTCTTGAGATCTTCTCAAATGGGGCTTGTTTGTTATCTGTTATGTCCGCTGAATACGTGATCTAAATAATATTAAATTACGGTTTCTGGAATGAATACATGAGAAATTCAGTGTCTACTGACTTTGTTTAGTAATTAGGTGAGTTCATGCATGGTCCGCGACATTCCCTGGGGGGGGGGGGGGGGGGGAGTCCGCAGAAGTCCTCTGACTATTACGTCCATGAATGAATACCTAAATAAATAAATTTGTTGAGAACACAAAGATTATTTATCAAACAAGCCTGTCACTTAAGTTCTTTATGAATTGAAGAGAAAAAAGAAAACGCTCCCTAATTGCATAATAAACTATTGTTTAAACACAAAAGATAGAAATAGTTGACTGAACATGCTTTAAACCCACGCAAAATGGCTTTCGCCCAGCATTATCCTACGTACAAAACGACCCACGACAAAGGGGGATTGATCTGGAGACTTCGGGGATGCTCGAATTGGGTCTTCTCATCGGGTCGCCAACCAAATGAGGATCGGAAAGTGTGATATTTTATGATACTATTTGGAGTCTTCTCTGATTATATCGTTTCTTCAGTCAAAGTTTATGATTCACCGTAAAATAAACATTCAAGGAGTGCGAGGATATATGACATCTACAAATTTTTATAAGCTCCCACGCTGCAGGGATAAACACAAACCCCAAACCATTAAAAGCAGCATAAATAGCGCTTTAAATTGACTCCCATGGCAATAAAAGTTAACCTACAATAAAGTAAGAGTGAATTCGACGTATTAATGTAAGCAGCCACGAAAGCGCTTCAAAGCGTAACCCACATAAGAGCTTGCCTATCTAAGTAACGGATTTCCGGCAAAAAATACTAAAAGCTGAGACGCGTAACATGGCCGCTTAGGATAAAGATGCTGGCTTTTTATTGGAACGACTGGTTAGTGGGTTTTTGTTACAATTCAGCCGTTCGATTCTGAAAAAGTTAGATGAAAAAGATTGGAATGAGCTGTCAGTAGTGTCAATCCGTGGCATTAGTTCGATTTACAGCTGAACTGAACTGTAACCTAAGATTTTACGGTGAAAAGGTCACGGAATCGCACTTCGGTATATAATAAACGGAAGAAGTTGAAGAATGTTGGGGATTTGATTGCTAACCTGAAAATAAAATGGAAATTCGGGACTATTTTATCTAAAGGTGTATCTGACATCGACGCACAAACGACTACCATGGATCCAGTACATGATTCTTAACCCCCAGTGGTTTAATTTCTCGTCGGCTTTTTCATGATTAAAAAAAAAATATATGTAGTTTTTTTCACTTTAGACCGTTCATAATTGCTATACTTTTTATAATCCATTAAGATTTAAAATTAAAAATTAATTAATTCGCTAATTACACAAAAAAGCGCAATGAAAACAAAACTCGAGAAACTATCTTATCGGCTGATTTAATAGAGTTCACATTAGGGATCAACATCATACCTACAAACCCGCACGGCGGCACGCTTGCAACGTTCAAAAGGCGAGCCGACACTTTTTTTTAAACCCTGTGAATTCTGTAACCGTTCATTAACGACATAAATGACTATCATAATTTTATTAGTGGCATGCGGTCTAGCCTTTTCACACAGTTTGCGTTACGATGTCAGATACACCCTGTATAAGCATTACTGTTTTGGAAGTGACAAGCATAATCAGCTCATATCGTATCCCCTACTGGGCCACAGCCTTTCTCTTGGTGTGATGGAGTGAGCCGTAATCCAGTGTCGACGTTTTGGTTCTGGGACATGACCCTTTCCTCAGGAAGTTTTCCTTCATCGTTTTGAGAGCAGTAGTAATGAAATAATGTACATAAAGTAAAGCACCGTTTGGGTTCGAACCAATAACCCATATCTCTTAAGAGGGAACTCTAGTGGTGCTTTCTCTATTTATTTTTTTAATTATTATAAACTAGTGCTTGACTGCAATCCCACCTGATGGTAAGCAGTGATGCAATCGTTGATGGTAAAGCGCGCTAGATTATTAAAAGCCTATTCAATCGGAAAAACTGAGCGAATGGGAAGGAAGACGGCAGTTGAGCGAGGTGGTGCAATGTTAAACCCAACAACACGATCCAACGATGCTGCGCCAAAGGGAGATTGGTCTGAAGACCCTCCACGACCAAACTCCTAACACTACAATATTTGGCGAATCGTACAGACTCAGACCCGTCCTCCGTACGGCTTCACCAGACATCATGCCGTAACACGACGAATTGCTTGGGGGCAAGACTTAGAAACGTATTCCGCTGTTTTATTCTTCGATAATGCTTTTAGAGCAATTATTTATTTTCTACAATTTTACACCGATTATACGTGCCCCTATCATTTGATTTTTTGCGAAACTTAATTAATAAGAGAAATACAATACTTCAAAATCGCCCAATAAAATAACCCAGTTTTACCGTGATGTTCAGATGACTATTAGAGAAACGTGATAAGTTTTTGACAAAAAAGAAAATAATATAAGCACAGGTATACGGTTCTTCTAAATTTTGATATAAAAATAATTAAGATCTGTCGTGTTTTGAAAAAGATAACAGCGGAATACGAAACGTCTTTTGGTCAACCTTTTTGTAGGTAAAATCAGCCTGAGCTGCAACTGTCCTTTTCGCACTTTACCGGGAGAGGTTGGAAGCAGCGCGACGGTATTAGTTTCTTCAAATACCTATTTTCCAAATTCCTCGGCACTAGAGCCCCCTCTTAAGCCATGAATTGGTTAGATTTTTTCAAAACTTAAGTAGAATTTCTAATAAACATTCATAATCACACTGGTCGGAACGTTATCATTTTTTAAATATAGCTTTGACTTTTAAGTTTTCTTTTTGTAGATAAATTTCGTGATAGAAAATCGCTGTTGTTATTGAGGCTACTGTTTTATTTATTTATTTATTAAAAACTTTATGCACAAAGTAAAACATTGTACAATGGCGGACTTAATGCCTTAGGCATTTTCTACCAGTCTACCTTAAGGTGATGCAGACAAAACAAGGTAGGTGCAACGATATGAAAGAGAAGTTAAAAGAGAAACACAAAAGAAAAATATAATAAATACATAAATACATACATCATAATACAAACAGTAGAGAGAAATAAAAAAAAAATAGATGGAGAAAAAGAATAAATTATATATTTGATGAATCAGCCAATTTCTTGCGTAAGTATTCCCGAGCTTTAATTTTAAAGGTGTACCGACTGGTCAACGTCCTCATATTCTGAGGGAGATCATTCCAAAGGAAAACCGCCTGGACAAGAAATGAAGACTTAAGAAAACTAGAGCGATGAGAAGGGAAAGTAAGGCAGATTTTTAGATGCATTCAAGGCATTTTGCACCTTATGGTCAGTCTTTACAATACTTCTGAATGATTGCGAATATGAATATTAATCGATTACCCACTTTATGAGAAAAAGATTCATATCTTTGATGCCGCATGTTGTCACGGCAGTACCAGTAGCTTATCGGTACTCTGTGGGTTCGCAGATCGCAGATATTCTGTAATATTATGGAGGTGGGTGCAGCTCCACTTTTTTAAAAAAAAAAACGTTGCCACGCAGTATGTATTGCTCCTGTATGCGTTGTACAAACATATAAAACTTACATACACAAACAGCCAGACTCGGAACAACTAATTGTAAGTCATATAAATATTTGTTCTTCATCATCAACCTTTTTTTTATCGTCCCACTGCTGGACACAGGTCTCCTCTCATACAGAGATGGATTGAGCGTAATCACCACGCTTGCTCAATGCGGGTTGGCGATTTCAGACTTTAAGTCCAGGTTTCCTCAAGATGATTTCCTTCACCTTCAGTCATTGGTGTCCAAGATATAAAAAGTACATATTATAATTTAGAAAAGTTACATTAGTACTTGCCTAACCTAGTGGTTAAAACACCAGCCTCTCAAGTATGATTTGTTCTTACCATAGTACAAATTAGGTGAAATTAGACTTTCTGTCTAGGTGAAATTAGACTCAATGTCTGAAATAAAAGTTTATTATTCTAATCTGCGTTTGTGAAAATGATATTCGTCGAAAATGTAAGCTAGTATGTGTTTATAAAAAATAACGCAGGCGTGTCTTTTCACCGCCAAAAGGAGCCCGTTCACCTTGGCTCCTACTTTTCGGAATGTATTCTTGGAGTGTACCGACCGCCTTCAGCTTTTGGGTGTTGAGATTTCCTCGAACCTAAACTTTGGTTCATTGAGTCCAAGGCCAAGGTGGCTGCCAGAAAACTTGGCGTTATCGCAAAGGTCCAGCAGTACTTCACACCAGGGCAGCTTCTAAAGTTGTACAAAGCACAGGTCCGTTCGTGTGTGGAGTACTGCAGCTACATTTGGACTGGTGCTGCTAAGTGTCACCTGGCCACTTTGGATTCAGTAGAGAGGCGTGCGAAGAGGCTGATTGGTGACCCTGATTTAACTCGAGTTGGTCTCCAAAGCCTAGAGCACAGGCGTAGAGTAGCCAGCCTTTCGGTGTTCTATAGGATACATTCTGGGGAGTGTGCGGAGGAATTGTACGATTTAATTCCCCCATCTCCGTTCCACCATCGGACGACCCGTCGTACGGCGAGTTTCCACCCTTATGTTGTTAACACCTCTACGATCCGGACGAAGCGTTTCGCCTCCTCCTTTATACCGCGTACATCGAGGGACTGGAACAATCTGCCGACGGCGGTGTTTCCGTCGGACTACAATTTGGGTGTCTTCAAGGCTAGAGTGAATAGGCTCTTAATAAACTAGTGCGCTTTACCATCAACGATTGCGTCACTGCTTACCATCAGGCAGGATTGCGGTCAAGCGCTGGTTTATACTTTAATTAAAAAAAAAAAAAAAGTTTATTATTCTAATCTGCATTTGTGAAAATGATATTCGTTGAAAATTTAAGCTAGTATATGTTTATATAAAATAATTTAATTATTTCATGATAAAGTTCAGTTTACGTTACAATTTTAAACATTTTTATTGCTATATCAATATTGATAGTCACTCTAAAATGAACTTAATTTGCATTCTATTAAAGTTGATATCTGTTTTACTTGAAATAACATTAATTAGAATTATTTATGTAAAATTCTATTACTCCCAACGAGAAGACATAATATGGAGATGTGAGTGTTTATGAAACCTATCACCGATTATGTAGTGTCTCCATTACATTTTACATACTAAAGTCAAAACAATGTATACAAATGACTCTAATATATCTCCCGTGACCCAAGGTCAATTAAAGCCGGTAACCCAACCCACATTTTCTCAGATCATTTTCCATTTTAATTATGGCCACCATTAGCCGTAACGGAGGCGAGCAATTACCTCCGTCGCCCGCAGCGATGCGATGATGCAGCCAGCGTGGTCCAGACCTTTTATTTATCTAATTGAGACTTCTGAAATTAAATGAATGACGGAAAAAAAAGAAGCTATAAGATTTAAAGATCACTTATTTAAAATGCTTTCAAAAATCATTGTTTATAAAAATATTGCAGTAGTGTTGTCTTTCTTTTAGAAATGTTCATATGCAACGATATTTTGTCTTTATGCGAAACCTGAATATAATTTGTTTAGAATAAGCAACTGAGTCGATTCCAATCATTTTTATACCATGTTATATTTTTTCCCAAATACATTTAGAAATTGTTGAAGTAAATAAATAAATAAAGCATTTTTATTTCGGACATAAAAATCCATAAGAAGTGTGGTTACCTAGCGCACAACTCAACTAACTTTAGACCATAGTACTAGGCGCGTGAGGCAGCCCCCCCCCCCCCCCTGCACCATGCCGCGGGCACGGCCGGGCGAGCGGTGCGATGACTATATTTTTGTTGGGACAACCAGGTAAGATAACAAGCTCATAAATTTATGGTTTTTATGATATCGTTATGAAATTTGGTACTGTACAGATTCTTTAGTTAAAAATATTGGACACGTGTTTCGAGTTCTGCATATACAAAAATAACGTTGTATGTGGCTATTGGATGGAACGTATTTTAAATTAAATTTCATATATTAAATAATAGAAAGCGTGGGTTTGCTAAGAAAATCCTGATAAGACAGTTATTACTTAATCTATGAAAAAAAAAAAACATTTTATCCATAACTGCACTCATGTGTTTAACGAGTTTTACATGTGTCTGTGTTCTCTTGATGGGTAAATGTCGCTTTCATTTAAGCAAAATCCAGTCATTTATTCTAATTAGCCTGAGAGTCAGCACTTTTTGAACGTCAATGTTACATAAAATGAATAAATAAAATGCCTGCGCCCTTCTTAATAATCTCATCACGATAAGGACACTATCAGCGAATTCTCACTTTACCTATAATTTTACGGTCAGATTTTTACGGAATAGGTTTTAGATAACGTAGCCATTGACGGAATTAAAGCTTGCGTTTTTTATAAGTATAGTATTCTTTTGAATACTATGCATTATTATATTCGCTTTGCTGACTTCCTTTTAAAAGGGATTGGGCCATAATTCACCACATAGGTCCAGTGCAGATTGGCGGCTGTCACATATGCAGGTTTTTTTTTTTATTACGAGTATGGTATGTTTATGACTTTATATAGAAAGTGAATATTTAAGCTGTCTTAGGTTCGCAGATGACCTAGTGCTTCTATCAGAGACGGCCGGTCAGATACAACACATGATAGAGTCACTGCAACAACAGGGCTGATGTGGGTTTGGAGATGAGCTTAAGTAAAACAAATGACCAACAATAACTGAAAAATACCAGTAATAATGAATGAAGAATAACTAGGACATGTTGAGAAATAATCCAACTTAGGTAAATCGATAAGTTTTAATTATAACAGCTTAGAAGAAATAGCAAGAAATTTTGAAAAGAAATATATCGACAGAAATCAAAATAAATATAGTTTAAGAAACTAAAAAAAGCATGCTTTGCACTGCGCTGTGTGGCATAATTTTTGTATATTAAGCGCCTCACGTTTTTTTCTCATTTTACTAGTATTGTTTATATATTATTGTCATAAATTAAATTTTAAAATTATTTTTAACGTTTTACTTTGATATTCTGTATAGCATGTTTTTTTAGTTTTTTAAACTATATTTATTTTCAACATTTTACTTCGATATTCTTTTTTAAATAATATACGCATAACACGAAAGCTTAAATGGTGCTAATTTGTTTTTACCAAACTTTTCTGGATCTCCAACAGACAGAATAGCAAGTGCTAAAATTTGTAATGATGCGTTACCCAAGTAACAACTAAAACTAAATATAAGCTAAAAAATACTTTGCCTGCACAAATTAATGTAAGGTAAGGTTGAAAAAATTTCGAGTTAGAGACGGACAAACATACAAGTGAAGCTAATAAAAACATGTAACAAAAGTAATGAATTCGAGTCTGTTACCATGTCTGACATATGAATACCCGACGTGGAAGTTCACTTACAGAATTTCATATAAAAGGGGCTAGAAATATGTATTGCTTAACATAAGAAATATATACAAAACTAGCTGACCCGGCGAACTTTGTTCCGCCTTAAAGGCAATAAATATCACATGATCACATTTTTTACTTTTTAAATTAGGAACACTGTAAATAAATAAAATAAAGTATTCCATGATTTTTTTATTTGTCATTTATTTAGTGTAGCACCTTGTGAAAGAAATGAATTTCTACTTGTGCTTCGTAAATTATCTAGCTATTGATCTCTGAGATGTCGTGGTGGCCTAGTGGTTAAAACACCAGCCTCTCTTGTATGATTGCGCGGGTTCGATTCCAGGTCAGGCAAGTATCGATGTAACTTTTCTAAAGTGATATGTACTCTCTAAGTATAATATCTAGAACACCAATGACTGAACGTGAAGGAAAAAATCTTGAGGAAACTTGGACTTTATAAGTCTGAAATCGCCACCTCGCATTGAGCAAGCGTGGTGATTACACTCAATCCTTCTCTGCATGAGAGGAGACCTGTCTCCAGCAGTGGGACGATAAAAAGATTGATGATGATGATGATGATCTCTGAGGTTTGTTCGCCGATTTCGCATTGTCAACGGAACAGTTTCACGGACTGCCGCCTCCCTTTGCTCTTGTGAGTGAGAAGCACGAAGTCGAGTCATACTAAAACGGCGCTCTGCACGTGCAATTTCTTGCTCTTCTTCAGTGCTTTCATTCAGAATGTTTCGATTTACTCTTGCATTACCGCTTTGTCGAGAAAGATTTGATGGTCTTGGTCACGGCATGATATTTTTATTGATGATAAATGGCACAGCAATACAATATTAGAAATTTTGAAGTTGAAGTTGGCTTTGTGGTTTTTTATTAGAAACTTTAAACCAGCAGAGAGTATTTATATTCTTTGCTTTAAACGATTGCTTCAACCGGTTAGACTTTTTTTTAAATATGCTCAGCTGTCATTTGCTTTTTGTTATACCATTTTTGGTATATGAATTGCTGACTTACATTTTGAATGAGTTGGACCATGTCTTATGTCACGTCACACGGGAACGACGGGGACGGGTTCTTAACTACCTCCCACCAATATTCAGCTAAATCGGTTCAGCCGTTCTTGAGTTATATATAAATAGTGAATAAGCAACTGAATCGATTCCAATAATTTTTACACCATGTTATATTTTGTCCCAAATACATTTAGAAATTGTTACAGTGTAGTTACCGAGTGCGTCACGCAGCTTACGATACATCATCATAGTACTGTGCGCGCGCAACAGCTGACGCTAGAGGTCAATGCACCGCGCTTGCTTGCCCGCGGATTTTGACCATATTTATGTTGGGACAACGAAGTAGAATACACGTAGCAAGCTTATTATAACTTTGTGGTTTTTCATTATATCTTTTTAAAATTTTGTACATAATATTTATTAACTTAAAAATACTGGACACGTGTTTCCTACTTTGTGGAGGTGCAAGGTGCCAGGGTAGCACAAAACTGTAGGAGAAGTCGAAACAATAAACCTCATTCATTCATCATTATCACAAATCATCATAATACATGAAAGAAGTTTTATTGTGCATAGTTTGTGGACGTGCAAGGTACCAGGGTATCACAAAACTGTAGGAGAAGTCGAAACAATAAACCTCATTCATTCATCATTATCAAATAATCATAATACATGAAAGAAGGTTTATTGTGCATATTTTTTTGACGTGGAAGGTACCAGGGTAGCACAAAAGTGTAGGAGAAGGCGAAACAATAAACCTCATTCATTCATCATTATCAAATAATCATAATATATGAAAGAAGGTTTATTGTGCATATTTTTTGACGTTCAAGGTACCAGGGTAGCATAAAACTGTGGGAGAAGTCGAAACAAAGAAGCTCATTTATTCCCACAGGAACGACGGGGAGCGGCATAGAAAGTATCCTATGTCCTTCTCCCAGTTCTTAGCTACCTCCTTACCAATTTTCAGACAAATTCGTTCGGCCGTTCTTGAGTTATAAATGATGTAACTAACACGACTTTCTTTTATATATATAGATATACTTATCATCGTCATCTCAACGTTAATCCCAGTAGCATACGAAGCTTTTTCAGCTTTGGAGTCTGGGGTTCGCTATACCAGTCTAACCGCTGGTTTTGGATAAATTGCGGACCACCGTCTGATCTCCACAACCCGAAGGCGATATCGAAACATTGTAGTTAGACCAATTGTTGGACTTTTGAGGGTCCAATAACCGGTAACGACTGCCATTAGATGTTCGTATGGCAACCGGGACCAACGGCTTAACATGTTTTCAGAAGCATGACCAGTTCAAATATTCATATTCATGTATACAAACATTGTACTGCGCGGGGATCGAACCTACGCCTCCTTGCGCAGCGGCTGCGTTCATTACCGCTACGCCAGGGAGGCTGTCTATAAAATAAAATATACTAATTTAAGAATGTTAGAGCGGCGGTCGCTACTGTCGCCCTTGTTTGCTTTTTTGCGTTTTGTGATTGTTTACACTATACATACACACTATATATATGTATATCTCGCTGTAGCTATCACGGTGTCGGGTCGGTCACGCTCAAACGAAATCAGTGCTTTTCCTCTATTTAACAAAAGTGTCGCTATAGTTATTTATGTCACTGTCAAGCAATAATAGCCATTGTACAGAACGAGTGATAGTTGTTTGATCTATTGTGCAGTGATATATTGTGTAGTGATAGTTGATCTATTGTGCTTGTGCCACTCAGCCAATAGATCAGCACGAGTATTACAATAGCTGTTTGCGACAGTGGCATACAAAACTTTTTCTACGACCTTGAAACAAATAAATACAAAAAAAACCGTTAATGCAATGTTATTTTGTTATCCCACAAATGAAAGGCATAGAATTCTTTCATACAGCCTAATAACATGCGATGTTTAGACGTGACGCAAATACGCGCTCTTTTTGGCATAATCATTTATGTTGATTTTTTGATGCCATAGCCATAAAAAATAATTAAAAAGTTTCATTGTAGTACGGTTTACCCGTGTGGAAATGGTCACTGTAACACGACTTGGCAGGAATGAGTACTATTGTGATATGACTTATGGTTAAGTATTAAACAAAATACCAAATGGTCGTAGAAAGACGTAGTTTTCCCTTCACATTTCACGCAAAACATTATATCCTCTCACTCAACTGAGGGAAAGCAAGTTTATGGAATTACGATGTTGAAGGTATGGTTATGATATGTCTGACCTATTGGGATTCTCATTACTAAACGGACATGTGTTTACTGCTTGTTTAGGGGCGGAAGTAATTTGTACGAATGTTGGCATGGTATAGGAAGTGTGTGTTTTTGAAATTCGCATTAACCGGTTAGGTGGACTGAGAACCTATTTTGACATAAAAAAAAGGATAATAAAAATTGTTTTTTTTTTCAATTTGAAGGGTAGTGGCAGGTTTTATGTAAGTTGAACATAATAGGAAATCGAAATGAATACATTTTTTTTTAAATGAATAAATCCTCACTTTTGGAATTACTCGTGGGTTCCTTTAAACTAAACATTTAAATTCACACACACAAACAGCAAGACTCGGAACAACCAAACAAATATTTGTTCCGTGCGGGAATCAAACCCGTGACATGCAGTGGAACACAACTTGGTTCATTCATATAAAAGAAAGTTACTGCCCTACAACAATCACACATTTTTTTTAATAGGTATAAACTAGTGCTTGACGGCAATCCCGCCTGATGGTAAGCAGTGATGAGATCGTTGATGGTAAAGCGCGCTAATTTATTAAGCCTATTCACTCAAAAAAACTGATTAAATAGGAAGGAAGACGGCAGTTGAGCGAGGTGATGCAATGTTAAACCCAACAACACGATCAATGATGTTGCGCCAGGGGGACATTGATCTGGAGACCCTCTACGACCTAAATCGACCCGTGCCGCGACGTGTGCCGTACCCGGCACACGTCGCAATACAACTGCTCAGACCCATCCTCCATACGGCTTCACCAGACGTCATGCCGGATCACGACGAATCGCTTGGCGGCAAGGATTTGTCTGGTGGGTGATAGAACTTACCTTTGCGGTGTAATACCGCAGCCCAAAACGAATGCAGAGTGTAGTATGAAGAACAGTACTCATACGTTGACTTTTTAATAAAAGATTATCATTCAGTCACGCACGCCCTAAATAAGCGCCTAACACACACACACACATATCATATAGATGGTCTAATATCACTCGACATACACATATACAGTATGTTAAGAAAACCCTGTCTGACCCATAAGGATAATAAAGGTTAGGTAAACACATGACCAAATATAATATAAAATTTTACGTAATCATCATAGTACCAATACAAATGAATTTTGAAATAATCTTTTTTTCCCGCGAATTAATTCCAACTTCCCCGAAATTTGGTAATTTTTAAAAAAGCGACAACACCGGTATTATTATGAGCGAATAGCGATGCGATCACGTGCCGCGTGCCCTGCCGCCCGCCGCCCGCAGAAGGGTGAACGCACATTTATTAAATTACCACTTTTGCGAAATAATATTTATTTTTTTAGGGGTATTTTTTTTAAGTTTAACCCGGTTTTGTATCCATTAGTAGAAACAGTTATCGATACCTAACAACACCTTCACGGGTCGGACAGGGTTTTCTTAACATACTGTATACTTTCATACATAACATCGTAAATACAAAAGCCGTATACAATACCGTTTAAATGTTCCATTAGAGCCATCTTTTTATCTTTTGGGCTGTCAGTGTACGGACGACAGTAGGTCAAGCTACTCGAAACTGTCAAACTGTCAAATATTCCCACTCAGCCATGAGTCTCCATAAAGTAGAAAATCGGAGTTTTGACGGGAAAGCCAAAATGAATGTTACACGCCTTTTTCATTGAACTTTTAAAATTACCTATTTATAGTGTCCTTTACTAAACAAAAGCGCGTGATTTATGTAGTAAAAAGTGCATTCAGTAAATAATTCATAAAGAAAATTGAAATATCACAGCATAATGGCCACATCATGGCTTTGCCTCAAACCTCCCTCATAGACGGTTCACGCGGCCGTCTTTTTCAGCTGTCATTGGCGATATCCGCAATTATTGTGAAATTAAACTTTCAAAGGATTTCTATAATTTGTTACACGTGTTATTGACAAAATTATGGTATCTATTCCACAGAAGCTATTGATCAAGAGTTGATATAGAAAATGTAATTTAGAACGTTTAAAATGTAGTCGCAGTTTCTTCGGCGATACTCAAATGTCAAAATGTAGGGAATTTGAAGTATTTTTTGACAGTTTGACGTACATATTATTTTTTTCTCAAAATCTAATTTGGACTAACATTTAAATAGAAACCACCACCCAAATCAAAAATAAGTCCAGCAGTTATCAAGCCATATGCAACAAATAGCATTTTATATAATTTTTAAAAAAGGATAGTTATATTATATAGTACGCGATTTTGTACATGTGAAAATTTTTATACCACCCCCTCGCCTGCCCGCATCGTTATTTCCCCAACGCGTATCTTTTTTCATTCTTTTGTTATTTTGCCCAACTCCCAAGGGTCTTGTATCGAAAAGGCAACAGTCTTTCAAAAATTGGGCTTTCAAATTAAAAAAAGGTTTTTACTGACCAGTAGTTACAGAGATTGGCGCATTTATATAAACTATTCAGATTAATTTTTAATTTACCTAACGAGAGAGCAGTAATGGCCTAATGGTATCTTTTTTTTTTAATAATTATAAACTAGCGCTTGACTGCAATCCCGCCTGATGGTAAGCAGTGATGCAATCGTTGATGGTAAAGCGCGCTAGTTTATTAAACTCATTCACTTAAAAAACGTAGTGAATAGGAAGGAAGACGGCAGTTGAGCGAGGTGGTGCAATGTAAAACCCAACAATACGACCAACGATGCTGCGCCAGAGGGAGATTAATCTGGAGACCCTCCACGACCAAACTCCCGACACAACAACATTTGGTGCATCGTACCCGGCACACATCGCAACACAACTACTCAGAACCGTCCTCCGTACAATAAAAAACCTGATATTAGACATGCCGATGCATTCCACTAGTTTTTACGATAAATCCTGTACTGTACAAGCAGTTCGGCTATGGAATGACTTGCCCGTGTCTGTAAGGCGTGCTCAAACTCTGTCCATTATTTTTTATTTCCTTTTGTATGATGTTTATTAATTAGATGTATATATTTATGAGACTAGTATGATACACTTAACGTGCATATTTATTATATAATCTATGTATATAGTACACTGCAGACTACCTATATTATTTCTCTCTCCTTCCCCTTACTATTCCATTCAAAGATTGTCTGTAAAAGATCGCTCTTAGCGATAAGACCGCCTATTGTGTCACCCTTTGTATTTTTTTTTAATAGTTATTAACTAGCGCTTGACCGTAATCCCGCCTGATGGTAAGCTGTGATGCGATCATTGATGGTAAAGCGCGCTAGTTTATTAAGAGCCTATTCACTCAGAAAAACTGAGCGACTAGGAAGGAAGACGACAGATGAGCGAGGTGATGCAATGTTAAACCCAACAACACGACCACCGATGCTGCGCTAAAGGGAGATTGATCTGAAGACTCTCCACGACCAAACTCCCAACACAACAACATTAGGCGCATCGTACCCGGCACACATCGCAACACAACTGCTCAGACCCGTCCTCCGTACGGCTTCACCAAACATCATGCCGGAACACGACAAATCGCTTGGCGGCAAGGCTTTGTCTGGTGGGTGGTAACTTCTGCCGGCGGCCGATGTTATGGCCTACCACCGATGAAAATCTTTATATGTTTTTGTAAGCTATATGGAGTACATAATAAAGAGTATTCTATTCTATCGGCGCGACTTACAAGTTGTAGATCGTAGGTTCGAACCCCATCAGGTGCTTTACTTTGTGTTATTTAGTTCATCACCACTGCCCTCGAAAACGGTGAAAGAAAACATCGTGAAGAAACCGTCCTAGAGGCAAAACTTCGTAGACATGTGACATCCACCAACCCGCCTGGGAGCGTGGTAGATTATGGCCCACTCCTACTCTCTGAATGGAGACTTATGTTTCAGGAGTGGGAACATTAGGTATATGCTGATTTTACAGTATGTTAAGAAAACCCTGTCCGACCCATAAGGATGATAAAGGTTAGGTAAACACATGACCAAATATAATATAAAATTTTACGTAATCATCATAGTACCAATACAAATGAATTTTGAAATAATCTTTATTCCCACGAATTAATAATTCCAACTTCCCCGAAATTTGGTAATTTTTAAAAAAGTGACAACACCGGTATTATTATGAGCAAATAGCGATGCGACCCCGTGCCGCGTGCCCTGTCGCCCGCCGCCCGCGGAAGGGTGCTCAACGCACATTTATTATGTTACCTTTTTTTTGCGAAATAATATTTATTTTTTTAGGGGGATTTTTTTTAAGTTTTGTCCGGTTTTGTATGCATTAGTAGAATCAGTTATCGATACCTAACAACACTTTCACGGGTCGGACAGGGTTTTCTTAACATACTATATATGTATACGTGTACACTTCAAGCAAATATCATGTTTACCACATGGAAATAAACATTCGCTTAATATCATCTCAAATTCATGGAAATATTTCATTTCGTCACACAAACTCTGTTTATTTTTACATGCTTTTTAATAGCTTCACTTATATGTTTGGTTGTTTGTTTGTCCGTCTCTAACTCAAAATTTTTTCAACCTTACCTTACATTAATTTGTGCAGGCAAAGTTTTTTTTGGTTTAGATTTACTTTTAGATTTAAATAGATAGATTTTTAGCACTTGCTATTCTGTCTGTTGGAGATCAAGAAAAGTTTGGTAAAAACAAATGAGCACCACTTTAGCGTTCATGTTATCTGTATATTATTTAAAAAAAAAATATGGAACCAAAAAGTTGAAAATAAATATAGTTTAAAAAATATATCGTATCTGTAAAAGGAGAACTCGGTAAATAACCTACTATGTTCTAATACTAAAGTATTCAAATACGTTTCGAATAGAAAAGAAAACAGCGTTCGTTTATAACAAAGATATACTTTTATATAAACTAGAATAAGCTTTGTAACAAATTGGATTCCTATTTAAGCATCTGAATCAACTTTGCAGACTTTTTTATACTTATCTGATTAGAATTCAATAAATCAATTCCAAGTTTGAAGACTTTTTAGGGTTCCATAGGCAAATGTTGCAGACGAGACCTTGTTGATCCCCTTTTAACCGTCTCTCACAGGACTATTATAGTGAACCGTTATAGTCAGATATCAATAAATATGTTTAATGTATGTTTTGATTAAAATAGACATATTATAAGATTCCGCAGATAGTACCCTTTACTCCCTGTTCCTCACCCGAAGGGCAAATCGATGCATTGGATATTGAAGCATTGCAGGACACTGCAATGCTTCAATATCCTCTCCTGGTTGTGGAGGTCAGACGGCAGGCGCTTCACAGAAATTATCGAAGTTTAGCCAAATCAGCAGTTAGACTGGTAAAGCGGACCTCAGACTCCAAAGCCAAGAAGGCTTCGGATGCGACCGGGTATAGCGCTCAGATGATGACGGTATATATTATAAGACTCAGAAGTAGAAAATCATTAAAAAGCATAAATTACAACAAAAGAACCGTTTTCTTATATATTTTAAATAAATCACAATCATTAAAATTCACTGACCCTTGAAATTTATAAAACAAAAATGTCAAGCGATTTGTCGTGTTCCGGCATGATGTCTGGTGAAGCCGTACGGAGGACGGGTCTGAGCAGTTGTGTTGCGATGTGTGCCGGGTACGATGCGCCTAATGTTGTTGTGTTGGGAGTTTGGTCGTGGAGGGTCTTCAGATCAATCTCCCATTGGCGCAGCATCGTTGGTCGTGTTGTTGGGTTTAACATTGCATCACCTCGCTCAACTGCCGTCTTCCTTCCTATTCGCTCATTCATTTTCTGAGTGGATAGGCTCTTAATAAACTAGCGCGCTTTACCATCAACGATCGCAGCACTGCTTACCATCAGGCGGGATTGCGGTCAAGCGCTAGTTTTTTATTATTTAAAAAAAAAAGTCACCTCATTTTCTTTTTTACTTAACTCAAATGGCTTACGTAACTTTGCGACAAGCAGATGATTTATTCCCACGTCCGTTCAGTCCGAGTGCAGAGCAGTAAAAAGGACGAACTATTTTTTTTTTTTTTGTTATTGCATCTTGTAGTTGACCATTAGAGGCCCTGACTACTTAACCGGACTTTCCTGTGGATGCCTTAAGTAAAATTAAAGCCTCCAGCCAGGGGCACTCAAAACTAACCTAAAATTAAGGCGACTACGCACTAAGGGCACTGTGGGTTACGAACCACGGCTTAGGGCGTCGCTAGAGAGGACAGCAAGGGACGGCTGGATCGAAAGGGTAGGACGAACTATTCCAACCCCTTTTATAGGCGATAGGGGTAGCTACTGACGTAAGAGAGGATAGGTACTCCTTCCTATAATATTTTTGAAAAGTACAATTTGGTTAATGCAATGAGTGACCAGACTAACTGTAAATTAATGAATATAATAATAATAATACTTCCTGAAGCAGAAAGTTTGTGCATGGGCGAGCCGTATTCGGCGGTATAAGAAGCGAGTGGATCGATATACGCAGAATCGCATGTTCCAGAGCGATGAGAGGTGGGTATATAGAGCTTGGGAGCGACCTGAACAAAACGAGGCCGACGAGTGCCGCCCGGATGATGCCACCACAAGTGCATTCTGGCGCGGCATTTGGTCAGTATCGGTTTGTCACACTGAGGGTGACTGGATACAGGATGTCGAACAAGTGTGTGAAATTCTACCAGAAATGGATAACATTTTAATAACACCGTCAGATGTAGCCACAGCAGTCCGTTCGTTACCGAACTGGAAATCACCGGGACCGGACGGGCTGCATAACTTTTGGCTAAAATGGCTAAGTAGTTCACACACTTGTTTGGCATCTCAATTCCAGTCATCCTTAGAGTTTGGTTCGCTACCCCAGTTCTTAACAACTGGAATTACCCACCTGCTCCATAAATCAGGAAGCACCGCGGAACCCAAAAATTATAGACCGATCACTTGTTTACCAACGGTCTATAAAGTTCTTACATCCATTTTGAAAACTAAAATAAACAATCATCTTGACAGTAACTCCATCATGTCTGTCTCTCAAAATGGATGTAGGAGCGGGTCCCGTGGTATTAAGGAGCCACTCCTCGTAGACATGGCCATCAGCCAACAGGTTCGTCGATCCCGCAAGGATCTCTCCACCTGCTGGATAGATTATAAGAAGGCCTACGATTCGATGCCACATACATGGCTTATGAGGGTGCTGGAGTTGTACAAGATAAATGCAACTCTACGCACTTTCCTTAAGTCGTGTATGGGGCAATGGAAGACAGTCCTTCGCTATCCAGGGAGTCGACAGATCCAGGGGAATGATGAACCTGTATGGATTAAGCGGGGAATATTCCAGGGCGACAGTCTGAGTCCACTATGGTTCTGCTTAGCTCTGAATCCTCTAAGCACACTGCTGGAGGATTCAGGTCTGGGTTATCGATTGAAGAGAGGTGGTCAGGTCATATCTCACCTCCTCTACATGGATGATTTGAAACTCTTTGCCCCCAATAAATTGCATCTGATGAAGCTACTGAATGTAACAGAAACTTTTAGTAGTGGCATCAAAATGGAATTTGGTGTGGATAAATGTGCAGTCATGCATGTAAAGCGAGGGCAGATTATGGAATCCGAGGGAATTACACTCCTGGATTCCATACACCTTAGATCCCTCTCCTCATTTGAGAGCTATACATATTTGGGTATGTCGAAAGCGTTAGGTATCAACGATGCTGACATGAAGCAATCGTTGAAGGAGCGCTTCTTTGGTCGCCTGAGGAAGGTATTAAATAGTCTTCTTTCGGGCGGAAATAAGGTGCGCGCCTTCAACGGGTGGGTCATGCCGGTTTTGATTTACTCTTTCGGCATACTTAAATGGACTCAGACCGCTCTTCATGAGCCCGGTGTTGACTTTTTAGCTTCAGTATCCTGGCTACGATTCGGTGACCTTTTCAGGGAAACTGAAGGTTTCGTCTGTGCAATTATGGACGAAGTTATCTTAACGAATAACTACCGGTGATATATTTTGAAGGACGGGACGATTGATGTGTGTCGGGCATGTCACCAGCCGGGTGAGTCCATCAGACACATCATACATCCATATCTCTGGTTGCTCTCGTTTAGCTAACGGCGAGTATTTGCACAGGCATAACCAAGTAGCTAGGATTATCCACCAGCAACTTGCTTTGAAATATAAACTAGCGGATTCTGAGGTACCGTATTATAAGTATGTGCCCGACCCAGTTCTTGAAAATGGCCATGTCACGTTATACTGGCATCGGTCTATCATTACTGACAGGACTATTGTTGCCAATAAGCCTGATATAGTGGTGATAGATCGATTAGCGCGCCTCGCAATGATTGTCGATGTTACCATTCCACATGACGGGAATCTCGTGAAAGCTGAGAAAGAGAAACAAATTAAATATCTCGACTTGGCGCACGAGATTGTTGACATGTGGAATGTGAACTCGGCAGTCATTGTACCGATTGTCGTATCGGCCAATGGTTTGGTAGCCAAGAGCCTCGACCAACATCTATTGAGGCTCTCGTTAGGCAGTTGGATCAAAGGCCAGATTCAAAAGGCAGTACTCCTCGATACGGTCCGCATCGTGAGGAGGTTTCTGTCTCTGGAGCTTTAACCACCGGTAGCTTGGACCCCGCTCCCGCCATCGGTGGAACACTATTTTTTATATTTTTAAATGTTTTTTATAAATATTTAAAAATGTAAATGAATATGTATGTATAAAAATAAACGGAATAATACTGTGCCAGAACCACTGAAACATAAGTAATGTTTATCTATGTTTCAGTGCTACTATTACCATAAGAATTTTTTCAACATATGATAAAAACGATAAACATATTTGAATTTGAATGAAACATTAAAGACGACAAGTTTTTTATTTTTGTAATAAACTTGTTTCTTTGAGCTTCCTTCGGTACGGAACCATTCGTGAGCGAACTCGACTTACAAGTGTAATAAATTGGGTTATTAAATTGAAATATCTTCTTTTTTTTGTAATCATTGAATTTGATTGAGCATTTTATATTCAAGATATTTTATAAATATGTAATACGGAGAATGTATAAAATATTACGCACGTACCCACAAAAAGCGTTTAACTGTGGCATAAAAAATGGTTTGGCAAACAAATTGTTTTTCATATAAATTTTGAAAGAAAACTATTTCAGAAACTTTCCATTAAGGAATATTGGCATAAAAAAGCCTCATATACAACTACGCGGTTGAAAATTAACCTCAAAATCTTATTTAGAGTCTTTAAAAAACACTTCGAGGCGCAGTTTAAACACACTTAAACTATTTTTGGACGCTAACGCTTACAAAAGACAAACACTTTTGTAAAAATACTAAAACAACAACGAAGGCCGTTGTAAATACCAAAAGATTATGTTTCCACATAGTGAATTTAATAGCGTTTCCGACAAAGTTAAACGCTGTTTAAACTGACGCGGTTCTCGAGGGAACAGTGGTGGCCCAGCGGTAACTGCTACGGCTCCCCGAGGTATACAATCCTATGTTTTCTTTATACGAAACCTGAATATAGTTTGTTCAGAATAAGCAACTGAATCGATTCCAATCATGTTACATTATTTCCCAAATACAATTAGAAATTGTTGCAGCGTGGTTAGCGAGCGCGCACACAGCTGACGGATCACACAACTAAGATCATAGTGCTAGGCGCTTGAGACAGGTCAACGCACGGCATCCCGCACCGCGCCGCTGCCGGCTCGGGCGGGCGAGCGAAGCGTTGATCATATTTTTGTTGGGACAACCAGGTAAGATAACAATCCCATAACTTTGTCGTTTTTCATTATATCTTTTTGAAATGTCGTACATAGATTCTTTACTTAAAAATACTGGGCACGTGTTTCGGGTTTTGCATATACAAAAAATAACGTTGTTTAGATCGTATGTTCGAACGCAAGCAGATAAACTAGTTTACAGTTGTATTCTAGAAGCGGTGAAAGGCGGGTGTTATGGGGGACTGACTTTTGTAACTTTGATGTTCGAAGAGTGCTTCTCTGCCTAACATAAATTAATATTTTTATTTTGACTTAGTGTAAATTATGTTATTAACAAAAACTGTGAAAGTTCGTAAAGAAACTGTCTTGTGAAAACTTAGAAGACATGCGACATTCGCCAACCCGCACTGAGCCCGCATGCATACTCCCACAAAGAGTGGGCCTAATTAAGTACAAAGAAAATGATGTTATGAACTTAAATTTAGTTTAATTCGTTAACAAGAGAATTCGGTGCCAGGGTGTCTTTGGTGACGTTTTGGGATCCGTTCCATAGGGTGGCCATAAAATTGTGTCATTTGTGACGCTTTGGGATGCGCTCCATAGAGTGGCCATAACATTGTGTCTTTTGTGACGCTTTGGGATGAGCACTATATGGTGGCCATAACATTGTGTCTTTTGTGACGCTTTAGGATGCGTTCCATAGGGTAGCCATAACACTGTCTTTTGTGACGCTTTGGGACACGCTCCATAGGGTGGCCATAACATTGTGTCTTTTGTGACGCTTTGGGATGCGCTCCATAGGGTGGCCATAACATTGTGTCTTTTGTGACGCTTTGGGATGCGCTCCATAGGGTGGCCATAACATTGTGTCTTTTGTGACGCTTTGGGATGCGCTCCAATGGGTGGCCATAACATTGTGTCTTTTGTGACGCTTTGGGATGCGCTCCATAGGGTGGCCATAACATTGTGTCTTTTGTGACGCTTTGGGATGAGCACTATATGGTGGCCATAATATTGTGTCTTTTGTGACGCTTTGTGATGCGCTCCATAGGTTGGCCATAAAATTGTGTATTTTGTGACGCTTTGGGATGTGCTCCATAGGGTGGCCATAACATTGGCTACTGGCAGAAGTTACCACCCACCAGACAAAGTCTTGCCGCCAAGCGATTCGTCGTGTTCCGGCATGATGTATGGTGAAGCCGCACGGAGGACGGGTCTGAGCAGTTGTGTTGCGGTGTGCCAGGTACGATGCGCTAAATGTTGTTGTGTCGGGAGTTTGGTCGTGGAGGGTCTCCAGGTCAATCTCCCTCTGGCGCAGCATTGTTAGTCGTGTTGTCGGGTTTAACATTGCATCACCTCGCTCAACTGCCGTCGTCCTATTCTTTTAGTATTTTTTTTTTTGTGAATAGGCTCTTAATAAACTAGTGTGCTTTACCATTAACGATTGCATCACTGCTTTCCATCAGGCGGGATTGCGGTCACGCGCTAGTTTATAACTACAAAAAAAGAAAAATCTTCGCTCGGCTGAAGACCTACAGTCTATATCTTGATGCGCAATATTTTTAGGTTCAAGCAAATTTTGGATTAGTTTTAAATTGCGTAACATACTGTTACTATCAGTTGGAATCATTTTGAAGCTTATTGCTGTTCCATTGCTCCCTATGTTCGACAATGTCTCTGTTCAACAAATTAAATAACGCAATGAATGTTGTTGAACTGTCAAAATGAAACCCATCTGATAGTGTGTTACACAATTACCCTACAGAGCTATACATCATGGTAGCTTATTAGAGCGTGAAGAATTTAAGCTTCAGCAAAATGAGATAAGGTACTACAAGCCACGCGTGACACAGGTGTTCATGCTAAAAAATTTACAACTAACGAATTTCAACCCTAACACTATTTGTAAACAGTCGATTTTCACTTACAATTTTGCATCCACTTTATTATTTTTTGTCGGACAACCTAATCGCCTCTGACCGCAACGTTGATAAAATCGACGTTAAAATGCGGAAAGTGAAACGTTTTATTTTTTTCTATTCATTTTATTTTTCATGTAATTATTGGTTTTCATTCATAATTATTGTTTAATTGAGCTGTGAAAATAACTGTTAGATTGTTTTTTTTTAATAATCATAAACTAGTGCTTGACCGCAATCTTGCCTTATGGTAAGGAGTGATGCAATCGTTGATTGTAAAGCGCGCTAGTTTATTAAGAGCCTATTCACTCAAAAAAAAAAACTGAGTGTGTAAGAAGGAAGACGCCAGTAGAGCGAGGTGATGCAATATTAACTCTACAACACGACCAACGATGCTGCGCCAGTGGGAGATTCATCTGGAGACCTTCCACGGCCAAACTCCCGACACAACAAGATTTGGCGCCTCGTACCAGGCACACATCGCAACACAACTGCTCAGACCCGTCCTCCTTATGGCTTCACCATACATCATAGGTATAGTGTTGTGGTGATATCTCACTTTAGGGCAAAGTCTCATTTAACTTCTCTCTGTTTAAAACTGTTAAGGGCCTGTTCTTTATGAAAGAGTCCAGCGAATTCCACCATCTTTGGGCCAGATGCGATGTCACTTGCCATTAGGTCGTAAGATTGGCCCATTTTTTCTTTGTCATGCGACAGATGTGTAATTCAATTCCATTTTAGCGTGGCAGCTTTCCAACTGACATCAGTTATTTTTGTTATGGACCGGATGGGCGTGTTTGTAATCCGATCTGTTAGTTTGATTTTCAGAATACACCATTTCATAACCCTCTGGTAAACCTCGATCGTGGAATTTCGCTGATTTGTAGTTTCACTGATTTGATATCACATACAATTGACAAACATGGTCGTTGCCATGTTTGTCAATTGTATGTGATAATCTAAAATATTTTCCTTTTTTTTAAACGTTGCCCCACATTAGGAATCTCTCCTGTATCGTGGGTGCGTTTACAAACATATAAACTCACATAAATAACCAACCAGACCCAGAAGAACTTCTTATAGGTTATACAAATATTTGTTTCGTGCGGGAGTCGAAGTAGCCACACGCAGCGCAGCAGTTAAACATTTAACCACTTCTCCAGAGTCAATGAATCTTCTCGCAAGGGATAAGGGAAGATCACCCTTCATTAGATGTTTTATTGCCAAAGATGTTGCAACCTCTTTGTTTTTCTTTGGCACTTCAACCTTCCCACCTGCCACTGTCACCCTGGACGTATGGCATCCGAGCTAATTGTCATAATTAGTTTGCTAGCTGGGAGTTTTGACAGGAAAGCTAAGATGAGTGTCACGCGCATTTTTAATTGAACTTTTAAAATTATTTATAGTGTCGTTTACTAAATAAAAGCGCGTGATTTTTGTAGTAAAAAGTGCATCCAGTGAATAATTCATAACGTACATTGAAATATCGCAGCATAGTGGCCACATCATGGCTTTGTTTCAAATCTCCTAGTAGTCGGCTCACGCGGCCGTTTTTTGAACTGTCATTGGCGATATCCGCCATTATTGTGAAATAAATTTTTAAAGAATTTCTATAATTTGTTACACGTGTTATTGGCAAAATTGTGGTATATAACCACAGAGGCCATTGAAGAGTTGAAGTAGTATTCACTCTAAAGAAAAGAAAGAAAGAAGTAGTTTGCTAGCTAACTTATTCCTGTAAAGAAATGTGTAACAAAATTTTCTTTTGTTTGTTTGACAGACAAGAGGTGTATGGATTTATTTCTACTGCCTTTTAATAGGCACCGTTCTAAAAAGATATGCTGACAACAACTGTAGCGGTACCTACAAACGCCTCATGGAACAACGCGTCATACTGACGTCACACGAATTCTATATCTCGCAATCAGAGTTTACCGTGCAACTAGCATACATACAGCTTCTCAATTCCAACCATCAGGCAAGTGCCCGACAGACGTAATACCCGTCTGGTCGGAGGATCCTCCCTTCTCAATGGAGGATGAGAAAACTTTACTCCCTGTTCCTCAAGCCTCTACAACAACAAAAACTGAAAATTAAATACTGAAGTATTTAATTTAGTGTTTGAAATGTTGCAATGCACGCTTTAGTTACTTTCTCTCTATCATCGAGTGTCAAGAATGGAATTTCGAGCAAGTATTTTCAGTATACTGCACTGCCCAAATACCTGCACAAACCTTCATCCTATTCAGTTTTCAGGGCACTCTATCGTTCAAAGCGCTTTTAGGCTCACACACTGGGTGTAGTGTGTAATCCGCCTCGGGACCGTGCGTGTCATGTAGATCACATAATCATCGAATCGGATACTATGTGATTCGGCTAACTGCTACTGCATTGTCACTGCCAAATTTTTTCTTTCAGACTGTGGAATTGGGATGTTTCCTGGGTAAAAAAAAAAATGATTCTATTTAGTCCATCATTCGGATTATAGAAAAATATTGCATACGTATATTTTGTTTTATCAAAACAATAAAAATTGACAAATATAAAAGGCATCAAAGATCAGGAGTGGTGGCTGGTGACGTCACTGTTCGCTAAAAAGTGTAGCGTTTAGTGACGTCACAAGAGTTTTCAACGCACTGTATCTCCTTCATTTTTTGTTTATATGAAAAAAGAAAAAATACGTGTCTAGTATTTTTTGGAAATCTGACTGACGGACTTATTAGTTTTTTTTTTAGTCAAATACCATATTATGCTTTAAATTAACCGATGCCCGATGGGCAGTAAGGTTTTGGAGTGGCAGCCACATACCGGAAGACGCAGAGTAGGGAGGCCTCGAACAAGGTGGACCGATGACCTGGTGAAAGTCGCGGAAAGCCGATGGATACGGGCAGCACAAGACCGGTCATCGTGGAAAGCCTTGGGGGAGGCTTTTTCCCAGCAGTTGAGCTCTATAGGCTGAAGAAGAAGGAGAATGTTAACAATAGTGCCCCAGTGGTGGCAGTGCAACTTAGACTTAAATGTTATAATTTATGGGTTTAAACTGTGACAGGCATATCATTAAGAGTGATTACTTATATCATCAGTGCGTGGTCTTATTCCCAAGGGCGAGCTGTTACAGACAAAACTTCTTCTCCTCCAGCCTATGGAAGTCCATTGCTTCCAGAATGACCGGTCTTGTGTTGGCCACATCCATCGGCTTACCGCAACTTTCACCAGGTCATCGGTCCACCTTGTTGGGGGCCACCCTACGCTGCGTGCTCTGATACGTGGCTGCCACTCCAGAACTTTGCTGCCCTATTGGCCATCGGACAAATTTGGAATGATTAAAAAGAGAAATTAGCAACAAATATCATGTAGGAGTATATAGAACACCACATGCGAACAATGGACACTGACATCATGCAAATCCTGCATCTCGCAAGGTACGGTAAGGTCTCTGTTTACGGTACAAGCATATATACGAGTACAACATCCCAGCATCAACAGTTGGAGTAGTACCTGCCAGAGACGCATCTGTTCACTCATCCTCCCTTATCTATGGAGGATGAGCGAACTTTTTACCCTGTTCCTCGTGCCTCTAAAACTGTAAGACGTAATTTGTGGTGTACCGTTTACTTAATAATATTATAATAAAAAATAAACTTTTTGACGGAATAATATAAAAATACCACTTTATAATAGTCTCATTCCCGTAATCCTGGAGTATAATAGTGTAGTTTGGCGCTTTTTAATTTCTAGTTAATTTTAATTTTATCATGAAAGTGTCAAGTTTACCACTGTTATTCTATTTTTTTTTTTTTGTAAATTTTACATTTTATTTATATTAATGTTATCAATGTCATTAAATCAATTTATTGTTCTTCATTTTAATTTTAGTTCTATTTACATTAAATTCATATGAATTTAAAATTCACATGCATTATGTTAAAAAAATTCACGAATTTACCTAACTTTACTTATTAATTTTATAAGAATTTCCTCTCATTAATTTTTATTTTACTTAATTCTATTAATGACAAATATTCTGATTTATTTATTTTAATGTTATAAAAGCCTCATTTTTTTGCTTTTTTGTCTTTATTCGGAATTTCATTCGAATGTTATAGTTTTTTCAATATTAGCGCTTATTCTTAAGTAAGTTAGCTTATCTCCATGATTCATATTTTGTATGCATGTTGTGTTTATTTGCTTGTTTTTGTGTAATCAGTTGTTGGTGAATCTAATAAAATAAAATAATATATAGTATTTTAAGTATACTAATCTAAATAAATATAAGACAATAAACAAGTTATTACAATGTCGGTGTTCGTGTTTGAGTAGTCAGTAGTGAAGTCGAGTGAAAAGTTGTGAAAAGATTATCTCAACTTACTTGGCTTCCGTCTTCTGTATTAGATTACAACATTAAGTATTAGTGCATTAGCTTATTAGGTAATTGACCACTCACAGAACAGTAACACAAGTAGAACAGACATATTAAGTATATTTTGGGTGTTTCATATTTTAATTCAAGTGTCGTTATTTCAGACGGCTATTAAAAAGAGCTTGGAATTTTTTTTCAACATCCTCTTCCAAAATTAATTACATAACTTTACTAATTAAGACGTAGTTAAATTATTAAATTAGCAACTCATTAAAATTTGATCATGTCTTGTTTATGAGAAAATGTAATATAAAAATCTTCTTTAGATATTTCACATTTTCCATATATTTTTTCCCAGATAAGTGAGTGAAAAGCTTTCCGGTTAATGATTTTATTAATTAGTACAAATTATTCTTTCGACACAGCTTGCAGAACAAGTAAAATGAAGTTTCCACCCTTACGTTGTTGATACCACTACGATCCGGACGAAGCATTTCGCCACCTCTTTTATACCGCGTACATGGAGGGACTGAAACAATTGGCCAGCGGCGGTGTTTCCTTCGGACTATAATTTAAGTGTATTCAAGGCTCTTTACTATCAACGATTGCATCACTGCTTACCATCAGGTGGGAATGCGGTCAAGCGCTAGTTACACTATAACATGCAGTATAGTATACGCATATACGCGTATTGGCTAGGGTATTGTGGGTCGCTCCCCAGCTAGATCAATGGACTCAAGCAAGGCTGCAACACACCAAGCAGGCTGGGACACACTGGATCCCGAAGGCGGAGGACGAGGTTTTCTTACGTAGTCTGGGAGAGGCCTTGCCCGGATGTACAAGTCAAGACTGCAATATGGTGATTTAATCAATTGATAGACACAAATCATCTTGAACTAGGCATTCGAGATGATTTGTCTCAATAAGGGCCAAATACACGACAGATGCCCTATATCTTTATATAAGTGTGTACTTCTCCTTCTTTTTCTAAGCTTATAGAGGTCCACTGCTGAACAAAGGCCTCTCCCAAGTCTTTCCATGATGACCGGTCTTGTGCTGCTCACATCCATCGGCTTCCCGCGACCTTCACCAGGTCATCGGTCCACCCTGTTGGGGGCCTTCGCTGCGTTCTACGAGCAATGTGCTCTACCCACTGCTACTTAATAGTTACGATATCTAGTAGTAATATTTCAAATCACCAATTAATTAACTCAGTACTTTGCTATTCATAACAGGACCAAGACCTTTTCTGAGTTAGCTACTGGTCAGAAGATGATGTATTGCACACATTTATTTATGAACCTGATTGTTTCTGGTTGGTAAAAATAAAGGCATGCATATTCGAACGTTAAAAGATACGTATCCTATTTTATTTCCTCTCAAAAATGTTGTATGTTACAATTTGACTGTGGTGTGTTGACCACCCGTTGTTTTAATTGTCGAGATAAATTGCTCTGGTTACAGTTACCATGTGTGAATTTATTTGGTTTTATTTTTGTTCACCAAAATCTCTTTGGCCCTTTTTTAAAGATACTTTAATTACTTTATTGATACTATAGACTTTTAACAATTACTCAGTCATCATTATCATCATTTCAGCCAAAAGACGTCCACTGCTGTAAACAGGCCTCCTCCAAGAATCTCCACGACCACCGGTGCTCCGCCTCCCGCATCCAGCGGTTTCCCGCGACCTTCACGAGGTCGTCGGTTCATCTTATCGGGGGCCTACCCACGCTGCATCTTCCGGTGCGTGCTTGCCACTCGAAAACCCCTTGGCCCCATCGGGCATCGGTCCTACGTGCAATGCGCCCGGCCCATTGCCACTTAAGTGTCGTATTTTGTCGGACTAGTTCGGTTACTCTAGTTCTTCTGCGAATCTCCTCACTTCTGATTTGATCACGCAGTGAAGCCCTAATCATAGCCCTCTCCATTGCCCTTTGAGTGACTACGTAATTTTGTAACTGTCAGCACTAATACCTAATTGTTTACTGAAAATACCTACCGATTGATTCTATAAAAATCTCAGCGTGTAAACGAATCTGACATTCTACGCCAGCTGTTGATATGATTCACACTATTGACAGCACACTTCAAGAACGTTTCTTCTTCTTAGCCAATAGATGTCCAGTGCTAGAGAAAGGCCTTCCCCAAGGCTTTCTTTAATGACCGGTCTTGTGCTGCTCGCATCCATCGTCTTCCGCGACCGTCACCAGGTCATCGGTCCGCCTTGTTGGGGGCCTTCCTACGCTGCGTCTGCCACTCCAGAAAGAAAAAGATCATTTCACCCATATTCAAATATTATTTAAGTCTCAAGTTAACCTTATTTCTAATTAAATAAAGCTAAGTATAATTAGCCTTATTTCTAACTAAGAATAGATTCAACTTCATTGTTTTACGGTATGTAATTAAGTTGATTTCAGAGTGATTGATAAAGTTATAAAAATGTTTGGAGTTGATTTGTAAACCGAACGATATATTTTATTTGTTTACATTTTTGCGAATATGCTCCGAATGGTTTTTGAATGTGTAAGAAGCAGTGGAAAGGATTACGTAAAAATCGTGGAAGTGTGAGTCTTATCAATGTAAGTATGTACGTAATCTGTAATCGAGAAATTGCCAAGAATATAAAAAAAGTTATGAAAAAACAAATTTTTATATAACTACATAATAAAGTTTAGTTCCAATTACAAATGTTCGAACATTTTTATAAATTTTTCAACAGTTACCTACTCTAAAATTAACTCAACTCCACCATTGGACGTCAATCGGCTAAAATGATAAATAAATAAATATATACGGACAAATCACACAGATTGAGCTAGCCCCAAAGTAAGTTCGAGACTTGTGTTATGGGATACTAACTCAACCATACTATATTTTATAATAGATACATATATAGATAAACATCCAAGACCCAAGCCAATCAGGAAAAGATCGTTTCCCATCATGACCTGGCCGGGGATCGAACCCGGGGCCTCCACGTCGCAGTCAGGCGTGTTGACCGCTGCGCTGATTTATCTTCCTGTCTCTAGCGTTCATGTCCGAATATCTACTAAAATCTTAGACATTACTACAAATAGAATAATTAAATACATTTTCCTAAAGCGTCACCTCCGTGTTTATATTTCCAGTTAACTCTAGTGTATCATTAACGTGGGAAAGGTAAATGGAATACTCGTATTTGTCACTAATTCTCCGTATAATTTGATATTCCTTCGTGAATCCTGTGTGTATCCGATGTTAGGCGGTAATCTAATCGGAGTCGGCGGTAAATATTTGATATGAACCGGTCCTTTTGGTAAGATAGCTCTTGGTTTTGATTTTAGCTCAACACTGTTTATTTTTGGGCAATTGTTTCAACGTTTTTAATCGTGTTTTAAGTAATTTGGGACATCCTTACTAATAGTATAAATGTGAAAGTGAGTTTGTTTATTTGTTCCGCTTTTACGCCTATACTACTGAACGGATTTGGTTGGAATTTGGCACATACTTAGATAATTAATGACCTGGATATAATACTTTTTATCTCGACACATCGATGAGATTGAAACTTACGCAGGTAGCTAGTATCAATAAATTTTAATCACTAGAGCAACGAGAAGATGTTATTTTTAAAAGCTAAGAATAAAGTGACTTCAGATAATTCCTAAACCACAAATATTCGAAAGTTCTTTAGAAAAAAAGCGAAAAAATATATAAATATTTGCGTTAAGATTAGATATTTAAAGAAACCTTTTTATTGTCCGTTCAAACGTCTGTTTTAACTTCTATTCCGAGACATAGACATAAGGATGACACTAAAAGGAAAAAAATCGCTAAAAACCAAGTATTAACTGCAGATGTCATTTGTTGTTCCACCGACGTAAAAAAATAGTAACATCTCAGGTTTCACTCGCCCTTCGTAATCACATTTCTCAGCACCAGCACGGTTTCTTCAAGCATCGTAGCATGGATAGTAATATGTTGAATTTTTCGGAATTTCTTGTGCAAGCCATGGATAAAAATCAACAAGTGGATGTCGTGTACACTGACTTTTCGAAAGCGTTCGATAAAATTAATCATGATATGCTTATTGAAAAATTAGCGATTGCCGGAGTACACGGAAACTTACTGCGGTGGATCCAATCTTATATAAAAATTCGAAGTCAGGCGGTCTGCGTTAAAGGTTACTTATCTCAATTCCTCCCTGTTCCCTCAGGAGTTCCCCAAGGTTCCCATATTGGACCCTTGCTCTTTAACCTTTACATTAATGACATAGAATCTATATTTGACCATAGTAACCATTTACTTTACGCTGATGACACAAAAATATTCAGAGTGGTTGAATGTATCGCAGATTGCGCTAAGTTACAAAGTGATTTATTAAACTTGCATAACTACTGTACAACAAACCAACTTTATCTCAACATAGATAAATGTTTCATAATGTCATATACGCGGAAAACTCACCCTCTCAATTTCGATTATACCATAAATGCCTCAATTCTTAAAAGAGTTTTCACCATTCGGGACCTAGGTCTTGGACTCCAAATTAACATTTACCAATCACATCGATCACATCGTCGGCTCCGCTTTTCGCAGCCTAGGTTTTATTTTAAGAATCAGTAAACCTTTTAAAGATATTACGACTTTAAAAATTCTTTATTTTTCTTTTGTTCGCTCTATTTTAGACTTTTGTAGCACTGTGTGGAGTCCATGTTTTAAAGTTCATATCGATAGAATAGAAAAGATACAAAAGAAGTTTTTGAAATCACTAAATTATCGGGTTAATATTTATGAGACTGCATACGAAGACGCATTGCGTAGGCATAAACTGATAAGCCTTCGCAACAGACGTGATACATTCGACATTATTCAGTTGTTCAAAATTTTGACTTCGTTAACGGATTCACCATCATTACTTGGTAAAATATCGCTAAAAGCACATGCTCGTCTACCCGTACGCCCCTCACGTACAAAACCACTTTTCGTTCCTCCTCGACTAACTAAAACATACACTCGTAACTCATTCTTGTACCGTTCCACTAACAACTATAATAGAGAATTTACAGATTTGGACCTCTTTAACATTTCCCTTAATAACCTAAAATTAAAGCTAAAAAGTAAATATATCACCTAATCAAAACTTAATTTTTTTTGCCACTTTACGTCTTTTCAAACTAATAATGGCATATGTTTCAGTGAAGTCATGTTTTGATGCAAAAATATTATGTACCTAAACATATTTACGTCCAACCGTCGTCTATCCTTATAAGAAGTTTTGCATTATTTTAACAATTACTTATGTAACATTGTCGGCACTATAGGTCTATTATAAGAAACCATCTGTAATTATAACATATTGTTTGTATATGACTGTTTGATGCCAAAATAAAGTAAAATAAAATAAAAAAAAAAAAGTAATAAAACTCAAAATCGGTTAAATGGCCGGTAAAAACCATTTCTTAGATGCCTAATGTTATTTTGAATGGAGTATAATTGATTTGTCGTTGTTTCCATATGCATTTTAAATTGTTTTTGTATGCAATTCAGAGCTTAGGACACTCAATGAGTGATCAAAAAGCTCCATTATTGTACGAAAAAGAAACAAAAATAGAAACATAGGCTATTTAACACATTACCATCCTTTTCATCACGCAATCAGGTAAAAATATACTTATATAAATTCGTCAACAGCCAGCAAAGTTTAAAAAAAAATTGTTGCCATCGAACATAAAACTGGCCACGATCATTTTGTTGGATACTAGACCAATCCTGTTATTTTTGATTGAATAGAATACTCTTCATTATCATCATCATCAACCTCAACCTTTTTATCGTCCCACTGCTGGGTACAGCTCTCCTCTCATACAGGGAAGGATTAAGCGTAATCACCACGCTTGCTCAATGCGGGTTGGCGATTTCAGACTTAAAGTCCAGGCTATCTCAAGATGTTTTTCTTCACCTTATAATCAGTCATTGGTGTCCAAGATATACTTAGAAAGTACATATAACTTAGAGAAGTTATATAGGTACTTGCTTGACCTGGAATCGTACCCGCACACTCATACTTGAGAGGCTGGTGTTTTAATCACTAGGCCACCCTTTGACTCTTTATTATGTATACCATAATTATACAGTATGTTAAGAAAACCCTGTCCAACCCATAATGATAATAAAGGTTAGGTAAACACATGACCAAATATAATATAAAATTTTACGTAATTATCATAGTAACAATACAAATGAATTTTGAAATAATCTTTTTTTCCCGCGAATTAATTCCAACTTCCCCGAAATTTGGTAATTTTAAAAAAAGTGACAACACCGGTATTATTATGAGCGAATAGCTATGCGGCCACGTGCCGCGTGCCCTGCAGCCCGCCGCCCGCTGAAGGGTGGATAACGCACTTTTATTAAGTTACCTCTTTTTGCGAAATAATATTTATTTTTTTAGGGGGATTTTTTTTTTAAAGTTTAGCCCGGTATTGTATGCATTAGTAGAATCAGTTATCGATACCTAACAACACCTTCACGGGTCGGGCAGGGTTTTCTTAACATACTGTAGATTACAGAACATAAATATGAATATTTTACAAAGAGTTACTCAATGGGCCGACTTATTGGCGGCATTAGGGACCCTTCAGAGACATAGTTTAGATGGGATATAAATAAATAATAAATAAATATATACGAACAATTCACACAGATTGAGCTAGCCCCAAAGTAAGTTCGAGACTTGTGTTATGGGATACTAACTCAACGATACTACATGTATTTATAATAGATACATATATAGATAAACATCTAAGACTCAGACCAATCAGGAAAAGATTGTTTTCCATCATGACCTTGTCGGGGATTGAACCCGGGGCCTCCACGTCGCAGGCAGGCGTGTTGACCGCTGCGCCACGGAGGTCGTCAAGGGTAAAGGAAGAGATAAATAATGGACGTAGTCTACAATGAACTGTTTACATATATTAAACAATAAATATGTACCTAAAGTGTATTTTTTTATAATTACAAAAAAAATACACTTTAAGTACATATCACCACCATCAGGTGAGATTGCGGTGAAGCACTAGGACCACCAGTGATGCAATCATTGGTGGTAAAGTGTGCTAGTTTATTAAGAGCCTATTCACTCTAGCCTTGAAGACACTTTAAATGTAGTCAGACAAAAACATCGCCGCTGGCAAAGTATTCCTATCACTCGATGCTCCCAGAGAGTTAGGTGGAGGGCAAATATAGGCATTTGCCCTCTGGTGGTCCTAGTGCTTCACCGCAATCTCACCTGATGGTGGTGATATGTACTTAAAGTGTATTTTTTTTGTAATTATAAAAAAATACACTTTAGGTACATATTTATTGTTTAATATATATGTAAACAGTTCATTGTAGACTACGTCCATTATTTATCTCTTCCTTTACCCTTGACGTCCTCCGTGGCGCAGCGGTCAACACGCCTGCCTGCGACGTGGAGGCCCCGGGTTCAATCCCCGGCTAGGTCATGATGGAAAACAATCTTTTCCTGATTGGTCTGAGTCTTAGATGTTTATCTATATATGTATCTATTATAAATACATGTAGTATCGTTGAGTTAGTATCCCATAACACAAGTCTCGAACTTACTTTGGGGCTAGCTCAATCTGTGTGAATTGTTCGTATATATTTATTTATTATTTATTTATATCCCATCTAAACTTTGTCTCTGAAGGGTCCCTAATGCCGCCAATAAGTCGGCCCATTGAGTAACTCCTTGTAAAATATTCATATTTATGTTCTGTAATCTACAGTATGTTAAGAAAACCCTGCCCGACCCGTGAAGGTGTTGTTAGGTATCGATAACTGTTAAGTTTTGATCCCAAAAATAGTTTTTCTTTTTTTTTGAGTAGAATTCTACTCTTAATTTATTTTATTTATTTACCATTTCACAATTCTTAAACTGCAACTTAACAACAATACATGCATAGTGCACAATATGATGCACATCTATCTATCAACACAGCATGCAAAAACTTATTGGTATACTGGCTACCTTCCTACATATTATATACAGTATGTTAAGAAAACCCTGTCCGACCCGTGAAGGTGTTGTTAGGTATCGATAACTGATTCTACTAATTAATGCATACAAAACCGGGCTAAACTTAAAAAAATCCCCCTAAAAAAATAAATATTATTTCGCAAAAAGAGGTAACTTAATAAATGTGCGTTAACCACCCTTCCGCGGGCGGCGGGTGGCAGGGCACGCGGGACGTGGTCGCATCGCTATTCGCTCATAATAATACCGGTGTTGTCACTTTTTTAAAAATTACCAAATTTCGGGGAAGTTGGAATTAATTCGCGGGAAAAAAAAGATTATTTCAAAATTCATTTGTATTGGTACTATGATGATTACGTAAAATTTTATATTATATTTGGTCATGTGTTTACCTAACCTTTATTATCCTTATGGGTCGGACAGGGTTTTCTTAACATACTGTATAACAAATAATTTAATTTATTGCTGTTATTGTATAGAGGCAAATGTTTCTAAGTGAATGGACAGCTGTGCTTCTGAGAAGTTTGTTGCGCCACTTCCAGTTGCGGACGGTTTGGGAATGCCTTTTTTTTGGGTGGGAAATCATCAAATGACTTTTCCCGATCAGGGCGAAACAGGAGAGTGTTTTAGATTTCTACTGACTAAAACTCACCTGTGTTCCTTCACTTGCCTGTGCGGTATCTCTTTCGCACATTCCGCAGCCCTGGCTGGGTTTGAGAAATGTCTTAGGTAATTATGAGTTTCGAAAAATGCTGATTCTTAGCCTAATTTGAATAAACGCCTTTTGATTTTCACTTACATCTTTTTTACAAGTTTTAACAGCTACTTGTTACAGTTGTATTTGCTATCGTTTACATATTCTATTTAGGTCTTCATAGGTAGGTATCTAACTCTCAATGTACAAGAAAAAAAAATCGAACGGATTACTAATATGTAAAAATAAAAAAAATTGTAGCTTTATAATATATTCATGTTACAATCTATGGAATATGAGATTTAAATTAAACTGTCAGTCTGTTGTTCGAATTTTGTTGAATATGTTGTTGTTTTTGTTTTTGAATCTGTTGTTTTTTTTTTTAAACAGATAACCAAAAAGAAGTGTTTGTTAATTTAGTCAACAAAAAACAACTAAAATATTTTCCAATAATCCAAAACCACAACAGCCTTTATTGTTCAAAACCGAATTGACAATAGCCCATATTATCTAAAATCCAATTTCTATCCCTATGAGACCTTTAAATACTGGCACATGGCAACTTATCAGTGCGCTCATCGCTCCAATTTGAGATCCCCGATCGAGACAATTCACCCAGAATGCCAGGAATTTCGCAATATAACAATAAATTTTCCATTAGCGAAGCCATCTATCCGACGGAATACGAATAATGACCAGCTATAAGATATTGTATCTACAGTTAATTTTAATAATACCTAATATATTACAAGTATAATAATACTTACTAATACTTGCCTTGGCCTGTAGCCTTGGCCTCATGTTTGGCTCGTGGCCTTGGCCTCATGTCTTACCCAGTGGCTTTTACCTCATGTTTGGGCCAGTGGCCTTGGCCTCATGTCTCGGTCAGTGACCTTGGCCACATGTCTTGGCTAGTGGCCTTGGCCCCATGTCTTGTTCCGTGGTCTGGGCCTCATGTCTTGGCCCGAGGCCTTGGCCTCATGTTTGGCCCCTGGCCATGGCTACAGGTCAAGACATGAGGCCAAGGTAGACGGGCTAAAATATGAGGCTAAGTCGGGTCAAGACCCGTGCCCTAGGCCTGTAGCCAATAATAATTAATGCATATTATCTATACTAATATATAAAGCTGAAGAGTTTGTTTGTTTATTTTTTTGTACGCGCAAATCTCAGGAACCACTCTCTGATTTGAAAAATTATTTTTGCGCGTGATAGCCCATTAATCCAGGAAGGCTTTAGGCTATAGGTATAACATCACTCTGCGACCAACAGGAGCGGAGCATAACGAACTCTACGCGAACGAATTCGCTGGCGGCTCCTAGTAGGTTATAAAGGGATAATGGAATGTTCCTATTAAGTAGAACATTAAGTTTGAAATGGGAATTTTCTCTTAGATACCTATGGCTTTTTTATTATGCAGGGCTGTGTTGAGTGAAGTCAATCTTTAAAAAGGGTGTAAGAATTAGAACAAGTCAACCTTACGGTTACTGGAATAAATGCTTGATTTTTTTGTAATTAAACTCATTTTAAACCAGTGATTGTAGCGTTTTTGTTTATTTATTTGTGATTGTAGTTTTCATGTCTATAACTTTCTGCACAAGTAAGCAATCTGTACAATGGCGTGGCTTCATACCTGAAGAATTTCTAGCATTTACTAGTAGAAAATCCCTTAAGATGATGCAATGACAAAATATGGCAGCTGCAACATACTGGAAAAAGTGTTAATAACTATAAATACATTCTAACTACGTACTAGATATGATCTTATTTAAAAAAAACCATTGTGATTAACTTAATACCATAACAGGTGCATTTTGAAATACGTACCAAAATGAAAAACAGTAGTGCCAATAAGAAAACCTAAAAAAAAATATACACACAGTTGAATTTAGAACCATAAACAAATTATCCAATACCGATACTTTTTTGACTGAATATATATATTTTTTTAGAACTAAATATTGTACAAATGTACATACATATTAACAAAATTAACTGTCAAAAGAAATAATGATAGATAACAAGCAAAGACATTAAATTGTAGATCCTACTTAAATCTCTTTGGTAACAGGTAACGTACAAGAGCCATTCCAGTAAATCAGCGCTGCGATATTACGGCTAACTTCAATGCCATGTTTTAGTAGATATTATGATTCTCAGCTGTATAACGACTTCAAAAGACAACATTACAAAAAAGCCCTAATATGGATAGGTATTTTTGTTCCAGATACTTATCCCTTGAAATGACTCACCATTAAATATTCAATTTGCAGCACAGATTTTATGACATTGGCTCGTGGCCGGTTTGGTTGTAAAAATGAAGTCCAGAGTCTGGACATATACCGAGCGAATTTGACAAACTGTTAATCAAAGTTTCAAAGAGCTTTTCACAGACCACTATTTATGATGTCATAAAAGTATTTGATCCAACCGAAGGCAGTAATATTCAATGATATGTAAAGGGGGTGAAGAAATCTATGGTGTGATGACCTACTACCATTTTATGGTAACATGTTTATAGTCAAATCAATAAAATGTGGTTATATGAAAGACTAGCGGCCGCCCGCGACTACGTTCTCGTGGAGTTAGTCATTTGAACATTTTTTTTTTAATAATTATAAACTAGCGCTTGACTGCAATCCCGCCTGATGGTAAGCAGTGATGCGATCGTTGATGGTAAAGCGCGCTAGTTTATTAAGAGCCTATTTACTCAGAAAAACTGAGCAAATAGGAAGGAAGACGGCAGTTGAGCGAGGTGATGCGATGCTGCGCCAAAGGGAGATTGATCTGAAGACCCTCCACGACCAAACTCCCAACACAACAACATTTGGCGCATCGTACCCGGCACACATCGCAACACAACTGCTCAGACCCGTCCTCCGTACGTTTATTTATTTTTTGTTATTTTAAAATTGTAGTATCTTGTAAGATGTTAATCGAAATTAAGTGATGTCAAGGACAATTTTGTTCAAAATTAAATATTATTATTTTATTTGGTTATTATTAATATTTGTTTTTTTTTATATGCTCCGCTCCTATTGGTCGCACAATGATGTACATAATATATAGCCTAAAGCCTTCCTGGATTCCAACGCCAACGATTCCAATTGCCATTCAACGCAAAAAAAAATTTTCAAATCGGAGCAGTAGTTGAACCCAACCTTAATGGTTAGGTTGAACCACATTACAGGATTGTTCATTTCAGATTTACTATAAAAAGAGACATGTATTATGTAATTCGCTTCCTACCCGTCACGACTTACGACTTACGGAGCCGAGACGTGGACACTAACGGTCAGACTAGTCTACAAGTTTAAAGCCGCTCAGCGAGCTATGTTGGGCGTCTCTCTGAAGGACCGCATCAGGAATGAGGTGATCCGACAGAGGACCAGAGTCCTCGACATACCTGAGAGGATTAGCAAGCTGAAGTGGAAATGAGCTGGTCACATATGCCGCAGGACCGACAACCGTTGGGGTAAACGAGTCCTCGAGTGGAGACCGCGTCTCGGCATACGTAGCGTAGGACGCCCTTGGGCGAGATGGAGCGACGACATCAAAAAGGTGGCTGGTAGTGGCTGGCGGAAAACTGCTCAGGATCGAGCTTGTTGGCGTGCCATGAAGGAGGCCTATGTCCAGCAGTGGACGAGTAGAGGCTGATGATCATGATGATGATTATGTAATTCGTAGTGAGCTTGCATGTTGATGAAAACAATATATTTACTTAACGTCCCGAATAACTAAACGAAAACTAAATTTAGTTGAAACTTAAACCTTTAAGGCAGTTTGTGTTTCCGATTTAAGCAAAGTTCTTTACATGATACTTAACTGATAACATAGTCATAAGCATCATCAGCACCTGTTCTAAAAAATATTTAGGTTCAGCTTATATTTAGGCATTATAATTCTATGGAACATAGCCATAATCATTATTTGCACCTGGTATAGAAAATAATTTAGATTTAACTCATTTTTCGGCACTAGGTGATAGGTAGATGATTCTTAGGAAAATTTACTACTCTTGGCTAAATGTACACCTTGTAACCGTTCTTATGAAAACAAATGTTATTATAGCACTGATTAAACTGTTACATATTTTAGTATACAGAACGAACAAAAACGATTTATAAAATACTTGTGTTATCATCAAAAAATACCATATCAGTCTGAAAATTACCTTAACCTTTGCAAAAAATTTCATATATTACCCCTAGTTAGTCGTCGCGAGATCTCCGACTGCGTTTGCTTGTTAAAAATTTTCAGTAGTAGTATAAACTGTCCCGAAATCTTGTCCAAATTTTATTTTAATACCCCTATGAAGTCAAAAAGATTTAATCCGCCTTTACGTGTGCCATTATCCTCAACAAATTATCGTCAGAATTCATATATAGTGCGTGCAAGCAGAAATTTAAACAAGTTGTGTAAGCAGCATGATATAGATCCATTTTTGAGTAGTGTGTCCTTGGCTAGGAGGTGCTTAAGCCGTAACTTTTTCATTTAATCAATTAAAAATTTATGTTTTTGTTATTCGCGTACTCACTTACCTAGTGTCCATAGGATGCTTTTAATAATCTGTTATTTATAAGTGAGGACTTGTTATTGGCTGTCAGTCCATCTTACTGTTTCTTAACTGATTTGTTTAGCTGTAAGTCCTCCGTGCTTAATGAATAAATAAATATTGTACAGTTAGGGTCTTTTAAACAGTTCAGTCACCGACATAGCTCTGCGAGTCGCTAAATTTAAGTGGTAATGGGCAGGGCACATTGCTCGTAGAACCGATGGCCGATGGGGCAGTAAGGTTCTGGAGTGGCAGCCACGTACTGGAAGACGCAGCGTAGGGAGGCCCCCAACAAGGTGGACCGACGACCTGGTCGCGAGAAACCGATGGATGCGGGCAGCACAGGACCGGTCAGCGTGGAAAGCCTTGGGGGAGGCCTTTGTCCAGCAGTGGACATCTATGGGCTGAAGAAGAAACAGTTCTATAGTTTTAGCTTGGTCTAAAGAAGACTAAACAAATAGTAATAGAAAGTGTTATCTTTAAATTTAGTCCTTTTGAATTATTATCTACAAGTCTGTTAAATGAAGGTACATAGTTGATCGTTCCACAGTGCGATGGTTTTTATAGGTGGGCGAGAATCTCCATGTACACTTTTATATCAAAAAGAACCATATTCATCATCATGTCATTCGCATCTGAAGCTTTTTCAGCTTTGGAGTCTGGGGTCCGCTTTACCAGTCTGATTGCTGATTTTGGCTAAACTTCAATATTTTCCGTGATGCGACTGCTGTCTAACCTTCACAACCCGAAGGCGATATCTAAGTATTGCAGTTAGACCAATTACGGGACTTTTGAAGGCTAAGGAAACCCGTAACGACTGCCACTAGATGTTCGTTTAGCAACCGGAACCAACGGCTTAACGTGGTTTCTCAGGCACGACCAGACCAGTGCAAATATTCATATTCATGCATACAAATATTTGCACTGCGCGGGAATTGGACCTGCGCCTCCTTGTGCAGCGGTCGCGTTCGCTGTCGCAAAAAGAACTATATTATAGTTTACAAATTCATCGACAGAATAATTTATTCATATAATTCCAATCAGTTCGTTCACGCATATTAAACACGAGCAAATGAACCAATAGTTGAGCTATAAACTTCCGAAACTAATCAATAACATAGGTTTGTTTGCAAAATTCGAGAAATCATATTTCAACTCACGTACCGACTTTGAAAAAATATGTAAGCAATGATGAAGGTTGTAATTGTATCAGGAAAAACATTAGGACGAAGTCATATTACGGAAAATGGGAGAGAAATGGGTTCTATTAATTTTATTATGATGCTATTATTCGTAGCGTCTTTGCAAGTAACGTTGTTACCGCTACGTCTTTCGTCTAGTCTGGTTTCCTTGCGAAAAAGATAAGGTATTTCAAACAGGTCTGATCTACTTTTGTACATGATAATATTGTACTAAATGAAGACTATGTTTTAATTAAGATAATGGTGTCAGTTACGTTTTTATAATGATGCAAACTAGCACCTTTGAGGAAGACAATATTGCTATCAATTGCAATCATTTTAAAACATGTTGTTAATCCATTCCTCGAAATTATCGTTCGAAAAATATGTCTCCTGAACAACCTCAATGACGCAATGAATATTATTAAACTGTCAAATGAAACTCTTTCCTACTGATTGTGTGTTATAGATGAATTCTGGATAGTTTTCCTTGACATTGTTCGTCGAACTATTGAGCTGAACGACAAATTTTACATGTGTGCACAGACTGCATAATTTTGATCAATACAATATGTGTTTTTGAAGTGAAACTTCTTTACGCACGCTTGACTTGGGGAGTAAGCTGGCGAACGCGTGACGTAAGCGTTACGAAAAGTGATCGGGCAAGGCGAACGTAAGTTAAGTGGGGGATATAAGCACAGAGGCGCCCGTGGCGCGAGCTTGGTACTACAAGGTCTACAACGAGTATTTTTTTTTTTCAATAAAAATAGAAGATCTATGCAAAAATATTAATTTACCAATGAAACCATGAAATAAATTTAAATATTTATAGAAAATTAGTATATGTATATGTGTATACATGTATATATTGTACACACACATATATATATATATATATACATACAGATGAAGCGAAAGAAGTTTCACTTCAGTCGTGTGGTCCCACACTCGTTGTGGGCACACTCGTTTTTTTTTTCAATGAACCATTTTTTAACCGACTTTAAAAAGGAGGAGGTTACTCAATTCGACCGTATATATGCTTTTTTATGTTTGTTCGCGGATAACTTCGTCGTTTATGAACCGATTTTGATAATTATTTTTCTGTTGGAAAGAAGACATTCCCAAGGTAGTCCCATGATAAGGACATCAGGGTTTGATGGTGGAAGACCAGAGAAATCAAGGGGAACTTTCAAAAATCGTAGGGGCAACCAGTGCGTTTGTAAGTTTTTTCATTAAGTATTTTAGCGTCAGCATCCAGTCTAACCAGATACAGCTGAACAGTACTTTTCACAACTAAAAAGTGTAAAATAAAATAAAAACTTTTTTTACAAAAAAAAAAAAAAACAACCGACTTCCAAAAAACACTACAAAGTGAAAAATAACTAATTTCGGAAGTCGGTGTAAAAAACTAATATACAAAACCCAAAGACACCGACTTCCGAAATTAGTTATTTTTCACTTTGTAGTGTCTAAAAGTGTTTGTACATACCTACTCACAGAAACAATTTGAGTATGATATGATTTTTAAAAGCTCACTTTCAAGAATAAAATAAACACAGACACTCATCATTCTCCACATGTGTAAAACCAATCGAGTGAAAACTTACAATATGCTTAAGATTTGAACTCACGGCTCAGTGATTCATGTATCTACCTGCACACGAATCGAGCCAGATCATAATAAATTCGTATATTCAGCGTTCTCCCTATAATATTGAATTTATGTAATGCAAAGATAGTTTAGTTCCAATGTTCAGCAGCTTCAACGATGTTTCCGCATGCTAATTAGTGTATGCCCTGTGGAGTAGGACCAGCATTGAGCCAAGCAAATTTGCCATCGATGTAATCACTTAACTTACAATACGGTTGGCTACACAGTGTGCATTTAACACAACATTTAATTTTGTCTCTTACGAAACAGTTTAGTAAGTCAATATTTTAAACACTTCAATGAAAATTCTTAGCTTTCGGCTAAATTAAAATTCAATATAAGTATTACATGTTACATCACCCACATAACAATCTCATCCCTAACCAGTTTCACCAAAAACAGCTTCTTACAGTCCGTTTACGGAAAATAAAAGATTCCAATTACCTCCCAAATTGCTTTCATTGCATCTAAAAGGACGTTTTAAAGGCACACCCTTCCACGTTTTAGAGGACCCCGAGCCCCTAAGAATGTATGAATATTTTTGTGACCGGATATTGCTCCCAGACAAACCCCTTTCAGCTTTCACTCTGTATTTCAAAAGCTTCAGGAATTCACGAGTTGAATTAAAGTCTGTGGTGACGAGAAATTAAAATAGGTGGAGTATTGTCTATTCATTTGACGTCTAATTTTAATATTTAATTGCTTTGATGAATATTCACTGTTTGAAATTACGTTCTAGTGTCTGTTTACATGACTTAATAGTATTAGAGGGGAATACATAAACAATTCCTTTATGCTCCACCAAGCATCATCCCTGTCTAATTTCAATATTATTGTTACCTTAGTGGAACTAGTAGGTAGAGTGAAATTGGTTCTGTCAATTAGAATAGAATGGAATACTTTTTATTATGTTCATCATATAAATAACAGAACATAAAATAAAACATTACAAAGGAAGGCACAATGCACTGCAATTAATGAGAAATAAGAAAAGGTTCTTTTTTTTCTTAAAGCAGCTAGTCGTATTAAACATAGACGCATATTAGTTGTAGCATATTTGTCGGTCTCCGTGGCGCAGCGGTCAATACGCCTGCCTGCGCCGTGGAGGCCCCGGGTTCGATCCCCGGCCAGGTCATGATGGAAAACGATCTTTTCCTGATTGGCCTTGGTCTTGGATGTTTATCTATATATGTATCTATTATAAAATATAGTATCGTTGAGTTAGTATCCCATAACACAAGTCTCGAACTTACTTTGGGGCTAGCTCAATCTGTGTGATTTGTCCGTATTTATTTATTTATATATTTATTTATTATTAGTAGTTAACTAATAAGGTTACCCCTTAATACTCACACATGAACAACAAGTGTCCACGATAGAGGTAACTATCATATCGCAAACCTCTTGGTTATTCATAAGAAACAGAAAAGCGAAAAAGAACGGAGAAGAAAAGAAATGTATCCAAAGTTATTCCAAAGCAAATTCTTAAACAGCTGAGCCGTCGATGGATTTGACGTTCAATCATATCTATTCGAGGCTTACGCAGCTTACGAAGCTTAAAGGACCCGTTTTTTACATTTCAGGGATGATATAAAATTTCCTATGTAAAAGTATCGCGCTCTTAATCCACCGCGTGCAAACGGATGATAGGATAAATGGTGTTGCGAATTTTTCATAACCGGTTCCAGATTTTGTATGTTTTTTCTTTCAAATTAAGCTGACTAAGCTAAATCCGATCATGGATTTAACTTTTTGTTTTGAATTTTTAATAACGTTTTTTTTTTAACAAACATGTAAAGTTTTTGCATCCATACCTAGTAGTTCTAATAAGAGGCGGCTGTGTAATAAAAGAAAGAATATACTTTTAATTAGCACAGACAAAAGACAACAAATAAAAATAAAATAGGGTATAAACCCCGATGTAAAAAATAGCACTAAGTGTGCCTCACGGATGCATCAAAAAAGCCCAGTTCAGCAAAAATGACAGACATGAGACAACTAATGCCTGATGCTGGCTTTCGACTGAACCCGACTGTGAAGCTATCTCAATTTGAAAACAACGTATAGTGTGGTTTTATGAAACTACGATAAAAGTGAAACTTTAGACCACGCGTTCTGATCATGAGCGCTTTTCACTTTAATACTACTCCGCGGCCGACCGTCACGCGACATGCGACATGAAAATTAACTTAAAAAATACGTCTAATTTCCCTAGATTTTGACATATGTTTGCCGCCGAGATGAGATTGTGATTAGATTTGGAACGTTTAAAATTACAAAAATTAGGGCCCTGATACATATGTGTGAGGGACAGATGTATGTAAATTAGTTTTACACTGCAATGTAACGCATGTATGCAAAATCAGCTAAAATAAATATGTGTTAGACAAAAGATGGTAACGAATAGCTAATTAAACGACCACATGATAGACCTTCGCTTATGTATCATCATCGACCTTTTAATCGTCCCACTGCTGGGTACAGGTCTCCTCTCATACAGAGAAGGATTGAGCGTAATCACCACGCTTGCTCAATGCGGGTTGGCGATATCAGACTTAAAGTCCAGGTTTCCTCAAGATGTTTTCCTTCACCTTCAGTCATTGGTGTCCAAGATATACTTAGAAAGTACATATAACTTCAGAAAAGTTACATTGTTACTGGCCTGACCTGGAATCGAACCCGCGCCCTCATACTTGAGAGGCTCTTTTAACCACTAGGCTTGTGTATGGGTGGATCGAATATAGTAAGCTACGCTAGCCGCGAGTGGTGTGTGAATGTAACCATGTACATGCCAAGTTCCCTCAGCTCCTTGCCTCGTAAAGCTCCCCGTTTGTCATTCGTGGACCTTTGACAGTCGCTGCAGGGTGTGAGGATAGGGATGTTTCCTGGGTAAAAATAATTGATTCTAATTGAATAGGAAGAAAGACGGCAGTTGAATGAAGTGATGCAATGTGAAACCCAACAACACGACCAACGATGCTGCGCCAGAGAGAGATTAATCTGGAGACCCTCCACGACCAAACTCCCGACACAACAACATTTGGCGCATCGTACCCGGCACTCCTCGCAACACAACTGCTCAGACCCGTCCTCTGTATATCTTCACCAGACGCTCCAGGAGCGGAACATATAAAAAAAAAAAACATATCAAAACCTACACGGGTACCGGAAAACCGCATGGCGCAGCAAGTATTTTAGAAAGTGCCTAAGTTTAGTTTTTAGAGTTTACAAAAATTTGTGAAATCTATATATATAAAAGAAAGTCGTGTTAGTTACATCATTTATAACTCAAGAACGGCTGAACCAATTTGGCTGAAAATTGGTAAGGAGGTAGCTAAGAACTGGGAGAAGGACATAGGATACTTTCTATGCCGCTCCCCGTCGTTCCTGTGGGAATAAATGAGCTTCTTTGTTTCGACTTCTCCTACACTTTTATGCTACCCTGGTACATTGCACCTCCACAAAGCAGGCAAAACAAAACCTCTTCCATTGATTTAATGATGAATGAGCTTCATTGTTTCGAATTCTCCTACGCTTTTCTGCTAACCTGATGATACCTTGCACCTCCTCAAAGTAGGCAAAATAAAATTCATCCATATAATATGATTTTAGTAATGATAATGACTTTAATGTTTCAACTTCTCCTACACTTTTGTGCTACCCTGGTACCTTGCACCTCCACAAAGTAGGCAAAATAAAAGTTCTTCCATGTATTATCTATTTACAACAAAAATACCTCCACAAAGTAGGCAAAATAAAAGTTCTTCCATGTATTATCTATTTACAACAAAAATATTGTTGTTTATTCAACATCTTTTCTTTCACAATTGTTTCGAGTTTCTACACTTTTGTGCGACCCTGTTACCTTGATTAGGCAAAACAAAATTTCTTCCATTGATTTAATGATGAATGAGCTTCATTGTTTCGAATTCTCCTACACTTTTTTGCTACCCTGGTACCTTGCACGTCCACAAACTATGCACAATAAAACCTTTTTCATGTATTATGATGATTTGATATTAATGAATGAGCTTTTTTATTGTTTCGATTTTTCCTACACTTTTGTGCTACCCTGGTACCTTGTACGTCAACAAACTATGCACAATAAACCTTCTTTCATGTATTATGATGATTTGATAATGATGAATGAATGAGGTTTATTGTTTCGACTTCTCCTACACTTTTGTGCTACCCTGGTACCTTGCACCTCCACAAAGTAGGAAACACGTGTCCAGTATTTTTAAGTAAAAAATTTCAAAAAGATATATTGAAAAACCACAAAGTTATAAGCTTGCTATTCTACTTGGTTGTCCCAACATAAATATGGTCAATGATCCGCGGGCGAGCGAGCGCGGTGCGTTGACCTCTAGCGTCAGCTGTTGCGCGCGCGCAATACTATGATGTATCGTAAGCTGCGTGACGCACTCGGTAACTACACTGTAACAATTTCTAAATGTATTTGGGACAAAATATAACATGGTGTCAAAATTATTGGAATCGATTCAGTTGCTTATTCACTATTTATTTATAAACTCAAGAACGGCTGAACCGATTAGGTTGAATATTGGTGGGAGGTAGCTAAGAACCCGTTCCCGTCGTTCCCATGTGACGTGACATAAGACGTGGTATAACAAAACGCAACTGACATGGAATAACAAACCAACTCATTCAAAATGTAAGTCAGCGATTCATATACCAAAAATGGCATAACGAAAAGCAAATGACAGCTGAGCATATTTAAAAAAAAGTCTAACCGGTTGAAGCAATTGTTTAAAGCAAAGAATATAAATACTCTCTGCTGGTTTAAAGTTTCTAATAAAAAACCACAAAGCCAACTTCAACTTCAAAATTTCTAATATTGTATTGCTGTGCCATTTATCATCAATAAAAATACCATCCCGCGACCAAGACCATCAAATCTTTCTCAACAATGCCGTAGTGCAAGAGTAAATCGAAACATTCTGAATGAAAGCACTGAAGAAGAGCAAGAAATTGCACGTGAAGAGCGTCGCCTTAGTATGACTCGACTTCGTTCTTCTCACTCACAACAGCAAAGGGAGGCGGCAGTCCGTGAAACTGCTCCGTTGACAATGCGAAATCGGCGAACAAACCTCAGAGATCATCATGATCATCATCAATCTTTTTATCGTCTCATTTCTGGGCACAGGTCTCCTCTCATGCAGAAAAGGATTGAGCGTAATCACCACGCTTGCTCAATGCGGGGTGGCGATTTCAGACTTATAAAGTCCAGGTTTCCTCAAGATGTTTTCCTTCACCTTCAGTCATTGGTGTCCTAGATATACCTAGAGAGTACGTATCACTTTAGAAAAGTTACATCGATACTTGCCTGACCTGGAATCGAACCCGCGCACTAATACTAGAGAGGCTGGTGTTTTAACCACTAGGCCACCACGACATCTCAGAGATCAACAGCTAGATAATTTACGAAGCACAGGTAGAAATTCATAATTTCTTTCACAAGGTGCTACAATAAATAAATGTCAAATAAAAAAATCATGGATTTTTTACTTTTTCAATTAGGAACTGATTTCAATTAGAAATAATAATATTTTTTTTTTTATTTACAATGTTCCTAATTGAAAAAGTAAAAAATGTGATCATGTGATATTTATTGCCTTTAAGGCGGAACAAAGTTCGCCGGGTCAGCTAGTACTTGTATAAAAACCACATTTAGTCTGTATAGAAATGAGGGCTTTAATACTTTGTGTATACTTTGTGTACAGACAAAATCCATTAGCTTAGCAAAGCAAAACACAGGCTGTTTATTAGATCCTTAAAAACTTCAGTTAAGACTTAAAATTTACTAACAATATAAATCGTGAGGTCGTGAGGATGTATATATGGCTGGATGTCTGTTACTTCTTCACACAAAAACTACTGAACTATTAAACTTTTTTTCGGTGGTAGGCCACAATATTGGCTGCCGGCAGAAGTTGCCACCCACTAGGCAAAGTCTTGCCGCCAAAAAATCCATGGTTTTCCGGCATGATGTCTGGTGAAGCCGTACGGAGGACTGATCTGAGCAGTTGTGTTGCGATGTGTGCCGGGTATGATGCGCCAAATGTTATTGTGTCTGGAGTTTGGTCGTGGAAGGTCTCCAGATCAACCTCCCTCTGGCGCAGCATCATTGGTCGTGTTGTTGGGTTTAACATTGCATCATCTCACTCAATTGCCGTCTTCCTTCCTACTCACTCAGTTTTTTTTTTTTTTTTTGGGTGAATATGCTATTAATAAACTAGTGCTTACCATCGGGTGGGCTTGCGATCAAGCACTAGTTTAGTATTAAACAAAAAAATAAGAAGAACCGATTTTGATGAAATTTGGCATACTGATCCTTTAGTACCACATATAATACTTATATCTCCATATTGGCACAGAATCGAAACTAAACGGGGGTGTGTTACCACGGGACGCAGATAGTTACAAGACAATACAAGTAAAATATATAATAATATCTACTTGCCAGATGTTTCCAAATGGAATATAACTGATAACAAAAGCTAAGCCTTTTCCTACTAAGAATGTTAGGAAAAAAAATGAGAGTGTATTTCACGACTGTCCATTGAGCCTTTTATTAAAGATTATTTTCCACAGTCTTCCATTGTGTTTTGCATTATTGTCTGCATAAGTAATATTAAACAGTTCTAGAATCCGGGCTGTTTAATTGGATCCAGAAGAACCCTGTGTAATACATTAATAGTATTAGTTGGAATCATTACTATTCAGATACTATTTTTAACGATTGGTAGAGTTCAAAACGTATTATAAAATCGGGTATAAGCCACGCGTAAAAAATAGTTTGCAGAGCAGTTTGCTGACACATTATTATAAGTGTTTTGATGACACAGTTGCCACAGTGTCGCGATAGACTGCTGCACTGCGTGACGCGTGTTTGTTCCCGGGCGGAACATATATCTGTATAGCCTACAAATATTTATGTTCCGGGTCTGGCTTTTTGTGTATGTGTGATTGCAAGTGTGGGCCAAAAATAAAAAAAAATCAAGTAATCATTGTGTCATATGTGTTCTAAAGAAATAGAGGGGCGACTATGTTTTGACACGATATAAATACTTTTCTTTCATAAATGTGTTTATGTAATTTCTCGGTGGTAGGCCATAACATCGGCCGCCGGCAGAAGTTACCACCCACCAGACAAAGCCTTGCCGCCAAGCGATTTGTCGTGTTCCGGCATGATGTCGGGTGAAGCCGTACGGAGGACGGGTCTGAGCAGTTGTGCTGCGATGTGTGCCGGGTAAGATGCGCCAAATGTTGTTGTGTCGGGAGTTTGGTCGTGGAGGGTCTTCAGATCAATCTCCTTTTGGCGCAGCATCGTTGGTCGTGTTGTTGGGTTTAACATTGCATCACCTCGCTCAACTGCCGTCTTCCTTCCTATTCGCCCAGTTTTTCTCAGTGAATAAGCTCTTAATAAACTAGCGCGCTTTACCATCAACGATCGCATCACTGCTTACCATCAGGCGGGATTGCGGTCAAGCGCTAGTTTATAATTATTAAAAAAAAAAATGTCATGTCACAATTTTTTTAGAAAACCGTTACGTTTCACGATTGTTATAGTCATTTAAATTGCATAGTGAAATGGTCAGAGGCTCGATGAATAATCGGGTATCCTGTAACGTCACAATATGAAAATTTAAGTCAACCGTGTAAGGCTGCGTTTTCACTATAGATGTATTGTGACACAAACGTTAGACAACAAATAAATAAAAATATAGATAAAATAAATCGTGTAAATTCCCATGTATGAAACTAGCAGAAAAGTGTGCCTACAGCAGCGCCAAAAAGATCCTGTTTAGCAAAAATGCCACACAGCGCTTATTATACTAATTTAAAGAACGTTCACAGTCTGACCTCATTTTCAATCTATCAAAAAATACTTCTAATTTCCCTACATTTTGACTAGATGACTGACGAGTGATGTCTTCAAGGCTAGAGTGAATAGACTCTTAATAAACTAGAGCGCTTTACCATCAACAATTGCATCACTGCTTACCATTAGGCAAAATTGCGGTCAGAGCATACTTGTAAAAAAAAAGATTTTGAGCTTTATAAATTACAAGAATCGGGGCCCTGGTGTGAGATGTGAAGGAGGTATACATAATATGCTTTATACTGCAACGTGAAATGTGTATTTATACTCCGTAACAACTTATTCTGATGCACCGTATGCTCCACCGCGTCCTCAAGGCGATCCACACAATGGTGACACTCTGACGTTTCCTCCTTATACGGAACAGAAATCTCCTACAGTACCGTGAGGATCTGAGTCAGGAGGAAAATGAGGGCGCCATGGCGCCTCTCTAGCCACTCCTGCCTAAAAGCACCTTACATTCACCTGAAAGCCGGAAGCGCGAGGCCATATTTAATTCGATTGCAAGCCGCAAATCGCAAAACAATGAATAATAAAGGTCATTTTTAATTAAAACAAAACGATATTAATTTTCGTTTCGCAGTATTCCCTGCAGATGAGTGGTTAGAAATATGAGTTTGTAAAAGGTTAAAATGTTTATTTTAATTAAACATTTTAATGAAGAAAAGTTTAAATATCATAAAATTATGTGTTGAATATGAATTTCTGTTACCATATCGTTTTGTTTAACTACATATTTATTCACGAGTCTGCTAAAAGGGTTGAATCAATTTTGATATTTTAATAGCAGATCTGGATAAATTAGTGTTTAGGTACTATAGAGGAATGGGTTCATTTATTTCTGGTGGTACGAAGAATTTAATGTGAACATCATCATCACCATTTGAGCCGTAAGAAGTCCACTGCTGGGCATAAGCCTTTCCCAAGGATCGCCACAACAACCGGTCCTGAGCCTCCCGCATCCAGCGGTTTCCTGCGACCTTCACCAGGTCGTCGGCCCACCCACGCTGCGTCTTCCGGTGCGTGGTCACTACTTGAGTACCCGTCGACCCCATCGGGCATCGGTCCTACGGGTAATCTGCCCGGCCCACAGCCATTTTAGTGTTGTAATTCTTTGGGCTATGTCGGTGAAACCCCAAGCATAGCCCTCTTCATAGCCCTTTGCGGCAATTGCAGTAACTTCACACTATAGTGGACTGTATAAAAAAAGATTCATTGGAATTAAAATGTTGGTTCCAAATCAGACTCGAATGGCGTGCCGGTTTGTGACGATGGCACACATGTTCCCTCATACATTTTTTTTTTGTTGCGTCATGTTTCACCATTTTGACCTGGAATGTCGCTTAATATCCATCTAATAAAATCATTGAAACCAACGAAACGTCTATCACACTTCCCATTGTGAGTTATATTCCACTTTATCAAATTGTCTGCCTGTCTAATGAAAAGAGAATTGAACAATGAGCATATGTAAGTTTATTTTAAATACATTAGTACTAGGTTTGAGCTTGTACAAATTAAGCAGACATTGGTACCGATACCCTTGTATTCAAACTAAATTCAAGGTCAGTACGTTCATCTTTTTCTTTCTATTTCACTAAGAAAAAGACATATGATAAATATTAGTTTAGTGCTATCGGAAGGAAGTAAGCCGTAATCCACCGCATGCACCCTGTTCTAGTTGATTCTAGTGATTTTAGGACATGCCAAGTTCCTCACCATGTTCTTCTTAACTGTTTTGAGAGCGGTGGTGATAGAATAATTTACAAAAAGTAAAGTCAATATCTAGATTTTTACCCATTACCTTACGCTATTTTATTCTATGATGAAACAGAATAGAATAAATACTCTTTATTATGTTCACCATCTAATATATAAAATTCTCGTGTCACGGTGTTCGAACTTAAACTCCTCCGAAACGGCTCGACCGATTTTGATGAAATTTTTGTGCTTATCCGGTATCTATGAGAATCGGCCAACATCTATTTTTCATCCCCTAAATGTTAGGGGTAGTCCACCCCTAATTTTTTTTAATTATTTATATGGCAAAACAACGTTTGCCGGGTCAGCTAGTATATGTATAAATTACAGAACATAAATATGAAGATTTTACAAGAGATAAGACAATGGGCGGTCGTATTGATAACAGCGATATTTTACAAGAGATGAGACAATGGGCGATCTTATTGATAAAAGCGATATTTTACAAGAGATGAGACAATGGGCGGTCTTATTGATAAAAGCGATATTTTACAAGAGATGAGACAATGGGCGGTCTTATTGATAAAAGCGATATTTTACAAGAGATGAGACAATGGGCGGTCTTATTGATAAAAGCGATATTTTACAAGAGATGAGACAATGGGCGGTCTTATTGATAAAAGCGATATTTTACAAGAGATGAGACAATGGGCGGTCTTATTTATAAAAGCGATATTTTACAAGAGATGAGACAATGGGCGGTCTTATTGATAAAAGCGATATTTTACAGATAACCGCCTCCGTGGCGTAGCGGTAGCAAACGCGGCCGCTGCGCAAGGAGGCGCGCGTTCGATCCCTGCGCAGTGCAAATATTTGTATGCATGAATATGAATATTTGCACTGGTCTGGTCGTGCCTCGGAAAGCACGTTAAGCCGTTCGTCCCGGTTGCCATACGAACATCTAGTGGCAGTCGTTACGGGTTGTTGGAGTCCTCAAAAGTCTAATAATTGGTTTAACTGTTTAGCCAAAACGAGCAGTTAGACTGGTAAAGCGGACCCCAGACTCCAAAGCTGAAAAGCTACGGATGCAACTGGGATTAACGCTGAGATGATGATGATGATCTTATACAGATAACCTTTGGAATAGCAAGGGGAAGGAGAGACGAATAGTGTAAGTAGTCTATGTAGTATTAGTAGTATTTCGATAATAAAATAAATATCGGTGGTAGGCCATAACATCGGCCGCCGGCGGAAGTTACCACCCACCAGACAAAGCCTTGCCGCTAAGCGATTTGTTGTGTTCCAGCATGATGTCTGGTGAAGCCGTACGGAGGACGCGTCTGAGCAGTTGTGTTGCGATGTGTGCCGGGTACGATGCGCCTAATGTTGTTGTGTTGGTAGTTTGGTCGTGGAGGGTCTTCAGATCAATCTCCCTTTGGCGCAGCATCGTTGGTCGTGTTGTTGGGTTTAACATTGCATCACCTTTTTTTTTTTTTTTTTTTTTTTTTTTCCGGGGTGGAAATCCTCATAGGATGCCCGCCGCCCTGGGGTGGGCGACGGGGTATGTCAGACTTTTACTGACTAAAACCACCCCGGTGTGTCTTCTATCACGAGCGCACGTGGGGCCGCGGGAGTCTAAATTCTTCCACGGCCCCACCCTCGTGCTGGCCCGGTCTGTCCGGGCCTCCTCTCCTGCACGGGGTAGTGGGGTGTTAAACTACCCCGTGCATCACCTCAAAGGCGCGCGCCGAAACTCGCGCGCGCCTTCACCTCGGGGTCCATCAATAGGGGGGCGGGGACTTCCCCATGTCCCTCGCCCCTGGACCCATTCATGGGGGGCGGAAGAGGGCGTTATCCGCCCTTCTTCGGCGCCCGGTGCGTCTTCTGCGGCCCGGGAAGGGAGTTGATATCTCCCTCTCCCGTTCCGCAGCTTCCTTCTGCAACATTGCATCACCTCGCGCAACTGCCGTCTTCCTTCCTATTCGCTCAGTTTTTCTGAGTGAATAGGCTATTAATAAACTAGCGCGCTTTACCATCAACGATCGCATCACTGCTTACCATCAGGCGGGAATGCGGTCAAGTGCTAGTTTATAACTATTAAAAAAAAAAAAATGTCATCATCATGGTTTCTCGTATTGCAGGCCATTTGCTTACATAGCATACCAATCAGCCTATTATGTTCCCACTTTTGAGATACAGGTCTCCTCTTGGTGAGATGGTGTGGGCCGTAATCTACCACGTGAATCCAGTGCCGGTTGGTAGATGTCACATGTCTTCGAAGTTTTTGACTCTAGGGCATGCCGGTTTCCTCACAATGTTTTTTTTCACCATTTTGAGAACAGTGGTGTTGAAATAATTTACACAAAGTAATGCACTTGACAGGGTGCGAACCTACGACCAACTCGTTAGTCACGGCCGACGCCATAGGGCCACTGCTGCTCTAAAAATTCGCTTATCTACTGATGACTAATAGAATACAAACGTAACATTGTGTTTTATGTCAATTGCCAAAGCAAAATAATTTAAGACCAGGATTATGTCAATCCAAACCACTAAATGCCTCATTAATAGCCGTTGAAATCCAACCAGCATAAGCCATTGTAACGATTCACAAATAATTCAAGTCTTGTGTTTATGCTGCAGCAGCCACTGAGAATCGGATGTGGTGTACCGCACGGGAATCTCGTTAATCTTATATAAGGAGCGTCGCAGTATGTCGGCGACCTATTGCATAATGGTCTGGCTTTATTGGAAAACTTTTCAATAAAGTTTTATGTTTTGTGAAAAGAAAAGAGATTGCATGTCAAATACTCGAAGTTTCACGAAGCAGTAGACTTCCAGTAATACACATAAGGATTAGTCAAACATAAAGGTTTTTTTGTTATTTGTTTTCAAAATAAAGAGTCATTTATGTAAATTAGTCTTTGAATTAGTACTTTTTTAAACGTCCAAATTTCAAAAGACATCATCATCATCTCAGCGTATAATCCCGGTTGCACCCGCGGCTTTCGCGTTGGAGCCCGAGGTCTGCTTTCTTATTTATACGCTTCCATTTCGCACGATCTCTGGCATCCCATGGTGTCAGATTGTTGGCACGCATGTCATCTCTTACAACCTCAAGCCAGCACTTCTTTGCTTCCTCGCTTGTTCTGGCCTGGCGGAGGCGCCATGGCAAGACATTTCTTCTGCTTGTGTCGCTCAAGCACAGGCCACGCCTCATTTCCATACAGAAAAACAGGTCTAATGATTGTCTTATAGACATTTTGGAATCACAGATGACACCAGTCACCTCACGCCATTTTGCCCAAGCTGCGGAAATGCGTGCCTTAACGTCGCGATCACCACCACAGACCCCAAGTATTAAAATTGGTCTGTGCACTGGACCATGTCTCCGCCTATGCACACAGACATAGGGTCTCTGGTGTTGCTGACCATGTACACCGTCTTCGCCACATTGAGTTTAAGAACTCCGTTCTCAAGCGAGTTCTTCCACGCATTCATCCGCCTCACCAACCGTGCCCTGTCCGCGACTGCCAGCGCGATATCATCAGCAAACATGAGCACCCAGGGAGGTTGCTCATGCAAATCCTTGATGCTGTCTGACAAGACGTCCAATATCACGCTGAATAGGAACGGACTAAGGACGGCTCCCTGGTGAACTCCGACGGTGATCTGAAAGGGATTAGTGTCGCCAACAGCGGTACTAACAACAGAATCGGAATTGAGGTACATGTCTCGAATTATGTCATCATAGACTTCTGATACCCCTCTGGACCACCTTTCAAAAGACAGTCCCCCTTAATGCCAATGTAATGTTCGCCTTTTGCTACTTTGTTGGAATTTCCTGGAGTTGGCAAAAATTCGAACGTTACACCAATTATATATATATATTTTTAATGGAGCTTTGCAAATTGTGATGATTGTGATAAAAAAATAACTGTTTACATAACTGTAATAAGTAGGTATTATTTACATGAATCACATATTAGAATTGAATTTTACCTCTAGGATCATTTACATTTTAATTTAATATTACAAGCTTTTTCTTTAATGTGAATGAAGCCGTATCAAAAGGCAATGTTTCCTTCGTACAAATGGTTAATGAATGACAATCGCCTTTGAGAAAGCTGCCCATGAATAGTAAGCTCAGCAAAAAAAAGCCTTTGTACTAAACATAAAGAATCGAACTTTTTATTCACTCTTGAGTTGCGAATAAAATTAATTATAGCAGTTGCTTCTAGGACGTTTTAACTTTCAATTATTCTCATATAACTTTTTTTCTTAAACAATAAAAACTTTATTCACAATGATACAAAAATTACGACTTACATGCAAACATTTTAATACCAAAATTATTCTAATTTAACTAAAACTATTCACAAACTAAAATATTGAGTCGAAAATTTAATCCACATCGCAGTCGGCTGGTTGTGTACCCAAGAGACTGACGACATTGCCACATTGTATGGCAATTGGCAATGCTTAACTTTTGGCTATCGTAAATGCCAGCCCTCGAGTCGTGGAAAGTCTTGACAAGTCGTTTTGAAATTTCCTTAAAAGACTATGTGAATTTGGGCTCTACAGTATGAGGGTTTCAATCCTAAAAGACTCGAAAGTATAATTATGAGTAAGGTTTGTGCATCTCGCAAGTAGAGTTTTCTGTGCAACTAGGATACATACAATTTCCCAACATCAACCTTTGGACAAGCGCGCGCCAGACCTGTCTGGTCAGAGGATCTTCCCTTTTCTATGAAGGATGTGTGAACTTCACACCCACTGGTATAATTGAATGAGAAGAAATGGGAGAAAAGGACATGTTCTGTTGAACCCAAATAAAGCAAGCAAAGCAAGGGCAGGAGGATAATGATGATATCTACTCAAATTACCAGAATCTCGATAACCTTGTTTAGTGTGTTAATACTTGGTTAAGCTTCATAAGCTCTTAAGGAATGCGGGTACTAACTTTAATCTAATCGATAGTACACAAGTTTTCAACTAGTCTAGATACAGACCATGTCTGCTGAAGATATTGCTTAGTGCTATTATGTATACAATTTTATTTGAATGTCAACTAAAATTAATACATTGCAAAGAATTATTACTAATGATAATGATGCAGGTCATATTGAGAAGATGAATGGAAGGCAATTTAAGTATTAATTATTACAGACAAGGTCAAAATTAAACAACTTGGTTGTCCACTGGCATGTCTGCCACAAAAGGACAGGGTTAAACCTATTGTAAAAATTGTATTGTAAATATATGAAATGAAATGAAATCGTTTATTAAGCAAGTAGGATCAGCGATCACTTTTACACGTCAATTTTTTTTAACCTAGATGAAGCCAGCATTTCCTAACTGACTACCTCTGAGAAGAAATAGCCGAAACAAACTCAGGGATCGTCGTCTTTTTTCAAGTCCAGACATTAAAAATTAGATTTTTTACAATAATTTACGTTATAATTACGCATATTGCTTAGTAACAATACAACCCGGCGTCTGTATGGTTGGGTCAATATGACTCGCGCAATTTTCAATTGTTTGTATCTTTTAAGAATCGAACGCGACGTTGCCGTACTTCTCAGTAGCTGGAGTTAAGACATCACCTTTCTTGTTTTATGCCACAGTTTAGTTGTCGTGCGACTGCACCGGGAGTTACACGTGCGCAAACGTCAAAAAGGTAAATATGACCCAACTATACAGTCAATGTAACAATTATGCGCCATTTTAGTAGTTAGTGTAAAAAGATTATAATTTCCGTATTCTGTTATTTGTAGGTTATAATTTAAAATGGATCGTGATGAATGTGAGCGGCAGCGTATTTTAGCAATTTTAGAGCAATCTGATTCAGAGAAAAGTGGAATTTCGTCAGAAAGCGAGCTTCCAAAATGATGTTACGATTGTATCTCATATCCCTAAAAAAAACAAAGTGGTATTACTTATGTCCAGTCTTCACCATGATGCAACAATTGATGAGTCGACAGCAGAAAAGCGTAAACCTGAAATTAACACCTTTTACAATATGACTAAAGGCGGGGTTGATGTTGCTGACGAACTTTGTACCACATACAACGTTAGCCGTAACACGAAGAAATGGCCTAAAACAATATTTTATGCTGTGCTGAATATGTCTGCAATAAATGCATATACAATACATAATAAAAATAATAATCAAATTGTAAAACGGCGCCAATTCCTCAAAAAGTTAGGCCTTGCTCTCGTAAATAACCACTTGAATACTCGCCAAGACGTCGTGCAGTTGCCGAGAGAAACGCGAAAGAGAATCAGAGATTTTCTTGATGGAGAACCATCTGAGGAGCCACCTGCAAAAGTACAAGGTGTACGGAAAAGGTGTCAAGTTTGCCCAGCCAAAAAAGATCGCAAAACGACGCATACATGCACAAACTGTCACAAGTTTATTTGTCCCGAACATAATGTTCCGTACTGCAAAGAGTGCTGTGATATGTTGCAAGAATGAGACTAACTTAGGACTGTTTTATTTTTATTTTGATTTAAGTTTGAAAGATCTCGTTTTCAACTACACCAAAACGATAATTGTAAGATTATAAGTGAACATTTATGTTATTTTATAGTAACGAGACTGAGGATGTCTATTTTTGTTGATTATTTTTGTATGTTTTTTCATAACTCAAACAAAGATGCTACGATTAGTTAAATTGCCTTTTATTTCTGCTGCATAACCTTAAAATTAGTGTTCTAACTAAAATATACTCATAATTATATTTATTATATATTTAAAGTTCATCAAAATAAAGGCTTCTACATTTCAGGGTAATTTTGACCCACTTGACAGTCGGTGTAACAATTTTCTACCATACAGACGCCGGGTTAACAGAGCGAGCAGCTCAGTCCCAAGCTTTTTTGTCTTCTAAATAATTTGTGATTTTATAATACCCCTTTTTGCAAAGTTTGGCCTTTATATAGTTTTTATATCGTTTAATAGGTAAATTTCGAATCATCAATCATAATATCATCATCATCAACCTTTTTATCACCACACTTGCTCAATACGGGTTGACAATTTCAGATTTAATGTCCGGGTTTCCTCAAGATGTTATCCTTCATCTTATAATCAGTAAAAATATGTAAATAAATAAATAAAGTAATTATAAGGAGAGTATAAATGCCAAAGGGGCGCCCTAGAAAGACATATTACGTCTTGCTAACACAAAACCATGTTTGTTAGTTATTTAGGCTTAACATCTTTTAAACACGTCATTATTAGGTATATGGAATTTAACGTAACACAAAATGTTTAAGTTATTGTGTAACACCCATACCCCCTTATGGATCTAGTGGGCCTTTGGAGACATATCAGTGTTCAGGGACCCACCCGTGGATCTGTTTGGTGGGTCTTTGAAGCCCGACGAAATTTATTTAGGTCTCGTTTGAATCCCCTAAATCAGTGGTTCCTAACCTTTTCAATGTCACTACCCCTGTAAACAAGTATGGGAATTGAGTTTACCCCTAGCTAATTCAAATTAATTAAAAGCACACGAACGAAAACGAACGAAACGAACGAATGATTCCAGGTCAGGCAAGTACCAAAGTAACTTTTCTAAAGTTATATGTACTTTCTAAGTATATCTTGGACACCAATGACTGAAGGTGAAGGAAAACATCTCGAGGAAACCTGGACTTCAAGTCTGAAATCGCCAACCCGCATTGAGCAAGCATGGTGATTACGCTCTATCCTTCTCTGTATGAGAGGAGACCTGTGCCCAGCAGTGGGACGATAAAAAGGTTGATGATGATGAACGAAAATATGTTCATTATGCAAGAAATTACACGTTTACACGTAAACTAGCAAAGTAATATTATTATAAATCTCGGATTTAACCCTCAATTGGGCGCGCCTAAAAAGTTGCATAAGAGGTCGCGTGGGGTGTCTGGCACCCCACGAAATCCCAGAATTAGGAAACTAAATAAAATACGAAATACATGCAAAATCAGACTTTTATTAATTAGGACATTTAAACTTACATATTAATCAACATTTAAACCTATTTTTAACAAAATTAACTTTTTTTTTTAAATATGAAAAATGTTTTTTACTAATCCTAGTTTTTTTCATCACAATTTTGACAGACTATATTCAAGTGGTCATTGCACACATGTTTCTGGCATTTCGAACATTCAGTCTTTGTTTTCCTGTCCTTACTTCTTGGGCATATATGACACCTTTTGTATGATTGCCATCGGCCTGCTTCAGAAATAGATCCTTGGTCCTGAATTCCATGTTGTGTTTTTAGTCGTTTTGACAGCGGTCGTGGTAGTGTGGGTATGCTGGCTCTTGTCATTTGGTGAGGTTTAACCAAATCAACAGCTAGTCGCTTTAAAAATACTCTTCGGGATATATTAGAGTCAATTTTAGATTTATATATCACATAAGAATTGATACCTGTGATATTGAATAGATGGAAAAATATCACCATCGGCCATCTTTTGGTGCGCCTTCCTACATTATAACTGGCGCACATTTGGTCGTTTGTATCAACTCCCCCTTTCGTTTTATTGTAAAAATGAATAATTTCGGGCTTTCTTTTCTCACCCTCAACATTTTCATCGTGGTGCATGGTCGACAAAAGCATGACTGCTTTTCTTGGTTTTGGCACATATGAGCACAAAGTCATATGCTTTTGAAAACCAAATATGCTAGAAGTTTTCTCTCGTGTTTTATCCGGTAAGAAACACTTTGGTATTTCGGGCTTGTTTTTTCTTAGTGTGCCCACCATCGTAAGCGTATGTTCATCTAAAAGCGATTTAGCCAGTGGGACACTAGAGAACCAGTTGTCCATGGTAACATTTCTTCCAGTTCCGGAAATAGGTTCTATCAATCGTTTTACTAGACTTTTGGTATCAGTGGGCAGTTTGAATGGTCCGTCAGGTTGCACTCCAACGTAAACTTCAAATTTTTGGAGATAGTATGTTGCGGAGTCCACAAGAGCAAAATGCTTGATCCCATATTTGGTAGGTTTGCTGGGCATATAAACGACGCCACAGAATTTTCCTCGGAACGCAGGTAACTGCTCATCAATAGTTACATTCTCAGACATACTATAACATTTTTGGAAATTGTCGTTCATTAAATTGCAGAAGTCCCTGATAGCCGCCAGTTTATCCTGTGATTGTCTTACTTCCCTTGTTGTTCGGCTGTCAAACCGTAAACTCCTGAGAATAAAAAGAAATCTTTTGCAACTCATTGTGTTTGAAAAAAATTCTATTCCTGTGCCATCAGCAGCCCATAAATCTTGATAATTCAAATGCGATGATCGAAGCACTCCCGACATATAAAGGAGTCCAAAGAATGCGAGTAACTCTTCATAAGAAACAACTTTGCAATCACGTTCTCTCTGAAATTTGTTTTGAATGGATATGATATATTCGTTTGTGTAAGTCAGAATAAGATCTATGGTTTCCCTTGAAAATATACTCAAAAATGCATCACTTAAAGTCGTTATATCTCCAGCGGGTCCTTTAGGTCCAGCAGTTCCTGTCACAATATTAGAACGTTGAGTTCTTATCCTGGAGCGTGGTGGATGTTTGAACCACTTTGTAAGTCTATCTTTCCCGAGGTAAAATGATTGATTATTGCTTTGAGAGGACCTGGCTACATTTTGCAAAGGGACTTCGTCTTCACTACTCCACTGATCATTTGATTCGTTTTCACTTTGCTCCGATTCGCTGACATGATCACTTACTATTATGTCATGATCTGGCTCATTTTCAGATGCACTATCGATAGCCTCTTCTTCTTCTTCTAACATCTGTATAATTTCCTGATCATTTATTTCGCGTGGCATTTTAATGGTAACCTAAAACAAAAATATCACAACATAACCTCAAAATTTCGAAATATTATAACTGAACACTTTTAACGGTTATAACTTGTCAAATTACTATGTTTTTAAACAGAAATAATGAAAATAACATCATCCATTACCTCGAAATTTAGACTACACAAACAGTCACCTGGGGTGTCGTGCACCCCAAACACGCTCTCTGAGCTCAACCGTCCACTACAGAGCGCCGCTCGCAACTGAATCGTTTACGTTTCAAGTATTTACGAAGCTACCTAGAAGGCCAGCGCGCTAAATTCAAATTTTAAAAAGTTGTGAGCCTGGGAACCTGCTCTGGGGTGCATGACACCCCACGCGACCAATTAAGGGTTAACTAGTGTGAAAGGTTCGGATTCACTCAACGCGCATCTCATGTCATGCTGGACATTCAGACGGTTTCTGGCTTTTGTGTAATAGTGGCTGCTTGCGATCTCATGTTACATGTTACCCTAGAATCTCCGTTTTATCCTTGTGGGGGTAATTACCCACAGGTTAGGAATACTGCAAATGATTATTGAAATATGCACCTAACCATTATAGAAATGCAGTTCTTTACACACAAATGACAACTTATAGACTACAGGCGCATGTTCAAAAATGGATGGGTCATATGAACCACCAAGTGATGTATATAGGACGATATAAGAGCATAAAGCAATAAGATGGCGTCACATGTAAGCTATCCAACTGAGTACTGGGGAGAACTCCAAAGTGCAGGAAGAGTGAGTACATTTTGGTCATATGTACTCACACGATATTAAAAATGAAGAGTGAGTGTATTTTTGTACTGCATTTTTAATATCGATAGATCCATGAAAAATAAAAAGAAAGCGCGCAGTGAAGTAAAAAAATGGTGTGCTACAAAGTAGGTAATTTTTTTCTGAAAATTTCCAAGGAAAATTTGGTCATTTCATTCTGTACGGCATCAGTTTCATAATGTTTCAATACAGCTTCTAATATTAGCCCAGTACGAAGTTGCCATTTTTGTATAAAGAACTTTGACTTAACCTTAGTAAAGTTCAAAATACTGAGTCAAAGGTTTAGTCTAGAAATAAAGCTAGATTTCGTTTTGTAATAAAAGGATCAGTGTTCTTATTGGAAACTTTATTTAAAAACGTCAGATGCGTAGTACTCAAATTGATTTCTTAATTTGCATTCTGTAATGTGTATGATCCGAAACCAGTTTGCTTGTATAATCAGATGAACGTGTATGGAACGTGTATGTTTGAAAAGATCGTAACAGGTGGCATTGTGTAGAGTTTTTGTCTACCCATGAGAAAAAGGGTGAATTTAGATATTACTAGATGCGCCCTACGGTTTCACCCCCTTAAGTAGCGATATCATCAAATATCGGAATAAGTGAGGGTGGTACCACACCAATTGAGCGATCGTCAATCGATGGTAGAATGGATTAGTCGACGTCGATCGATAGTTTCTAACACACCAATCGATCGTTAGCCAATAGATGCCATCGATCGATGGTAGAATAGATAATCGTGGAGATTATCTATTCTATGGATAGATTGTCGTGGAGGGTCTCCGGATCAATTTCCCTGTGGAGCAGCATCGTTGGTCGTGTTGTTGGGTTTAACATTACATCACCTCGCTTAACTATCGTCTTCTTTCCTATTCACACAGTTATTTTGAGTGAATAGACTCCTAATAAACTAATGCGCTTTATCATCAATGATTGCATCACCGCTTGCTATCATTCGGGATTGCGGTCAAGCACTAGTTTAAATTACACTAGATTGAACATAAGAATAATTCAATACGTGTTTTTCATCAAAAACCCTCCAATAATTGAGTTACACAGTTATCTGACATGTAACAATATTTTTCAAACAGCTTTACCCAATAAGCAAAGCGTACCGAAGCACGGAAAAAAATATTCCCATCCCGAAAATGTTTCCGGCACATCAAAGGTTGTAACGGAAATTATATCATACATTCTTAATTTTAAGTTCAAAAATATTTTCGTAACAATGTGGTTTCCGAGATTTTTTTTTTGTACATATTCTGCGCTATGACATAAAAAGTTGATCGTAAATACTGCCATTTATAACAGGGCCTGATACCATCTTTGATAGATACTGCAATTTTACTTAGATACAATAGCATATCATATCATTGAAAATTTAAAAAGAAGGTTTATTCTATTTACCGCTAAACAATGGTTTACCTAGTGTAATACGATAAACATTAATTAACCGGCCATCGACACGTAAACGACGTATTAAAAAAAAAAAACAATGCATATAAGTATCTGAGAATAGGGTATTTGACTAAAAAATCTAATTAGTCCGTCAGTCAGATTTCCAAAAAATATTAAACACGTATTTTTTGTTTCATCAAAACAATAAAAATTGACAAATATAAAAGGCATCAAAGATCAGGAGTGGTGTCTGGTGACGTCACTGGTCGCTAAAAAGTCGCGTGCAGTAACGTCACACGAGTTTTCTACGCACTGTTACGTCTTCAATTTTTGTTTATATGAAAAATTTTTTGGAAATCTGACTGATGGACTAATTAGTTTTTTTTAGTCAAATACCCTATTGTTGGACTTATGGGACCATAAATAAAAGAATATGGTGTGGAGAGGAGGAGAGCACCTGTGGCCTACTGATATCGACTGTGACTTACAAATTGTAGGCCGTGCGTCCGAACCCCATCAGGGGCTTTACTTTATGTTAATTATTTCATCCATACTACTCTGGTAACAGCAAAGGAAAACATGGTGACGAAATCGGCATGTCGTAGAGCTAAAATTTTGAAGACCTGTGACATCTACCAATCCGCACTGTTCCCGCGTGGTAGATTACGGCACATTACCTGTTACTGAGAGGAGTTCTGTCGCCCAGTAGTAGGAACTTTATAGCCTGATTACGAATGGTGTCTCAAGTGGTTTAACTATTAAAATCGATAGATTTTGAGCTATGGGGTAATATTTATAGAAAAACTGAAAGTTTTGAATTAAAAAAAAAATGGTCTCTCGACTTAGATTTTTTTCTTTTCGGTTTTCTGAAAACTGAAATCATCATTATGCATTTATTATCTATATATTTAATATTATGAAAGAATTAAATACACAGTATACATATATGTATTGGTGCTTACCGAATGCTGGTTAAGCAAAGTGGTGAATCTCCCTGTGTTGAGCGGCTATAAATCGCATTTTACAAAGCGGACGGCAAACCAGAACGACGGTATTGTTATCTATGTGAGAGACGATATTAGTTGCACTATTAAAGAACCTAGTTTTCTAAATGGAAATTGCCTAACATGTGAAATCTCTAACAAACTCGCGTTTGTGGCTATTTATCGCTCCCCGTCATATAACACAAGAACAGAGTTCGATAACTTTTTGAATGGCATAGACAATATTCTCTTGTCCTTAAAAAACTATAAAAATGTCTGCCTAATAGGGGACACAAACATAGATATCCGACCTATTGGTATAGAGGAACGTGCTACCGAATATTTAACACTGAACGCCATGCATGGCTTGCTACCCGCCCACCAGATACCCACAAGAATTAATAGCTGCATAGACCATGTTATGCTCAAAACGGACAAAACAGCCACACTACTTGTGATTGACTCACATATTACCGACCACCTCCCAATTCTACTTGCCATTAGTAATGTCCAACTATCCGGAAAATCTGTACCGGCCAGCAAAATACCTAAAATTGATTACACTAATCTAACAAGCCACATCGAGGCCCAAGATTTCTCGGAAGTTTTGAATGCGAACGATCCTAACATAGCATCTGACACGCTTACTGCACTAATAAACACCGCTTTGGCTGATCACACAATAATGGTAAACATCCCTAGGAAAAACAGAGTTATAAGACCCTGGATTACACCCGGTTTACTTAGATGCATTCGGCACCGCGATAAACTTCACAAAAAGGCAAGGAAATCGCCTGACGATGTAATAATTCAAACCACATACAAACGTTATAGAAACTTCTGTAACAAACTGCTCAAAAAGCTTAAAAGGTTACACGAACAAACTGAACTACACAAAGTAAAAAATGACCCTAAACGACTATGGAATAAAATTAAAGAAATTACGTACACAAATAAGCAAAAAAGTCCCCCCCATGAGTTATTGTGTACTGTTTCTGATAAAAGTGATGCAGCTAATCTCGTCTGTAACTACTTTGCAAACATTGGTCAAAATTTGGCATCCGTGATAGGTACTGCAGCTCAACCGTCCCCATCCCACCTCTCCAAAAGCTATAGTCCTCCGGGCTCCTTCGTTCTTCTCGAAGTAGATAATGCTGATGTGGACTCCATTATCTCTAGCCTAAGACAGGATAGTGCCACTGGCTGGGATGGTATTCCCGCCAAACTAATAAAACTATGTCGACATGTCTTCGTACCACTTATCACACACATTGTAAACTGTTCTATAGCCTCGGGTATATTCCCTAATGCATGGAAAAAAGCTGTAATCCATCCAATACATAAGAGTGGGAACAGAGATTGTGTAGATAATTATAGACCCATTGCTGTGCTTCCTGTCATCTCGAAGATAATGGAGAAATTAATCAATAAGCAACTTGTAAACTATCTACACAAAAACAACATAATAGCAAAAAATCAATATGGCTTCAAAAAAGGGATATCTACAGAAGACGCAGTAATAGACCTGACTGAACTTATAGCTAGGAAACTAGATAGTCAACAAAAATGCCTGGGTCTATTCCTTGACTTAACAAAAGCCTTTGATACAGTCTCTGTTCCCATCCTCTTATCAAAGCTACATAGCATCGGAATACGAGGCATAGTTCATGATCTCTTCAAGAGTTACCTGATGGACCGCAAAATCTGTGTGAAGATAGGATCTCATATTAGTGCTGACGAGAAAATCTCATATGGCGTCCCGCAGGGCAGTGTACTCGGCCCAACGTTTTTCCTTATCTACATCAATGACTTGTGCTCTCTTCCTCTATCATCTGCAAACATATTTACCTATGCCGACGACACAGCCATTGTAGTACATGGGAAGAATTGGGCTGAAGTGAAAAAGAATGCTGAAGAATCCCTGCGAACTGTCATGGAATGGCTACACACTAATCTTCTTTCTCTGAACCTTCAAAAAACAAACTGCATCCCGTTCTCTATTCATACCACTACGAAACCTCCAAACACATACTCGATAAGAGCTCACACCTGTCTTGACACCTCAACTTGCTCTTGCTTGCCGCTTACCTCTGTAACATCTGTCAAGTATTTGGGCGTGATGATCGATGATGGACTGAAGTGGAACTCGCATATAGAGTTTACTGCCAATAAGGTTAGGAAAACGATTCATCTGTTTAAGGCATTAAGGCATTCTGGGGACCTCGAGACATTAAAAATGGTTTACACTGCCCTTTGCCAGTCTATCATTGGTTATTGCATTTTAGTTTGGGGTGGATCGGGCAAAACCAAATTCCTCGAGTTGGAGCGTGCGCAAAGAGCAGTACTTAAAGTAATGTCTCAAAAACCCTTTCGTTATCCAACTAATCAGCTATATACTGAGCTCAAACTGTTAACTGTGCGACAATTATTCGTACTTAGAACCACTCTCTGGAAACATACTCAAGTAGCTCCCCCAGATTCAAATAGGCGCGGACAAAGAATAGTCTGCCCAACCCCTATTCATAGAACTACCTTCGCTCGAAGACAGCTGTATGTGTTGAGCTCTCTTGTTTACAAAAATATTAGTAAGTCCACTCTAATTGCAGGATCGAGCAAACACGAAGCAAAGATGAAGCTGAAGGATATTCTATACACCCTAAACTACGCCCAAACTGAGGAACTACTGACCATTCTGACATAAGTCGCAAAATTTCATAACAATCACGTAATACAATTGACGACACCTTTAGTTTAACAAAATACAATAAGCTCGTAATAATTCAGGCACACTTGACACTATCGTATTCACATATATACTTATGCTTCTCATCATTCACATCATACTCACATAACCTAAAAATGGACACGTCATGCATCCACACACACACACACACACATACACACACACATTCATCCTCACCCACACGCACATACACCCACATGCACACACACACCCACTCAGACAATAGAAACAATACTCATGATTTTCAGTTACACACACAAGTTATCAATTTTTTTTATCTTTTTATTTTTTTTTTTTTTCTGTACTGTTTTTACTTTTTGTTTATCACTTTTCTTTTACTGTATTTTCAAATGCAATATGTTTAGTAATATATTTTCGTGAACAATATTAGCTTACCAGAATGTCATTCTAGTGGCAGAACACTGACTCCTAAGTCACAGGTAATTCCTAGTTTGGGAGTCAGGGTTTTAACTTTTGTGCGCCTTTAATTTTAGCTAGATATTAAGCTTCTCTGTAAGGTTTTTGCACCAATAAACATTATTATTATTATTATTATTATTATTATATATATCTTGCTGTCACAGCATCGGGTCGGTCATGCTCACGCGGATCAATGCTTTCAACATCCAACAAAAGTACTCAAAAGTTTTCACTTCAAAACTCAAAGTAAGGTCATAAAAGTAACTTCATAAAATAGGAACTCTTTTTTGACGGGAACATCAAATAGGGTGCATGAGTAAATATTTACCCCGACTACGGAAAATTCTACTGTACATGGTCCGGCAAGCAAGCAGGCTTGGCCGTTTTTATTTTTATTCAACCTTTTTGCTCCCGGTCTCCGTCAGTAGCAGACGTTTTTGATCTTGCTATAAAGATGCCCTTGTTTTTACTTAACAGCTTGAAACGTTGTGGTGAATTTTTTCATGAACAAGTACTGTTCATTTTTATGATTTCAAAATTTTTTTTGTCTTTAATATATCAAGGTATCTCTTTTATGTGAATTTGGAAAACTGTCTGTAGGCACATGTAATTATTCTTGTTTTGACTTTAATTACAAATTAATCGTTATTTGTTTTTGATGTTTACCGTGAAGATGGCAATCAATACTTGAGTATTTAAGTAAACACTCAAGTTTTTTGCCAACTAGCTGACCAGCAAAGGTTGTTATGACAAAATTACAATGGATAACTGGATTTTTTTTTTTTTGAAAGAACATTACAAATATGTAAATAACTAATTTCTGAAATCGTGACTTTTTTCGGTAACAATTTTTTATATTTGAAATTAGTTATTTTTCACTTTATATTTATTTAACCATTTATGTATGTATGTATTTTACACACATAAAAAGAAGAAAAATCAGAACAGAAACATAGGCCCAAAAGGGATGCTTGGCAGACATTTTTAATTTAAAAAGTTTGGTATCTGGGATCAATATGGATATTAAAAATTTTTATAACTTCCGAACAAGTACAGATGGGATTAAGAATCCTTTCTAATGCTGTTCGATCATTACAAATTTCTGTAACCTTTGTTTGATTCAAAATGGCCTCCAAAGCCTGAAGCACAGGCGAAGAATAGGCAGCCTGTCGACGTTCTATAGGATGCATTTTGGAGAGTGTGCGCGGAAATTGCATGACTTTATTCCCCCACCTCCGTTCCATCATCAGACGACCCGTCTTACGGCAAGTATCCACTCTTATGTGGTTGACGCCATTCCGTTCCGGACAAAGCGTTTCGCCTCGCCTTTTATAGCGCGTATATCTAGGGACTGGAACTATTTGCCAGCGGCGGTGTTTCCGTATGACTACAATTTAAGTGTCTTCAAAGCTAAAGTAAACAGGCTCTTAAAAAACTAGCGCGCTTTACCAACAATGATTGCATCACTGCTTACCATCAAGCGGGATTGCGGTCAAGTGCTAATTTATAATTATATCTATATAAAAAGTGTTATAATACCCTATTTACTACACGTTATATGACTTACAACTCATCTATACTAATATATAAAGCTGAAGAGTTTGTTTGTTTGTTGGAACGCGTTAATCTCAGGAACTGCTGGACCGATTTGAGAAATTCTTTTTGAATTGGATATCCCATTAATCTAGGAAGGCTTTAGGCTATATAACATCACGCTGTCATCAATGGGAGCGGAGCATACCCAACTCCACGCGAACGAAGTCGCTGGCGGCCGCTAGTATTTACATAAACAAAAGGAATTCTCTTGCTATCTTCTTTCTTCTGATTCGATGCAAAAATAATACCAATACTACCAATTACCTCAGTCCTCAAATAAAGGCCACAGCAGAAAGTTCCATTTTCTCATCAATATGAAATTCCGTATCAAAGTAAAGGTCCTTTTGTCTTCTATACCTTTAATATAATCCAGTCACTGAATCGGTCCTGGAGCCAATCGAAACCTTAGTTCCTATTCAAATGTTGAAATTGAGAATTTCATTCCAATCAAGGTTCTATTCTATTTTGAACTTAATCGAATCTACACGATTGAAATAAGCGCCCTATTTCGAGTTCACACAGCAAAAAACCCAACTAAATTTGAATAATCCTCCCCGAGTTCCACTCGTTTTTACTGTCTCTTCTAAATACAGATTAGTTGGAGATCTATTTGGGGTGGTAATTTATCCACCATTTTGTTATGCCTACGTCGTATAATTAACAAAGCATACTTTGTAAGTCCTTAAAATAGACTAGAAGCCGACACATCGACTGGAGGTCACGTCAAACAGAGCGTAATGAGATCTTGAATATTGCGAACCTTCTTGTTTTTTTTTTTTAAAGATGTCCCATTCTAGGATTTTTTCTTGTATCATGTTTGCGACAGATATAAACACAACCAAACTCAGAACAACTACTTGTAGGTCATACAAATATTTGTTCCGTGCAGGAATCGAATCGACGCCACTCAGCGCAGCAGTCAAACATCTGATCACTACGCCAACCCTTCCGTCAAGTTGGTAGTAATATGAAACAAATATTGAAACCATTTGTCGCCCACCATTTGTTAACGCTGCGCCTCAATAATAATCAACGGCCTTCCTCTTCCTGATAGTTCTTGATCCAGCTATAGTATTCTTCTTAAACAAAGCTGCCGCAGCTATAGCAGAATGCTAAAGTGACTTAATTTTTTTTCTATATAGATATAAAATCAATTACGAAATGCGTTGTTTGCCGCAAAACTAAAGAATGATTCGACCGATTGGAGTAATTTTTGGAAGGATAAAGAAGGTTGGAAGGTTGTTATAAGTATATTTTGGACACCAATGACTAATTAAAAGGTGAAGGAAAACATCTTGAGGAAATCTGGACTTTAAGTCTGAAATCGCCACCCCGCATTGAGCAAGCGTGGTGATTACGCTCAATCCTTCTCTGTATGAGAGGAGTCCTGTGGCCAGCAGTGGGACGATAAAAGTTTGATAATGATGAAGGAAAGTTGCGATGAAGAGAAAAAAACACTAAAATTGTAGGAAACATAGTAAAAAGAACACCCAATAACTTTTGACAGAACGAAGTCTCGTTCTGTCAAAAATTATTGGGTGTATAGTATATCAATAATTACTAAATTTATTTTTAAAATATTTAAACTGTGCATTTATAAATCCAATAATAAACACATATCATGATAACTTTTAAATAAATAAAAAATAAATTTACCAATTTGTCACCAAACAAAATTTTAAATAAAAAAAAAATAATATACATATAAATAAAATAGTTTTCACAATTTAATTTGGTTTCTTCAGAAATATGTGTTCTATTAAGACCACTTTTACGTAGCGCAATAACAGCCGCCCTCACCTCTATATTAATATCTGCCTGCACTTTTAGAATAAATATAATACTGATATATATAAAATCTCTCGTCACTAACCAATAACAACACAATATTGAATCCAATATATAATAGTAGTATAACTGTAGAAAAGAAAGAAAAAAACCTTTATTTGCAGTAAACATGACGCAAGAGTTTACAAAAACACAAAAAATAAGAAATAGTTGAGGGAAACATGCGTCACATCCACGCAAAACGGCTGTCGCTCAGCATTATGCTGCGACTCTATGCAAACACAGAGCCCAGCGCGGGTTTTCAACGACAGCCGGCGCCGACGTAAAGACGTCACCCGATGCAACAAACAATTAAAAGTGGCACCTAACCGGTAGTACTATTTATGTATGCATAATTTTGGATATGTACTCGTATGTATCTGTGTATCGATGTTAGTATATCGTTTTTATAATATTTGAACCAACGACAGTTCCATTTATGGTTCAGGAGAATTGTCCATTAATTGGTTGTTGCCTGAAAGACATTGCATTAGCGATAAGATCGCCTATTGCATATTATGTTGTGTTGAACGTATTTTTAATCGATCTATGTTTTTGGTGTACAATCCTCCTCCTCAAATCTTTCTCCTCATTAATGCGGGTCGTGATGTATCTGTGGAATTATCTTCTCCTTTACGATAGTTCGCCATCTGTTACGATCCCTGGTCGCGCGTATAGCATCATGTAGGCCAGTGTTCAGAGATAAGAACGAATTTGGTCAGTCCACCTTATTGGACTGCGACCTCTACGACGCCCCAGTAACCATCAGATGTTCGAGGTTGTCTCCATCTTTTTGGCAATATGGCCAAAGTATTCTAAAATTCTTCGAAGGCAGACAGGGGAGAGTCTTATTGTGATACCCAGCTCTCAAAGCATTGACTGATTTGTGCGGAATACTGTCTAATAAAGTATACATAAATAAATAGATAATAAAACTATTCTTACTTACGTCTATTTTACAGAAATCTTCAAAATTCTTTACTTAATTTTCTATGATGGCTTACCTCCTACTTACTTTCTAACTTTGCGAAAAGTGTGAACAAAGGGAACAAGATAAAGAATATTATATTTCTGTCCCATTACTTCCAATCGAGTAAAAACGACTGACGAAAAGTGTATATACTGCCTGAAATTTGAACTCACTGCTCACTGGACTCAGAGTTTAGGTATGTGTAGATAGGTAAATACGTGACTACGTATCTACATTACACACACCTAAACTCTAAGTTTAACATTAAAATTAAGAACTACAATATCGTGTTAACGACAATAATACATGTGAATGTTTTCTTATTAGTCGTGGTGAACCAGTTGTTAAAACACCAGCCTCTCAAGTATGAGTGTGCGGGTTCGATTATAGGTCAGGCAATGTAGCTTATCTAAGTTATATATACTTTCTAATGGTATCTTGGACACCAATGACTGATTAAAAGGTGTAGGAAAAAGTCTTGAGGAAACTTGGACTTGTCTGAAATCGCCAAACCGCACTGAGCAAGCGTGGTGATTACGCTCAATCATTCTCTGTATGAGATTGGGCCTGTGCCTAGCAATTGGACGATAAAAAAAGGTTGATGATGGTGTTTTTTTTGAAACTAGAAGAACGTATGTCAAATTAAATGCCAAGCTATTGCTTTACTGGATTGCCTATGGACTTTTGGTCGACACTGTACAAATTACGGGGTAGTAAGTTTTTGTAGTGGCGACCACGTACCGAAAGACGCAGCGTAGGGAGGCCCCCAACAAGGTGGATCGATGACCTAGTATAGGTCGCGGGAAGCCGATAGTTGCGGGCAGCACAAGATCGGTCATTTTGGAGAGCTTTGGGGAGGCCTTTGTCAAGCATTGGACATCTAAAGCGAAAAAGAAGTACAAAGTATGATTAGATTTCAATCAAAGCTTTTCAAACACGAGGCAAAGAAAAACGAACTAGGGCAAACAATAATGTAAATTTTACAAAAGCTAAGGCAATTTCCAATGCTAATGTATACGTTTCAAATTTTCGGTCACCTACATACAAAGAAGACGGTGCAATGACAAAAATCCTAGGATTATCTCGTCCTACACAGAAGCTTGAAATGTAATTGATTCAGATACAATAGATTTTCAATTCAACAGTTCAAAGCATTAGGATCAAAATCGTTTATATTCAAAAGAGAGAAAATTCCATTCTCTGGATCACAATTGCTTTTCCCGATACGGGGAGCCTAGAGAATTTTATGATCTACCTAAGGATTCTTCTAAGTCCGTGGATTTGAAAGTTCGCGAAGGCTTAGCGAAGTCTTTTCAATTTTATTTCTAAATTGTTTAGATATATATACATACGTATTTCATGTTAAGAATTAAATTCTAAATATATTTCTTTACATATTATTATTGATTACATTTGATGTTTATATTGTTATTTACATAGGCCTCGCTAATATTAAACCACATTTGGGCTGGTGCTGGTAAGTGTCACCTGGCGACTTTGGATTCGGTGGAGAGGCGGGCGAAGAGGCTGATTGGTGATCCTGACTTAACTCGAGACGGTCTCCAAAGCCTAGAGCACAGGCGTAGAGTAGCCAGACAGCCTTTCGGTCTTCTATAGGATGCATTTTGGGGAGTGTGCGAAGGAATTGCATGATTTAATTCCCCCATCTCCGTTCCACCATCGGACGACCCGTCGTACGGCGAGTTTCCACCCTTGCGTTGTTGACACCATTGCGATCCGGACGAAGCATTTCGCCTCCTCCTTTATACCGCGTACATCGAGGGACTGGAACAGTTTGCCAGCGGCGGTGTTTCCGTTGGACTACAATTCGAGAGTATTCAAGGCTAGAGTGAATGGGCTCTTAATAAACTAGTGCGCTTTACCATTAACGACTGCGTCACTGCTTACCATCAGGCGGGATTGTGGTCAAGCGCAAGTTTATAATGTTATAAAAAATAAACAAAAAATTGAAATAAATGTTTAGCTGTCTGTTTCCATTTTCAAATGATCATATAATAATAAAGCTGAAGAGATTGTTTGTACTTGCTAATCTCTTGAATCTCTAACCTCGATATTTAAACATTTTTTTTTTAATAGTTATAAACTAGCGCTTGACCGCAATCCCGCCTGATGGTAAACAGTGATGCGATCGTTGATGGTAAGGCGAAACATGTTTTTCGCATTTGGAAGCCCAATCTTGACGAAGACATATATGGCCCAAAGAGTTGAGCAAAAGAATAAAAATAAAATAACGATGGGCGAGAACGAAATCAGAACAAGGGCAAGTGAAACGATGTGATGGCGAAGGGGTGGCTTTCATGCGGAAGAAGTTTTCTTCTTCTTCTATTTTCAATGTGAGATTCAACCTCAACCCTTAATCAATGGCCTCTGTGGAATAGATACCACAATTTTGCCAATAACACGTGTAAAAAATTACAGAAATTCTTTGAAAATTTTATTTCACAATACTGGCGGATATCGCCAATGACAGTTGAAAAAGACGACCGCGTGAACCGTCTATGAGGGAGGTTTGAGACAAAGTCATGATGTGGCCACTATACTGCGATATTTCAATGTTCTTTATGAATTATTTACTAAATGCACTTTTTAATACACAAATCACGTGTTTTTATTTAGTAAACCACACTATAAATAATTTTAAAAGTTCAATGAAAAATGGGCGTGACACTCATCTTAGCTTTCCTGTTAAAACTCCGCGGAAGAAGTCGTAGGCAGGACTGGCTCCTTCCTGTGGCTTTTGGTGGTTTTAAATCGAAATTGATGTAACAAAATATGACAGACTTTTAAGCTACAGTACCTACTGTTAGGTTTTTTTAGTTAGTGTGAAGTAAACAGAAGTTATCACCCACCAGACAAAGCGATTCGTGTGTTCCGACATGATGTCTGGTGAGCAGTTGTGTTGCGATGTGTGTCGGGAACGATCGCGGAGGGAATCCAGATCAATGTCTCTCTGGCGCAGCATCGTTAGTCGTGTTGTTGGGTTTAACATTGCATCACCTCGCTCAATTGCCGTCTTCCTTCCTATTCACTCAATTAATTTTTTGACTGAACATGCTCTTAATAAACTAGCGCGCTTTACCATCAACGACTGACATTGACAAATCTGTTAAACCACGAGCACAGCAATCGGCTGATGGCACCATTAAACGCAAGCAACCACTTAATTTGAGCTTTAATAAACGGAGATTAAACGTGGGACTGAACACTATTTGCTAATGAACCGGCAACACGCGCGGCGACGGCCCATGTCGCTGTAATCAAACATAATGAACGATGTTAATTGATTTAATTGAGTCATGGTGCTGTCACACGAAAGTACATTTGCATAAGTATGCTATATGCATACTTGGCATTATTCAAATGCGTTTAACACCTTTATTTTAGAATTAAATTTGAACGTTCAAATCCATTCATTTGTGCAACGAATCGTATTTCAGTAATTGTTATCTTACTTCACGCAAACTTTTGGAGGATTCCAAGTGTTGTCATATTGATCATGACTATACACAATCGCTCACAATGGGTCTCATACGAAGGCTCAGAGTCACACAAAGGGCAATGGAAAGAGCTATGCTCGGAGTTTCTCTGCGTGATCGAATCAGAAATGAGGAGATCCGCAGAAGAACCAAAGTCACCGACATAGCTCTGCGAGTCGCTAAACTGAAGTGGCAGGGGGCAGGGCACATTGCTCGTAGAACCGATGGCCGATGGGGCAGTAAGGTTCTGGAGTGGCGGCCACGTACCGGAAGACGCAGCGTAGGGTGGCCCCCAACAAGGTGGACCGATGACCTGGTGAAGGTCGCCGGAAGCCGATTGATGCGGGCAGCACAAGACCGGTCAGCGTGGAAAGCTTTGGGGGAGGCCTTTGTCTAGCAGTAGATATCCATAGGCTGAAGAAGAAGATACACAATCAGTTTATGATGTTAGTACTCCTGGGGCACGGGCCTCATCTTATGATGTTAGTACTCCTGGGGCACGGGCCTCATCTTATGATGTTAGTACTCCTGGGGCACGGGCCTCATCTTATGATGTTAGTACTCGTGGGGCGCGGGCCTCATCTTATGATGTTAGTACTCCTGGGGCACGGGCCTCATCTTATGATGTTAGTACTCGTGGGGCACGGGCCTCATCTTATGATGTTAGTACTCCTGGGGCACGGGCCTCATCTTATGATGTTAGTACTCCTGGGGCACGGGCCTCATCTTATGATGTTAGTACTCGTGGGGCACGGGCCTCATCTTATGATGTTAGTACTCCTGGGGCACGGGCCTCATCTTATGATGTTAGTACTCCTGGGGCACGGGCCTCATCTTATGATGTTAGTACTCCTGGGGCACGGGCCTCATCTTATGATGTTAGTACTCCTGGGGCACGGGCCTCATCTTATGATGTTAGTACTCCTGGGGCACGGGCCTCATCTTATGATGTTAGTACTCCTGGGGCACGGGCCTCATCTTATGATGTTAGTACTCCTGGGGCACGGGCCTCATCTTATGATGTTAGTACTTCTGGGGCACGGGCCTCATCTTATGATGTTAGTACTCCTGGGGCACGGGCCTCATCTTATGATGTTAGTACTCCTGGGGCACGGGCCTCATCTTATGATGTTAGTACTCCTGGGGCACGGGCCTCATCTTAGTGAGAGGGAGTCAGTAGTAATCTACCATGCGGGCCTGGTAAGGGCTGGTAGACGTCACATATCTTCGAAGTTTTGCCTCTAAGACATGACGGTTTCCTCGCGATGTTTTCCTTCACCATTTTGAGAGCAGTGGTGATGAAATTATTTACACAAAGCGACGGGGTTTGAACCTACGACTTACAAAGGCAAACGTCATCGTAATTTTGAGAGCAAAAGTTTAATCATACAATTATTTATTGAGTTTATTATTATCATACAATTATTTATTAACCAATAAATATTTTATTTCATTAGTTTCACCAACAATTGATTACACAAAAATAACCAAATAATACATTCACAGAAGTAAAATAACAGTGCATCAAATACTTATAAGTAGGTCAATACAACATGAATCCATACTAATGTTATAAATGCGAAAGTAACTCTGTCTGTTTGTTACGCTTTCCCGCTTAAACCTGAAAATTTGGCACAAACAATCTTTAGACCCTGAGGAAGGACATAGGCTACCTTTTATCCCATCGCCTTAACAAGCTTTCCGAAGCATAAAAGGTCTTGGAATGTGAAGACGGTCACCCATCAACGTAAAACCCACGGTAAGCATAGCTTTACCTGACCGATCAAACCGTGCAGCAATTATTTCTTCTCCACAATCCCCTTAAAATTTAAAGTACAAAATTTAAAATCGTTAGTACAAAATTTCCGCTGTGTTTTATCAGATAATTTGATATTCGTGGCATTAAAATTAGACGAAAGTTCAAAACTTTAAAACGGATCAGAAGTTTAAGTCTTGAATTGAGAAGCAGCAGGCCTAAATTTATAGTCGCAGTGGCGTAGTGGTAATTTCCACGGTATGCAAGTTGTAGATCGTAAGTTCGATTCCCTTCAGACTCTTCACTTTGTATAAATTATTTCTTCATCACTGCTCTCAAAATGGTGAAGGAAAACATTGTGGGGAGGTCACATTAAACTTACTCGGTGGTAGGCCATAACATCGGCCGCCGGCACAAGTTACCACCCACCAGACAAAGCCTTGCCGCCAAACGATTTGTCGTATTCCGACATGATGTCTGGTGAAGCCGTACGTAGGACGGGTCTGAGCAGTTGTATTGTGATATGTGCCGAGTATGATGCGCCTAATGTTGTTGTGTTGGGAGTTTGGTCGTGGAGGGTCTTCAGATCAATCTCCCTTTGGCGCAGCATCGTTGGTCGTGTTGTTGGGTTTAACATTGCATCACCTTGCTCAACTGCCGTCTTCCTTCCTATTCGCTCAGTTTTTCTGAGTGAATAGGCCCTTAATAAACTAGTGCGCTTTACCTTCAACGATCGCACCACTGCTTACCATCAGGCGGTATAGCGGTCAAGCGCTAGTTTATAATTGTAAAAAAAAAACATGTCCTAGAACCAAAACTTCGAAGAAATGTTGTTACATTTCCTACCAATCAGCACTGGGCTCGCGAACAACGACGATTACGGCCTCTCACTGATAGGATGCCTGTCCCAGGAGTGAGAATATTATAAACTGACTATGTTATGTATACCAAAGTTTCAGCCAGATGGTGGTAAAAAGAACAGATGTCTACGTTAAAGAAACTATCGGTATTATAAACCCGGGTGCGAAACTCAAAACACGTGTCCAGTATTTTTAAGTAAAGAATCTATGTATAAAATTTTAAAAAGATATTATGAAAAACCACAAAGTTACGAGCTTGTTAACTTACTGGTTGTCCCAACCAAAATATGGTCGACATACCGCTCGCTCGCCCATGCCTACAGCGACGCGGCGGGGGGGCCTGTCTCACTGTACGTCTAGTACCTACTATGATGTAACGTCGGCTGAGTGTCGGTCTCGTGGATCGCGCGGCGATAACACGTGTCTCACTACGTTGCGTTGCCCTCCGGCTTGAAAAAGTTTTTAAAAAATCATAAATGTGGTAAAACTTACGCGGTCTCCATAGTGTGATACACGAAAATGTGCGGAAAATCGTGGCGCATGTGACTGTGAAAGTGCTGTGAAAATCGAACTCTGCAGTGCACCACAATACAGCAAAAAGTGCAAAAAAGTGCATTTTAAAAACTTTAAAAAATTACGTTGCGAGATAAGTCTCGGTGACCCCTATTTTATTTGGGTGTTTCGGGTTCGTCTCGTCGAGCCCCATCTTTTGAAACCACTATTGGATTTTTTCTGCCCTGGCGGGTGGAAATACAGGCTGAAAAACAAAAACCACGTGTCTTCGAGCCACGCACCTGGAGGCGTGCCGCTACTTTCAAAAACGTCATCTGAAGCCCCTCAAGACACCAAGAAAGAAGACGTATTGCGCACAAAAATCGATCCGATAGTTTTTAAGTAACCGCATTTCTAAAAATTGGCTGATTTTCAAAAAGTCATACAGGCCGAAGGAGATCGACGACCTATGTTTTTTAAATTATAGATAAATATAGCTTACCTCAAAGAATATTCCTGCCAAATTTCATAATTTTCGGCTGTACTGTTTTTTAAATATAAAATTTTAAAAATTAAGGGTGCGCACGTGCTACCCCTAAATTTAGCATTAGAGTATTAGTTCTTTTATAGAAAAAATATTTAGTGTTTATTTATATTGTCTAAATTTTTCAATAATTTTCTCGTGTACCTATATTATGATATTTGGCAATTTTTTGTAACATATTTTTACTTTTTAAGTATTATTAAATCGGGGGTTGGATATAACATTAAATTGAGAGGCTCAACGCTTATGGCTAACCGAATCCAATCAAACGAGCCCAAACACGGGTAGATTAGTATAAAAATAAGAGAAGTTGTGAAAACGGCCGCCATCTTGTCGGCCATATTGTAAAACTAAAATTAGCCATAACTTTTGACAGAAATTTGATATCGAGTTGCGGTTTTCTTTTCAAAACTCAGCAGCTCATAGACTATAGCCCCCGTCAATACTAGAAATTTCAGGCGAAAGTATTTTTCAGGATTTTCAGTTTCATGAAAATATTTTATTATATAGAGCAGCTCAGGACCATACAAGTGAGCCCCAACTCGGATACTCTGCGACAGTTGGCTCGGAAGTTACAGGCAGCCAAACCTTGGGCTTGACAGATGCGGCGCCATCTTGAAAATCCTTAAACCGTGATTGCTTCGGATCCGGGGGTCGTAGGGAGCCGGGGTTTCTTGCTGCGACATTGTTCCCATCTATTCTACTTTAACCCAAATTTTCAGGACCCTCATTGCCTGAAATTTTCAAGCCCTTGAAAACACTAACTAGACGAGTCCGATTTTATACTATTATTATTGGTTTTGGCCTGTTATAATAATACCCTGACGTAGGTTTATACCTACATTGCTTTTAGCAATATTTTCTATTATCTATTCTTTCCCTTCGGACTCGAACACACACAGTGTTCTTATATTTGTATACATTTATATTTATATCCATTGACACACTATTTTTATTTCTACGACGTAGGCAGATTCACTGTCCCCCTTTAAAAGGTTAGTGAAACACCTTACACGACACCTGTGCACATACATATATACACTTCTACAACCAGACGCGCTACCAACCAGCGGAGTCCCCTTCTGAAAATGCCACTTGCACATGAGCCCCGTAAGGACATGACAGAAGATAACTCTGTCAGCCCACGGACAGACCTGGAGAAGGCAGGACCTTCTCCCAGAAAACAGACGAATGCTCCTAACGTTAGAAGGAGCATCGGAGAATGGGAAAATGTCCAAGGCGAAAGTAGCAATACCGCTGCTTCGCGTACATCCCGTGTTTCCCCAAAGAAGCAGACACATGTGTTGCCGGCCTCCCTTAGGCCAACCCAGAGGACTGCGCTGCCCTCCAAAAAAGAGGTAAAGCGACAGGGTTCTGCGGAGGCCACGGGTGGGTCACCAAAATTAATGGTTTTTGCTGACAGAGTACGTGAAGGCCGGTATTGGTTAGAAAAGGCAAAAGACCTTTTAGGTGACTCACGTAACCTAAGAACCGACATTAGAACGGGCATCATACAGGCAATCGATAAATTGTACCTGATTATAAAAAGTGGTGCAACAGAAGCTGGAACTGGAATTAGACCAGAACAAAAGGAGCATAAAATTCCTGACCAAGAACAAGGAGCAATGATAGGAACAGAGGGCCAGGAGTTAATAAAAATGATGAGAGAGCAAGGGGAGAAGCTCGACAAAACCCACAAAGAACTCGAGGCAATTAGGCAAACTATCGCCTCACAATCAGTCTCGCAAGTCAACACCTACGCTAGTGTCGCAGCGACGCAACCTAGACGGCACACGCCTGAAGGAGGCGCGCTGCATTCAATCGCTGTGGCGTCAAAGGACGACAGCCATACTAGCGATCAGGTGCTAGGCGAAGTGAGGAAGGCGGTCAACGCAAAGGATGGTTGGGTCACAGTAGAGAGGGTCCGAAAGGCAAAGGACAGGAAAGTCATCATTGGATGTAGAACAGCAGAAGAAAGAAATAAAATAAAGGAGCGACTACAGAGTGCAGAAGGTCATCTCATTGTCGAGGACATGAGGAACCAGGATCCAATGTTGGTCCTCCGAGATGTCCTGGAATACAACAGCAACGAGGATATCCTCATCAGCCTGAGGAACCAAAATGGGGAGGTCTTTCATGGCCTCGACAAGGATGATGACCGAATAGGTGTTAAGTTCAGGAGGCGTGCCAGAAACCCACTAACGTGCAATGTTGCACTGAGGGTATCTCCGCAGATATACTGCAGAATCTTGGAAATGGGTACAGTGCGCATAGACTTGCAGAAGGTCAAGGTTGCAGACCAGTCGCCGTTGGTGCAATGTTCTATGTGTCTGTCCTATGGACATAGCAGGCGGTACTGCAGAGACGCCATCCCCAAGTGCAGCCATTGTGGCGGACCGCACTTGAGGGTGGAGTGCGTGGATTACCAAGCAGCAGCACCACCAATTTGCTGCAACTGCACTGCCGCCAAAGCAGAAAACGCAGAGCACAACGCGTTCAGCTCCGAATGTCCAGTGCGTAGAAGATGGGAGGCACTGGCTCGGGCCAAAGTGGCGTATTGCTAAGGTGGACACAAGTCGCTCCAGGGCAGGCAACCCCACCAGAGGATATGCAGTGGCTCAAGCCAACCTACAAAGGAAGAAACTGGCGACTACTGAACTATTTTTAGAGGCCAGTGATCGAGGAATCGCATGGGCACTGATCCAGGAACCATATGTAGGAGGGGCGCGAGGTATGAAGAGCTACCGTGGTGCGAGAATCTACCAGTGCGAGGTTGAAGGGAGTGGGAGGGTGAAGGCGGCTATCGCCGTCCTTGACGATGACTTGGACGTCATCCCCTGCCCGAAACTCACCACTAATAATATCGTTGTGGTGAGGATCCGGACCAAAGCCTGGGAAATCGCAGTAGTCTCCTACTACTTCGAGCCGGACCAACCTATAAGGCCATACTTGGATCAGCTGACCAAAATTAGGGAGGCAATGGGCACAGGAAACCTGCTGATTGGCGGAGACGCGAACGCAAAGAGTACCTGGTGGGGTAGCACCATAGAGGACCTCAGGGGAGAAGAGATGTCCGGGACCCTGGAAGAGGCAGAGCTTCAGGTACTGAACACTGGCACCATGCCCACCTTTGACACGATCAGAGGGGGTAAACGGTTCATGAGCCACGTAGACGTCACGGCATGTACGCTGGACCTTTTTGGCATTGTGGACGAATGGCGAGTGGAAACTTCAATCACGAGCTCTGACCACAATACTATATTATTTAACATTATATTAAAAAGGGGAAAGGGTATAAATATAATTAGAACAACGAGGAAATTCAACACAAAAAACGCAAATTGGGATAAATTTAAAAAAGAATTACAAGAGTTTAAATTAGAAAATAACATAAAATTGGAAAATATTGTTGCATTAAATGATAAACAGGAACTGGAAGAAATTATAATTAAATATACAGATGGGATAGATAAAGCGTGTAATAGCTCAATACCGAAAGCCAAGAAAAACATAAAACTTACCTTTCCGTGGTGGTCTGAGGAGCTCGCCGTGATGAAGAAGGAAGTCGCCAGGCGGAAAAATCGCATCCGCTGTGCTGCACCGGTCCGCAGAGCGATGGTCGTCGACGCGTACCTAATAGCTAAAGAAGACTATGAGTGCCAAGCTAAGAAAGCCCAAACCGCAAGCTGGAAACAGTTTTGTGGTAAACAAGATCGCGAAGGAATGTGGGAGGGAATCTACAGGGTCATCGGGAGAACCACGAAGAGACACGAAGATTTGACCCTTCAAAAGGACGGTGCATTCCTAAACCCAAGAGAGTCGGCAGCCCTACTCGCGGACACTTTCTATTCGAGGGATACGCCAGATGAGGACAACGCTGATCACAGGCTTACTAGAGAGGCAGCTAGACGAGTAAACGAGTGGGAGCATGGTGAATATCATGACCCACCATTTACGCCACTAGAGCTAAAAACCGCCGTGCGAGGGTTTAATCCAAAGAAGGCTCCCGGTGCGGATGGTTTCACGGCTGATATCTGCTGTCGGGCTATCTACCAGGACCAGGACGCTTTCCTTGCCCTGTACAATAAATGCCTAGAACTGGCACATTTCCCGGACATCTGGAAAGAGGCAACGGTGGTAGTCCTCAGAAAACCGGGCAAGGACAACTATTTGAGCCCCAAGTCGTATAGACCCATAGGTCTGCTGCCGGTCTTGGGGAAGGTTCTTGAGAGGATGGTAGTAGCACGGATTAAATGGCAGCTCGTTCCGCGGATTAGTACTCGCCAGTTTGGTTTTATGCCCCAGAAGAGCACCGAGGACGCCCTCTATACGCTAATAAGGCATGTACAGGATAAGTTGAGGCTGAAGAAGCTAATTGTCCTGGTGTCTTTGGATATAGAGGGGGCCTTTGATAGCGCCTGGTGGCCGGCCATCCAAGTCAGGCTGGCTGAGGAAAAGTGCCCGGTCAATATCAGGAGGCTACTAGACAGTTATCTCGACAGCAGAAAAGTTAGGGTCAGATATGCCGGGGAGGAATGCACAAGAAATACCAACAAAGGTTGCGTCCAGGGGTCAATAGGTGGGCCCATCCTGTGGAACCTTCTGCTGGACCCTCTACTACAGGACCTACATAAAATGGGTTATTTCGTGCAGGCGTTCGCTGACGACATTGTACTTGTCGTCGACGGTGACACAGCGGTGGAAGTCGCTAGTAGTGCCAATGCAGCGCTCGCCCATGCTCAGAGCTGGGGTGTCAGAAACAAGATGAAGTTTGCACCACACAAAACTTGTGCCATGATAATTACTAACAAGCTTAAGTATGACACACCAGCGCTTAGCATGGCCGGGGTCGACATTGGCATGGTCACAAAAGTGAAGCTTTTGGGGTTGGTTATAGACCAAAAGCTGACCTTCAGCGAACATACAGTGAGCGTGTGCAGGAAAGCGGCTGACATATATAAGCGGTTGTCACATGCGGCAAAGGTCAGCTGGGGACTCAACCAGGAGATTATACGCACAATCTACACGGCCACGATCGAGCCTATCATCATGTATGCGGCTGGCGCCTGGGCTCCTGCTACGAAAAAGCTAGGTATACGAAGGAAGTTAGGCTCAGTCCAACGAGGATTCGTCCAGAAGCTCTGCAAATCTTACCGTACAGTCTCTCTTGACGCGGCTCTGGTTTTGTCTGGGATACTTCCTCTAGACCTCCGCATACAAGAGGCAGCTGCCTTGTATGAGGCAAAGAGAGGGTCGTCTCAGCACATACCGGGAGACCGGGACGTGGAGTGTATGGTGAGGTTTGCAGAAGCCCCTCACCCAGCTCAGCAAATGGATCTGGAGTTCACTTGTCTGGCAGACCAACAGCTTGTAGACACTAACAATGTGCAGACAGTGCGAATATTCACTGACGGCAGCAGGATTGAGGGGAAGGTGGGAGCCGCATTATCCTTGTGGGATAATGTTGGGGAAATCCAGAGCCTCAAACTTAGCCTCGCCGCGTACTGCACAGTCTACCAGGCGGAACTACTAGCCATTTGCAGAGCGACCGACATCATCCTCAAACGCAAGGAGGCGAGCTATGTATTGTTCAGTGACTCAATGTCCGCACTGCAGACACTCACAAGCCATGGCTCGCTTCATCCCCTGGCAGTGCAAGCGCGCAGAAACCTAGCTCAGGCCTCGACGCAGAACAAAGCTGTGTCCTTGTTCTGGGTAAAGGCCCACGCAGGCTTGCCAGGAAATGAGCGGGCGGACGAACTGGCCAAGGAGGCAGCATTGTCGTTGCGGAGGAAGCCGGACTATGACCTGTGTCCGATTTCATTCATCAGACGCCAGGTCCGAATGGAATCGCTCGATGAATGGAATCGGAGATATGTGTCTGGAGCGACGGCCTCGGTGACGAAGATGTTCTTTCCGGATGCCATAGCGGCCTATCGTATAGTGAGACAGGTTCGCCCAACGGGTACGCTCACGCAGGTATTGACGGGGCACGGTGGATTCTCCGAATACTTATATCGTTTTAAGTGTAAGGGGAGTCCATCGTGCGTCTGTGATCCAGGCGTGAGCGAATCCATACCGCACTTGATTGTGGAGTGTCCAGCTTATGCCGCAATGCGGTATGATCTGGAGCAGCAGCTTGACGTGAACCTGAGGAAAAACAACATTGCAGAAGTCATGCGAGGAAAGAATAGAAAATTGTTCTTAAACTATTGTGTAAAAATAGCCGAAACCGCAATTAATAGAAATAAATTAGTATAATGATACTATGTTTACTAGATATTGTGTATATTTATTTTAAGCATAGGGAAATAGACTACAAATAATTAATTATAAGTAATAATAGTTTAGAAATAAAAATTATGTAACGTAGTAATAATAGTGTGTTGTAGTGCGTATAATAAGTTAGAGGTAATAAATAAATATTGTAGTTTATAATTATTTTCCCAAACGAAAAAAAAAAAAAAATAAGTAGAAAGTTCGACACTAAAATGGGAGTCCCACCCATTAGACTATAAGACGATGAATGACAGAAAGATAAGTAGTATGCGGAATAAAAGTGCGAGAGGAATAATAGCGAGAACTGGTATGAAAGGGTATAGTTATAAAAAAGGCTCCAATAACGTTGGAGGTAGCTAGTATGTAAAAAAAAAAAAAAAAAAAAAAAAAACGTCGGCTGAGTTGTGCGCTTGGTAACCACACTGCAACAATTTCTAAATGTATTTGGGAAAAAATATAACATAGCGTAAAAATGATTGGAATCGATTCAGTTGCTTATTCTGAACAAACTATATTCAGGTTTTGTATAAAGAAAAAAAAAAACGTTGTATGTATATTTTATAGACGGAAGGGCTTAATCAGGTTAAGCTTTGCTTGCCGCGGCTGCTCTCTTGATGGGTGACTATCTTTACATAACGACACTCCGTGCCTCGGAAAGTACGTCAACCGTTGGTTCTGGCTGTCATTTGTAAATCTTTGACAGTAGTTACCGGTTATCAGAAGTCCGAAAGTCTGACCACCAGTATTCGGTACCAATCGTGACGGGGTCCACGAAGACCGATGCCTACTGGGTCAGGGTTGTGGGTTAGTTAAACAAGAAACCGTGGCCCTGGCGCACAGGCAAGTGAAGAAACACGGGTGGGTTTTCGTCAGTAAAAGTCTGACACGCCCTACCGCTCCGCCCAGAGAGGAAGAGGTCATTTGATGATTTCTCATTCAAAACAAAAAAAAGGGTATCGCATTACCCAGTTACTGGTCTGTGGAGCAGAAGAGCAGAGTAGTCACATCATGTACAATACTGATATTTGGCTAAATTCGGTAAGATTAGAAGCCAACCCCTACATGACCCTTTTATATCTTTTTATCTTTTTGTTTTCAATGAATTTATATTTACGTGATTATTAGTTGTGTACGTACAATTGTAAGTAGAGACAAACGCCAAGTAAAATTGCATGCCTTCAGGCGGAATATTGGGTTGCCAAACTATTTTGTCTATCGATGTAAATTATGTCAATTACCCATTATCGCAATAAATCATTTTGAGTTTGATAGTTGCAAACAAGGCGAGGCAGGTGATGACTTATGAAACAGTTAATTCTTGAAATGGTTGTTTAGCGCATAAAAAAACTCTTCTCCTGGCAATAGGCAGACCATAGAGATATTAATCTTAAATCTATGAGGCAGACAATTCGCAACTGTAGCTATAATAAACAATCATCATCATCATCATCATTTCAGCCACATTATGTCCACTGCTGGACATAGGCCTCCCCCAAGGATTTCCAAAAAGAACGGTTGGAAGTGGCCTGCATCCAGCGCTTCCCTGCGAAGATACAGTAGTTTAATTGACCTGAATCAAAACGAAAATAAATCGTGAATTTATTATTTAACAAAACATAAAAAAGCATTCATGGTTAAAAAATAGACAGTTAGTTTTAGATAACAGTTTTAAAAACTGCAGACGTGAAATTCATACAGCGTTTTGACGGCATTTGCATTTAAATCACACCGAGCGCTCGATTTTGCGAAGCTAGTCATCAAATTTGAGTGAAATATTAATCGAAACTGTGATTAAATATGACCGAACATTAACCTCAAATATATAGAGTTTCTAGTAGTTAGGCTTGTTAACCGCATCGTTGCTAGCGTGACAGCTTAGCGTCGGCACCCCGCGGGGTCTTAGGTTCGTTCTATAAACGGACCATAGCGTCCTAATATTTTTAATTTACGAACTTCTCGCAAGATAGATTCTGCTTTTGATCCCGGTTCATGCCAATATATAATGATATGTAGACAAAAACAATAACAAAAATAATCAACGTAGACGTTATAATTTGTATTCTATCAGAATAACTCGACTGGACTTTGAGGAAATGAGAACGATACATCTAGTAAACTATCTTTCAGAAAATCATTGTCAGGTTTTGTTGGCCATTTACACCAATTCCTCACAAATTATACTAAATTGAAATCAGTGCATCTTTCGTCGTTTTTTTTTAATAATTATAAACTAGTGCTTGACTGCAATCCCGCTTTGTGGAAAGCAGTGAGGAAATCATTGATGGTAAAGCGAGTTAGTTTATTAAGAGGCTAATCACTCTACCCTTGAAGACACTTAAATTATAGTTAGACGGAACCACCGCCGCTGGCAAATTGTACCAGTCCCTCGAAACGCCGCATAAAAGACGAGGCGAAACGCTTCGTCTGGATCGTATTGATTTCAACAACGTAAGGGTGGCTACTCGCCATACGGTCATCGATGATGAATTAAGCCAAGCAATATTTCCACACACACTCCCAAAATTCTCTATTAGAATACCGAGAGGCTGGCTTCACTTCGCCTGTACTCCAGGCTTTGAAGACCGTTTAGAACCAAATTTGGGTCGCCAATTAGCCTCTACACATGCCTGTCCACCGAATCCAAAGTTGCCAGGTGGTAGTGCCCGGTGTACTACTTTATAAAAAGTACAGAAGTTAAATATTAATTTAGTTATATCTAATTGATCAACGCCTGACGTGAAACTTTAAGAGGCCATTTTTTTTATTCACGCCGTCTAAATCGTCTATAGAATTTGATAGAACTATACTAATATATATTGTATGAAAAAGTAACAAATATCCATGAAATCATACACGTTCATAATATAAGGAGAAAGTAGGATTTTATATATAAATATTTCTTACGGTTGGGAATCATAACTGAGGGCAACTCGAGACCAGCACAGATCTGCACGTAAGAAGATTTGAATTTCGCGGGCCACATAGACGCTTTCGCCCACGTTTACGAGGCATAAGGCGAGTAAGTACCGAGGCGAATGACAAGCTTACTCGTTTATATCGCGTTTAAATATTCACCTCACAATTCGTGCGAAGCTGGTATTTCTGTGGTAAGGTAGAATGCTAATCCTTATATGCAACCACGTGAAAGAACGTACGAACGTGACGTAAGTTTCGTCTAGCCTTGACCCTTCTATTAGTAAGCCTCCCACAGACAGTCGTGAGGCGACTGTACTAGAACAATTTCTATGAAAACGTTATGGAGGAAATTGCTCTACCAGAATCACGTGGCAACGTCGCGTCGCGCTTGTCTGCTGGATCCTTTACTGGGTAAAAGCCTCAGTTTGCAAACCTACTTTCGAAGAGCAATACCCTCTCATCCTGGTTTTATTGATATTGACAAATTTGTTAACGTTAATCGGGGACGTTTTTCATCAAGCGAGTTGGAGTTGCCCTTTTCAAAGTGTCAAGTGACGTTTAAAAAAGAATCATTGGAAGGATTTTTGTTTATTGGTAATAGATTTTTTTTTTTGTTTGCTAGGATCTTAATTTGAAAAGTTCTATCCTCTTATTCCAAGAAGAATAATGCACTTCGCAAAAAGGGTCTGATGGCTATCAATGCATTCAAACGGACAAGCTAAGCGCTGCCACTAAGTTTTACCCCCCTTTGTCCGACTAACTAACTGACTTAGTGATAAAATCTGCAAGAAGTTACAAATGGTTCAAAACAAGGCAATTAAAAATCATTCCAAAACGCGTTTCATACAAATTTAAAACGAGTTTACGAACAACTGAAATTTCTAATCATTTATGTTTTTAACTTAAAATCCGCTATACCTATTTCCATGTAAAAATGTCCAAGGATACTGCAATACAATAAGCTATCAATACATTATGGCAATAAATTCCATCCATAGGTAAAAATAGATTTAATGAGCAGAATACGCTTTCATAAGTGAATATTAGGTCGTACATATGAAATTGGCGTTATATCGTACTGGCCATTTTGATCTGAAATATCTCCTCTTTGGTTTAGAATTCCAAATTCAAATTTATACAGATATTTACTCATCAATTTGTGCCTCGAAAACTGTAATAATTTTGTTTTTTTTTCTTTTGATTTTTTTCTCTGCGTCATCGAGTTTACAAAGTGGAAAATTTGAAACTTCGTGTTGTTTAGGAATATGAGTTCCGCCGTGGCACCAGTGCTGCAGAAACGGCTCGAAGAATTAATGATGTGGCTGGCAGTGGTATCGCTAGAGAAAGTACAGTGCGTTTTTGGTTCCAACGTTTTCGTTCTGGAAATTTCAACCTACAGAACAATCCCCGTGGACGACCGGAGACCAAAGTCGACAATGAAGAATTGAAGGCTATTGTGGAAGCGGATCCACCGCAAACCACGTCCGAGTTAGCTGCAGGTTGCGGTGTTAGTGATAAAACTGTTTTAATCCACTTGAAACAAATTGTAATGTTTTTTTTTAGAAAAGGCACAAATGAACTACCTATGAGATGGCAGAAGTGCATAGATACCAATGGATTATACTTTGATTAAATAAATATACTATATAAAAAAATAAACGACTTTTATTCCTCCCATACAAAACGCCAATTTCAATTTCATGATGCCGATTGCATGTGAATATTTCTATCGTAGTACGACAGAGTAGAGAGAGCAAGACGTATTATGACGACGTAATCGGCAAGACTAGACTGACAAAGACACAAACTAACAAAATAACATGGAATTATATTTGAAGGAATGGAATGATTAACAGAAAGTTTTTAATGTGTTCTCCAATTTTGAGCCTTCTCTTATATACATTCACACAGTCCAAACTAGAATGCATTAGTATAACAACACAATATATTACGTGGGAGAAAAAGTCTTTTCGAATTATAGTATGTATGAAATTGTAATAAAATCTCTTTGGCTTATACTATTTGTATCTGGCTGTTTTTGGTATCATTGAAAATTTACATTTTATCGAACATTATTCCAAATTCAAATAAGGAAAATGTGTGATTTATATTTGTTTTTCGTACCGTCAAGATGAATGATTCTTTTGAAGAAATTTGACACATTTTAAAAATTTACAACAAAAAACGCAACGCAAGCCGGGAAAAAAGTCGGTGATATTTATGGACTAGTGCAGTATCTGTGAGAAGTTGAGAAAAAGCGGTCGGAATTAATCAACAGAAGGGGTGTGGTTTTTCATCATAATAACGCTAGACCTCACACATCTTTGGCCACTCAGCAAAAATTAAGCGCCGTATATCTTGCACCTTCAGAATTCCACCTATTTCGGTCATTTCCGAATTATTTAAGCACTGTCAGGGACCACGATGGCGGTCCTGCCAGAACCATTTGTCGCGGACTTTTGATCCGAAGTCTCGAAATTTCTATAGCAATGGGATCATGTCCACATACAAGATGGCAAAAAGTTATCGAACAAAATGGTAGGTACCTACATACTTTAGTTAAATGTAAAGAAATTATATTAAAAATTAAAATTGAATTTTCTTAAAATGCGATGATACTTTTTCTCCAACCTTTAACGATATAGCTGACACAAAAGAAACAAACCTGTATTAAGACTGTATGCATAAAAATTACAAGAGTTTTGACGGGAAAGTCAAGCTGAGTGTCACGCTCGTTTTTCATTGGACTTTTAAAATTATTTATAGTGTTGTTTACTAAATAAAAGTGCGTGATTTATGTAGTAAAAAATGCATTTAGTAAATAGTTCATAAAGAACAGTGAAATATCGCAGCATAGTGGCCACATCATGACTTTGCCCCAAACCTCACTCGTAAGACGGGTCATGCGGCCGTCTTTTTCGACGTGAATAATTCATAATTACGTGACATTGTTTTAACAACCTCAGAAATAAAGCACAACCAATTGTATCCAAAAACAGTATATTGTAACTTTAACTATCATGAGCATCAATATTATGAACAAGCAACTTATTGAGAAGATAATCTTCCAATAACAAAACTTATTGTTGCCATTAAAACTAAACTTATTGTATATGTATCTTGTACATATTGCAACTAAACTTATTAATTATTAAACTCCACTGCTCGGAACACCAAACTTATTATTTCCGCGCTTTTTCTTTTTTTTTTCTTTCGCGCCCACTTCACGCTACGTCATCTGTCTAGTCAGTGTAGCCAACCTTTTTCCTTCTAATTTCCTATTTATTTTAATAAAACCTTACAATTGGCTAAATGCACAAACCGTGCGAAGCCAAAAAATAAAGAAATAAATAAAATAAAAATTACAAAAAAATGTCACAGTAAAAACTTGTACACTTATTTATTACGCAGGTTGCAAACAAAGAAAAAGCAATCGACAACATGACATTACGTCCTTATCACTCTAAATCAACATAATCCAAATAGCTTAGTAACGCAATCAAAATTCTTCAACATGGCATGGCATGATCAACGCGACTTCCATTCCGACGGAGAACAGCCCCATAGCGCGGCGTCCTAATTAATTATGGCGTTAAGGGTGCTTTTGAATGAGTGTCATGTATATGTTAATTGTCACAACATGTCATTACGCTTAGGAGGGTAATAATTAGATGTGATTCACCACCTAACAATAAAAATTACTGAAATCTTATGTAATTCTTTATATTATGTATTGTAATTAAATTAAAATTATTTCTAAATTATATTATATTTTACTTCATAATTAGAGTAGCGGTGGCCTAGTGGTTGTCGGCCGCGATTTACAAGTTTTTGGTCGTAGGTTCGAACCCCGTCAGGCGCAATTAATTTCCCAAATACTAATCCTCAGGGGCAATTTTCGTCAGCACACGCCCAGTAAGGTCAGGCCGGGTCGACGGCTCATTGATGGCATGTAAGCACATCGTGACTGAGTCCACCAAGACCGATGTCTGCCAGGACTGTGGGTTGATCTGAAGTGATACCGTGACCCCTGACACACAGGCAAGTTAAGAAACATGGCTGGGTTTGAGTTAGTAAAAGTCTTTTTTTTATAAATATAAATTAGTGCTTGACCGCTATTCCGCCTGACGGTAAGCAGTGATGCAATCGTTGATGGTAAAACGCACTAGTTTATTAAGAGCCTATTCACTTAAAAAATAGTAGTTCAGCGAGGTAATGCAATGTTAAACCCAACAACGACAAACGTTGCTGCGCCAGAGGGAGATTGAACTGGAGACCCTCCATGAGCAAACTCCCGACACAACAAAATTTGGCGCATGGTACCCGGCACATACATCGCAATACAACTGCTCAGACCCGTCCTCCGTACGGTTTCACCAGGCATCATGCCGGAACACGACGAATCGTTTATAGGCAAGAGTTTGTCTGGTGGGTGGTAACTTCTGCCGGCAGCACATTTTATGGCCTACCACCTATGATATGCTTGCCCGCTTTACTCAGGACGGGAGAGGTGATTTCATGATATCCCTTCCGAAAAAGGGGCAACTCTAGATTTTTGACTAGTTATTTACATCGATTGTTACAGAGATAAGGTTGAGACTAGATTTTGCACGTTTTTGATTACGAGAATCGGGATTTTGAAGCTAAGTAAAACTATTACGAAAACCAAAAAGAAATCAATGTATTTTATCAACGAACTAAAATTTTTTTGTGTGGTTGGGAAATCATCAAAAGACCTTTCCCGGGCTGGGCGGACACGAAGGGTGTGTCAGTCTTTTACTGACTAAAACCCACCCTTGTAAATATGAAATAAATAGGATGCAGTACCTCTTGGGATCCTATAGTAAAAACTTCACAAAAATATATCAAATATAATTCATTCTTCCTTTATTCTCACTATGTTTAAAAAAACAAGACTTTATAAAAAACAGTTATACAAATCAAATCTTATAATATCTTTTATTCAAACCATTCTTTGTGACAACATTTTTACAACTGCAATTTCTACAAGACATTTTTCTCCTTTCTATCGAATCTGACTTCTAAACTTGAATTTATTTTCTTTATAAAAATAATCAGCCAGAGACAATATTAAAATTCAACCTCAACATATTCCTTCACTTGCCTGTGTGCTAGGCTCACGGTTTCTCTTTCAACCAACCCGCAACCTTGGCCCAGGTATCGGTCTTCGTGGACCGGGGCCCAAGAAGTCCGATGCCTGGGCCGCGGCGCGATCGTGACGGGTCACGATGCACTGACATCCCTTTGAGGCACAAGTGAAACACAATGCGCCGGTGACCCTTGGTCTTTATCGGGCGGCGAGCTGCCTACTACTCACTGCCCAAAAGCCCGAGCTCGTTGGCTTAACATCAAATCCACTCCACTTATACCTAGGAAATAGTTGATACTCAACGATTAACTTTCGCCTTTTAAGCTTAAAGTGTTTTGGCCCATAGTTGTAAAGACAGTCTCACTCCTTTGAGCCAGTCTTAGCAAAAATATTCAAATTTCAAAATAGTAGAGGACTTTGCGTTTACAAATACAAAGTGAAATCCACATCCACTACGAAATTGGTCCATTAAATTGCACCATAAAATCACACCCATTCCATTTGTAGTGGGTACTTACTGATACGTACCAGTCAAGATACGCATCTGAAATGCTGACACCAATAAATGTTCTAATAAAATACTCTAGTTCTATTAAATTGAGCGCGGGAGAGCCCCACAGAATACAGAATGAGAGAAGAATTAAAAAACTCAGCATTCCAAGGTGATATCACGCAGGACTAAATAGAATTTTGTGGAATTTGAATGATGGTTATAAATGAATGAGTTTTCGTTTCTCAATAGAAATATTTAAGCTTTGAGATGAAAGTTATTAATTTAGAGGTCTGAATGTTTTGGAAATCCGATAAATTGTTAATAATAAATATTGTAGGTATGTCGAAAATCAGCCATGTCACCTAATCATTGTCTGAAGTTTGGGCATTTCGTTCATTTTTTACTCGTTCCGTGGATGCTGAGAGTTGAGCACATCTGGATGAACGTCAACATAGACCAGCTTGAAGAGTACTGGCTTGTAGTTGTGGAACTTGGCGAGAGTTCGGCTCGCGGAGAAGGATACCACGTCTATCTTGATAAGAAAATTTCTTTCTAAGAACCAGATAGAGGCATAACTTCTGCATGTAGATTTTAAAAAGATATTTCATGTTTGTTCTAGAGTATCGAGTTAAAAATGAATGATCTACAAGTGACGGCCAGGATCAACAACCATCTATGCATTAACCACAGCGAGCGTAGTTTAACCTGATCCAATTTTTTAAATGAAACTATTCCCTTTGAAATTATTTTACGGAGTATTCAATTGTTTGAATGGAAATTAATTACACTACAATACTAAGCGGGTTGTGCGGCTTCAGCATTGGTCTAAGAACAAACCACATACATTGCTGCTATGAAAAAACCTACTTTAAACTTTAGGAAATAAAACTTAAACTTGAATGAAGCTAAGCTGGGCTGAATGAACTGTTTGATTTAGCGAAACCTGTATCCGCGGTAACTGGAACGTAGGTAGGCACATAATATATTATTTCAAATAGCTGGCAGAAACCTAGTTTGGGATAGTTTTATGTAAAAGGTTGGTGTGAATAAATGGCATTTAAGGAACTTTGAATGCTGATAGAGTTACATGTGGTTTTGGATTCGAGGAATCAATATAGCTAATATACATATAAATAACCGTAGTTTGAACAGCGAAGGCCTAGGGGTGTCGGCCATGAATTAAATGTTGTAGGTCGTAAGTTCCAACGACGTCAGGGGCTTTACTTTAGGTAAATTATTTCATCAACACTTCATCACCATTGCTCTCAAAACGGTGAAAGAAAACATAGTGAGGAAAACGGCATAACTTAGAGACAAAACCTCGAAGACATGTGGCATTGTAGATTACGGCACAATCCCTCTCACTACGAGGAGGTCTATTTCCCAGGAATGGAAACATTGCAGGCTGTTATGTATGGGATCTCAGTGCAACAAAGTTCTTTAAAGACACTTGTGGTAGGAGTCGATTAATGAAAAAGCTTTGTATCCCTCCACGCGACTTTCTCGTCTTTTTTTTTTTGAGAGAAAGGTAGATTTTTTTTTATAGTTTTATAGGTGATGAAAACTTTCAAATATTAGTTACCTACGTCATGGATTTCGCTTATGGTTTTCGAGGGTCTTAAGACGAGAGGTCAAAATGAAAATCCAAGAGGTATTCTAAAATTTACTAGATAATGTCTTAATTGTGGTGTGTGTTACATATATACCACATCTTCAACTAACTAAATGCTAAATACTAGATAGCTCTGTATTAAAACGCGTTTTAAATTCAAACTTGCTCTTTCTCTCTCTCTCTCTCCTTATTTTTCTCTTTCAATTACATAATGTGTAACGAAAAGGGTATATACCAAGAGGTATACATAAGGGCACCAATGACGCTGTGTCCTTGGTATGTATATAGCTTTTCATTTCTCATATTCGTCTTGATGTCATTATTGGGTGGAAAATGCTTCTTCCCTTCCTAGAATGGGAAATATTCATACAAATTACACCCACCTAAGGGTCGGAAAAAACTTTAAATATAGAACTGCTATCAGCTGTATAAAGTTTCATGTAAAAAAAAAAATGCTGTGGCCATGTGCGTTTCTAAACAGCCAGTGTGAACTTAGTGCAAACTTTTTTGAGCAGAATAAGCCGCAACAATTACGCCGTCAGTTCCATAATTAAAATTTAAAACGTCGACATAAATTGGCGACATACTAATCTGTTATGTATCTGTGACGCAATTAAAAAAACAATGTTTAAATAAACAAGTAACTAGTTTTATTTTCCTCATATTTAAAATAAAAAGTAGAATGTTTAACACGGGTAAAACAATTGATTCTTACTAGGACTAAAAACCTCGGAAATTGATTCTTTCGACCCTAGGTTAACAATCTCCCTTTCCGTTACACGTTGCATACGATTTATTGTGTTTGCCAGCGTCGTCTTGTAAACACATAAGCCTTTTTATCATCAATATAAATAGAATACATCTACCTACCAAGTTTCAACAGTATAGCTCTTATAGTTTCGAAAAAAATGGCTGTGACATACGGAAGACATGACGAATCTATAAGGGTTCCGTTATTTGCCATTTGGCTACGGAACCCTTATAGATTCGTCATGTCTATCCGTCCGTATGTCACAGCCATTTTTTTCGAATTTATAAGAGCTATACTGTTGAAACTTGGTAGGTAGATGTATTCTGTGAACCGCATTAAGAATTAGATGCAAAAAAAAAAACAAAAATAATGGGGACCCCCCATACTTAGAACTGAAACTCAAAAATTTTTTTTTCATCAAACACATATAGATAGTTCAATCCACGAAGACGCGCCCCACCAATTTTAGGTTGAGGGGATCGCGGGGCGCGGGGAGTTTTCTCCGAGCGTCAGTCACGGACCGTCAGTGGTTCGATGCACACAAGTAGTACAACCTGTATTCCAAAAATCCAGACTCGACACGAAAGTTGCTCTACTTTATATTTTTTTTAAATGTCGAAAAAATCTCAGCGTGTTGTACTTAAAAGCCAGGTATGTAAATTATTGTTACGAAACACATAAAATAATAAAAGAAAAGTAGTTTAATTCAAAATTAAATTTTACTAACTAGACTTCATTTTATATTTAAAAGTAAGACTAATGTTATTTCTTTTTTTTTTTTTATTGTAGGCAAGAGAAATTATTTCTAAAGTTTACGATTTCATGAAAAAAGAAGCAAGTAAAAATTTTGCAGAAAAACTCACTGATGCTCGATGGAGATCCGCACAGGCTGTTGGAATATCTGAAAGCACAGTGACTAGAATTCTACGCGAAAGAAAGGCTTATACTGAGACAATAAAGCAAACTACAGTATCTACTATGGAGTCTAATATAACTATGGAGACGGATGCGATAGTTTCTGTAGTCCAAAGTGAAGAGCGTACAACAGAGCCGACTACGGAAATGGATATTGATTCTAAAAATGAAGCGAGTACGTCGCATTCGAATTTAGCAGGCAGAAGTGCTTCTATTTTTACATCACCTATGAAGAAGAGAAGGGTAAGACCACGAAAAATTAATTTAGATAAATTTGATATTGGTGGATTGGAAATATTTAAAACAGGTAAAATCTTTTCGTAATGCAGGTAGACCTATAGTGTACACAGATGAATCATATATTCATACCAACCACGTGCAAAAAAAATCTTGGGCCGACAAAGGCTCTAAAACAGCAATGAAACAAAATTTAACAAAGGGTGTGCGCATAATTATAGTACATGCCGGAAGTGCTGAGGGTTTCGTACCAAATGCGTTGTTAACGTACAGAGCAGAGATCAAATCCGAAGACTACCACGATAATATGAACTCGGATAATTACTTAAAGTGGCTTAAGGAGAAACTAATACCAAATCTCCCAAATGAAGCCGTGGTAGTCTTGGATAATGCAGCCTATCACAATACTAGTTCGGAAAAAATACCCACATCCAACTCCAACAAATTAGACATGCAGACTTGGCTGAATGCAAAAAATATCCATTTTGTACCAACCTACAAAAAGCCTGAACTTTATGACCTTATATTAAAAAACAAAGAAAACTTCCGCAAGTACAGAGTTGACGAATTATTAAAGGAATATGGATTCACAGTGCTTCGGCTGCCTCCTTATCACCCAGAGTTAAATCCAATCGAAAACATTTGGGGTATTGTAAAAAACGACGTTGCTAGCCGCAATATCAATCAAAACTACACTTCGATTATGCCCATTTTAAATGAAGCATTTGATCGAGTAAATAAAGATGTCTGGTTCAATACTTGTCAGCACGTGGAAAAAATAGAAGACGAATACATGAGACACTGTGATCTTGATTTCAATTTTATTATAAATGTCAGTGATACTTCAGAATCTGAATCAGACATTTCTGAAACGAGTGATTGACGATTTTTATTTCAATAAAAAAAGTTCCATAAAACTTTTTCACGTATTTCATTTATGTCTCTAATTACCTCCTATTATTATATAAAAATGGTATTATAATTGTATATTAACTAATAATCACATAAAATATCCACACCTCAATTTTCCTTGCAGTCGGGTAAAGAGTATAAAATTGAAGTAGAGCATCTTTCACTTTGACCATGACGCTCTCTCCTGATTAGTCAATTTATTGTAGTGTGGGTGTGCACTCATAGATAATTATTGTGTACGGATAACACTCAAACATTGACGGAAGCTTGCACACATATACTATAAACGGTTAGGAGAAATAGTGGGGCGCGTCTTCGTGGATTGAACTATCTATACGTGTGGGATATCTATGGATAGGTCTTTAAAAATGATATCGAGTTTTCTAAAATAGTTTTTTTCTAAACCGAATAGTTTACGGGACAAACGCTTTCAAAGTGCAAAAAAAGTTGGTCCCCCCCTCTAACTTCTAAAATAAGAAAATGAAAAATCTAAAAAAAAACATATGATATACATTACTATAAAAACTACCAAGGAAAATTGTTTTGAACGAGTAAGTAGTTTTTTTTAATACCTCGTATATCGTAAACCACGTAATATTGCATACAAATAACTTAAATCCTTTAATTTCATAAATCAATGGTACGGAACCCTTTGTGCATGAATCCGACACGCACTTGGCCGGTTTTATAACTCATCTAACTGACCACACATACCTACATTGGCTGATCACACTCATCTGCTCGCCTATGTATGTGTACCTAGACTCATTGAGGCGAAGTACATACCTAATAGTATTATAAATGCGAAAGTTTGTGAGTAACAATGGATGCTTGTTACTCTTCCACGCAAAAAATACTGCAGTTTTCCTGATATTATTGCCACGGGATCCAAACTTACATGGGTGAAGCCGCGGAGCGCTGCTAGTTTATCATATTGTTTATGTAGAATTGCTTCACATCAATATTAATGGCAGCGTGTTTTGGGGATACAATTGGCAACTGAACTTGGCAAGTTCCAAGCCACGATTTCAGTTTGAAAAATACTTACGCAAGGTAGGAAGGTAGGTAGGTATAATTCATCAGATTTTTCATATTTTTCTTTGTTTTATGTTACGGGTTTAATTTCCGCACTTAGGCCTACCCATGCACCGAAAGACGCAGCGTGAGCTGGCCCCCGACAAAGTGGACCGACGACCTGGTGAAGGTCGCGGGCAACCACTGGCAGGAACGGTCATCCTGGAGATCCTTGGGGGAGGCTTATGTCCAGCAGTGGGCGTCTTCTGGCTGAAATGATTATAACTTAGCCCTTCAAGTGCACCTCTACGCGTCATATCTTTTTCTAGCGTATAATTAAAAAAAAATACACTTCTTTAGTCTTTACACAAACTAAATTAAATAAATAAAACGAGAGGTGTTGTAGGTCCCCAGCGGATCAACACGTTATCTGCAGCAGGGTTTAATTTTTCAGCGCATCGCGTTATTTATATCGTAGAGCAAAATTTTCCGACCTTAGTATTAGGAAGCATCGATATCCTTCTAAATAATTCAGAATGAGTTCTATAATAGCCACAATATCAGGATGCTGGTTGGTATAAAGTATATCATAGTCTATCATATATATATATAGATATCCCTTTGGGCACTTTGTGGCTCAGACGTGCCGTATAGGTAGTAATTTGTTGATCCATTTTCACTTGTTGATCCGGGGGCCTTTTGTTGATCCGATGCCATTTGTCCATAAATATGTAGCTCCGTTCGGAGCCACATGTGTCACGTTGAATAATAATAAGCAATAACAATAATTAAGGGCTGTTTTATACAAATCCACCTTTTTGGCGTCTGGGCAGTTGTTGATCCAATTCAAATGGGCCAATCAGGGCGCAGCATTTGCCAAGGGCGCGAAGCGATTGGTTAAGCAGCCGTTTTGTTTTTTATGTATGTTCACTTTATTAATCTTAGATATTAATCTGAGACACCTGGACTGATTTGCTAAATTCTTTTTTGTTTGAAATGGTAAACTTTCTAATTGGTCCCATAGTCACCAAGTCAGGATCTGATGATAGAAGACTAGAGCAATCAAGAGGAACTTCCAAGAATCGTAGGGGCGACTAGTGCATTTCTAAGTATTTTCATTAAGTATTTCAAAGAACTACAATTTGATAATGGTCTGGTGATGGAGCCGGGAGACAGTCGAAGGAAGTCCTCAACTATTCATAGCAGTTACCTTGAGTATGTACTTGATTAATTTGTATTAATAAGAACTTTTTTGAACCAAGATGGGTTGTGTTTGTCATTAGGGCTCTGATGATGAAAACAAAGGCCAGTTCCGGGAACTCTTCAAAGGTTTACAGTAGTTACTTTGTGTTTGGATTTAATTCATTTATATTGATGAAGAAGAAGAATGCCGGCAGAAGTTACCACCGACCAGACAAAGTCTTGCCGCCAAGCGTTTCGTCGTGTTCCGGCATGATGTCTGGTGAAGCCGTACGGAGGACGGGTCTGAGCAGTTGTGTTGCGATGTGTGCCGGGTACGATTCGCCAAATATTGTTGTGTTGGGAGTTTGGTCCTGGAGGGTCTTCAGATCAATCTCCCTCTGGCGCAGCATCGTTGGGTCGTGTTGTTGGGTTTAACATTGCATCACCTCGCTCAACTGCCGTCTTTCTTCCTATTCGCTCAGTTTTTCTGAGTGAATAGGTTCTTAATAAACTAGCGCGCTTTACCATCAACGATCGCATCACTGCTTACCATCAGGCGGGATTGCGGTCAAGCGCTAGTTTAAAAACATAAAAAAAAAAGACTTTACACCTATGTGGGTTAAAATGAAGGTCTGCAGTTGATCTGATGATGACAGTCAACGGAACTCCTTAATAATTCACAGCAGCTACCTTGAGTTTGTGATTGATTAATTTGTATTGATAAGAACTTTTCAAAAGATGGGTTACGACTGTCATGAAGGCTCTGGTGATAAAAAAAAATGTGTGCGTGTACTAGTGTACACACGTAAGAAGTGAAACTTCTTAGAAAAAGAAGGCGTGTAACGCGCGTGGCGCGTGAAATAACATTAATAAAGATTAAAACTTAGCGTCCCCAATAGGGGGACGGTCCACGACTAAATACAACACCAAATTTAAAACTAAACTAAAGATACAGCCCATGTATGTCCCAACAATTGCACGCGCCAGCACCAGGTGAGTCAGCGTGGAATGCGAAACGCGGGGTGCGGGATGCGGAATCCCCCGGGGCCAGAATGTTGGGCTCTTCCTCCCGAAACCGAAGAGCCCAAACTCGGCTAGTCTAGGACCTCCGGATCCCGAGATAGGCCGCGGGGGGGTGAGGTGGCCTGAGGGGCTAGTGGGAAGGGGGGTAAGGGAGTGTAGAGGATAGGGGTGGGGAGGCTAAGTTGAGTCTAGGGGGGGGGGGGAGGGGTAGGTGAGGGGGGTTTGTCTAAGTGTTGGGAGGATCCTGTCCACCTGGGGTCACAACATGAGGGGAGAGTGGGAGGGGACAGGTCACTGGAATCTCGGAATGTATGTGCTATATGGGTATTGGGAGTCAGGTATTATGTGGTCAAAATGGGGGTCTAGGGGTCCTATCTGAATATAGGTTCCGGCTGGGAGGGGCGCTAGTAAGGGGGAGGGAAAATTTTGTCAGAATTTTGAAATTCCCAGCCGTTTCCGAGATATCCGGGATTTCAGGTAGGGATATGGGGAAGGACTTCGAGGTGGGTAAATATAGTAAAAAAAAGTTAATAAAAAGATGGCGCTTAACCGAAAAATGTGACGGTAAATTTTTTTCAACGCCGATAAAGAAGTTTCACTTCAACAAAGGCCAGTTCGGGGAACTCTTCAATGGTTAACAGTAGGTACCTTGTGTTTGGACTTAATACATTTATATTGATGAGAACTTTGCACCTATATGGGTTAAAATGATGGTGTGTAGTAAATCTGATGATGAAGACTATAGGCATTCGAGGGAATTCCTCAACAATTTACACTGGTTACGTGGTTTTCTTATAGGCCTTTTCCCAACTATATTAACATCAGCATTCATTCTGCCCGGATGCAGCTGAGCAGTATTTTTCTCAACACAAAAGCGTACCAACCTACTTAGGATGTATGTGCTACGGTGCACCTATTTGGGCCGATAGGGCCAGCATAGGAGCGGCACGACGTAAACTGCTTCAAAGCCAACGTTTGGCATTGATATTTTTATGCAAGGCGTATAGAACGGTCAGTACTGAAGCCTTACCGGTACTGGCAGGTGTACTTCCAGTCGACCTTGAGGTACAGCGACGTGCTTCAATGTACTACTCCGCGAGGGGGGAGGCCATGGACACTAATTTTGTTACGCAACGCGACTTTAATAAAATCTCTAGATTATTTAAACCTCAGTCTGAAGTTCTTATCCGAATGGCAAAGTAGGTGGGATAATTCCATCAAGGGCCGGCACCTCCATCTGTTCTTTCCATCCGTTGGCGATCGGCTGGCTAAGACATGGCTGGTGGTGGACCACTGCGTTGCCCAATTTCTCACAGGTCATGGCAACTTTAAAAGTAAACTGTATTCTTTTAAACTTGTTCCTTCCCCTTTGTGTCAGTGTTCTACATCGAACTGTGAATTTGAACAGTCCGCACATCACATCTTGTGGGAGTGTGTTCTTTGGCAGAATGAACGCAATATTATGTTGGATAGTGTACAAGTTACATCCGGAGTCGTTTATTATACGGACCTTGTAGAAACTAGAACCAATTTCCGTGCGTTCAGGCGCTTTTGCCATACCTATTATTGGAATCAATTGTAACAGCTAATACCTACTTAGGACCCATTAACTTAATCAAATTTTATTCCGTGGTGTTTGGCAATCTGGGCTTCTCCCAGTTGCAATAATGTCCCTTTGTGCCGTTTGGCCTAGTTCTGTTCTGTCTCCTGCTTGTTATGGAGGGAAGTGGAAAAAATATCTTTTTTCTTACTCCTCCGCTATTCTTTTCTGATTAATTTCGTTGCGGGACCCAAGACAGTTGAATCGTTTCTCCGGGACTCGTCGAGCTTCATTGCTTGGCGTTTTTCTGGCGGTCGCCACTGTTGATTCTGGCTTTCAGGAGTTGCAGTGGTTGGGAAAAGTGTGGCGGGTTTATCCCATTAAAAAAAAAAAAAACACAAAAGCGTAAAATAAAAAAAAAAAATAGAAAAACAACAACCGTCTTCCAAAAAACAATACAAAGTTAAAAATAACTAATTTCGGAAGTCGGTGTATCTTTGGTATTAGTATATTCGTTTTTAGGAACAAAAAAAAAGTACTTACTGTAGTACGAGATCAAAATGAAAGTATGAGCAATGCCTAGACACGAAGCGAGTACGCAACTTTTATTTATTTATTTATTTATATTTATTAGAGCCACCAGTTATTGTTACAACACTTAAATGTACAGTTGATAATTATAAGATCTTAGCTAGTTGCACAACATACTAAGGTAGCTACAGCGTACAATTAGAGGAGCGTTATGGACAGTGGTTAATAAAATTATACATAACAAATATTAATCCAATCTAAAGATAAAAAAAATAAAATAAAATATTACTTTTCAAAATGCAAAATACTTAAATCTAATAAAATTTAAAAATAAAAACAAACAAGTAGCAAATAAAAGGGAAGAGGTGGAGCAGACTAATTCAGTTCAGCCAACTTCCTCCGGAACTGACAAAGAGTCAAAGTGTACGTCCACAGATTCACTGCATTTGTTTAATAAACGACAGAGACGGGGGATAGGTGATGATTTACCGAACTCTGTGCGCCTAAAAGGGGCCGAGAGAGGTTGAACTGGCTTACGCGGATATCTCGATAGCACACTAAACCTAAAAGAATTAAGGAGCTGTGGACAGTTTATTTCACCTCGAAGTATTTTAAAAAGTATATTAAATTCAGTTTCTTGATTTTAATTGATTGTTGGCATTGATTGATTGATTGGCACAGACCTTCATTTAAACCCACATATAAATAAATAAATAAATACGGACAAATCACACAGATTGAGCTAGCCCCAAAGTAAGTTCGAGACTTGTGTTATGGGATACTAACTCAACGATACTATATTTTATAATAGATACATATATAGATAAACATCCAAGACCCAGGCCAATCAGGAAAAGATCGTTTTCCATCATGAGCTGGGCGGGGATCGAACCCGGGGCCTCCTCGTCGCAGGCAGGCATGTTGACCGCTGCGCCACGGAGACCGATATGTAGGTGTAAATTTCTTATCAATACAAATTAATCAAGCACAAACGCAAGGTGGCTGCTGTGAATCGTTGGAGAGTTCCCTCGACTGTCTATGGTCTTCATCATCAAATCTACTGCAGATTTTCATAGTAATCCATATGGATGAAAATTGCTCATCAATACAATATGTTAAGAAAACCCTGTCCGACCCATAAGGATAATAAAGGTTAGGTAAACACGTGACCAAATATAATATAAAATTTTACGTAATCATCATAGTCCCAATACAAATGAATTTTGAAATAATGTTTTTTTCCCACGAATTAATTGCAACTTCCCCGAAATTTGGTAATTTTTAAAAAAGTGACAACACCGGTATTTTTATGAGCGAATAGCGATGCGACCACATGCCGCGTCCCCTGCCGCCCGCCGCCCGCGGAAGGAAGCTTAACGCACATTTATTTAGTTACCTCTTTTTGCGAAATAATATTTATTTTTTTTGGGGATTTTTTTTATGTTTAGCCCGGTTTTGTATGCATTAGTAGAATCAGTTATCGATACCTAACAACACATTCACGGGTCGGACAGGGTTTTCTTAACATACTGTATATATTAATTATTCTAAACACAAGGGAACTACTGTAAACGGTTGAGGAGTTCCCTGAACTGGCCTTTGTATTCATCATCAGAGTCCTAATGACAGTTACAACCCATCTAGGTTTATTTTTTTTATTTGTTTTTATTAATAATTATGGGACAACAAACAATACAAAATACTTGCAAATAGTAATATAGCATTATTACAGCAATATTGATGCGGATAATGCAGTGGCATTATCCGCATCTTAACAATATCGGAATACGTTAAAAAAAAGTAAAGTTCTTATTAATACAAATTAATCAAGCTCAAACACAAGGTAGCTGTTGTGAATTGTCGAGAAGTTCCCTCAAGTGTCTCTCGGCTTCATATCTACTACATCATCAGATCTACTCCAGATCATTATTAAATTGTAAATACCTTGAAATGCACTAGTTGCCCCAGAAAATTTTGATAAAAACAATTGTTTTCCTTGATTTCTCTGGTGACTATGGGACCACTCTTTCAAATAAAAAATAATTTTGGTAACGGGTATAGGCGTCTTACAGTAATCGGTGAACATACATAAAAAAAGATTGCGACGAATTGTGAACATCCTCCTTTATTTTAAAGTCAATAATTTTTCTGTTGACAATTTAATTTTTATAGGATTTTAACATTGATTACTAACTTTTTACTTAGAATATAAGTTCATTCCCGGTGTTAGAAAAAAGGCCCAAGGTCGAAACCTCTTTTCTCAACGCCCGCGCTGCTGCCGATGACAATACTATCATACTAAGCAGTATACGTGTGTAGTTGTCGTGGTGGCCTAGTGGTAAAAACACCAGCCTCTCAAGTATGAGTGCGCGGGTTCGATTCTAGGTCAGGCAAGTACCAATGTAACTTTTCTAAAGTTATATGTACTTTCTAAGTATATCTTGGACACCAATGACTGAAGGTGAAGGAAAACATCTTGAGGAAACCTGGACTTTAAGTCTGAAATCGCCGACCCGCATTGAGCAAGCGTGGTGATTACGCTCAATCCTTCTCTGTATGAGAGGAGACCTGTGCCCAGCAGTGGGACGATAAAAAGGTTGATGATGATGATGATGATAAAGCAGTATACGGTCAAATCACGCTAGCAGTTACTAACTACTTTTCTCAAACAATCCGCGGAAATAAAAAACATAATTTTATTTTATAAGTTATTTTAAGACGAATTGAACAATAACAATTTTACCCTCGCTATGGCGCTATTATGATGTTCGTTTGTTTTTTTTTTCAATAAACAGTCTACTACTGTCGATTTGCAAGACAGTCTGAAATTTAAATAAAACCTTTTATTAGTTACCTCCTTGGTGTTTCATGTTTCGAATATCGTTTTTTTTTTTTTTTGAAAGAAATTCAAACTAGGACGCTGGAATGAAACGCAGACTACCTAATTCGAAATTGCGACCGCTAAAGTTTACATTCCATGTGTCTAACGCGTTCCAGTACCTACCACAAATCATTAGAAAACAGCGCTTTCTTTCACTAAAATATAACACGATTAAGTGAAATAATTTTTATAATACAGGTAGGTATGTTTAACTTTGAGTCGACTGAGAAAACTCCACCACAATGTCAAACGCACTTCGGCGGATAAATGTACTTAGAACTTTATTACCTTTATTACTAAGTAGCAAATCTGATTATATTTCCACTAACGTGCGGTTGAGTTTATCTTTTTTAATTTACAAAAATATTATCAATGAGGTACACATGTTTATTGTACACACTACGCTGTGATATCTCAATGTTCTTTATGAATTATTTACTTTTTACTACATAAATCATAAACAACTCTATAAATAATTTAAACTTCCAATGAAAAATTAACGTGACACTCAGCTTAGCTTTCCCGCCAAAACTCCTGACCCGGGTTATGACATCAAGAAAACATTGTTTTATTTTGAGCTTGGCTTTTTAGTAAATTATATTTTTGTTTTTTTTTTTCTTTCATCATCATCATCTCAGCGTTAATCCCAGTCGCATCCGTAGCTTTTCAGCTTTGGAGTCTGGGGTCCGTTTTACCAGTCTAACTGCTGATTGTGGCTAAACTTCGATATTTTCTGTGAAGCGAATGCCGTCTGGCCTCCATAACCCGAAGGCGATATCTAAGCATTGCAGTTAGAACAATTGTTTGGACTTTTGAAGGCTCCAACAACCCGTAACGACTGCCACTTGATGTTCGTATGGCAACCGGGACCAACGGCTTAACGTGCTTTCCGAGGCACGATCAGACTAGTGCCAATATTCATATTCATGCATACAAATATTTGCATTGTGCGGGGATCGAACCCGCGCCTCCCTGCGCAACGGCCGCGTTCGCTACCGCTATGCCACGGAGGCTATCCTGTGTGTTTTTTTTTTCTTTATTATGTGTTTAGTATTGTTTTAGCGTATTATGATAATAAGGTGCGTTCTGTTTGAGTGGAATAAACAATTTTTCTTTCTACGTGATTAATGCCTAAAAAAAAACGGCTACGCAAAGTTCAACCCTTAAAACTTAATAATAATATGTATTCGCATACAATTTCTACCAAAGGAACCTTACAAGCAGTATTGATTGCATTGAATGTAACCGAGGCCGTCTTTGGACTCATTAGTTTGGTTTCCATGAATTTAAAAACTTTAAATAAATGATAAATTAGAAATAAAGTATAAAAACCCCATACGTAAAATTCAACCTAATTAAATATTAAAAACAATAACTTTGACTTCATACTAAACATAATTGATCGACCGGTACGGTATCAGTACCTATTCAGATCAAAATAACTATTACGAAGTATGAGAGCTAAACGGATCAACATAAGTAAATGAATTTTGAAATATATTACGAGCCAAAACGCCTTCGTGCATTTAAAAAAAAAAATGGTCGTTATGGATCCACTAATGCATGAAATGTTAACAAATATATATAGATCTTACAATGTATGGAGCATTGCGAATATAAAATTTCTAGATTAGGTTTAATAAATTCATAATTGATCAACCGTTACGGTATAGGTATCGGATCAAAAGAAGTATTACTGGAAGTGCGAGTATATAAAAGGATCAACACAAGTTATTGATTTTTGGAATATATTCAGAGCTAAAAAGTCCTCGTGGGTTCAAAAAAGTTAGCCGTTACGGATCCACTAATGCATGAAATTGCTGAAAAAATGTTGTCGAGTATATGTCCTAATTGACGAATATATTTGGCCACATCCCTAAATAGAATACGACGTTGCCACTCCCCCCAAGAAATATGCAACTGGAGTAAAGTTATTCCGTGCCACAATGCCGTTCATTATAGACTCCACCTTTAGCACGGAATAACTTTACTCCAGTTGCATATTTAAAGGTCCGGCAGTACTTTACACCAGGACAGCTTCTAATGTTGTACAAAGCACAGGTCCGTTCGTGTGTGGAGTACTGCAGCCACATTTGGGCTGGTGCTGCTAAGTGTCACCTGGCCACTTTGGATTCAGTGGAGAGGCGAGCGAAGAAGCTGATTGGTGACTCTGATTTAACTCGAGTTGGTCTCCAAAGCCTAGAGCACAGGCGTAGAGTAGCCAGCCTTTCGGTGTTCTATAGGATACATTCTGGGGAGTGTGCGAGGGAATTGCACGATTTAATTCCCCCATCTCCGTTCCACCATCGGACGACCCGTCGTACGGCGAGTTTCCACCCTTATGTTGTTAACACCTCTACGATCCGGACGAAGCGTTTCGCCTCGTCCTTTATACCGCGTACATCGAGGGACTGGAACAATCTGCCGGCGGCGGTGTTTCCGTCGGACTACAATTTGAGTGTCTTCAAGGCTAGAGTGAATAGGCTCTTAATAAACTAGTGCGCTTTACCATCAACGATTGCGTCACTGCTTACCATCAGGCGGGATTGCGGTCAAGCGCTGGTTTATATTTTAATAAAAATAAAATATCGTAAAGAATCCTTCAATTAACAATAAGAGATTTTTCAGTCTAGCTACGTAAGGTAGGACCACATTGCTAAAAGGCCGCAGGGACCTGTTGGATACCAGAAGCACGATTGGAGATGCTAGAGAGGAGTCTAGAGGACTCCTTTCGGCGGAAATAATGATGACACTTTCACCAAAATATAATAGAATTGAATAGAATACTCTTTATTATGTACACCATATAGATTACAGAACATAAATATAAAGATTTAGAAAGGGTGACACAATGGGCGGTTTTATCGCTAAGAGTGATCTTTTACAAACAGTCTTTGGGTGGAATACTAAGGGGAAGGAGAGAGAAATAATGTAGGTAGTCTACAGTGTACTATTTACATAGATTATACAATAAATATATACGTTAAGTGTATCATAATAGTTAAAATAAATGTATACATCTAATTAATACATAAATATTATACAAGAGCAAGGATATAACTGCCGTTAATAGCATAGTTGCGGTAAGTACGCTCTAGACGTTTTTGAGAAAAGCGGTTAAATCATTATCAGATCATTATGCTTGATAGGATAAATGAAAGAGGTCTTCCTCACATATCTTTTACTTAATTGAAAAAAAATTCTGAATGGTTGCTCACAATAGGCCTCATACGAAGGCTCAAGGTCACACAAAGGGCGATGGAAAGAGCTATGCTCGGAGTTACTCTGCGCGATTGAATCAAAAATGAGGAGATCCGTAGAAGAACTAAACTCACCGACATAGCTCTTCGAGTCGCTAAAATTTAGCAGCAGTGGGCGGAGCACATGAGATTCTCTGTATAAGAGGAGCTCTGTGCCCAGCAGTGGGACGTTAAAAAAAGGTTGAAGATGATAATGGGCGGGGCACATTGCTCGTAGAACTGATGGCCGATGGGGAAGTAAGGTCCTACAGTGGCGGCCACGTACCGGAACACGCAGCGCAGGGAGGCTCCCGACAAGGTAGTGAAGGTCGCGGGAAGCCGATGGATGCGGGCAGCATAAGACCGGTCATTGTAGAAAGCCTTGGGGAGGCCTTTGTCTGGACCATTATAGGTTGAAAAAGAAAAAGATTGAATTATTGAAAGACAAACCCAAACGCATGGCAAGGAATTTTGTTTAAAAATATTAGGATCCATTAATCAGGAAGTACTCATAAAATTTCGGTGCCTTTATATTTTTTTGTGATTATTCATAGTCACGGCTTATTGTGTTCCTAATAACAAATTCAAATCTTAGCGTCGCCCTATAAATTTTCGCGATCCAAATTAATGTCTGAGAGTCTGACATGTTGAATCGTTTAGTAAATATGTCGTGCTTGAAACAAACTTCAAGTTTTGGCCTCACCTGTGAGGACATCATTTATGTAGTCGTAGTTATGAAATTATAGCGCATTCGCGTGAAATTTCTGTGGATAGACTTGACTACTGATATCGTTGTTAGTAGACATAGACAACCTTATTTTTTGTATACAGTATGTTAAGAAAACCCTGTCCGACCCGTGAAGGTGTTGTTAGGTATCGATAACTGATTCTACTAATGCATACAAAACCGGGCTAAACTTAAAAAAAAAATCCCCCTAAAAAAATAAATATTATTTCGCAAAAAGAGGTAACTTAATAAATGCGCGGTAACCACCCTTCGTCTGCCGCCCGCGGGGGGCGGGCGGCAGGGCATGCGGCACGTGGTCGCATCGCTATTCGCTCATAATAATACCGGTGTTGTCACTTTTTAAAAATTACCAAATTTCGGGGAAATTGGAATTAATTCGCAGGAAAAAAAATTATTTCAAAATTCATTTGTATTGGTACTATGATGAATACGTAAAATTTTATATTATATTTGGTCATGTGTTTATCTAATTTTATTAGCCTTATGGGTCGGACAGGGTTTTCTTAACATACTGTATACAAAATCTGAAACACGTGTCCAGTATTTTTAAGTAAAGAATTTATGTATAAAATATCAAAAAGATATCATGAAAAATCACAAAGTTATTATTGGCTTGTTATCTTACCTGGTTGTCCCAACAAGAATATGGTCAACGCGCTTACAGCGCGGGGTCCCCTGCTTCACTATGCGCCAAGTACTATGATCTAACGTCAGTCGATTTGAACGCTCAGTAACCACACTGCAACAATTTCTAAATCATCATCATCATTTCAGCCGAAAGACGTCCACTGCTGGACATAGGCCTTCCCCGAGGTTCTCCACGACGACCGGTCCTGCGCCTCCCGCATCCAGCGGTTTCTCGCGACCTTCACCAGGACGTCGGTCCACCTTGTCGGGGGCCTACCCACGCTACATCTTCCGGTGCATGGTCGCCACTCGAGAACCCGTCGGCCCCATCATCATCATCGGCATCGGTCCTACGGGCAATGTGTCCAGCCCACTGCCACTTTAGTGTTGCAATTATTCGGGCTATGTCGGTTACTCTCGTTCTTCTGCGGATCTCCTCATTCCTGATTCGATCACGCAGTGAAACCCCAAGCATAGCCCTCTCCATTGCCCTTTGGGTGACTTTGACCCTTTTTATAAGGCCTTCTTATAATTCTTAAATGTGTTTGGGAGAAATATAACATGGTATAAAAATGATTGGAATCTATTCAGCTACTTATTCTGAACAAACTATATTCAGGTTTCGTATAAAGAAAAATAACATTGTAAGTATATTATATTGAACGAGTTTCTTACTGTGTTGCAAGGATTGTTTCTTGAATTTTCTTCCGATGGTTTACGTCTCTAAATGAGTACTACTTCGACTACATACTTATATCACAGTAAAACAACTGTTTTACTATTACCACAGTAAAACAGTTGAACCCCAAGTTTTGAAAAGGTTTTAAACTCCTTTTTTTCTTTTTAACGTGTAGATGCAAAAAGAAAACTTTTTAAAGTTCGGACCAAGCACCACTCGCTGACCCCATTTAGCAAATACATGTGCAGGCTAAGGGCAGGATGCGGTGCAAGATTGGAGGTGACTCATTATCTGTGTAAAGTCTGAAGCATACAGGAGCCCTAGACTGCTATTACAATAATGTCAGAATAGTCGATTAGTGATTTCATAATGAACGATTTTGACAAGTTCCATAATCTACTCACAAAATGGCGTCATTATAACATTCCAGTGGGCTATCGCTGACACTCCATATTAATAAATGTTCAAATTGAGTAGTAGTTTTTAGAAAATTATTTCTACTAACTGATTTTATAATAATGGCAATCCCTTCAATATCATCCTTTTATCACCAGTCCATTACGAGACTCATCATCATCATCTCAGCGTTTATCCCGGTCGCATCCGCGGCTTTCGCGTTGAAGCCCGGGGTCCGCTTTCCTACACTTACTCCTTCATTTCACACGATCTCTGGCATCCCGTGGTGTGAGATTGTTGACACGCATGTCATCTCTTACGACATCAAGCCAGCACTTCATTGGTCTACCTCGCCTGTTCTGGTCTATTACGAGACTGCTGAACGATAATTATTACGAACTTTTAACCCAATGACTATCGTGTTTTAATGACAAATTTATAAAAACTGCAGACCCAAAAACCCCTATTTATGAAGTTTGTCCTTGTTGAGGCTTACTTGGGTACGAGTCCATCCAAGGTATTTCAAATAGAGTCACGGCAACTTGTATACGGACTTGAAGGTCTATAATGGTTCATAAATTAATCGTTAAGAATTCTACAGTTTCGTTTGATACCATAAAACCTTTCTTTACGAAAAACCATCACAATTATTCCTATAATTATATTACAATCTCGTGTAGGTGACCAAAAATGTGTAACCCTCTAAAATTTTAATGGAGAGAATTTTATCCAATTGATTTTGCAGCAAAATTAGAAACTGTACTCAAAATCAAAAAAATCAAAATCAAAATCAATTTTATTTGTATAACATAGGTAGTGAATACAGTTCTTAATTTTATGTTTATAGGTCGCTATGTTATGCTAAGAAGCGTACAAATACTTGCATGCAAAACATTAACATTTTTTTGTCAATCATGCTATATGCAAAAAAAAAAAAACAAATGATTAATTATATAATGTCAAAATAAATGAGTAAAAACAATGTCACAATACGGAGTAATTTCGCTAGTCAAAATAAATAAGTCTACATTAATTTGTCATTTAGGAATTCATCAGTTGTATAATAACATTTCTCAATTAATAAATGTTTTAATTTTGTCTTGAATTGTATAATATTCAAATTTTTTATGCCCACTGGTAATTTGTTGTAGATGCGCGGTGCCATTCCTAAAACACTCTTTTTTACTAAAGCAGTATTACAACGCTGATTTTTTAAAACATTTGCAACTTGTATACGGACTTGAAGGTCTATAATGGTTCATAAATTAATCGTTAAGAATTCTACAGTTTCGTTTGATACCATAAAACCTTTCTTTACGAAAAACCATCACAATTATTCCTATAATTATATTACAATCTCGTGTAGGTGACCAAAAATGTGTAACCCTCTAAAATTTTAATGGAGAGAATTTTATCCAATTGATTTTGCAGCAAAATTAGAAACTGTACTCAAAATCAAAAAAATCAAAATCAAAATCAATTTTATTTGTATAACATAGGTAGTGAATACAGTTCTTAATTTTATGTTTATAGGTCGCTATGTTATGCTAAGAAGCGTACAAATACTTGCATGCAAAACATTAACATTTTTTTGTCAATCATGCTATATGCAAAAAAAAAAAAAAACAAATGATTAATTATATAATGTCAAAATAAATGAGTAAAAACAATGTCACAATACGGAGTAATTTCGCTAGTCAAAATAAATAAGTCTACATTAATTTGTCATTTAGGAATTCATCAGTTGTATAATAACATTTCTCAATTAATAAATGTTTTAATTTTGTCTTGAATTGTATAATATTCAAATTTTTTATGCCCACTGGTAATTTGTTGTAGATGCGCGGTGCCATTCCTAAAACACTCTTTTTTACTAAAGCAGTATTACAACGCTGATTTTTTAAAACATTTGCATATTGACTACGAATAGTAACATCTCGTAACGTTGACACCGTTTCAAACAATCTTATGTTTGTCTTGACAAAAACACTAATTTCATAAATGTACAATGATGGTAAGGTTAAAATTTTCAGCGACTTAAAAAATGGTACACAGCTATCGTCAATTTTCAGACCACACATCGATCTTATGCACCTTTTTTGTGCCTTAAATATGACATCTCTATCAGTAGAGTTTCCCCAAAAAATAATGCCATATCGCAAAATTGAGGCTACTAAGCCATGATATGCAACTAGTAGCGCATCGATATTTATTTTTCTAGCAATTTGGAAAAGTGCGTACGATGATCTATTTACTTTTTTACTTAGGCCATCTATATGGGCCTTCCAGTTTAGTTGGTTATCCAGTAATAAACCTAAGAATGTTGCTACTTTAACCTCTTCAATTTCACAGTTACTATGTCTGATATTTACTTTTGGTGCTACAGTTCTTTGATAATAGTGCATTATTTTCGTTTTTTGTAAGTTTATAATTAAATTATTTTGATTAAGCCAAGTAATTATGTCTGATAATGTACTATTTATGTCATCTTCATAAATATTGCGATTAATACATTTGACAATGGCAGTAGAGTCATCCGCAAACATCACCATTTGATGTCGTGTCACATTTGGCAGATCATTTATATAGATTAAAAAAAGCAGTGGCCCAAGGACGCTACCCTGTGGGACACCAAACTTTACTAATCTAGGATGAGAAAAGAAACTCTTTTCAATTACTCAAAATCTATAACTTTCGCTGGGAAAAAGAAGGGGCAGAACAAACTCCCCAGCAGCACAGCTGTCTGTCTCAAGCCTATAACTTTGCACTCTTTGACGGGATGGGTATATGGTCCTAACTCTTATTTTTTTGTATCACTTCCATTCCAGTTATTCTAATGTTGTTGGCTCAGAACTGCCACTTCCACGGCTTTGGGAAGGGTCAATGGTTCGTAATAGAGTTGAGTCACAAACCACAGTAGTAACGCGTGCCATCTATTTACAACTTCCCACTTCGGTTCTGATATGGTTCGGAAACTTCCAAATGGACCACGAAACGATACAAACCTTTTTTTTTTTGTGTGGATGGAAAATCATCAAAATAATGACTTTTCCTGCTCTGGTCAGAGCGGAAAGACGTGTTAGACTTTGACCGACTGAATCCCCCCCGTGTTCCTTCACTTGCCTGTGCATTTCAACACGCAGTCCTGGCAGGCAGGTTACAACAGGCTGATATCACACTTTATAATGCAATGACATCGCTACATCACTGCGCTAAAGATTGATGACCCTTATGTATAATTCTGTGTCACCCTAAAAAAAAAAAATGACAAACTGACGAAAACGGTATAATAAATCAAAAATATAAAGTGCTTTTCAGGCAAAAAAAATCGTAACCACCATAGCGGATTAATGGTCGTAGAGTAAGCAAAAGATTATGCAAGAAGACAGTCTGTAAAGAGCCTCTCATTTTTCTCCGCGTTCAGGAAATGGTGCGATGTAAAGACACATTATGTATGACAGACAAGTCGTTTCGAGGTTTCGTTGAGACAATTTCGAGACATGTTTATCATATTTTGTGGGGTTTTTTGTTCTGTGAAGTATTTTTTTCGTGTTGGACACAAAATGATTGTCACTCAGTTGGAGTTTCCAACTAGTCGCAATTATTTGATAAAAAATGTTTTCGCCGATAAGGCTGCTGGTATCACGCCTTTATAAAAAAAAAAAAAAAAAACAAAAAACCTGAAAATAAAAACCATTGTTACTATGTTAAGCAGTTGATCCACTTTCAATTTGCAACTAAAAAAGTTGTTCCATACTTTTTGTTTCTTTTGTAACGAATATTTTAATACAATCCGCCAGTTTTATCTTTATTTAAGAGATACTAGTTTGTATTGGCAGAACTCACTATAAATTACTTCAATGTAGTTGGTACCTACTAGTATTTTATTGTTTCTATATTGCAATACGGACGAGGCGAGTGCCTCGTTTAGTATAAATGCTAGTTATCTTGCCAAGCAAAAAGCATAGCCTGGTCGATCAACCCACGTACACCTGATCGATCAAGCCTCAGTTCCCTTAAGACTCGCTATTTATTGAACTCAAAAATCCCCTAAGTCCTCTACAGTCTCCCGTAGCCAATAAATCGTCCTTAATTTACATTTTTGCTAGCCTTACTAATGTTATAAAGGCGTATGTAAAATGTTCCACTTTCACGGCTCAGTGGTTCAAACCATCACCATGAAATTCACATATCCCGAGTTATAGAATAGAAGAAAAGAGTTTTGATTCTTGAGTCGTGTAGAATAGAAGATAATACTCTTTATTATGTACACTCTATAGATTGCAGAACATAAATATAAATATTGACAATGGGCGATCTTATCGCTAAGAACGGTCTTTTATGGACAACGACTAGATTTTAAACGTTTTCATGATGAGAATTTGTCTTCAGGTTTATGAGACAAAAACTGTGCAATACATCTTCTTATAGTCTACGTTAATAGTTAGGTTTATACAAAAAAAAAAACTGTCCAAGAGCGAGTAGCTTTCGCGCACGGTGCGTAATATATTGACCATTATCTGTATTTTATTGAAATAACACAATGAATGTTGAAGAACTGTCAAAATCAAACCAATTACTACTGATAGCGTTTTACACAATTACCCTATTGGTTATAAAGCACCTGTGTCCCAAATTATATCCGAATCCGTTTGCTGGTTTTTGCGTGAAATAGTAATAAAAATACATCCGAACTTTAACGTTTTTATTAATAACCACGTTCCACGGTTTCACCTGAGTAAGTATTAATCCCTTGGGAACATCGGGAGTCCCAAAATCTGAAAGCAGTTCTCATGATTTAAAAAACATCGCCATCTAGCGTTCTAAAACCGTTGTCACCGTTCAAAGTTATTGCTATAAAGTTAACCGCTTGCAAGACAGTTGTTTATCAATTGTTTTGCAGTACAGTACGAACACTCTGCTGCAGTAGAACTTTGGAAGTCAAGTGCTATCCAACCGCAATCTTCTCCGACGCCCGACACCGACCGCCTACATAAATTATTCAGTCAGCCAGTCGAGTAGCACATTCGTAGCAAACACTCCTCGATATTTAGTTTCATCCATCACACTGCAGGCCCCAACATTTCGTTTACCACAAAATTATTCAAGTTTTTTCCAAGTTGTTTCATATTCATGAATTGTTGTTGTTGTCAGAGATTGCAGAGTTCATTTGTGTGATAACGACTGAGCATCAGCGAACATCCCAAAAAGGAATTTTAATTAATGAATGTTCTGATTTGAATGTATTTGTAGCAAAATAATAACAACTTCTGTGTTCAATCATTCAGGTCAACGCTTGTGGTCATATCATCATATCAATATATTTTTTTTTTTATGAAATTACTTAACGTTACTTATTAATTTATTGAGAATTTCCTCTAATTTATTTTTATTTTACTTAGTTCTATTAATGTTATAATTTTAAAACCACAATTATTTGCTTTTTTTATTTTTATTAGGAATTTCATTGCAATGTTATAATTTTATCAATATTAGCGCTTAATCTTAAGTAAGTTAGTTTATTTCCATAATTTATTTTTGTATGCATGTTGTGTTTGCCTATAAGTTATTGATGCACTGTTACTTTACCTTTGTATTTGAATGTATTAATTGGTTGTTTTTGTGGAATTAATTGTTGGTGAACCTAATAAAACAAAATAAAATATCAGGGGATCTAGTTTGCTGTTACAAAAGTGTCATGATGGTCAATCAGTGATATCATAATGATCGATTTTGACATGTTTCGTAATCCACTAATAAAATGGCGTCAGTATGAATTTACAGTGGTCAATATCTGACACTCCATATTAATAAATATTCAAATTGAGTAGTAGTTTTAGAAACTCATTTCTACTAACGGGTTTTATAATGTTGGCAATACAGCAATGTCATTCTATTACTATCATCATCATCATCTCAGTATTAATCCCAGTCACATCGGAAGCTTTTTTCAGCATTGAAGTCTGGAGTCCGCTTTTTACCAGTCTAACTCCTGATATTGGCTAAACTTCGATATGTTTCGTGAAGCGACTGCCGTCTGAGCTCCACAATCCGAAAGCGATATCGAAACATTGTAGTTAGACCAATTGATGGACTTGTCGTTCTATTACCTTCCATTACAAGGCGACTGACCGAATTGATCGATCATTTTGAATTTAGCAGATTACGAAATTTTTAACATAATGACAATGGAATCGTGTTAGAATGACAAATTTATAAAAACAGCAGACTAGGCCCCAGGTGACTATCACCCGTACAGGCACCGGGGACCATCATAATATAACAATATTCGTGGCTCGGAAAGCACATTAAGCGAGTTTGTCTCAATTGACATTCGTATATATTTGACAGTTGTTAAGTGTGAACTTAGAAAGTCTGATAACCAGTCTAAGGGGTATCGGATTACCCAGTAACTGGGTTGTAGAGATCAGATAGGCAATTATCATCATCAACCTTTTTATCGTCCCACTGCTAGGCACAGGTCTGCTCTTATATAGAGAAGGATTAAGCGTAATCACCACGCTTGCTTAATGCGGGTTGGCGATTTCAGACTTAAAGTCCAAATTTCCTCAAGATGTTTTCCTTCACCTTGTAATCAGTCATTGGTGTTCAAGATATACTTAGAAAGTACATATAACTTAGAAAAGTTACATTGGTACTTGCCTGACCTGGAATCGAACCCGCACACTCATATTTGAGAGGCTGGTGTTTTAACCACTAGGGCACCACGATGATAGGTAGTCGCTCCATGTAAAGTACTGGTATTCAGCTGAATTTGGATAGACTGGAAGCTGACCCAATTATAGACGAGAAAGGGCTCGCCACATGATGATGACGTTATGGCATTTACAAGAGTGATGCTCTTTAAGATGTAAATATACAGAATCCCCTAAATAACAAGCTAATAATACAAGTTCATACGAAGAAACGACTTTTGGGGAAGACGCTTACTTTAATCCGATTACGATGTTGGCTATTAATTTAGTTAAGCATTATTTAACACGCTTTGTATTTATCAGATTAATACCTACAATCCATTCGCTGCCATTTACCTCGAACAGTTGCAACGTAAAATCAACTTTATTGTGAGGGTAATAAAGGTTACAATGATTTTGAAAGTCTTGTCAACCCAACAGTAACCCGATACCAGTGAGAATAAAGTTCACTTTGTTTTGAACAGTGCTACAAAGTCAGAGGTAAAAAAAAACTGTTAACGGATTGTAGATTGTGTTGTTAATTTATCTGACAGCAAGTTGTGCCGTTTAGTTTGATTAAGAAGTTGCTTAGAAATCACTGAAGAGGTTGAATGAGGGTGTCGCTGGCTGATCAGGAGATTCCTGTATCGCGGTGGTTATGCAAAAACAAATTATTGACACAGGTTGATTACTGTCACTCGTATTCACGTCGCGTTGGCAGATGTACGGCGGCCAAGGAAATCACACTCTAATTAGTTTCTTGTCGGCGGCTGTGTTCGGATGACAGTTATGAGAATGGATATCAGAGCAGTCTCTCCTCGGCTTAGACGAATGGTTTTGTAGGTACGGCATATTCCGGTTGATAATTAAGCTGATGATAACCACTTCTGGCATAAGTTATCCAGCGATATGAAAATTTAATGGAACATTAAACATATGTGATGCTCAATCATATACATACTTTCAACCTTCTAATATTGGTGTGATTACCTTTTGCCGTGTTTCTGCGTAGAAGCTGGGCTCTTATGTTCATGAGGGAGTGAGCACCATGTGGTGGGCCCGCACCTATTACTTACTTTAATTAGGTGTAGATTCACTAAATGGAAAGAATATTTAAATAACAGAAAATTTCTAATTGTTTACAGATGGATTTTCATTTTTGCAGTAACAATGCGATTTCGGCGTATCGCCAGCGACTCGAAAAACGGAAGTTGGGCTGTCTAGTAGGAAAGAAACAATAACAAAATATTTGGGGAGGTATTTCAATAGTCTTTCTTCAAAAAATAAATGTTAAAGGCTGTCAAGCTGATATATTTACTCCTATGAGTAAAGCTATCTGACTATTAAAAAATCTGTCGTAAATGTAACAAAATCATATGAACAATAAAATAAAAAGAATATTAAAATTTGCACCTACTTTTAAATAGGCCCCCCAGACGATGAGAAAAGAACTTGCTGCTATATTGTAACTGAAAACATGAAGTACCCACTCGTAATTTTTACTCTTATATGTAAGAGCAAAAATTACATAATATCGATTCTCTCAAAAATTACGTACCATTTGATCCAACCTGAACATCAGGGGAGCTCATCAAATAATAAATCTTGCTAAACGAAACTCCACCATAACGTCGTCGAGGTTAAGTTTAAAATTGGGTAGCATTTACATTATCCCTCTGAAGCTATAATTTCATACGTACCTGATGAACGAGCCTGTCATTGTTATAAACAGGCGAGTAGCTATATAGCTTACAAGGGAAATATTAGATTAGGGAGTTGTTCCGGATTTCACATGACTTTTTTGAACTCGTCGGAAAGGAAAAAATAAACTCTGCGAGGAGGTAATTGATACTCGACCCCGTTTTAATTTTATATGGCAGCATATGCTTTTAACGACCGTAATATGTTATAATATGTTTTGTGCGTAAAGTTACTGACAGGTTAATTGCTGAGGAGGTGTAAAATTTCCTGGGAGACCTTTTTTACCTGTCTGTTTTTAACTGCTCCTGTTTGGTGCTGATTGCAAATGCTGCTACTGAGAATGAAGTCCTGGCTTCCATTCTAAGTAGCAACTCGAGACTGGATTTTTACCCGGTTGATGCTCGCTTTCTATTAGGTACAGACGACAGCAGGTCAAGCTACCCCAAACTATCAGATATTCCCAATCAACCTTGAGCCTTAATGCTTTAGAGATAAAGTTGAAAATCGAATAAAGAAATCTGACAGATTGTAATAGCTTGATGTGCTGTTGTCTGTAAGTTATATATAAAAAAATGAAAAGTCCGACGCAAGAAATTAACAGGAAAGTATGCCTCTACACTGGACCAAAAAAAAAATCCCAGTACAGCTAAAATGCCAGATCACTAGTGCTTGACACTGTATTTTTAAGTAACTCTGTTCTTAGTTTTCCTAGAACCATTAATTTCTAGCCCTTTGTGTGCTCTGTTTAATTTACACAAGAGCTTACAATTACCGGCGAGTTTCTGCTCGATGACATGTAATAATGTGTCATCGACGAAAAAATTTGAATACCTGGATGTCAGATTCCCCTTCATACCATTAATCTCGATCATCGCCACCAAACGTTTAATAATGATATATAATTTGAGTTTGAAGCCATGTTCACGAGAAATCAATTTCCCCTAATATCCATACATCATTCCATAACTTATTACGTTACTGATACCGCAAAAATTCCTGAAATTCACACTTGTAATTAAATTGGGGAAGTGGGGAATTTGGTACTTAGATATGAAATTGACTTTGGGAAGGCATAGCGGTTCTGATAGTGTTGGGAATGTTACACACCATATTTTACGAAAATAGCACAGATTTTCTTATACACGTACTTCTTTTTCTAAGCCTATAGATGTCCACTACTGAACAAAGGCCTCCCCCAAGACTTTCATTCCATTGGGGGGCACATAATAAACAAAATTTAAGTTCAGTGCTTTTTTTGATTAAAAACATATTTCTTTCTATTTCATTATGAAAAGGACAGAAGAATTTTTTTATAAAGTTTAAACTAGTGCTTGACCAAAAGTGAAGCAATCGTTGATGGTAAAGCGCGCTAGTTTATTAAGAGTCTATTCACTCTAGCCTTGAAGACACTCAAATTGTGGTCTGACGGAAACACCGCCGCTGGCAAATTGTTCCAAACCCTCGATATATACGGTATAAAAGAGGAAGCGAAACGCTTCGTTCGGATCGTAGTGGTATTAAAAACGTAAGGGTGGAAATTCGCCGTACTAGGGGTCGTCCGATGGTAGAACAGAGATGGGGGGAATTAAATCATACAAGCCCCTTGGACACTCACCAAAATGCATCCTATAGAACACCGATAGGCTGGCTACTCTACGCCTGTGCTCCAGACTTTGGAGACCGTTTTGAGTTAAAACTGGATCGCCAATCAGCCTCTTCACTGAATCCAAAGTAGCCAGGTGACATTTCGCAGCACCAGCCCAAATGTGGCTGCAGTACTCCACACACGACCGGACTTTTGCTTAATATAATTAAGTTTGATAGATTAGATGTCAGACAGCCTCCGTGGCGTAGCGGTAGCGAACGCGGCCACTGCGCAAGGAGCCGCGGGTTAGATCCCCGCGCAGTGTAAATATTTGCACTGGTCTGGTCGTGCCTCGGAAAGCAAGTTAGCACGTTAAGCCGTTAGTCCCTGTTACCATACGAACATCTTATGGCAGTTATTACGGGTTGTTGGAGCCCTCAAAAGTCCAACAGTTGATCTAACTGCAATGCTTTGATATCGCCTTCGGGTTGTGGAGGTCAGACGACATTCGCTTCACGGAAAATATCGAAGTTTAGCCAAAATCAGCAGTTAGACTGGTAAAGAGCGGACCCCAGACTCTAAAGCTGAAACAGCTCCGGGTGCGACTGGGATTAACGCTGAGATGATGATGATGCGCTTAGATGTCAGGCGTTAACTAATTTGACATGACTAAACTAGTATTTTTCTACTGTCCTTTTCTTAATGAAATAGAAAGAGCATTTAAACAGCTGATTATGTTGCCAACCTATTGGGTAGGTACTTATGAGCTGCACGTGTTGAGGACGACTTTATTCCCAAGTATGAGTTATTTCCCATTTTTTAAAATTATATTGTAATTAAGGTTTATCAAAATTTTATTACTATTGCTGTCAAAATGGTAAAGGAATTCACGTACTTACCCTACTACGGATTCGCTAGGGCAGCTATGGGGATATCATCGACCGATTAGGCTACGAAGGGTTCGCTCACGGCTTGTCTTTCTCATTCCAAAATAAATTACACTATTAAGAAGAGTGGGTAAAAACAGTGGTGGTTTATGTGTAGCAAAAGTAAGTTGATATAAATAAAACCTTTTTTAAGCAAATTACTCTCCCCATTCTGTAAACGTCTTAACATACGCGTAAGTGGGCGTACGTTTCTCATCTAAAATAATTAGTCTCCAAGAAAATAATTACCATCTACATTGTTCTGTCGGCTCCTTGAATTCCAAAGGACCCAGCAATATGTAGGGGAATAAATTTATAACATTACCACTTAGTAAAAGATGTATTATTGTAAGCAATTTAAGTAAAATTTAAGTTGCAAGTGCTTGAGAGGCTGTCGACATGAATTATCCAGCAGGAGTTTTTGTGAGTGTGTGTGTGTGTATATTATATATATATATATATGTGTATGTTTGCATGTATATATTAAAAAAATAAAATGATACATTATTGTTTTAAAAGTTAAGGTCATTTTTGTGTTATACTGTAATGTTTTAGTGTAAGCATTTATGTAAATCGCTGTTGGATGTCTTAATAAAATAAAATAATAAAATTCTTCGATTTTGTTGCCAACCAGCACCCTAATTACGTAACACACTTTGACTATAAGTTGGAATCATTTTAAAACATATTATTGCTAATCCATTGCTCCATGTATTCGAATATGAGTCTGCTAAACAACTTAAATAACGCAATAAATATTGTTGAACTGTCAAAATGAAGCTTATGATAATGTGCTACCCAATTACCTTGTCTTATAATTTATGTTCGATACATTTGACCGCGTAGACATTGCTCTGTTCTATAAAATAGCCAATATATATTTTTGATAACTCTTATCTAATTACTACATAGTATAAAACAAAGTCGCTTTTTCTTTCTCTATGTCCCTATGTATGATTAAATGTTTAAAACTACGCAACGGATTTTGATGCGGTTTTTTAGGGTTCCGTAGCCAAGTGGCAAACAACGAAACCCTTATAGATTCGTCATGTCTGTCTGTCCGTCTGTCCGTCCGTATGTCACAGCCATTTTTTTTTTCCGAAACTGTAAGAGCTATACTGTTGAAACTTGGTAGATAGATGTATTCTGTGAACCGCATTAAGGTTTTGATGTAAAAATAAAAAAATAATAATAAATAATGGGGTCTCCCCATACTTTGAACTGAAACACAAAAATTATTTTTCATCATACGAGTACACATACTACGTGTGGGGTATCTATGGATAGGTCTTCAAAAATGATATCGAGGTTTCTAAAATATTTTTTTTCCTAAACCGAAGAGTTTGCGTGACAGACGCTTCCAAGTGGAAAAAAGTTGGTCCCCCCCTTTAACATCTAAAATAAGAAAATGAAAAATCTAAAAAAAACATATGTACTTCATATGTTTTTTTTTTTTAGATTTACTATAAAAACTACCAAAGAAAACTGTTTTGAACGAGATCTAGTAAGTAGTTTTTTTTAATACCTCGTAAATCGTAAACCGCTTATTACCACGTAATCTTTCATACAAATAACTTAAATCCTTTAATTTCATAAATCAATGGTGTGAGTCCGACACGCACTTGGCCGGTTTTTTAGTAGATAGAGTGATTTAAGAGGAAGGTTTATATGTGTATAATAACACCCATTGAATAGTGGAGAAATAATGTTATTTTTGAGCTTTCTAGTGTGATGTCGTAAATAATAATTGTTTTTCCGCGTTTGCAGTGAAACACAGGCTGGACCCTACGAGATTGATCAAAATAATATACTAAATATTGTATGAATTAAAAAGGTCTACAGAAAAGTCCACGATGGTATAGTTAGGTCTATCTCTTATAAATATCTCACAACAACATTTTTTTTGTCATTTACTTTTTACGACAAGTATTGGCTAATTTTCGAAGCGATTTTAACTAATCAGCATTAATCCTCATCCAATTTAATATCTTCAATAAATTGCTGATTTAATATAGACCTATATCGCCTTTTACAGCACATGATTAAAATAAATAATTTCGAAGATATCACAGATTTAAAAATTGCGAGGCGTCACGTTTGCGGCGGTACCGACCGGCCGAGACGGCGCGGGCCGCTCTGTTTTTTATCAACGTTCACAGTTTTTCTGTAGTGTATTTAGTATCAGCATTGCAACCGTGCGAAGCTAGGGCGGGTCGCTTGTCTAAAATATAAAATTCTTGTGTCGCGTTGTTTGTTACCAAATTCCTCCGTAACGGCTTGGCCGAAATGTATGAAATTGGTTATGCATGTAATCATATTTCAAGCGTCCCGTTGCACACTTTTTTAAAATAACCTAATAATTACAGCGCGGTTAAAACCATGTACGGACGACAGCAGGTCAAGCTACCCTAAACTGTTACAAATTCCCAATCAATCTTGAGCCTTAATACTTTAACGATAAAGTTGAAAATTTAATAAAAAAATATGACAGACTGTAGCAGCTTGACCTGCTGTCGTCTGCACATAATCTATGGTGATAGGCGACGCGTCGATGTGTGTTCACGGCAATAAGGTCTATATTTGTTTGTTTGGTGAATTGATTAACAAAAAAAAAAATCTCGCTACGTCTGCTCTCGAATGATATTTATTTTGCACTGATTTACAATTTTAATGAGTGGATTGTATGCTCGTTGTTTGAATGTAGGTGTGAAGTATGTGTGTGTGAGTAAGAAGACTACTAAAAGAATTGTTTCTCAATCCTTTTAGATAATGTGTCTGTCACCCGGTACAATTTAATTACGAAACTCATTATCATCCTCATACTGTAAGCTCTTATACACCAATTTACTTTAGGCTTTTAGTAGAATTACTTATTGTAAGTACAATAGAAGTACCTTCGCAATAAGAATGGATAGGGCACAATTGCCTTTTATCGTATTCTGCTACACATGATCCCCCTTATTCTTAACCGTTGTTTAAAGTTAATTAGTGATTACCAATTCTTTAATCATATTTTTTTTAACTTTTAACGTAACAGTTTGCCAGCGGTGGTGTTTCCGTCGGACTACAATTTGAGTGTCTTCAAGGCTAGAGTGAATAGGCTCTTAATAAACTAGTGCGCTTTACCATCAACGACTGCGTCACTGCTTACCATCAGGCGGGATTGCGGTCAAGCGCTAGTTTATAATTTTAATAATAAAAAAAACTTAACTTTAATCATCGTTTCTGAATAAACACCACAGTGTTTAAGGGGTTTATTCGTAAACTATGATTAAAGTTATGTGACGTGCACACGTCTTAAATGTATGGTTAAATAATCGCTAATCACTTGTTAACTTTAAGTAAGGGGGATTATTCTCCTAGATGATTTATAAGTGTAATATTCTATTAGGCTGAGGACAGTTGGAAAATGCTAACACAACATTGTTAGATGGGCTTAAAATCTCACTAGTGTTGTACAAGAAAAAAAAAAGAAGTGACTGAAAATACAAAGTGACATTTCTCTCAAGCGTCTTTTCATTAGTGTTTGCTCAAGTCAAGTCCAGGCAATAAAACACAAAATATCAGACAACAACGACAATTTATTGTCTCAAGCTCTTTCACAGAAAACCTTTGTTTATCTACTTAAATGTATCTTTTTCGATGTTAGAGAAGTGGAACAGAGACAACGGTTATAAAGTCGAGATGACACACAAAATGTCTATAAGCGCGTCACGGCTTACTTTTTATAGCTCCTAAACATAGTCAGTTTTACTGTTGCATCGCTTTTGATTAAAACCTTGCAAATTATTATAGCTTTTGATTATAAACTTGCATATTAAAGCCATCACATACTGCACATACGAACATAATCAGCCCATAATGTTCTCACTGTTAGGAGGCAGGCCTCCTGTTTTTGGGTCTAGGACATGTAGGTATCCTCACGATGTTTTTGGCTCTAGGACATGTTGGTATCCTCACGATGTTTTTGGCTCTAGGACATGTTGGTAACCTCACGATGTTTTTGGCTCTAGGACATGTTAGTTTACTCACGATGTTTCATCACACGACTGCAATACTATCTTATATTACTACTAGCTGCACCGCGCGGTTTCACCCGCGTAGGTTTCATTTAATGCTTTTTTTTTTATATGCTCCGCTCCTACTGGTCGCAGTGTGATGTTGTATAGCCTTAAGCATTCCTGGATCAATGGGCTAACCAACGCAAAAAGAATTTTTAAAATTGAACCAGTACTTCCTCTTCAGCTTTATATATTAGTATAGATTGACTTTTTCACTATAATATCTTCACTTTTGGCTTCAGTACCCCTGAAAACTATCAAAACTATGTATCTTTCTATATTCCTATCTTTCTCTCTCTCTGTGTGTTATAAAAAAGAGAGGTGGAAAAAGTAACGTGATGTTTTGTTATGTGACAATTTAAGAATATAAGGAAAGAAAAAAGTATTTATTGTGACTAGCATAGAAAGAACTTAACACTAAATACAATAAAAATACGTAACTTTTTTTTTGTTTGTTTTTTTAATAATTATAAACTAGCTCTTGACCGCAATCCCGCCTGATGGTAAGCAGTGATGCGATCGTTGATGGTAAAGCGAGCTAGTGTATTAACAGCCTATTCACTCAGAAAAACTGAGCGAATAGGAAGGAAGACGGCAGTTGAGCGAGGTGATGCAATGTTAAACCCAACAATACGACCAACGATGCTGCGCCAAAGGGAGATTGATCCGAAGACCTTCCACGACCAAACTCCCAACACAACAACATTTGGCGAATCGTACCCGGCACACATCGCAACACAACTGCTCAGACCCGTCCTCCATACGGCTTCACCAGACATCATGCCGGAACACGACAAATCGCTTGGCGGCAAGACTTTGTCTGGTGGGTGGTAACTTCTGACGGCGGCCGATGTTATGGCCTACCACCGAGAAAAAATATATATATATATATATATAAATATTAATCAGATTTTTTTTTCATTGGTTTGACCTTCGTTTCAGAGAAAACTGACCAATGTAGAATCGACAAACACTGTTCCAGGCATTCATAGTTCATGTCGATAGAGAAGTTGCTCGACTCGATCATACATGAAACTGCCTTTCGCCTCGTCTTTTATACCGTGTACATTGAGGGACTGGAACAATTTGCCAGCGCCGGTGTTTTCGTCTGACTACAATTTAAGTGTCTACAAGGCTAGAGTGAATAGACGCATAATAAACTACCCCGCTTTATCAGCGATTGCATCACTGCTTGCCATCAGGCGGGATTGCGGTCAAGCATAAGTTTATAATTATAAGAAAAAAAATCCTCGTCAAAGTATCAGCGTTAAATATAAACTTAAGCAAGTAAATCACTTGACAAGTGACCAGTATTACCTGGAAACATTTTCGCCACAGGCGAGAAACTTTCTCAGTGCAGTGCCGTGGCCCACTTTCTATCGACATAACGCGTATTAAGGAAAATGAAAATGTGTGGGAACACACATACCGTGTCCCGTATCCTGTGTCAACTTAATGATATCCTGACAAATGATACGTTGTTCTTTAATATCATAATGTCGTAAATCAACCCCTGTTTACAAAACTGGGAAGGTCAATTTTGTACACTTGCAGCTACTTTTGATCCCTGGATTAATTAGCCGTACCGTATTTATTAGCTAAGAATGCATGGACCGAATTTAGAACAAACGTTTCTGTACTACAAGAACTCGATACCAAATAGCGTCTTACAGAATTAGTACAGTCTCGTATACTCGGATTTTTCGGTCACGTGTCAAGGCGCAAACGTTCTATGGAGCTATCATAGAACGTTTGGTCGTCCAGGTCACAGTAGAAGGGAACAGACCTCGTGGAAGTTCACTGATGGATCGAGGTGGATCGACCAAATCAAGTCGGCAGTGGGGGAACCTGTAAATGAATGCTCCAGACTGTCGTCCAGCAGGGACAGGTAGAGAGAGATCCTATGGCATCATCAAAGTCTCGAATTCAGTCATAGTGACCACGACCGTTTTGTCAACAGCGAAATGAGGAAGAATAAAGTTATTAGTGTCATGCTTAACAATGGAGGGATTGGAGGATTTGATTTAAGAGCAGGACGGGTCGGTCAACCAGATTAAAGTACGCTTACGGCGGTTTGGTCAGTGCTTGACCATCTTTAGATACCAAGACTCCTCGGTGCCTCAAAAACGACGTTAAGCCATTGGTCCTGGCTGTCATCAATTGATATGAGACAGGAGTGCAGTGGAGTCGTCACTCGTCAGTAGCTAGAAAGTGTGACAGCCAGTCTTCCAAGGGCTACTGTTTTACCCAGTAACTGAGTTATAGAGGTCAGATAAGCAATCGCAACTTGTAAAATATCGATACTCAGCTATATACGGTTAGATTGATTGAAGCCGGCCCCGATATAGGTGGGAAAAGGCGAGGCAGATAATAGACCTTAATTAGGGCTTAATTGAAGGCGTATTTTACTATTGCGGCATAATGTATACTGAAAGCAATAGATTAGCGGCTTTTATATGGATTAAGTAAATGAATGACATTGTTACAAGAAAAAAAAAACATCACATGTAAATATGTAAAAAATATGCAACTTAAAATCAGAGAACGTGTATGTGAGTTTATATGTTTGTAAACGCAGCAATGATACAAGAGTTCTTTTTTTTAATAACGCAAACAAGGCAGGTAGCAATGTTGTTAATTGTTGGTTGGTTATAAATAAAAATAAATTCCTATAGACCGTATTTAGACCATGGCGGTCAATGTCAATGGAGACTAGCCTTTGACGCGGTGGATATTATGGTGCTCTTTCCTGCTATGGTACTCTTCCCTCATTGTCATAGTCCGACGGAACGACAATCCAATACAGTCGGAATAGGATCAGGCGCAAGGCTTACTTTGGTGATTGGTATTATATACAGTGTAATCGGCCACCATTCGAGCAAAAGAGAAATATAACAACATTTTTACTGTACTTTGTACTTCACCACAAGAGCGAAAAAAAATCAGACGAATTCCAAAAAAAAAACAATCATTCATCCACACCGTTGCATTGAAATCACATACATAACATCGACAGTACAACCTACCCACGTCAAACCAATAACCCGTGTCCTGACCTCCGGCGACCCAGCACTGGGTCCAATGGGTCAAGTCACCGCAACTACGAAACCGGTCATAAATTCCCTGAACAAACCTTAAATTATTCAGAGTCCGAAACTTTTGTACCTACGACCTACTGGAAGATTGAGAGGCTTATTTGGAGGTATTATTACGTCTCTGCTAACTGGTATCGGTAAACTTACGTTCTTTGATATGGTAATGGTATTTCCTTCGACAGTTGAACTGCGTTTCTTAGTCGCGATTTTGGGAAATTACATTCAAGCAGAATCAAAATGGGAGAAGGACTTACTGGAATATACAGCGCTGCACTCTCCGGGTTGTGATGGTTGCCTCCACAATTGTTCACTGGTCTCTTTGGTTATTGGATTCAAGGGGTAATGATTGATTTTAAGGATGGTTAGATCCGCCGGTCAGCGTCCGTTCTTCTTGTTGCTATTTTTGATGGTAATGTGTTTTTTATCCAGAGAGAAATTGGCTGTTTTTTTGTAAGTTTTCTGGCTTAGTCTCTAGGCCTTTAAGCCAGATATGGAATTAGGAATTGCATGGGAAGGAATCGGGAAATTTGAATGTGCTTGATGTAAGAATGTTGCTCATAGGTTCGAACTCCACCAGGCGCTTTCATCATAATGATGATGATGATGATGAATTTAATTTCAATTTCAAATGAAGAATCAGGCGCTATACTTTGTATAAATTATTTTCATCACTATTGGTCATAAAACGGTAAGGAAAGTATTGTGAGGAAACTCCCAGGTCCTAGAGGCAAAACTTTGAAGACGTTTGACATCTACCAATCCGTGGTAGATTACGGCTCACTTCCTCTCACCGAGTGGAGGCCAGTGTCCCAGAAGCGGGAACTTATAGGCCAATTATATTATGTTGTTCACTGAAAGGGAAACAGATGTCAAGTACGTACTATAGCGCTTGGGCCTGTAGTGCTATCAATTGGAATCATTTGAAAGCATATTGTTAATTCATTGCTCCCTATGTTCAAACAGTGTGCCACTCAACAACGTAAATAACGCAATGAATATTGTTGAACTATCAAAATGAAACCCATTGCTACTGATAGTTATCATCATTGTCATCCGCATAATCCCGGTTGCATCCGCGGCTTTCGCGTTGGAGCCCGGGGTCCGCTTTTCTACATATACGCCTCCATTTCGTACGATCTCTGGCATCGCGTGGTGTGAGATTGTTGGCACGCATGTGATGTCATCTCTTACAACGTCAAGCCAGTACAGGTCTCCCAAAGTGATAATGCGCATAGAAATCTTCGTCACTGTTCGGCTACGGTCGTATTCCCCGAGAGTTCGGAAGAAGATATGTATATAGAGTGGTGCACTTAACCACTTTTTATGCACTTAACCACTGTGTGTACTTCTTTGGTCCATTGCTACTGATAGTGTGTTACGCAATTACCTAGTTATCTCTCGCTTTCATGGCTTATTTTAACTTCATACCGTGAGATACGATGTTTCCTCTCATTCTTTTCCATATGAAACTACTCTTTGGAAAGATTAAATGGAACCAATTTGAAACCTTTAAGTTCAAAATGATTTGATTTTGACTCACTTGTTTTGTTTCCGTACCTTGAAAAGATTAAAAGGAATCCTTATTAGATCACTTCACTGTCCGTCCGTCCATCCGTCTGTCTATCTGTCTGTCTTAAACCTTTTTCTCAGGAATGCGTAGAGGTATCAAGCTGGAATTCATATCAAATTTTCAGGTCTACTGCTTTTTGGAGCTGTAAGAAAATCAAACCTCTAAACCTACGCAATCAAAGATACGGCCGTATATGCCGCAAAGTACCGCGAAATTTCAACATTTGCAAGGGAATCGAAACCTACAGAGTACTTCCCGTGAACTCAGAATCCTGAAATTTCGTACGAAGCAACGTCTTGTTGCAGATGATGGAAAATATGGAAGAATCTTTTATTATGAACGTTTTTGCCGTGCGTGTATTACAGATTGTTATAGCATGTATAATTTTAAGATGAATAATATCACCATCATTTTGATTTTAAAGAGTGACCGTCGAGTTTTTCTCCCTTTTCCTTCATTTAAACCTATTACGGCATTCGAAAGGGCAATAAGGTGGTTTAAAGCTGTTATTTTTAACGTCAGATTATTTTATACCAGGAATAATTTGGAATTTTTGACAAATGTTCCATTCCGAATCAATCAGGCATCAGTTTTATTCTTCGAATGAGAGTTCGTTCTTAAACATCTTTATTACAAATAAGGGGGATTAAGTTTAAGATTGGGACTCATGTACATATAGAAAATAATAAATTTTACTTGAACATAGTCCGTGAAATACTAAATATTTTTTTTATATAGGTATATTATAAACTAGTGCTTGACCGAAATCCCCCTTAATGGTAAACAGTGATGCAATCGTTGATGGTATAGCGCGCTAGTTTATTAAGAGCCCATTCACTCTAGCCTTACTTAAATTGTAGTCTAGTTTGAGTCCCTCAATGTATGCGGTGCAAAAGAAGAGGCGAAACGCTTTATTCGGATCGTTGCGTAACAACATAAAACAAAAAGCAAAATAAAAATGTAGAAAGAAAGTTCAGGATTTATGTCGGTAGATGCTGTTGCCAGTTACATAAGTTATAAGTTTGTAGGTATCTAAGGCAAGCATAACAGAAACTACGGGTTCGATTTGAAAAATTATTTTGGCATTGCCCATTAATCCAGGTAAGTTTTAGGCTGTATCATCACGCTGCGACCAATAGGAGCGGAACATATAAAAATATATCGAAACCTACACGGGCAAAACCGCGGCGCGCAGCAAGTTTGTAATAAACCAATTGTAAGTTCGAATTGTCAATAGGTTGGTCAGTCAGTAAGATGAACAATGTACAAGATGTTCAGATGACAAGCGTGAGTTGCTGCCATGATACACACATCACAATACGACAGATCTCGCACCATCGAAACATATTTAACAAAAGAGTTCCAATACCCGACCAAGAAACGGTGATCTATAAACTTAAACATTTATAGAGAATTTATCAAAAAATCAAAATCAAAGCAATTATTTCAAGGATACAAATTACAGGTACTTTTGAATTGTCTAAGGGTTGATCAATCAGTAAGATGAAGCTAGTAACCCATGCCAAAGGGTGGAGACCTATTCTATGAAGAAGAGCATGCAAGAACACTCCTTTAAAATCATAAAATTGTTAGAAAATATTTGATTACTTCATTCACGTTGAATTTACGCATGACAGAACGATGCAAAAAGACGTGCACTTTAATAGCTTCCCATATAGAAAATATAAAATCAATTCAGAAATTCCAAACTATTCGGTTTCAAATTCAATGTAAGTACTACGGAAATGTCCATAACTTTACGTAAAACAACTCAGGTATAGAACCCAAAACACTCTAACTTGCACGATGAATGAATGAACAAAGTGCTGCTGAATATTTTAAGCTATTATAACCGTGCAATATTCTTAGGTACAAAGCAATCAATTTTACAGCAGATATAGTAAATCTATGTGCCAAATTCGATCTGTGATGAAATTTTTATAAGCTCTATTCTGTCGATAGTAATTTCGTGCTAGGAAAAGAATTTAATATAAGACTAGATCTATAAATCTAGATGTTCGCTCTCCATGCCTGGAAATCGACAATTTAGATTTATAGATTTTGGACGCTAATATAGATCTTAGTAACGTGAAATTCTTTTGCTTTTTGATGATGTTGAAAGCATTTTATTAGAGAATGTTTTAAAAATTTTAAACATTAACTTTTTTTTTTTTTTAATTTTCATGGCTTTTGTCAATCCAGTTCCATTTACTTTCGATTTTTTTTAAATAATTATAAACTAGTGCTTGATCGAAATCCCAAGCAGTGATGTGATGAAAGCAACTATTAGTTGATGGTAAAGCGCTCTACTTTATTCAGAGTCTATTCGTTCTAGCCTTGGAGACATTTAAATAATTGTAGTCAGACAGAAACACCACCGCTGGCAAATTGTTCCAGTTTTCCTCTATGTACGCGGTATAAAGGATATGTGGCAGTGGTGTCAACAACATAAGGGTGGATACTCCGCCGTATGACGGGTCTTACAACCATGGAACGGTGATGGGGGAATCAAGTCTTGCAATTCCAGCGCACACTTTCCAAAATGCATCCTATAAACTACTCTACGTTTTACTCTCCGCCTGTGGTCTTTGGCTACTCTCCGCCTGTGCTCCAGGCTTTGGAGACCGTTTTGAACCAAATCTGGGTCGCTAATTAGCATCGTCGCACGTTTCTCCACCAAGTCTAAAGTTGCCAAGAAGCATTCGGTATAAAAGCGGTATAAAAGCGGAGGTAGGAAAGGCTTTCGCATCGTAGTGGTGTTAACAACGTGAGGCTGGAAGCTCGCCGTACGATGGGTCGTCCGATGGTGGAATGGAAATGGGGGAATTAAATCATGCAATTCCCTCGCACACTCACCAAAATGCATCATATACAACACCGAAAGGCTGGCTACTCTACGCCTGTGCTTGGAGAACGTTTTAGGTTAACGCCTCTTCGCACGCCTCTCCACTGAATCTACAGTGGCCAGGTGACACTTTGCAGCACCCGCCCAAATGTGGCTGCAGTACTCCACACACGAACGGACCTCTACTTTGTATAACATTAGAAGCTGTCCTGGTGTGAAGCAGTACAGCCGGACCATTACGGCATACCTAGTTCAGAGTTTTGCGTTACCCCTTTATCAGTAGCAATCAGTTTCAATTTCAGTTGTTAAGCAAGCATATTTTATTATGTAGTTTACCTACATATACTTACACTTATGTATTTATATTCATAATTATATATCATTCATTTCCGCAGCTCATAATTCGCATTCCAGTATTATGAGGTGCTGTTCTGATAACATTTTACTACACCAAGACTCATTACAGACACGGTCCTCAACTTCAAGCCTAAGCTTCGGCGACTTATTGACTTATCTTAGCGTAAGAAGCTGTACCTATGCTGTGCTGTATTAATTTTTCCTACTCAACACAACACTATAATTTAATATTGTAACGATCTCCAAAAGGTTTAGCTGTGTTTACGCGGCAAGCGGGAGAGCTACCCTTCCCCCCGCTTCAGCACTGCGCACCCGCGCGCCGCTTGGGCCCGCGCACGCCGACAGTCCGCCCGCGCAGCCGTAGCTTTGCGCATTGTTAATAGAATTACCTTACAAACAAATAAATAAATGTTATAAGTGGCGCTCCAACTCGTGGCCGCGAACCATTTTGTGCCGGTCGATCTTTAACGGTTTTCGGTATTCCTGTGTTCCTGTTCTCTGGTACTTACGTAAAGATTGAAGATGCCTCCACGTAAAGTACGAACGGACCCAAAGGAAAGTGACGCTGACGCGCACTCCAGCTCGGATGAAAAATCCATAGGACCTTCGCCAGTGCTCATGTCTGGTGACCAGCTGACTTCATTTCTTACCGCCTTCGCGAATACTCAGGCGGAAGCTAATCGGCAGCTCGTCGAATCCCTCATGGCATCGCACGCGGCACGTGGTTCTTCCATGGCTACCTCACCGACACCGTCGTCGACTAGCAAATCAGGGAACATGTCCAAGTGTACGGCACGCTTTGATGGTTCGAACCGAGATCCTGAAATTGTGGAAGCCTTCATCGACTCTGTCGAGATGTACAAAGAGTGTGCATTGGTTAACGATGACCTTGCGCTTCGAGGTCTAGCGATGCTGCTCCATGGCGAAGCTGCAGTATGGTGGAGAGGGATCCGGACGGAAGTGTCCTCGTGGTCCGAAGCAGTCAAACGACTACGTAGTATGTATGGTACTCCGTGTCCTGCTTACAAGTTATATCGAAAGATATTCGCTAACGAACAAAATGAAGAACTCGCGGACTCCTTCATTGTACGTATAAGAGGCATGATTGCTAAGTTTCCTTACGTATTACCCGAAGAAGCTAAGATAGACATGATATACGGATTATTACATAAACGTATTCGAAAGCGATTACCCCGGACTACAGTTAGCAATATTGAGTCGCTAATCGACAAAGCCCGAGACATAGAAGAATCCATCATGGAAGGTTCCAGAAGTATGTCATCGCCGTCAACGACGCGCGCGCGGTGCGCCGCTGCGGGCGCTGCCACGTGCGTCGATTTGGCGGGAAACGCTGCGGAGTCCCCGTCGCTCAGTGGTGCGGCAACTCAGCAGTCGGTCCCGTGTTCGCAAGTTCGATCCGTACGTAATCCGTGTAACGAAGTGCAAAGTGCCGATGAAAATAATACCGCGAGTGAATCAAAGTTATTCTGTGTATATTGCAAAGGTCGAGGTCATACGCGTAATTTGTGCCCTAAGAAAAACTCTAAAGTATCGGCTAGTAATAATAAGTCTAACCTTATTTGTTACGGTTGTGGGGAAAAAGGGTATGTAAGAGCAAATTGTCCCATCTGTAAAAATAATATTATATCGAGTGTGAGTTGTAATGTTACTAGTTCAAATGAACCACAACCTCAACGTAATGTATTTTATTCAATTACTACGACACAAGACTGTTGTAATGTAAGTAGTAACTCGAATAAGATCCTCCTGCCAGATCGTCCTATTTTAAATATAGAGATTTTAGGTTATAGTGGCTCAGCGCTTATAGATACTGCCGCCCGGCGTAGTATCGCGGGTTCAACGCTGTATGCACTTTTGTTACGTTTAAATGTTCAATTTAAACCGCAGACTATGTCGGTCAGACTGGCTGATGGTAGTATTCGTACGAACACTGTACTGTTAACATGTGTTAATGTGAATTGTATGTCTTTGTGTATTCCTGTTGAGTTTGTTGTGTTTCCCGATGCCTCAAACAACGAAACACTATTAGGGATGGATTTCATTACTAAGTCCAAGTTAATCTTGAATTTTTCTTCCATGACATGGTATACAGCTGATCGGCCTCAGTTCATTCACCCCCTACTGACAGAGAGTTCTCGTGAGGTGGTGGAGTGTGCCTCTCTCAACCTACTGAGGGCAGATGAGGGCACTCTGTTGACTGAGGAGCAGCGTGGTGGTTTGGAGAATCTTTTAGGTGAGTACTCCGATATTTTCGATATAGTCGGGGAGCCGACTCCATTTGTGGAACATCACATAAATACAGACGAGGAGAAGGTAAGTGCTGTTTTAGGGATGAAGGAACCGACAAACCTCCAGCAACTTCGCACCTTCCTTCAAACCTGCTCATGGTTCCGTAAGTTTATCCCAGACTTCGCCAAGGTAGCTGAACCACTTACTCGCTTAACAAAAAAATCTCAGGCGTGGATATGGAGTTCGGAGCAAGTTAAGTCTTTTGAGACTCTGAAGAAACTCCTGACCACGGCCCCTATTCTTATTCAAGCGGATTATACGAAACCATTCGTATTACGGACTGACGCCAGTAATTACGCACTCGGCGCAGCCTTACTCCAGGGGGAGTCACCGAATCAGGAACATCCAATTGAATATGCCAGCCGTCTGCTCACTCCGGCCGAGCAGAATTATTCCACTACGGAGAGGGAGGCTCTCGCAGTGGTGTGGGCAGTAGAACGTTTCCGAGGTTACATCGATGGTCACCAGGTCAACGTGATAACAGATCACCAACCCTTGAAATGGCTTTTCACCCTCAAGTCCCCAAGTGGTAGATTAGTACGTTGGGCCTTGAAGTTGCAATCTTTCGACTTGCGTATCGATTATGCCCCAGGTAAGATTAACGTACTTGCCGATACGCTCAGCCGTCCCGTGACATCAGATGGTCCTTCATCTGAATCGGCCATCTGTCCTGTTGTTGTTGATGTCCCACGCTGGAATGCAACCTCCACCCGTGATGCGCAGCTGGATGATCCAGAAGTTGCAAAGATCATCCATGACCTCGAAGGTAAGGATGAACTTGATGTAAATCGTTGGTCTGAGAGAGGCTATCTCCTTAATCAAGGTGTTCTGTATCGGTATGTACCTGATACTGATTCTGAAGAGCCTCAACTCGTCGTACCGAAGAGCCTGCGGAAAGTAGTCATGATCGAATGTCATGACTCGCCTACCGCCGCTCATGGTGGTATTGATAGAACAATTCACCGTATCTCGGAACGATTCTATTTTCCTGGTATGAGACGGTTTGTTACCGAGTACTTGAAGACCTGCATCGAGTGTCAACGCTACAAGCCATCCTACCTGGAAGGAGACTTAGTCCTGATGCGGACCCATGCGCTTAGTAATGCCGCAAAGGGTGTCACATCAAAATTTAATCCAAAACGCGATGGACCGTACGTCGTCTCTAAAAAGGTGAGTCCTACTACCTACCTCCTAGCTCATGATAAGACAGGAGAAATCTTCGGTAAGTATCACGTGTCAGATTTGCGTCCATATCATGCTAGGGAGGGTGAATGTCCTGAGCCGATTATTCCTAAACGTAATAGAGGTCGCCCACGGAAGGTGACCTAACTGCAGCGCTCTTGCTATCATTTGTTTGACCATTCGGGAGACCCTTTCCATGGTCAAAAGGGGGAGAGTGTAACGATCTCCAAAAGGTTTAGCTGTGTTTACGCGGCAAGCGGGAGAGCTACCCTTCCCCCCGCTTCAGCACTGCGCACCCGCGCGCCGCTTAGGCCCGCGCACGCCGACAGTCCGCCCGCGCAGCCGTAGCTTTGCGCATTGTTAATAGAATTACCTTACAAACAAATAAATAAATGTTATAATATTTATTTATAATTACATATTTGCAAGAATATTTTCATTGTTATGACAGTTTTTGACAACGCTGTTGATTATGTTTATTCGCACGTGATATTGGCAAAATTGTGACGTCTCTCTCACAAAGGCCATTAATCAATTGATTATGTTTCTAATGACAACGGTTTCTTCTAAATTCTTGACAGCCTGCTATTTTTCTACCGGTTTTGTTATCCGAACTCCTTTAAGTTACATATTTCATATTGCTTATAATTTTTCAAATATTTAAATTTCGCCCTGCAACCGTTCTCCGAGGTTTCTTTAGAAATCCTCACAGAGCAGTGGTCAGTGGAGGTCTGGCTTTCAAGTAAGCAACTTCAAATATAAAGTCTTAGAACAACGTGCCTCTAGAACGCTTTCAAGGGTACTCGCTGCCGATGCTGCCTCTGCTACCTGGGTCGCCTTCTACTGCTGCCGGCTCTTTGCCGCCGGAGCCACTCCTCAGCTGCTGCTGCCGGCCTTTTGCTGCCGCAACCGCTCCTACTGAAGGCGTTGCTCCTACTGAAGGCGTTGCTCCTACTGAAGGCGTCGCTCCTACTGAAGGCGTCGCTCCTACTGAAGGCGTCGCTCCTACTGAAGGCGTCGCTCCTACTGAAGGCGTCGCTCCTACTGAAGGCGTCGCTCCTACTGAAGGCGTCGCTCCTACTGAAGGCGTCGCTCCTACTGAAGGCGTCGCTCCTACTGGCGGCGACGCTGCTACCGCCAGTGCCGCTCCTACTGCCGGCGAAGCTTCTCCACTGTTGCTGCCGGCCCTTTGCCGACGGTGCCGTTCCTTTTGCCGGCCCTTTGCCGCCTGAGCCGCTCCTACTGCCGGCGTCGCTCCTTCTGCCGGCGTCGCTCCTTCTGCCGGCGTCTGCTTCTGCTGCCTGACAGAACCTTTTCACCTTTTTTTTCCCTCACCTCACCCATACCATTTCATCTTCATTTCTTTTTTTAAAATTCTTTTATTGTTTATAACAAATTTTTAATCTACTGATTTCCTCCCTTTTTTTAAGTATGACAGTTTGGCGCCCAAATCGCTATCTTAACCACCCCTTCTTTCCAAGTTCCAAAAAAACACTTCATCTAGGGTCTCGATTCTTTGGCTTAACATTTTGGCATCTATCTCTTAAACATTTTCTCATACTAACCTTTCATTCTTCCCTGACTGGAAACCTCTAATATTTTGTTAATTTTTCACAGCGTTGTCTCTACTGTCTGCTTAATCGATTTCTTCACAGCTTCACCTAATTATTTATGTAAATATGTATATAATTATATTCTACAAGTATGTATATATTGTACATATTTCTTTACCTTCAGATGCTCTAAACCATCTCAAAACTTCTTCCTTTAACTATTGGCCCTACAGCCATAGTTATTGTTTATGGAGCGTTTTTCTTCACCCTTTCACTTCTTCATGGAGTTGCAAACCGCTCTCAAGTCTATGCAGGAGTGGCTGGTGACTCCTTAAGTAAGCCTTACTGTCATTTTAAACTCACTTCTATGAGTGGCGGTCATTGATTGTGAACTCCACCCATATCTATATGAAGAAGATTAGTTGAAAGAGATAGTATGAATGGGTGAATGGAGATACCTGAGTCTGTGAAGTGTTGTTTCATAGTCTCTTTAGGAATTCTTTTTAAAAAATTCTCCAATTTTTCCAGGGTCGGGAGGAAAATATAGTGTTATATAATTTACCTACATTATACATATACTTACATTTAAATATTTATGTTCATTATTATATATTATTCATTTCTGCAGGTCATAATACGCATTCCAGTATTATGAGGCGCTGTTCTGATAACATTTTACTACACTAAGACTAATTATTCAGCTTACAGACATGGTCCTCAACTTCAAGCCTAAGTTTAGACAACTTAGTGATATCTTAGCGTAAGAAGTTGTACCTATGCTGTGCTATATTAATTTTTCTTACCCAACACAACAATATAATATAACAATTTTCAGTGTTATGACAGTTTTTGACATCGCTGTTATCTCTCTAATGGCAATCTTTTGCTTCCAAATTCTTAACAGCCTGTTATTTTCTACCGATTTTGTTATCCGAATTTTTTCAAACCTTGAAATTTCGTGAAAAAGCTATGCTGCGAGGTTTCTTCGGAAGCCCTCGCTGAGCAGTGAGTTCCATTAAGCTGTTCAGTCGGGGTTTTAATTTTGTAATTTTGCTTACAGAGGGTACCCCTGGGAGGGCCCCAGGGGTACCCTATCCCTCGTGAAGAGGGGAATCTCCTCTGAACCTGCAAGAGCCTGTAATGCTCTACCTGTGCTGTGCTTTTTCTACCACTGTTCTGCTGTTTGGTGCCGCCTCTAATGGCGGTGCAGGCACTGTGACTCTCCTACCACCAGCGCCACCCTTTTTGCCGGCGCCGCTTCGCAACTGCTGCTGCCGGCCCTTTGCCGCCGGAACCGCTCCTACTGAAGGCGTCGCTCCTCCTACTGCCAGTGCCGCTCCTCCGCTGCTGCTGCAGGCTTGCTGCTGCTGCTGTGCCCTGCCCGACTGACCACTGCCTTCCTTTTTCTATTTTACTGTTTTTTTTAATGTTTACTTTTGTTGTCACCTCACCCATTTTTTTCAAATCCTTATTGTTTTAATAAATTCTTTGTCTCTGTCTAACACGACAATTTTTTGAACAGATGGTGCTTTAGCAATATGCTTGAATAACAATAATAATAAAAAGAAACATTTTTTCTGCTTGACATGTGAACACAGTTCTTAAATAAAAAAAATTAGTATAATGTTTCTCTGCAAACAATATCTCTTGATGACCAGATAACAATTAATTGATTTTAATGTTTTACTTTTCCAATCAATTAAATTTGAAAATTGGCTAGAATATCTGTAAATTTTCCCACGTCTGACCTTGATGTCCTGTTTTTTCTTCGAATTGCTAGTTAGATTAATTTTAATATACAACAATATTCACACACAATAGTTATGCTAGTTACTAAATTATGTTTCTTATCAATATTTTTATTAAGACACAAACGTCAACATCATTGTCATTCTTCTGCTCTTTACGCCAATTATCTTGGGTCAGCGCAACATTAATTTTTCTTCCATACTTTTCTGATCGTCGTTATTTTGGTAAGTGCCCCCTTTCTAACCATATTCTCCATCCATCGTCATTCCACATTCCAAGTTACATCGCCATTGATACGCAAAGCGTTTGCGGCAACATTTTCCTCGATCATCCGTATCCCATGTCATCCCAATCAATTTCCACACACCTTCTCAGCTACCGGTGACACTTTCAGGTTTCCATTTATCTACGGATTTCTTATCCTGTCTATACGTGTCACACATACTTCCTATCATTCTCATTCCAGCACGCAAAAACATGAAGACATATAAGTTTTAATCAATAGCCCAATTCAATTTAAAGGTAATTTGCAACTTTTAAACAAAGAACGTTTTGTTATCAAATTCAAATCTTTATTGCATTCACTAACCGCGTTCCGGGGATTGATCTGCATAAATTTTGTTCCTGTGGGACAATCCGGATAAAGAGTATCCTATGTATTATTCCTGGTTATAAACAATCAGCGTGTGTCAAAATTCATACAAATCCTTTCAGTAGTTTTTACATGAAACAGTAATACACATCCATCCATACATACAAAAGTTCACATTATTAATATTAGTAGGTTATGTATTTCATAAATGGTATTACAAGGTACAAGATCAATATGGAACCTGTCGGCCATAGCAAAAATAAGGAGAGAGAAAGAGAGCTATCAATATCGAACATCCGTGACTTGTAAATATAAATCAATTGAGTAGCTCTCCTTGTTAAGTACATACCCACTCAGAAATAAAATGAAACGATAGGGAAAAGTATCTTTCCTACACCCTTTTCAAATATAAAGATAGCTGTTAATTTAAAACATCAATAAAATTAGTTCTCTTTTTCTGATACCTACTTGCAGTTAATTAATTTTAGGGATCGGTCTTTCAATCGACTGATTATTCTTTTTTCATATTTATTTGACAGTTTTTGTCTGGAAAAACTGTTAAGAATTCAAAATTATTCCTCCGACAAAGTTGTCTGGCGATGAGTTTTTTGACCAATAATATTATTAAAAAAAAATTCGAGAATTGTTTTGACAACTTGCTTCAATATAAATTGAAAATGTTTTATTTCCTATACGAGCAATGTTACTATGAAAATCCATATTTGTCGTCTTTAGCGATCGAAAAAAGTACTATTAAAACTTCATGTTGATGTTGTTTTTAAAATTACATGGTAGGTGTGCATTTAAAATCATCATCATGTAGTAGTCACTGGCTGCAATTTTAAAACAAAATTTACTTTTTATTTCGAACTTCCAGAGGATTATATAAAATTAAAATTTCGAACTGGCTAGCAAAAAGAGCTGTTTAAAATAAAAAATAAAACACAAATGAATATATGAGCTCGTATAAACGTACTGTTATTAGTCATTGTTTATTTTTTTCATACTCAATATGTAAAGAAAACCCTGTCCGATCCGTGAAGGTATTTTTAGGTATCGTTAACTGATTCTACTAATGCCTACAAAGACGGGCTAAACTTAAAAAAAAAATCCTCAAAAAAAAAAATATTTCACAAAAAGAGGTAGCTTAATACATGTGCAGCAGGCAATACATGCGCGGGGGACAGGGGCATGCAGCATGTGGTCGCATCGCTTATAATAATACCGTCAAAATGGTGTTGTCACTTTTTTAAAATTACCAAATTTCGGGGAGAGTTGTAATTAATTCGCGGAAATAAAAGAATATTTCAAAATTCATTAGTATTGTTACTATGATGATTACGTAAAATTTTATATTGTATTTGGTCATGTGTTTACCTAACTTTTATTATCCTTATGGGTTGGACAGGGTTTTCTTTACATATTGTATACTTTACTTACTGTGTTTCTATTATTATTTCTAACTTTTGCTTAGGACCATAAGGGTGATAACTGCTCTCATATCCCTTTTTTTTGTTGGGATGGGAAATCATCAAATGACTTCTCCCGCTCTGGGCGGAGCAGAAGGGTGTGTCAGACTTTTACTGACTAAAACTCACCCATGTTTCTTCACTTGCCTGTGCGGCGGCCAGGGCCGCGGTTTCTTGTTTACCTGTTTTTGTTTTTGTCTTTGTTTACTTGTCTTGTTTACGTAAGCTCCGGCGACCACCAGTACACCTGACGCCTGGCGTGTCCGGGCTTGACTCGGGGCATTGCCACGTCGCATATCTCGGACATGGCCTCCCGGAACCACTCCGCCTCGTTGTTTGTGTCAGCAGGCCTGTCGGGTGGTGACACCCAGGCCTGCACGATCGAAGCTTCCAGGAGGAGCTCCCGGTCAAGCTGCTTCAGCGCCCACCGCGGACCACCTGGTGCCGGTCGGACCGGCGCGGTAGCGGTCTGGGCAGAGACGTCAAACCGGATATACCGGTGGTCTGAGTAGGTCTCCACCCCCTCCATGACGCGCCAGTCAAGGACATGTGGCGATAGAGCGGGGCAGGCGAATGATATGTCTACCACTGAGTCACCCCGCATCCGCACACATGTTGGGACCGAACCCCGGTTTAGGATGACCAGGCCTGTCTCCAGAGCCCAGTCCTCCATCATCCTGCCACGTGTGTTTGTAAGCCGGGAAACCCAAGCCAGATTTTTGGCATTGAAGTCCCCGAGGACGAGCACGGGGAGGGATCGGAACCCTACGACGACGACTCTTAACTCCGCAAGGGAGTTGTGGAACTCGGCGAGAGTTCGGCTCGGGGAGAAGTATACCCCCACCACGACTATCTCCCCGAACCGTTCTGCTACGCAACAACGCCCTCTCTTGACGGCCTCGAGGGACGGGGTGCCGGCAGCGGCCGACGCAATTAGGGCCACTGAGCCGTTGAGGTCCTCCACCCAGTCATCCCTGGGCGGGACAAAGTACTGCTCAGCGACCACGGCAATGTTAATCGACCACTGCGCCATGCTCTGGAGTAAAAGGTCCTGAGCGGAGGCGCAGTGGTTGATGTTCGCCTGGAGGAGGCGTAATGGGGCCATTTATTGGCACTACAGAACAAGGCTGTTCCTCCCGAGGCCCTTGTGAGGGCCCAGCCGCGGTGACTGCGGCGGCGGCGACAGCAACGGCGTTCCTGGAAGCGGAAGCGGTAGAGGCTGTGGCTGTGGCGACGACGGCGGTGGTGGCGGAGGGCCTAACCCGGTCCTTTGCTTTGCCTCCGGCGAGTGGGGCGCAGGCCCTGCTTCCAGCCCGGTGCTCGGCCGGCTTACCAGCTGCCGCACAAACTGAGCAGTGCGGAGCGGCTTCACACGAGCCGGCCTTGTGACCGGGCTGACCGCAGCGGAAGCAGAGGCCGCTGCGGTCCACCTCCGAGGTGCATTTCACTCCCACGTGGTGGCCCACATGGCAGCGGTAGCACCTCAGAGGTATGGGTTCCAGCAGTTTCACCTGCGCTGAAACCCAGCCCACCAGAAGTCTTCGGCCCTCGCCAACAATTTTCTCGGCCGCCGACACAGGGCAGCCACTGTAGCAGTTTGCAACCCCGTGCGGTCAGGGCGGAGGGTGCCCACCTTAATCTGTTCCGCAGAGCACCCCCCAGTCCTGACGATGGCAGCCAGTACCTTCTCCTTCGTCGCCGTATCGTCCAGACCCAAGATGCGCAAGTCAGCGCATTTGGTGGGCCTGGACACTTTCGCCTCGACCGTATCTAAGGACGCTCTTAACTTTTCAGCCAGAGCGTCGGCAGTCGAACCACTAGCCTCACCACAAACCTCGATCATGCGGGCTCCGGTCGCGGTGATCCTCATTTTTAGGCCCGAGGTGACTCCGATCTCCTGGAGGTTCACCGCTTCCATGGCCTTATTGAGCACGTCGCGGTGGGACGTGCCTTTCTTTTCCGATTCCGGCTGTAGTGTTATCACTACAGCTGCGGATTTCGGGGCACGAAGCCTAGCCGCGACTCTACGCTCCTTTCGCCGCTGCCGCTTTCTGGCCGCCCTTGCAGCCTCTCATATCCCTTATAATATATCCAGGATAAAAATTTAGGATAATTAGAGATGTTTCTGATCAATATCACGAGAACGTGCGGCCTGCGCCAACTTTCAGAGCGAGTGTTTTTAAAGTAACTTTTTGAAAAAGTTAATAATATTCATGAATGTAAATTCTGTACACTTTCTTACCTGGTTTGTCAAGTTTAAGGGAGTCGTGTAAGGGGAGAAAATGATATCTATACAACAGAAATAATATATGATGATTGTCCCTCACCTCGTCCACGGCGTCGTTGGTAGCAACGCCGAGTTTTTTTTTTTTTGCAAAAATATGTAAAGCTTTATTAAACTTATAATTCCATTTTTTCAGGTAAGCCTCATCCTGATTAAATTTTGCCGGCAGTTTTTTCCACAGGGTGAGTACATTTTTGGATATTTTGAGTTGAAAATGAACCGGGATGGTTAAATATTATTCATCAGTTGCTCGAAATGTGAGTGAAAATGTTAAAAGTAATAATATTTAATATCAGAGACAAAAGCTTTAACGGACAGACGTTTTTTTTTTTTTTTTGATAATGGAATATTATCATGTGATTTCTCCCGCTCTGAACGAACGGCGGAACGAAATGGCGTGTCAGACATATTATGTACTGGATGTGTTTCGTCATTTATCTGTGCTAGGGGACACGGATGATGCTAACATACTACATGTCACCATCAAGTGACGTGTGTCAAGTGACTCTATTACTATAATAATCAGATATAATAAAATCGGCCAAGTGCGTGTCGGACTCACGCACAAAGGGTTCCGTAGTATTGATTTATGAAATTAAAGGATTTAAGTTATTTATATGAAAAATAAAAAAATACGGTACTGAAATAAAATACCGCTGCTGATTTTGGCTAAACTTCGATATTTTCCGTGTTAATTCTGCTAATTTAGGCTTAATATTTAATAACATTTTTATAGTTCTAAACATACTCGTTCCTAAATTTTAGAATAATTTAGATATTTATGTAAATAAAACGAATTTAATCTAAAAAGATGCGAGTGCAAAAATTGTTGAAAAAATTGCATTTTTCGTCAACAGAAAAAAGGAAGGGAATCAACTATGTGTAAGTAAGTACTTTTACTTTCCCGTACCCTGCATTATATCTTATGTAAAATCTTTTGTCTGTAGTCATGAAAAAATATATCTTATGTAAAAGAAACAAGGTCTAAATTAATTATTGAAAAAATCCCATTCTCAAACCATTGCTACTACGGCAACAAGATATTTACAGCTATGATCATATATATTATTTCTAAAGGACTTTTTTTTATCGGAACGTCATAACTTTCTTCATACTTCAACAATATACATAAATGAGGCGTCATTTAAAAAGATTTTCTGGGCCGCTATACCGGAAAAATATACAAATAACTCACAATTCAGCGGTTTTTCGAAAATGACGATTCAAATGTGCGATTACTTCGCACGAGTCACGTAGTAACTTTTTGTTGTTGAAGTCTTTTCTACTATAAATACCCTGAATATTTACTTCACAAAACAAACAAACTATTATAGGGAACCCTGAGCCTGCCCAAAACATCAATTTTCTTCTTTTCGAGATTGAGTTTCGATCATTTGTGTTTTTTATAGTGCCTTTCGCACTACAAAAAAGACAGATGTTCGAAACTCGAAAATATCGGTCTGTCACATTTTATAATTTACTAGCGGCCGCCCGGGACTACGTTCGCGTGGAGTTAGTTATTTGAACATTTTGTTTTAATTTAACCCCACAATAGTTATTTTAGACAATTATGAAATAAACTTATAACAAATAAGGCGGGACATTATTAGCAGAAGATAGAAGAAAAAGCTGTAGAAGATTAGCTGCTTGTCACTTGTCCCCGTCTAAAGTTTCCACCATTCATTTTTAGGGTTCCGTAGCCAAATAGCCATTTTTTTCTGAAACTATAAGAGCTATACTGTTGAAACTGTATTCTGTGAACCGCATTAAGATTTTGATGAAAAATAATAATAAATATTTGGGGCTCCCCATACATAGAACTGATTTTCTAAAAAAAATGTTTTTTCATCAAACACATACGTGTTATAATATACCCCATATTAGATAGGTCTTCAGAAATGATATCGAGTTTTCTAAAATATATTTTTTCTAAACCGAATAGTTTGCGTGACAAAAGCTTCCAAAGTGGAAAAAAGTTGGTCCCGCCCCCCTCTAACTTCTAAAATAAGAAAATGCAAAATCTAAAAAAACATATGATGTATATTACTATAAAAACTACCAACGAAATTTATTTTGAACGAGATCTAGTAAGTACTTTTTTTTAATATCTCGTAAATCGGAAAACAAAGTCAGCGACATAGCTCTGCGAGTCGCTAAACTTAAGTGGCAGTGGGTAGGGCACATTGCTCGTAGAACCGATGACCGATGGGGCAGTAAGGTTCTGGAGTGGCGGCCACGTACTGGAAGCCGCAGCGTAGGGAGGCCTCCAACAAGGTGGACCGATGACTTAGTGAAGGTCGCGGGAAGCCGAGGACCGGTCAGCATGGAAAGCCTTGGGGGAGGCCTTTGTCCAGCAGTGGACATCCATAGGCTGAAGAAGAATCGTAAACCGCTTATTACCGCATATTTTTCATACAAATAACTTAAATCCTTTAATTTCATAAATCAATACTACGAAACCCTTTGTGCGTGAGTCCGACACGCACTTGGCCGATTTTTTTATATCTGATTATTATAGTAATAGAGTCACTTGACACACGTCACTTGATGGTGACATGTAGTATGTTAGCATCATCCGTGTCTGGACACCAAAGCTGAAAAGCTTCGGATGCGACTGGTATTAAAGCTGAGATGATGATGATGATATTTTTTCATAACAAAGAATAATGCAGGATACGGGAAAGAAAAAGTATTTAGTTATTGTGACTAGTAAGTACATGAAAATCATCAGCTGACTCCCGGCAACCGTAGGCGCGGGTTGCGAGCAGCAAGTAATGGATAGCCTTCCGGTAAGGACCAAGCCCGGGTCAACTTCACGTTGTGCTCCATGCTTCAAAGAGATTCCATTTTTATTTATTGATTTATTTAGGTAACCAACAACGATACATAATATATTTTACAAATCTGAGTATTAAGTATTACATTTTTTTATGGCCTATTATAGGTTTTCCTTTGTAACTGGGATGTATAATTCTATAGCATGCGAACAGACTAATTCCAAATAGTTTCAATTAAACATAATAATAAGAATAAATTAAAACAATACATAACATTTTCACAATATCATAATTCGCACATTTCAAACACCGTTTCTTTTCAAGAAATTATGCATCAAATATTTTTGTCAATCATTTAGTGACAATAAAATATTTTTTTTTTTAATAATTATAAACTAGCGCTTGACCGCAATCCTGATGGTAAGCAGTGATGCGATCGTTGATGGTAAATCGCGCTAGTTTATTAAACCCATTCATTTAAAAAATTTAGTGAATAGGAAGGAAGACGGCAGTTGAGCGAGGTGGTGCAATGTTAAACCCAACAACACGACCAACGATGCTGCGCCAAAATCCCGACACAAAAACACTTGGCGCATCGTACCCGGCACACATCGCAACACAACTGCTCAGACCCGTCCTCTGTACGGCGTCACCAGACATCATGCCGGAACACGACGAATCGCTTGGCGGCCAGACTTTGTCTGGTGGGTGGTAACTTTTGCCGGCAGCCGATGTGGCCTACCACCGAGAACACCGAGATGTTATATATTCTAATGTTAAATAGCCTAAAGCCTTCCTGGATTAATGGGTTATCCCACGCAAAAATAATTTTTCAAATCGGACCAGTAGTTCCTGAGATTAGCGCGTTCAAACAAACAAACTCTTCAGCTTTACGAATTAGTTTAGATATGGCCCGTAAAGGACATAAGCATATAAAGACACCAAGGATGTCTCATTTATAAGTCTTCCAGATAGGTCCATACGAATCCAACATTCCTTGCGGCATAAATGAACATTCCTCAGAGAATAGGGTCTGTGGAATGCAATTTGTGTCCAAAAGCGGAGAATAAGGAAAATAACTAAATATTTGAATGAGCGAAACTTATTTAGATATAATTGTTTTAGTTTATTTTAGTATAGAATTGTTAGATTTAGGTGAGTAGTCTTATATTCAGCACCGGTAATTGCACGATACAATACAGGATGTGAGGGACATTGATTAATTCTTGGACAATAAACTTAAGTTTCATTATCATCTTTACAGCCGAAAGATGTCCACTGCGGGTCATAGACCTCCCCCTAGGATCTCTATGACGACCGGTCTTAGAAAGAGGAGATCCGTAGAAGAACGAGAGTAACCGACATAGCCCGAAGCTATTGCAACACTTAAATGGCAGTGGGCCGGGCGCATTGCCCATAGGACCGATACCCGATGGGGCCGACGGGTTCTCCTCAAGAGGCGACCACGCAACGGAAGACGAAGCGTGGGTAGGACCCCGACAAGTTGGACCGACGACCTAGTGAAGGCCGCTGGAAAGCGCTGGATGCGGAAGGCGCAAGACCGGTCGTCGTGGAAATCCTTGGGGGAGGCCTATGTCCAGCTGTGGACGTCTTTCGGCTGAAATGATGATGAATGATGATTGTACACGTTTCACGGTGAAAGCTCAATCGTCTTTTATGAAGTATCATGGTACGACAATCAATACACACTTAATTATATAAGTTCAATATTTCATAGTTTCTTCTTCCATCCCATTATCATCATCATCAACCTTTTAATCGTCCTACTGCTGGGCGCAGGTCTCCTCTCATACAGAGAAGGATTGAGCGTAATCACCACGCTTGCTCAATGCGGGTTTCAGACTTAGTCCAGGTTTCCTCAAGATGTTTTCCTTCACCTTCAGTCATTGATGTCCAAGATATACTTAGAAAGTACATATAGCTTTAGAAAAGTTACATGGTACTTGCCTGACCTGGAATCGAACCCACGCACTCATACTTGAGAGGCTGGTCCTTTAACCACTAGGCCACCACGACACAACATGAAATAAATATTGTATGCAATTTATTTACTATTTCCATTTCGCATTCGGATGTTGAAACCAATCTATTTGAGTGCATACCTTAGCTAATTTGGTATGTAGACGAGAATGTTCTAGTTATGTCTATTTATTTTAGAGAGGAAACTATATATAGATAATGTTAGGCATTGTAACTACAGAGAAGGAAATTTTATGAAGTGGGATAAACTACATAAAAAGAGAACTTTACATTTTAATTACTAAAATTTTCACCGTCTGAAACTGAATGAAATAGTTCTTTGGGGTTCAGATCCTCAAAATGTACGAATTACTTCTTTTAGATTATGCTACCCTATTACTTTGCGTCGTAGCGCTGAAGCCTGGCTTTTCGTAGACGGCGCTACGGGCGTCGAGCTACGTTTATCGTAGCACTGTCTACGCTGGTAATTCACTAGTCACAAGGACGCAGTAGTTATAAAAAATATTCCTTCCTTCTCAGAATGGTTTTTAAATAATTTCAGTCATAAGTTTTTACTGAAGCCGTCCAATGCGCTCATCAGACAACACATACAGTTTTAGGCTAAAACTACTAAATGACCCTCTCCTTTTGGTCTCCAATGCGCTCCGTTTGGTCAGTTTAGATTCCTGCTCTTTTGCATTAAATAATGTACCACAGAGCAAACTCAGAGAAAAGGTGTTAAAGCAAATATTGTAGAATAGTTATAATGATAAATAGAACGAAATATTGACAGCGGTAATTTCGTTTAACAACAAAACATCGAACTTTTCTGACGAACTGCCACTAAATTGTTGTTAATGGTTGTTGTTATCTCGCTTAAGATTGTTTTTTTTTTTTAAAAGCAATTTAGGATCAGGGTTCGGCACAAAGTTGTAACTTATTTAGCTTTAAACAAGAATACATATATCTTAAAATAGTTAAATACAACATAAAATGGTTTCATGATTCACTTTTAGGTATTAATAGCGCCATCTATACGTAGATGCCTAAACTTGGTGGTTTCAAACACATGTTTTAGCAGAATGTACATAAGTTGTACAAGCCGTCTATGCTGTTCTAAAACTATTAAAACAGATTATTATGACAGCCTCCGTGGTGTAGTGGTAGGGAACGCGGCCGCTGCGCAAGGAGGCGCGGGTTAAATCCCCGCGCAGTGCAAATATTTGTATGCATGAATATGAATATTTTCACTGGTCTGGTCGTGCCTCGGAAAGCACGTTAAGCAGTTGGTTCCGGATGCCATACGAACATCTAGTGGCAGTCGTTACGCGTTGTTGGAGTCCTCAAAAGTTCAACAATTTGTCTAACTGCAATACTTCGATATCGCCTTCGGGTTGTGGAGGTCAGACGGCAGTCGCTTCACGGAAAATATCGAAGTTTAGCCAAAATCACCAGTTAGACTGGTAAAGCGGACTCCAGACTCCAAATCTAAAAAAGCTTCGGATGCGACTGGGATTAATGCCGAGATGATGATGATGATGAGAATAGATTATTATGTCGTCCTCAGTGGCGCAGCGGTCAACACGCCTGCCTGCGACGTGGAGGCCCCGGGTTCGATCCCCGGTTTAGCTGACTGAACAAAATTATTCCTAACTTTATACTTAAATGCTAATATATTATATTTTATAAAGATGTGATGATCATGTATCATGTTGTTATTGTAAATTCATTATTATATTATTCGACTAATTAATGTAAATTAAAATTCTTATTTGTAAGAGATAATTTTTGAAAGATATTTTTTGTACACCAGTCATGGTCAAACATGTTGAAACGAACTAACCATTCCACCTGTAATGATCACAGCCATGTATTATTATCACCTACACATGTTTATGCAAATAAAATTATCTTATCTTATCTTATCTGAGCCGCGTATTATTAAAATGACTATGAAACTCGTACTCCTTCCTACCTATGATTCTCATACAGTATAGGTACATTTTTGATGTATATAGCACAAGTATTCGTAATGCTACTGACTACACGATAAAAAAAAATGTTTATATTATTCGTGAAAAAAAAAATGAATATATGTCATTTATTTGTCTCCCCTTTGCCTTGGTGTTTCTCCAAAGGTTGTCTGTAAAAGATAGCTCTTAGCGATAAAATCACCCATCGTGTTACCCTTTGTAACATCTTTTTTTTCATCATCTTCTATCGCGGGCCTTGAGCGCGGGGACCAAATCCAGAAATTCCGTAACGAAAAAACCTCACGCTCCCCACTCCGACGGGCACGGAGGTGTGGCTTGAAGGCCGTACATCGTACGGACCAGTAAACTATAAATAATTTAAAAGTCCAATGAAAAATTAGCGTGACATTCATCTTAGCTTTTCCGTTAAAAAAAAGCTATTTTATAAAAACACTACTAAATTAATTTGAATAAAAGTACTTAATAATTAATTATATGAAAAGTTTTTAAGGTAGCCATGACAACGTCGATGACGTCTATGACATATCTCTATAGAAGACCTATTTCAGAGAGAAAATTAATCGCAAGTTTAGCACATCGCGACTATCAGTAACATGGCAAGTGTGTAGAACTGAGTTCGCGCCCTGCAATATGCATGCTCTTTTTGAAAATCTATAAATTGTTTTCAAAAGATGTAGTCGCACGCACACAAACATACCGTGCCGAAGACTGCCGAACTGAAACGACGTTAGACGATGTACGGCCTTCAAGCCACACCTCCGTGCCCGTCGGAGTGGGGAGCGTGAGGTTTTTTCGTTACGGAATTTCTGGATTCGGTCCCCGCGCTCAAGGCCCGCGATAGAAGCTATGCAATAGCTTAATAAATATATGAAAGATTGTTCAGTGACGAGTCTTGAGTAAAGAATTAACAAATTCCAAAAAAAAAGTTTTATTATGTTTTTTTTTATTAACTATCAAAATATGAGAACGAATTATGTTAGCGAAGACAAAAATCTAACAACTTACTTTCGTAAGTTACTTTACCTGAACAACAGGTTCTCTTTCAGTTTCGTGCGTATTTTCACAATAGCGATAAAGCTCATCAGGCTTCATGGTTCCCTAGTACGTTTCAGCCCAACGCTGAAATCAACGTGGCGCTATCGGACAACGCCCATCCATCCATCCATCCTGAATAAAATTTTCAATATAGCACCAGCAACCGTGGCAAGAGAACGCTACGAGTTTCGTAGTGACGTAGCTGTGTAGTCGCTACAGTTCGCCATGGTTATTTTTTCGTAGCACCATGACGTACGTAATACTTTACTCAGCTTGGAGAAGCTATGTTCTAGTAGTGGTAGTAGTTCCAGTTCTAATTATAATAGGTTGAATAATAATGACTCAAAAGGCAATGAGGGCTATGCTTGGGGTTTCACTGCGCGATCGAATCAGAAATGAGGAGATCCGCAGAAGAACGAGAGTAACCGACATAGCCCGAAGAATTGCAACACTAAAGTGGCAGTGGGCTAGACACATTGCCTGTAGGACCGATGCCGCGACCGAACCACGCACTGGAAGACGTAGCGTGGGTAGGCCCCCGACAAGGTGGACCGACGACCTGGTGAAGGTCGCGGGAAACCGCTGGATGCGGGGAGGCCTATGTCCAGCAGTGGACGTCTTTCGGCTGAAATGGTGATGATGATGATGATGATGAATAATGACTTTAATAAATATTAACGTTTTAAAATAATAATAATAATTTTAAGGAGAATATATAATATCTAAATAGCCATAACATTGCATTATGATAAATCATTCAGCCTATATTAAATCCTATTACTGAAATAAATACCACTCTCACAGTCTGGACTACTAGAGTGTTTTTATGGAATGGCAAATAGAAAATTATGAAATGAGGAACTTACTTTCTCTGTGGGTTCAGCTTGTTGTATATAATCATTGAAATTTAAAACGAATTTTATATTTTACTCTATGCTACAATAAAGTAAGTGGTAAAGCTAAGTTTAGTTAATTTTCAAAGCGTAAACCATTAATGTTAGTTTAATTATTGAATAAGAAAGAGACTCGTTACTGTAGGTAAATTGTAATGTAGGCACATCGCATCTAGTGTACCACACGTGACGTTATTCACGGATGCCTACATAGCTATAATTAATTTCATGAATCTTGTTCATCTGAATTTTCGTTCTATATATGCAATATGCATTTGATGACATAATATTAATAATTTAGTATAAATAGCTTTACGTTTATATATATAACATTGCTGAACAGGCATTCGTAGTCTTTACTGCAATAACTTCATATTAACAATAACAGTGATTTCAGATGTAGGAAAGAACAATATTATTAAAGTTGATTAATTTAGCAAAGTTTCCGCATTAAGAACTGTATATTGTTGTTAAACCACGTGGTTTCTATACGGGATGAATAGTATAAAACCAAAACAAACACGCCCTCGTGTTTTGTCTCAGTCTTATAAGGGTTTCCTTTCCCTCTCTGCGGCCCGCCCGCTTAGCAATATTGCCTTTTTCCCTCTAACTTACATTTCAAAGCCCTCTAAAATGTATGTGTGCCTGGTACAAAGTAGACATTTTCCGCTCTAATCGGGATTTCCAGAAATCTATTAGCCAGGCGCGAATTAGTTTTTCGCAATTTCCGCTTATCCTTCTTCTCTTTCTTTCCTGCCATGTGCAAGGTTCACGTGAGTTTCCATTACCAAGGATATTTTAATACCTCTTTAAATTTATGATGCCCTTATACTTACTATACTGGATCGCTGAAGGTTTACCTTTGCGTCGTTACCATGGCCGACACAATTCAGAGCCATCCCCGCTTTTCAAGCGAGTTTCCTTCATTTCCTTTTGGTTATGCTTTCCTAGTACGTGTGATCGGGGCGCTGAAGGTTTCTGTATGCGTCGTTGCTACCGGCAACGTCGCTACCAAAAAGTATCTACCCTAGTAAAGATATGTTTAATATTAATAGTTATTATTAAATAATTTCTTGTCAGCGCCTACAATAAATTGACATATTTTTACAGTAACAGTCTGTTGAGTATCTTACTTTGAAAGAACTAAACTGATACATCTTTTGTCCTTTTCTTAATGAAGTAAGTAATATAATAAAAATGCACTGAACTCAAACTTAGTTTAATTTGTGAGTGAACGCGGGAATCAGTGTCGATTATACAGAACTATGTAACATATATTTGACAAGAATTCGATAAACTTATGATGAATACAATATATATATATTATATACGTCATATATATGTATGAATACGCAAGCCAGTTTCTTCAAGACCACAATAAAGTTAACTTGATAACATTATAACAGGTTATTGTTGCCAATTAGTAGGTATATTATTACTATAATAATCACTTTTAATTTACAAAAATTTAGGAGTGTTGGAAAATAAGGGAATAGAATAGAATAGAATAGAATAGAATAGAAAGTTAAAAAAAAACATTATTTATTTATTCATCGTTGATTATTTTAATCTGCGCTCAGGAATTTTCGCTCTCTCTTTTTAGTTGTGCTTACCTAATATCGAAGTATTGCATGCTCCCTCAACGCGAGAAGCGGGTATTACGAAGTCTTTAAAATACTTGGGTGGAGCACCGCCGTGCCGTGGCGGTGATCGGCTGCGATCTCTCGGCCTAGGTCCAGGCCCTGGTCCGGAGCGAGAGTACTTGGGAAAGCGTCACCTCCTTCTGCGAAGCAGTGATGCTGGCAAAGGAGGAGGCGTAGCACGTGAGGGAATGAAAATCATAGCGCCCTCACGCCTCTAGCCGCCGCAAGAGACACCCTGGTCGGGAGACAACATCGGTCTCCCGGCCACCGTAGGTCCGTGTCGATGGTGCGTTGTGTTTCGCGCATCAAAGAGATGTGAGCATATCGTGATGGGGTCCACGAAGACTGCCTGGGTCAGAGTTACGGGTTGGTCAAAAGAGAATCCGTGGCACTGGCACACAGGCAAGTGAAGGAACACGGATGTGTTTTATTTAGTCAGTAAAAGTCTGACACGTAGGCCATAACATCGGCTGCCGGCAGAAGTTTTTTTTTTTTTTATACTTCTGCTACCTCCAACGCGGTTGAGTCGGAGCCTATTCTTTACAATTTTCCATTCATTCCAGTTCTCGCGTTTATTCCTATCGTACTTTTATGCTTCATACATGGTCTTTCTTCCATTCATCCTCAGTCATTCCTCATATGGGTGGGGTTCCCAACTATAATCTTCTGACTATTCTAACTGTTTTTTACATCATCATCATCATCATTTCAGCCGAAAGACGTCCACTGCTGGACATAGGCCTCCCCCAAGGCTCTCCACGACGACCGGTCCCGCGCCCCCCGCATCCAGCGGCTTCCCGCGACCCTCACCAGGTCGTCGGTCCACCTTGTCGGGGGCCTACCCACGCTACGTCTTCCGGTGCGTGGTCGCCACTCGAGAACCCGTCGGCCCAATCGGGCATCGGTCCTACGGGCGATGTGTCCAGCCCATTGCCACTTCAGTGTTGCAATTCTTCGGGCTATGTCGGTTACTCTCGTTCTTCTGCGGATCTCCTCATTCCTGATTCGATCGCGCAGTGAAACCCCAAGCATAGCCCTCTCCATTGCCCTTTGAGCGACTTTGAGCCTTCTTATAAGGCCCATTGTTAGCGACTACGTCTCAATTCCATAAGTCATCACTGGCAACACACACTGGTTGAAGACTTTTGTCTTGTGACACTGCGGTATTTCGGACGAGAAGATTCTACGTAGCTTCCCGAAAGCAGCCCAGCCGAGTTGGATTCGACGATTGACCTCTTTCTCGAAGTTGGACCTTCCTAACTGGATAGTTTGTCCCAGGTACACGTAGCTGTCAACAGCTTCGAGAACAGAGTCTCCAATCTTTATAGGAGTCGGTACAACATGGGCATTAGACATGACTTTCGTCTTGCCCATGTTCATTTTAAGACCGACTCGCTTGGAGGCCCTCCTGAGGTCTTCGAGCATTGTACTCAGGTCCTCCGCGGTCTCAGCCATGACTACGATATCATCAGCAAACCGAAGGTGTGTCATGTACTCGCCATTGATGTTGATGCCCAGTCCTTTCCAGTCCAGAACCTTGAAGACATCCTCCAATGCAGCGGTGAACAGTTTCGGAGAGATAACATCTCCCTGTCTGTTTTTTATATGATCTTTTTAATCTATGTGTATCCTTATAGATCTATGTATTCCTTCGGTTTTGGGGGTATAGTAAAACAGGGAGACAGGATTTTATTTTCGAGAAGAAAACTTTTACAATTTAGCCTTATGTCTATTTACAATATTTAAAGTCTGTTGTTTATGTGTAATTGTTACAAAAAATTTCTTATTTCTAAATTTACTTCTGTTGATAACCATATCTATTTAAATTTTTATTTCTATTTATACTTATGTTATTACAGAGCTCTCAGTTTCTACGGAGATATCGGTGAGCGGTTTTGAATTCACTTAAATTTTATTTATTCTATATCTTTTAATGTAATATCTAAGGCTATTTACTCTAGCTTATTTCTATTATTTATCCTAATATACAATATTATGATTTTACTATTTTTTATTTTTATTTTTTTTAATGACTTTGCCATCGCATTAGCCAATGTCAAGTTAAGGGGAAAGGGTACTATTTTATAGGTGACAATTGATAAACAGTTTTTTTTTTTTTTTTTTTATTATTAAATTTGGGCAAAACGATTCCTACTTATAGATTTAACCTTAACATTAATATTCTAAAGTGTAATTTTAATGCTTATCACTAATATTACCCATAATATTGTGTAAACATTCTTACTCACACAGTTTTATTTCTTTTTATTACTTTTGTACAAATTTTGACGCAATATTCTATGAAGGTCTCTCTATTCTTACTCGCAATTATTTGCCACACATTATTGCTATCAATTTTGGTGTTGAGTACATGCTCTATCTCCAGTCTTTCTCTGTCGAACGGGACAACTGAACAATATATGTGGCACCGTTTCATCAGACGCTGGATCGCAGATGCACGATGGGCTCTCTTTACACCTGAAACGGTTCAGGTATGCTGAGAACCCACCGTGCTGCCGGCAGAAGTTACCACCCACCAGATAAAGTCTTGCCGCTAAGCGATTCGTCGTGTTCCGGCATGATGTCTGGTGAAGCCGTACGGAGGACGGGTCTGAGCAGTTGTGTTGCGATGTGTACCGGGTACGATGCGCCAAATGTTGTTGTGTCGGGAGTTTGGTCGTGTAGGTTCTCCATCAATCTCCCTGTGGCGCAGAATCGTTGGTCGTGTTGTTGAGTTTAACATTGTATCACGTCGCTCAACTGCCGTGTCCCTTCCTATTCACTAAGTTTTTTTTTTGTGAATAGGTTAAATAAATAAACTAGCGCGCTTTACCATCAACGATTGCATCACTGCTTACCATCAGGCGGATTTGCGGTCAAGCACTAGTTTATAATTATAAAAAAAAAACGTGGTCTTTCCACTACGCCCAGAGCACGATGTGACGATTTCCCATCCACACCAAAAAAAGGGTCTTTAAACTAAAATATTCTCTGAACCAAACGTTGAGAATGAGCAACAGGAGATTCCAGAGGAAAATCGCGTGAATTTTATACAAAAAATTTCTCTTACTCCTTATAGACTCATGTTAGCCTAGTAATTGAATATTGGAATGTCCCTCAAAGGAACGCGCCTTTGCTTTACATGTGTTAAACCGTGGATACCATTTCCATAGAGACGAAACTTTATACAGTCATGTCGTTGCAGATTTTACTGTCCTAGTACATAGTGCCGGAATACTGACGACTACGGGAACACTTACGTCATCAATGACGTCACGGCTCAGCAGTGTAGCTCACAGGCGCTTGGCTACGAGCTCACTACGTTGCAATTTGTAAGGGGTGCCGTATTGTTATCTCAGTCGCACGACTATCGAAACACATCAGTATGTCCTTTTTCCTTCATACTGTACTCGTGTGAAATATAAGGTAGTGTGCACTTATTATTTGAGCTTTGGACAAGACCTATGTATGTCCTTAAACTCTATGCTACCCTAGTACTATTGATCAAAGTTCTGAAACCTGGTTGTTATCATCATGCGATAATATTATAATGACGTCATTTTGTCGAGGTAACTTGATTTAATATAACTTGTTTGAAACTTATTACTATTTCATACTTTCTATCCTACTAAGAATATTAATAATAGAGAAAGTTTATGAGGATGTATATTATTATACATATACATATATACTATGATCTTTAATTCGAGTCAGAAAAATGTCAATTCCAGTGTTGCAGGTTTTTTGTCCCAAATAAATAAATAGTCCCAAATAGTGGTGTAAATCGAAATTTTACAATTAAAAGTTAGTCGAGATTACATTTTTTTATTCCAATTCAAATTGCGTATATATAAATAAATAAAAATACAGGCTGGACCAAACGTCCGTTTATATTTGAAATAATGGTAAAAAAAAAAAAAATTGCAGTAGGTAGATTAAAACTGTTTATTGTTATCGATAGAATACAAAAGGGGAATTAATTTCTTAAAAATCATATCATCCATATGCAATCAATTTCAATCTCATCATCAATTCATTATTCTGGCATTACTGCAATCTAGAGCAGAAATTTTCGATAAAAGCTTTGAATGTTTTTGTTGTGTGGTTTTGGATTTCTGCGCGAATACGATTTTTTAATTCGTCAAATGGGTTGGTGTCGTAAACTTTAGCCTTAAGATATCCCCAAACAAAAAACCGATTGGGGATAGATCCGGGCCACGAGCTGGCTAGTTAATGTCCCCTCTTTTCGATATCACTTTCGGGCCAAAGAAGTCTTAAGCTGCCCTTGACGATTCATTACATGTATAAAATATACAGTCAATTCTCGTTAATTTAAACTTATTTTTGAATTGAATAAAAATAGTATGGACTATAATGAAGAATTGAATTCGGAGTATTTTTAAAAATGGCTTAAAAGCATTTTGCCAAATTTAAAGCCAAATACGGTGCTGGTATTAGAATATTCACCGCATCATTCTAGAAAAGTCAAGCGTATCCCCACTTCAAACTGGCGGAAGGCTGATATTATTCACTGGTTGGAAGACAAACAAATTAGTTATTGTGGGAAATAATACAAATATTATATTAAACAAATTAAACTTCGGTTTATTGCACGATTTAGAAAAAGTACAATGACTTGACAATTAATACAATTTACGCATAGACAGCAGCGCTGATGGTGGCCAAAAATAGTATTACATCTATTTTTAATTTGTGGCAAGGGCGATGTTTACATTATTCCAATATCCTCTCTTAAACATAAGCCCATCTTGGATGAACAAAAAAACAGCTTGGAGTATGTCGTTGCTTTCGTGAGAGCATCCGCAACCATCTCATCAGTCTGTATATAGCGAACTTCAATTGTCCCTTCCAGTACTTTGTCACGGATAAAGTGGTGCCTCACGTCGATGTGTTTTGTTCTGGAATGGTAACCATCACTACCTGAAAGCTTTATAGAACTTTGATTATCACTGTAAATTATCATAGATTTATTTATCATCTGTGGCCAAAAATATTCTTGAAATTGTTTCAGCCATAAAGCTTCCTGTATACAAGATGATAATGACATATACTCTGCTTCCGTAGTAGACAGAGCAACCGTAGGTTGTCTCCTTGAGTTCCAGCTGATTGATCCTCCCTGAAAAACAAATGCATAACCAGTGCAGGAGCGCCGATCATCTTCTGAAGTAGCCCAATCAGCATCACAAAAACCATGAGCCATAGTCTCTTCAGAGTTCTGCTTATAAGTCAGCCTATAATCTTGGGTGCCTTTCAAGTAACGCATGACGCGCTTAAGAGCAACCCAGTGCTGCGTTTCGGGCTTGCGATTATATTTGCTTAACATATTAACAACAAAACTAATATCAGGCCTAGTTACTTGTGAAATACATAATAAGCACCCTATTATCTCTTGATAAGGAAATTCTATAACATTTATTACATCTGTATTTCCTTTTCTACTCAATTTTGTATTAGGTTCCATTGGGGTTCTGACCGTCTTACAATTGGACATACCTACCATATTTTTGTAATACTTCTAGTATGTACTTTCTTTGGTCCAAGTATATTACTCCTCTCTTCCTGTCTCGTTCTACATGAATACCAATGCAATAGCTTACATCTCCAAGATCTTTAATTTTAAACTGTTTATGTAACTGTTCTTTTATATAACTTTTTGTTTCCTGATTATTAGTGAGTAATAACAGATCGTCCACATAGACAGCCAGGAAAGTTATATTATTTTCATTTTCAATTCTGAAGTAAATACAGGGATCTAGCTTAGATTGGGATAGACCCATTTCTTTCAATGTGAAATCAATCTTTTTATTCCATTGCCTGCTGGCTTGTTTTAAACCATACAATGATTTTTTTAATAAACATACATTTCCTTTTTGATCATTCTCATACATGGGTGGCTGTCTCATGTAGATTTCTTCTTCTATGTCACCTTGTAGAAATGCTGACACAGCATCCATTTGACATATGTCTAAATCATGTTTAACAGCCAAAGCAAACAAATATCTCAAGGATGCAAGCCTTACAATCGGTGAAAAAACTTCATTGTAATCAATTCCTGGTTTCTGAGAACAACCTTTTATTACAAGTCTTGCTTTGAATTTTACTATGTCTCCATTTTCGTTTGTCTTTGTTTTGAAAACCCATTTGCATGGTATGGAATGTTTTATATCTGGCAGAGTAGTAACTTCCCATGTGTTATTGTCCAAAAGAGATTTGTACTCCTCATCCATTGCCTGTTTCCATTGTTTGGCATTTGGACCTGACAAAGCTTCCTCAGCAGTCAGTGGATCTGGAACCTTCGTAACACACATGTAATTATTACCTTGCATTTTTTGTCTCTGATGTGACCTTAGTGTGATGTTTCTTAGAAAGTTGTTATCATTATCATCATCACTATATTCATCTGTATCAGGATAATATGTTTCGTCATCAGTTCTCCTATTCAAAATACAACTATCAAATGAGGTATCATTACTAGATGGTGATGTGATGTCTAGTCTATTGGGTGAGCTATCATCAACATTTATTGTGTCTTCTACTGACAAATTATGTGAGTCATTTTCAGTAGGAGTAGGGATAGGGATAGTAGCATATTGTGGCAATGAAGTAGGCATTTTCTGAGTGATATTTTCACTGTCATCACATTTTTCGACAAATGTCGCATCTCTGCTGATTACCACTTTCTTACTAACCGGATCAAAGAATCTATATCCCTTTGTATTCTCACAGTAGCCTACAAACACTAATTCACGTGATTTACGGTCCCATTTTACACGATTTTGCTTAGGAACATGTACCATGGCCTTAGAACCAAATATCTTCAAATGTGAAATGTTTGGTTTCTTACCATTCCATTTTTCATACGGTGTTACCTCAGCCAGCACACGTGACGGGGATCTGTTGATGATATAGGCTGCAGTAGCGACTGCCTCTGCCCAAAAAGATTTTTGCAGTTTTGCTTCAAACAGCATGCATTTAGCACGCTCCACCAGCGTTCTGTTCATTCTCTCCGCTAGCCCGTTTTGCTCCGGAGTATATGGAGTGCTGGTCTGATGTCTGATGCCAGAAGCTGCTAGAAAATTAGATAATTCTTTATTACAATATTCTTTGCCATTGTCGCTTCTTAGAATTTTAATTTTCTTTTCTAGTTGATTCTCAACTTCAATTTTAAATTTTTCAAACACTGATTTAATATCCATTTTATTCTTTAGAAAGTAAACATATACTTTTCGAGAGTAATCGTCTATGAAGGTTATGAAATACTTTCCACCACCAGCGGACGGAGTCTCCATCGGACCACACAGATCTGTATGAATTATCTCAAGTAATGCATTTGCTCTAGAACCAGAATTCGGAAATGGTAATCGTGCTTGTTTTCCTTCACAGCATGATATACAAATAGTATCAATTTCTTTGTTACTTATAGCAATACCCTCTGCACACATTTCTAACCTCTTTACGTCTGCCATATTTAAATGCCCCATTCTCTTATGCCATGTAGTTAAATCTGACTTACTTTCAGTTATCGCAGCATATGCATTACCAGTAACAGTATTGAGTCTGTACATGTTATTGGTCAGCCTCGCCGTTGCTACTAAATTCTTATTGACATTGTATATATTACATCCAGTATCAGTGAATTCCACTTTACAGCCACTCTTTGTTAACTGACTGACGGATAGCAGGTTTGCACTCAATTTAGGAATAAATAAAACATTTCTCACCTGGATTTGACATTCATTTCCATTTAACTTGGTTTGTATATTTACATTACCCATACTTTGCGCGGAGACTGCTTCACTATTTGCCACCATTATTTTTTGAATCGGAGGTGGTTTTATATCATACATCCAGTCTGAGCGTCTTGACATGTGCATTGTAGCGCCTGAATCAATATACCAGTCATCCTGATTCAATGTGCTGTAAGCTGAAAATATTGCTGAAAAATTATTTTGATTAGTTTTTTTTGAATAATTTTTTTGTGATGTGCACTGATTTTTGAAGTGTCCATATTCGTTACAATTGTAGCAACGGGGGCCTTTTCCTTTTGGCTTTGCACTATTCTTAGAAGTGTGTTTGTGCTTAGTAAAGAATGCAGAACTTTCAGATACTGTGACTTCCTGTAAAAGTTTTGTTTTTATGAAATCTGATGATATTTTGATGCCAGAACTTTCCAGCCCCATGATCATAGGGTTATATTTGTCGGGTAACCCTGCCAACATGAGTGTTCCCAGCCATTCATCTCCAACTTCGAAGCCAATGTTCCGCAATTTATGAGCTGTGCTCATAATTTTATTCACATACTCTTCAATACTAGGACAGTTATCCAATGAAGTGTTGATTAAATCCTTCAGTAGGCCAACTTTTCTAGACAGCCCGGAGTCTTCAAATGCATTTTGAAGGTTTTGCCAAACTTGTTTCGATGACGTAGCATTTTCTATATGCACGTAGTTAATTGGTTCGACCAACAAAATTATCTTTGACTTGGCTTTAACGTCTTTCTTCGGATCGACCTCGGTGCCAGGATCAACACATTCCCATAAGTCATCCAATTCCAAATATGACTTTACTGCGAATTTCCACGTTGAATAATTTTCCCGGCCGGCTAATTTCTCAATTTGTAGGTTAGTCGTAGCCATTATTCACAGAGTGGTTCAGATGCGCGTTTTATGTTACTGTACTTAAAACTTTGCAATAAATATTTAATTACTGATCTAATAAAGGTATATGAGACGGCCCATAACCTGTGGGAAATAATACAAATATTAGATTAAACAAATTAAACTTCGGTTTATTGCACGATTTAGAAAAAGTACAATGACTTGACAATTAATACAATTTACGCATAGACAGCAGCGCTGATGGTGGCCAAAAATAGTATTACATCTATTTTTAATTTGTGGCAAGGGCGATGTTTACATTATTCCAATAGTTATCAAACTGCAATGATAAAGGCTCAATTAATGGAACTAGTAAAGTTATAAAAAACTAATTACGAACGCTATGCTGTGGAAGAATTGGCCGCTGAATACTGTGTCACAATCCTGAGTCTGCCTCCCTATAACTGTGAGCTCAACCCAATATAGTTAGTTTGGGCTCAAGAAAAGGGGTACATTGCCGGGAAAAACAAAAATTTTAAAATAAAAGACGTAAAAAAATATTTTTGAAGAAGGCCTAAAGGAAGTGACACCGGAAAATTGGAAAACCATGCCATAATAGTTGAAGACGAAATGTGTCAACTTGACCACATCACGGATGAATGTGTGAATTCATTAATTTTATAAATATAACTGATTCCGATTCGTGTTATAATCTACAAAAAAGTAAAGAATAAAAACGTATACAATTATTTGTATTGTTTTACTTAATTCCTGTGAATCTCTTTAAACATTTTTTCCCCAGCTCTTATATTAATGTTGTAGTGAGTTTAATATGCTGGTAAGATCCATATTTCTAAAATGATATTGTAAGATACGGCATGTAATACATATTTACAATTAAAAAAACCGCTTTGATTCCTAATAAAATAATGCATGACTAAATGTCTAAGTCTATTGACAATTCAATCAATTCATATTCAATCAATGGACGTAAAAGGTGAAATTAATAACACATACCTTTCTGGACACATCTATTGGCCCACCTTGCATTTTCAGTTTCGTTTGGTCCTAGCTAAAATAGACAGTCAGTATCAGTGACAGTTGCCCTTGTCATTTTTCTGACCCGAATTAAAAATCCCACTATAGATGGGTATTTGTAACTCTTTCCCGCAAAAACTACTGAATTGATATGAATTTGACACGCAGATACTTTAAAAATAGGATTAACACATAGGAGTTTTTATCCCGATATTCCTACGGGATATAAACTTGCGCGGGTGAAACCGCGCGACGTAGCTAGTAATATTTATTCAATTAATAAAATTGTATGTGTTACCAATTTGCAATCGCGTATGTACTAGCTGTTACTTACATAGCTCTAAAATATATTACATACTAATTGTGCCCCCCCCCCCTATTTTATGAGTTATTCCTGGTTATAAATCATCTGTGTGCCAATAATAAAAAAACTCACTTTCACATTTATAATAACAGTAAGGATTTGGTCCCTCTAATATCGTTGTGGGATTCTCAATAAGTTTCCTTGACCAAAGGCTTTATTTGCCATTCGACTAAGTAGGTAATGTTAATACTAATAAGAGCATTGTTAAGAGACTGGATGCCATTAGCCTGGTATAGCCAGTATAGGTCTATCGACAAATAACTCAATCTAAGCACTTAATTTGTAAGTGGAATACCATTCGAGATACTAACTCATTCTTTTCACTTAGTAGCCCCAACTGCCTCTAGATCTCTACTTTCAATGGTAATGGTACAAACTAAGTACTTCTTCTTCTATTTTCAAAGTGAGATTCAACCTCATCTCTTCATCAATGGCCTCTGTGGAATAGGTACCACAATTTTTGCCAATAACACATGTAACAAATTATAGAAATTCTCTAAAAATTTTATTTCACAATAATGGCGGATATTGCCAATGACAGTTGAAAAAGACGGCCGCGTGAACCGTCTCTGAGGTTTGAGGCAAAGTCAAGCCACTAAGTATTGAGTGCTTTGACACTATGATGATTTATTTAAATATTGGATCCTAACTTTTATTTTAATAACAAATCGAATGTTTACATACATACCAAAATGGTGCTTTTTAATATTTTCACATTACATTTGTCCATTTCCTAGGCCCCGTCGCCCCCATACTGTAGTCTTCATCCCTCATAATTATATGCTATTTAATCTAGCACTTTGAAACTAAATATCCCCATCTCATCGTTGAGTTGACTCTTCGTATTTAATTAATAACACATGTTATAGGAACATTATAGATTGAATATGAATGGACGTATATCTGTATTATGAGCCAAAAGAAAGAGGAGAAATTGTTTATCTTCTTATTATCACTGTTTAGCCAAAAGAATTCTACTGCTAGAGATGAGGTTCCCCCCATTTCGTCACATTTATTTTTTTATCCCAACTTCTTCAGAAATTTTAGATCGCGTTCTCCAGGCAGCATCGAGAATGCATCCCTTACTTTATGTTACCCTAGTACTCTCGTTTGAAATCCTCAAGCGTCCATTGGGCGTTGCGTTACTTTGGGGACATCATAGAAGCCAAATAGATAGCTAATGACGTAGCCTATCGCCAAATGTAGAGAAAAAGCAGTTTATATTATAGTGTTTCATATTTTTAAAGTTGAACTTTTATTACATCGTCTCAAACTTTTTCTCCTGTATGTTGCATGTGGCATGACGGTCGGCCACGGAGTAGGGATAAAGTGAAAAAAAGTTTCACTTTTATCATGGTTTTTATAAAACCACACAAGTCTTTTTTTTCACATTTTAAACTGTGATCGTCATAAGAGCAACTAATTAGCCTTTGCCGAATTTTTAATGTAAAAGTCGATGAAACAAGTAAGTGATAATAAAAAGAGACAGACACATGAATTTAGCTGCGCCCCACGGTTTCACCCGCATAAGTAAAAATACGATTATTTATTAAAAAATGCACTTATGAATATAAAACATAGATAAAAAAAAACTTTTCTTGGGCCTAACGAATGTACGTACATACGAAATTTCATTAAAGTCCTCTTAGAAACGTATATTTTGTTTTATCAAATCAATAAAAATTGACAAATATAAAAGGCATCAAAGATCAGGAGTGGTGGCTGGTGACGTCACTGCACGCTACACTTTTTAGCGAGAGTCACACGAGTTATCAACGCACTGTGTCGTCTTAATTTTTTGCAAAAAAAAAAAAAACATACGTATCTAGTATTTTTTGGAAATCTGACTGACGGACTAATTAGTTTTTTTTAGTCAACTACCCTATTGTAATATATATTTTTTTTAAATTATTAACCAATATAATATAACAAAATCTTATCAGTATGCTCAATTTTAGTAATAACTGGCTTGCTCTCTATGAAAGAACCACGCGCACGCTGCACGGCTTACAACTATAGCAAAAGAGTGTCGTTGCAACTTTTGGTTTTAATTTTATCCGACTAGCCTCCTTTCACAACGCGCAATAAGGAACTTAGTTCCAAAAACTTCAAACAATAACTTGTACTTTGTTTCAATTACACGGAGTACTAAAATTATAACTATCCGTAGGCTCTGAGTGGTCTTTAATAGGAAATTTAAAAAAGTCTAAACACGTTGAGATTTCCCGTGAACCAAAAATGGGGCTAGCTTATTTTCCTTAGCCTTCCTCACTTCTTTCCTCCTTCCCTTGGCAATCTAAGCACTACCCATGCAATGTTGCAATGCCGCCAGTCTTTTGGTTACATTACCAAATGGCAGCAATGTGGATGAATTTGTTAATGATAGATTTTTTGTTTGGAATAGTTGTAGTTGGGATTTAATTTTGTTATTTCCGTCTATATTTTTTTGTTTGTGATAGAAAATATTCGTTTATGATTTTCTAAAATAATGTCTTAATACGAAATATATTGAGATTTTTTTCTTGAAATGATCACATACTAAGTTACTAAGTTGTTTTTCGAACTTCAAGTTGAGTCAAGTAAGAACGTTTATTATTATAGAAGTATTGCAACATTCTAATTTTATTCAACTACAGTTCGAAAGACGACAGCTTGGCAGTAAATGTGTTTTCATATGGATAATATCGCTTTGCACTCACACACAGGTCACAGCCATGCAGTGAAACTTCTTTCGCCTTCTAACAATCCACCCTCTTTGAACAGTTTTTTTTTTTTTTTTTTTTGTTATGGCTTCTCGTAGTTGACCTTGAGAGGTCGTGACTACTTAACCGGACTATCCTGTGGATGCCTTAAATGAATTTAAAGCCTCCAGCCAGGGCAACTAAAAACTAAGCGACTACACGCTAAGGGCACCCCCTGTGGGGTAGGAACTTCGACTTTGGGCGTCGCCGGAGTTAACAGCAAGGGACGGCTAGATAGAAGTTTTATTTTAATTCGGTTTGATGACCGCGGCGTTTCCTAGTACTAGCTCTGAGTAGAAACGTCCGAAACAAACTCAGAGGTCATAGTTGGGAATTTATATTTACTGGCTCAGCTGCGGCACGGGCTGGCCTTCATCGGACAAGGGACGGGGGAGGGAACTACTACGTTGAACGCGTTGGACCTCAGCGGCCAGGTCGGTAGGTCGGCCTTTTATGTGTTGTGCTGGTAGCCCTATGGCCTCTTAAAGGAGGGTTATGGGGTCATCGGGATCTGTGAGGGCAAGCTTGGAGATGGTGGAGGGGGTATAGTTAACAGCCGCTGCTATCAGGGGATTGCGGTGCTTGGCAGCAGTGTCAAAGTAGTGTTTGGAAAGACGCTTCATGAACTGCTGGATGGAGGTGATTTTGAGATCAAGGTGGAGGATCTCATTACGGACGAACCAAGGGGCATTTGTGGCTTTACGGAGGAAACGGTTTTGGACTACTTGCATCCTATGGATATGACGCGGCTTGGCATGTGCGAAGACTGGATAAGCGTATGTTATAATCGGGCGTATGCATGCTGTGTACAATTTGCACTTGAGCACTTGAGCGACAGTTTCCTACGCGGCTTGAGGACGGGGTGGCGGACCCAGAGTGAAGGTGACGAGAACCACACCTAGCTATTTGGCTTGCTTCTCCCAAGGGATCGGCTTGCCGGACATGGTGATGGGTCGTGGAGGGGGAACACTGCGTCGCGGTCTCGAGTGGAGTACCACTTGGCTTTTTTGAGGGTTGACTTCTATCCTCCATTTCTTAAACCGTTCATCCAGTTTGTTGACAGCGGCTTGGAGATAGAAGCGAATTCGGTCTGGAACCTCTCTGAACAGAGTGAAACAGAAACAATTTTGGGTGTGTCCATTTTCCACCCTTTATACAAATCGGTTTTCCGCGGCAACAAAAATGGGTGTATGCCCTTCTAATTTATGCTGCCTTGGTAACTTTATCCGGATTCTTAAAGAATGCTGCAACTATGACGTCACTATGCTGACGACACTAATGAAATATGAAATATTAATTTAATAATAGTAACGCATCTATTTTAAATTTCATCAAAATATTAAATTGAATACCTAACTTTAATTTAGTTTCATTAGCTAATGATTTTTGCCATGATACATACATGAATAGGTTTAATAATTAAATACACTTAATCATGGGATCTCTGCTGAATAACAGTACAATCCAGAATATTTCCCAGATGTTGCGAAAGTTTTTCATCATCTCCAGTTTATGCTACCCTAGTATTTATACCGATGTGCTTGTGTTTCGGGCTCGTTGCTAATTTGCAACATGGGGGCGCTTTTATTGAATCTCGGCTACGTATAGACTCTCAGACCTCTCTTAACTACTAACGTCCTGGTTCTTTTGACCAGAGTATTGAATTGTTCGGTTGCCATCCAGAGGGCACCACAACTGGTGATCATGATTTAATTCAGTGATTGGTACTGCAGCCAATGTGAAATGCTTTGTAAGTTACTTTTGTGATAATTTGTAGGAAAAATCGTACGCTTTTTGAACAAAATTTAATCAGAAAGATCAGAAATAAACAGAACTTGTAATACGAACGGAATATGGCAAGGAAATAAATATCTCATAGTTCTTCAAATATAAACTCTCTCGTAAACACTATGTCAAATGCATGTCTACTTTATATTAAGTTTTCGATACGGAACTAAAATAATGATGTTATTTCGATTTGGCATGTATAAATTGTTTTCTTGTAATTTTAATACGTGTATGTTATTAATCCTAGGCTGAGACCACTTATAATTCTATTCTGAGCTTTGATGTTCTTCTCAAATATTTTCGGCACTCGTCCTTTGGTTTTATTTGTTTACGTTAAATTCATAGTGTCGTAGGTCATGCCCCTTAAAAAGAGATAGAACTAACTAATGTCACTCTGTTTTCTCGCTCGGATTCTAAGACAATTGAATCACTCCATCCCTCTCAACTAAGGGTGTGTGTATCTGTAACAATATACCTGTGTATGTGTGCTTTAAATTTTGATAGTGTGCAATTGGGGGAGTTTCCATAATGAGAAAAGTATTTTCTGTCGTATTTTATGATAACCTGGTATGTTTGAACGCAGTGCTGAAGACTTTGGACACTATATCCGCTACGGAACGCGTAGCAACGGTCTACGATTTTCGTAGCAACGTCGACGACAATTCGAGATTACAGTGGAAATTGCACAAGAAAATTCTGAAGTTTATTTCATAACTCTCATGTTGCCTTAGTACTTTTCAGACCGATTCACGGTAACCGCGCGACGCTTTGTGGAACTTCTTTGACTTTTATACTAGCGCCATCTACAAGCATCAAAGTGAACTACGTACGTATACAAAACTTCAAACTTCAGTGTATTTTCAATCCGTCGTCAAAACAAAAAAAAAAAAAAAACCTAAATAAAAACAATCTTATTTTGTTTCTCTCTTGTCTTTATCAGGCTTATTTAGTAGACATATCCCCTTATATGGATTTTATTTAGATCAGGTTCAAACTACCTAAATTAATATTAAATATACACCTAACCATATAGAAATGCAGATATTTTTAAGTTGTCACTTTTGTATTAAGAATTATAACGTAACCTCAATAAAGTTCGAAATACAAATACTGACTCAAAGTTAAGTCTGGATCGCAAGTTACATTTCGTTTTAATAGGGAAGGGGGAGGGCTTATATGTTCTTGTTGACTTTTTATTAATTATATTCTTATAGGGGCTATCATGTAAAAGTTAACAACCCACATTGTGCCCACGCGATAAGTTTCAGCTCAATCCTTGTCGAAAAATGGAGAGCCGGGTTCCACTAATGTGCACATTAGGTATAGACTGATTGTATATGTATTCTCCTAGGATCTGAAAATGCTTGAAATACTCTGAAAAGCGACAGTTTTTATTAAAACTATCTCTGTGTCTTTAAATCTATCTTTTCTAAGATAATTTATAAATATTTGTTATTAGGAGACAACGCGCATAATTCATTCACAACAATGTATGGCGAAAAGGGCGAGTCTGCTTATCGGTTCACACTGCTTTTTCCTATAATGTCTCACTCGCACCTTTGACTAAAAACGTAGCTCTATCCTTCTAGTGGGCAGGTTTACATGTGTGCTTCCACTTGGTGAAGTAGCTTTCACTAAGTTTTCATGTTGAAAATGTTAACCTCTTTTGGTTTATTCTTCCTTAGTACGTATGGCCGAAGTACTGTAGTTTTAGCTCGATTTAATGGGGGCGTTACGGTTTTAGTTAAAGTTTCGGTATTTATGAATCAATATTGACACTGCTGAAATAAGAAATGTCTAATCTACTTATTATTCTATGCTGTTTATGAAACCGTTTATTTCACTTAATCTTTATATTTAATCTGTAAGCCTTACAATGCAAATTATAGTGATATTACAATGCAATTTTCATACCATTTATAACAAATAAAATATTTTGACTATGACTGAGTGAATTACTGATGTTAACCAATCCATTACTAATAAGTTTTTATACGTATATATTTTAAATTTTATCTTTCCAATTTCTTTTTTTTTTTTCTCCATCTTAGATTATTGAACATTTTTTTAAGTTATAAAATATTTTTACACATTATCTCAAAAGTAAAACCGTAACTCAGAAACACCTCTCGCAAACCCTCAAAAAAAAAAAATATTCGATTCTTTCCATTATTCCTCCTCCGTCTATTTTCCTATGAGAATAAATTGTGACTTTTATATCAATATTTTATATTGCCAGGTAGCATTTTGCAGCATCCGCCCAAATGTGGCTGCAGGACTCCAATCACGAATGGACCTGTGCTTTGTACCACAATAGAAGCTGTCCTAGTGTAAATTACCGCCGGACCTTTGCAATAACGTCGTTTCCTAGCAGTCACCTTGGCTTTGGACTCAATGAACCACCCAAAGTTTAATTTCGAGGAAATCTTAATTCGAATAGCTGAAGGAGTTCGATGCACTCCAAGGATGCATTCCGAAAACTAGGAGCCTAGATGAAGAACGGGCTCCTTTTGGCGGTGAATAGACAAGCTTGTGTGTTTGTGGCGTTGAATGCCACAAGATTGGATTTTATGTATTTTTTTATAGAATACGCGATTTTTAACACTATTAGAAAATCAGTTTTGCTTAAATCACTTTTTCAAAGTTATGTGAAAAGATGGTAGGTTCACTATCCTATCATGTCAATAAATATGTAGATACGATTGCTGATCTATCTCACTGAATTCTGAAATATTCCGTGTTAGTAGTAAACATAGATCAGTACCTATGTTTACTTAGTTACTGGCGTTATCCACTTAAAACGTGCTTCCCTAGTACATATGACCGGAGCGCTGAAGTCATCTGACATGTTTGATGGTAGCTTTGAATATCGTGAATGAACATTACTTTCTCTATATTATTTTTTTGTTGAAAATAATGATGATGATGATGGTGAGTTTATGATTATTAGCAATGGAAAATGTCAAAAGGTAAAATATTGTATGAAATATATGTAATATCTATCTGTCTGTATATAATTATGCTAGATCACCGTCCACGGGCCTTGTGACCCACACTAATGTAAAATGCAAATATGTGTGTATACTGTGTCTGTTTACTGTGACTCCTAAAAAAAATACATACTAAGTATGTTATTTCTTAAAAATATTCAATCTGCATATTTCTTTTAAAAAAAAAATTCTTTTTGGCGATGAGAATTGCTGGATAAATGTTTATATCCTATTGGATGTGTGGATAATATAATTTGGAAGCCAAAAAAATAAAATAAAAAATAGATTAAATAATATAAATAAATACATAAAATATTATTATTTAATTTAATACAAAAATTTACCTTGGTTTTTATTTGTTTACGTCCGTCCCCATTACACGTTCACAAGTTATCCGTAGCTAAATAAGAAAGGCATGAGACTCCATCCCTCTCGATGGGTTCGCTTTTCATTGTTTTGAGTGAGTTTTCGTGGTGAAGAAAGCAGTGTAGGCTACACTGCTTTCTTTATCTTTATGGAAACCTGATACATTTGAACGTAATGCTGAAGACTTGGCCATTATCGTTGCTACGGAATGCGTACGACTACGACGGTCTACGACTTTCGTAGCAACCTCTACAGTAAAAAGTTCGTTATATTTGTAGCAGTGGTGCGAGGGAGTTTTTTATTACTATATTTAAATTTGTAAAGTTCAGTAATATTACTGTTTCTTCTGTGAAATTATACGCATAAATTGTTTTAATTTTTTAATAAAATACAAATATAACAATACAAATACAAATATTTATTGAATGAAAAAATACATTTTTCAGTTTTACAATAGGTACAATAGGTTTATCCCTGTCCTCTAAACTAAGCTAGTCCTGTATCTTACGTGGCAAAGTATGAAAAAAGAAATGTACCATAAAATGTCATATACGAAATGGATGTGAAGATATTTCGTGAAATTTATTACTTATTTAGTTGATTTTCAATTAGTGAAAACTGAAATAACAAGGAATTTGTGAAAGTTCTGAAGGCTATTTCTATTAAGTTTTTTTCAGTTCGAGGCATTGCAATCATGCGGTGTTAGGTGGAACTTCTTAGAAACGTGAGTTCACATAAACACTTGTAGATGGCGTTAGTGCAAATTAGAAAACGTACACAAACATTTATTGGTTGCCAACTTTATTTAGTAGAAAAACCCATTTTCGATACAACGAAGTACGGGTTTAATAATTAAGAGTATCTGCACAATATTTTTCTTGTAAAACCTGAATGATGATCGTCAATATGTGGAAATTCTGTATATTTTTCAATCGCGTGGTATTCGGTGGAACTTTTCAAAATGTGAGTTTACATAAACGCTTGTAGATGGCGTTACACGTGCGTCAAGCAAGGAACTTATAACTTCCTTGGCGTCAAGTGGATGTGAAGTAACCCGCCCTTAGTATTAATGACGGTAACTGATTGACAAGCACTTATCGTCGCCGTAGAGTGAAAACCTCGTAAGTGCAAAAATAGTAACTTTTCAGGAGGAAGAAAAAACTGCATGCTGTAAAATTTTTGTACTGCGACTTTTATATGTTTTTTATTAATTGATATGGAGATTTAACCCGCTTTCATACTCAAATCGTTTCAGTACTATAAGATTGCCCAAATGAAAAAGAAAATAAAATGAAACTACACGTTCGTTGCTAGATATTCACACGAAACTGACAGCTGCGCGTGTTTACGAGGTTCTCATTTAGTGTTATAGATGTCGCAACGAGTATCGAATGAACAAATGAGTCAGATCAGGATGTGCGTAATGAGGGTTTCTTCCCAGAAACGCAATAAAATAAATTTGAGCAAAAATGCATTCCCAAGGTTTTCACTCTACGGTGACGTTATGTGACTTTTAAATAAATCAACTTTGAATATATCAGTTACGCTACAAAGTTTCCACTATAGATTATTTATTTAAATTTGACGTGTTCCGGCATAATGTCTGGTGAAGCCGTACGGAGGACGGGCTTGAGCAGTTATGTTGCGATGTGTGCCGGGTACTATTGTCTTGGGAGTTTGGTCGTGGAGGGTCTTCAGATCAATCTCCCTTTAGCGCAGCATCGTTTTTCGTGTTGTTGGGTTTAAGTAAGTTTTTTTAGTGAATAGGCTAAATAAACTAGCGCGCTTTACCATCAACGATCGCATCACTGCTTACCATCAGGCGGGATTGCGGTCAAGTACTAGTACTTTATCACTTAACAAAATAAAGTTGCACCCCGTGGTTTCACCCACATAATATATGTTTCGATTCCGTGTAATATTGGGATGATAGTATTCTACACGTTATAACCCATCTTTATGCCAAATTTTATCCAAATCCGTTCAGTATGGTTTTCGAGGGTACTAAGACGAGAGGTCAAAATGAAAATTCAAGAGGGCTTCTAAAATTTAAACAACTTTGACAACGTCTTAAATGTGGTGTGTGGTGCGCTTTACTGCATTCCCGCTAAAGCGCGCTAGTTTGTTAAGCCCATTCAAAACAAAAAAAAACTTAGTGAACAGGAAGGAAGACGGCAGTTGAGCGAGGTGATGCAATGTTAAACCCAACAACACGACCAACGACGTGTTTTAACCACTAGGCCACCACGACACTAATTATTTATTAATTTTCAATTTAAAAAAAATAATTAATTTTCATATATTACGCGTTTATATATAACACATAATAGTATAATTATAAACCCCCCCTTCTTACAGTCTCTGTCAGTAGTAGGATATACATAGGCTGACTATTATAATGATATATATGTATGCATTTCTGATTTTATGTCTGCTGCCCAAATTAATATTAATTAAATAAAGAAAAACTCAACAACACGTCCAAAGTCTTAACAATCTATTATTTAAGCCTTTTATTATTTGTAGTCCACTATTAGAACATAGATAGACCTCTCTAAGTTAGGTAAAGTATAATTAAGTAAGTCATGGTGCTACGAAACCCGTGGCGTCTACACGGCTACGTGCTACGAATCTCGTAGCGGCGGCCTTCTGCGATGACTACGGATGCCATACTGAAAAATTTCAGGCTGGGCGCTGTCCCAAGTTGACTTCAGCATTCTACTAAACGTACTAGGGAACCACAAAGTATGAAGAGTTTTATCGTTATCCTCAAAGTACGCGCGAAAATGAAAGAGACGACTTTATCTAATAGCTAATAATTGTGAAATATTGTATACCACAATTTTTCTACTTAATATGGAAATTGTTCATGCAAAGTAATGTGACTTGTCGTATAAGGTTTCTTTAAAGATCATTTTTAAGGCCAAACTTCAATTGACCACAGCTCAAAATGGATTTATAATGTAATCCCTCAAAACGTCTTTAATGTTGAAATTTTTAAACCATTAGTGGCCATATTTGCTCCATGGTAGGCCATTACATGTTCCATAATTTTGAAGGTAGGAAAAGGAAAGTTAGAAATCGTAAATAATTTAAAAGAAAGGTGGCTATGGTAACGTAATAAATAGCGTTGTCAAAACTGTCAAAGTATTGTACATTTTGATGTAGCAATGAATTCCCCCTTATTCATAAACATTGCTTAAAGTTAACTAGTAATTAACGATTGTTTAACCATACATTTTAGAAGCACGTCACTTAACTTTCTTCGTTTATAAAACAACACGCCTGCCTGCGACGTAGAGGCCCCGGGTTCGATCCCCGGCCAGGTCATGATGGAAAACGATCTTTTCCTGATTGGCCTGGGTCTTGGATGTTTATCTATAGATGTATCTATTATAAATATAGTATCATTGAGTTAGTATCCCATAACACAAGTCTCGAACATACTTTGGGGCTACCTCAATCTGTGTGATTTGTCCGTATATATTTATTTATTTATTCATAAACGATGATTAAAGTTAAGTGACGTTAAAGGTCAAAATGTATGGTTTAAGAATCGCTAATAACTAGTTAACTTTAGGCAACTTTTATGAATAAGGGGATATGAATTAAAATGTGTTGTTTCTAGAAGACCATGCAGGGTGGATACCCTACGCTGAGATGTAACTAAGTTGTCGAAACTTAGCATTTTAGTTGAGGGCTATAACTGTAAGGTGATTATGGATGAGTAATGAAGCCTGGTGTAGTGTAAGATAATCAGAACAGCAACTAATAGTAATTGAATGCTTATTCTGTCCTGCAGGAATGAATGCAGATAAGTGTGAGTATGTAGGTACATTGTATTGCAGCGTAACGTAGGGTGTTAGAGGATTAATATACGACAACTTCTGTAGATAACAAACACTACCTGCAAAGATCTTGCAACGAGCGCTAAAAATCTCTAGAGAACAGACTTCAAAACTTTAAAGTGATGCATGCGTGACATATCCTAGTAATTTATCATATCCTTGTACTCTTCGACCGGAAAGCTGAGGCCATGCCAGTGTTTACGTCATCAAATACGTCATTTTTGCCACATCACTTCATTGAAGCTGTTGTTGTCTACGGTGCTACGAGACATTTGGTACGGATAACGTAGGCGTAGCTTTTGCTACGCGTGGTTACGATTGGCTACAAGGAAAGTTTTGTGTAATTTTCTTTTTTTTATATATTTTATATTATTTCTTGTTAAAATAATTACCATAGTGCATCTATCACAGCCATGCATGGCAAGAAGGGTTTGTCTGCTCAGCGATATATGTGGTCACGTCGGTTCATCTCATTCGCACTTTAGACTAAGCACGTAAGTCTATCCCTCTAAAGCCGACGACGACGACGAGGCTGATTACGTGTGTGCGTGTCACTTGGCTGTCACTCGAGTTTTCGTGATGGAAAACGTTAACATTTGCTCATTTATGATTCCCTAGTACGTATGGTTGGAGTGCTGAAGTCTTCAGCTGTTTGATGGGTGTCGCAGCCATCGCATGGCAACGAATTGGTTTATCATTCTTTTCACACTGGTTATCAAAAAATGGTTAAGATTATTATAAGATTTTTTTTTTCTCTTTAATACATTTATAAAGGTTCTATTATTCACTATGGGCCTTTATCTACCACATGGTTTTCGAAGAGAACATTATTATCTATATTTCAATAACGAAGCTTCAGTTTTGTGTATTTTACAAGAAAAAATCAATGTATTTATTTATAATTCATCTACCCAAGTCCGTTCAGTTTATAGCAACCAATTTGATATGAAGAAAAAAAATATTGTAAATATTAAAAGATTTATTATTAAATCTTTTAAAGAAATAATAATTAGTTTACTTTTAATATATCTTTAATTGTAAAGATTCTTAGAAGAACATATGGTTTGCCAACTTAGATTGAAGGATTTAATGTCAACGACAGTAGACATGTCGTATCTCAACTTTCCTAATATGAACATAAATCTACGATACAATTTAAAATAGTTGTATTAATATCAATGGTGCAAATGAAACTAATTAATTTCCCCTGCATACTATTGAAGGTGCATGTCTAGTGTACGAATTGAATAACCAGCACGCATGCGCGAACTACGCCAACCTCTCTTTATATTCAGTAGCTTTGGAGCTTCGCATTCAGTCGTCTCGACATGGGAGCCGCTAACAGTCGTGCTCCCATGTCAAGATGATTTTACAAAGAACCTATCTGAAGAAACATTTCTTCTTCGAGTGTATATATATATTGAAGTCAACGGTGCACATTTTGCAACGGGCATGGGCACCGTGCGGATCTTTTTTTATTTTCGGGGGAAACCTTCAAAAGGTGCCTTATCATTGGGGATAGGCCCAAGGAGTATAGAATTTTTATCTCAATAGAACCACCTCGATGGTTACCATCTGCACATGGAAGGGGCACCTCTCAAAAGATGAATCTGAATCTCTGTGCAAAGCCTCTCTGCAAAGTCTGTGCATATTTCTGGGGAGACTGTAAAGGGGTCTCCCCGAACCTAACTATGTAAGGCACCACACGAACACTGTGGCCTACCTTCCTTGAGATCACTCAGTGGTCCGAAAGAGGTACTCTAATCATCCGCAAGCTCCAGTCGCCTGCCTTAGATGATGCAGACAGGATTTCCCCTTATTGCCTCCCCTGATCCTCTCTCGAGATCCTGCTCGGCAGCCTCCTTTTGGACCATCACGGTCTCACAGAAGAAGGCAACTTCCCTCTAGTTTTTGATGTGAAACATCTATAGGCGCACGTGAGACCGATTTCTGGCGTGGCGACGCATCGACTGTGCGTTTCTCTCTCACTCGATCCGGCGTTAAGCCATCTCTTTCGCTCCACTGAGCTCGGAATCGACTGTGCGTTTCTCTCTCACTCGATCCGGCGTTAAGCCATCTCTTTCGCTCCACTGAGCTCGGACTCGGATACCTATAGTGTATACTCTGTTTATTACAGTACTCATAACCTGTGTTTTTCTGGTAAATAAATCATTTTTCTGTTCTGATAATAAAATGTCTGACCGTGATAATTTAGAGAGTGGAAGTGATCAGCCTCCTGCAAAGAAAGCAAAATCACACTATGACACATTATCAAGTCATCAGTAAGTTAATTATATTTTTATAATTAAAGTATGCATTTATCTGTGCATTTAGCACGCGTATATTTGGTGTGTATTGAGCGCCAGTAAATGTAAAATCTACTCTCTAGGTAGATTAAAATTCACATAAATTTCATTGCATATCATGTTTTTAAATTAATTATTAATTTTAATTTCATTCTTATTGAAATTAATGCATTAAAACAATTGCTTAGAGAATAAATTTATTAAGACTGACAGAACTTTATTTTAAAATCAGCTGATGGCGTGCAGCGCACGAATCTTTTTCTTATTTGTTATTAATTTAAACTTTAAAAAATTAATTAATTTTTCTAATCATAATGGAGTTTATAGTGAAACATTCATTATTTATATTTATAATTTACGATCTTTAGTAGTATATTGAAATAACTAGCTAAGATTCTTGACAATAGATGCTGTATTTATTAGATATCTTAATAATGTTATGTCCAATACTTTCGTATCGTACTTCAGTTACCATCGACCAATTGTCACAGTAATACCGTTCTCAGTAGGCCTAGTATGAGTTTTCATTACGAAACTCGATCGTTGATATCGAGCGCGTTTGACTCAGTGATTGGCCCGCTTCAAGGTCGTAAGAACTCTCAACCAATGAGAGCGCCAAACGCGCTCTATATCGACGATCGAGTTTCGTATTGAAAACTCATACTAGGCCTACTGAGGCAACATCGAATGTAACTATTACCGAAGTCACTGATTAAACTAATTGAGTAGTTTCGATTTAAAATAAATATGTAAATTTTTGTATTCAATGAAAATGAATGTTTATTTAATAAAAAATCATCGTTATCTAGAAAAAAAAATCGTTATATTTTTTATTTTATTTTATTGACATTTTTAGTTCCTACCACAATCTGTTCTTTTCTGCATACTACTTTTACGAAATAACGTCGATGTTTCACATCTACCAGGCGTCCCGTGACGGCTCCATTTTTTTATCTTCATCAGCACAACACGAACTACTGCTAACAGAGAAAGACCACGATCCTGTCAACCAAAACCTGCATTTCTGAGGCCCACGCAGGGCACTCCTCGAGCGTGTGCTGTGCAGAGTCTAGGTCGCTTTCATAATGATGGAATAATAATCTCGCACCTATTCTTGTTAAGGTACTGAAGAAAGCAACCATGATTCACTCTTCTCTTTTCATCTGGGCTTGTAAGATATTAAGGCTGCTTCAGCCGTTCACGCCACCGTCTGAGCACGTATCGCAGTTCCTGCCACCTGAGCCGAACAACAGCGGTTCCTGGCACACCAACGCCACTTTAGCGTATGACACAGATTCGGCTTTTAACCCTCGTGTCCATATCCGCCAAGATGGGGCATTGCTGACCTATCTCACAGTAACCCTGAATTACTCGCGTCCTTATTTATTATATAGCAAAACCTCTTAAAACGTTATCTCCTAGTACAAACGACTAGAGCGCAGAAGCCTTTAACGGTCGCTTTGAAAGTTCAAAAAATTTAAAGAAATAAATTTATAAATTTGTATTATTACTTTCTTCCATATCGTTTTCAAAACATGTAACAATTAAATATTTTCTTAATTGTAATGTAAAATTCTCAAAAGAACACAAATATTTAAAAAGGATAAGTATTTTTGCAATTTAATTACTTTTTCTGTCGGCTGCCACAGTATCAGCAAAAGTCATTGGCAAACGAGTTTTATAAATAGGTTTTCACTGTCTCACTCTTAATTGTCGGTTTACCTGTGGCTTACCTATTTTGAAAGAGGTCAATAGCCTTCTTGTATGCCAGCCCTTCTTTATGCCAGTTTTTCCTGAAAAATACCACTCCATTAATTATTCTCTCCTAGTACACATATCTGGAACACTGAAAGAATCGCGAGTGTCTGCCGTATGGTGGCGCTACTGGCGTCACAAATGCTTCGTAGTAAATTAATGCAGTTTTGGAATAATTGATAGATTGATAACTGTTGTTATTATCTTATGAAAGATTTTATTTTATTTTTAAAGATTCAGTTTCAACAACTTTTACATTGTTATAAACGTTTTTTGGTTTAAAACGATTTCTGGGTTACTACAAATTGCACCGAGGCAGGAAGCTTCTTTAATCCTTGTCTTAAAAGTTTCTTTTCCGTGGTTTCACTATCGACATACACCTTAACCTTAGTATAAATTATAAAACATTTAGAACTAACATATAGAGTTAATGAATGCTTACCGATATTGTAGCTTTATTTAACAGTTTAGTAGTTTTACGTATTCAATTCTGGGGTATTTGCAGTAATTTATTTAGTTTCAATATACATAAGTAACTTAAATAACTTACAGATGTAAAATGATAATATATACCTATTTAATTATTTGAAAAAATTGGTATCGTTGTCACACGCATCACTGTCGACAGGAAAAATACCCAAAAGGCCGGAAGCAATACCGATTCTTTCGCCAAATATTGGCCATCCCTCTAGTGAAAAGTAGAGTGATTGAATTAAATACGCTAATACAATAGGGATGCCTCCTGGGTAAAAAAAAAATTCTATTTAGTCCGTCATTCAGATTATAGAAAAATATTGGATAAGTATTTACAATACAACCGGGAAAATACTAAAAGGAACAATCGAAACGTTAACTGGCAAATCGGCTAACTCCACATTGCGTCAAAAGTTATAATTTTTTCTTTATTATTACACGATATTATTTTAACTAATTGATATAAAGGAGTCTGTTTATATTATCAAAATACTAGTTTACGATATTATCTAAGAATGATATTTTAGATTTTTCCATAAATGACGTATAAAAGATATAGCATCTCTTGAAAAAATTGCTTATATGGAGTTAGCGAGTTTGTCAACAAAGATATTGCAATGTAACTGGCTGTTTTCTTTTTTTTTTTAAGCTGATACCCAGTTGTAGGGCTTGAGCTCAGCTTTGCGTGTTGAAAACACAGATTATAAACCTGGTTTGGGATCAGATGCTATACCTGTCTAATTATTAGCATCTGACCCGAGCAAATTTTAAATTATCCTTAAGAGAACAATTGGGTCCAATTGTAATAACAGATACAATTAGAAATAATTGTAACTGATTTATTATTAAGAATAATTTAAAGTAGCTAAAACAAAATGTGTAACTTGTTTATTCTTTTGGTGGAATAGATATTATTTTTAATAATTGCAGTGAAAGTTGAACTTTCACTGTAGTTTTCAGTGAAGTTGATTTATGAATGACATCATTTCTTAACTAAATACAATAACTTTGTGCGAACATCAGTTTAGACATGTTTCAAGACTGTCAATTACGGTACAACACCAATTACATGGCTAATATTTACATAATTTAAAAAGTTTAAATTATAAAATTATATACAAGTATATAAAAGAGGAATGGAAATAACTAGAGGGCATCAAAAAATTCATCCGCATCGCTGTCAACAGGAAACATGCCCAAAAGGGTGACAGCATTGCCACGTTTAAAAAATAGCCCAGTCTTCTGGTCACCTGAAAAGTCGATTAAACGTGTGACGATATCTCGAAATAACAGGTGTGCACAACCCCATGGCCCTAGTGTTTCAACCCCAAACGGCTCAAGCATATAGGTTCCAATGAGATTGGAGTATTTTCGCACTTTGAGGTTTTCCGCACTTGCAGCAGCCGCTGCAGCACAGCTCACCGTATTTGGGAGATGGGATGGCGCAAGGGTGTCGACACACGTTGCATCCCATACCAAAGGCCTACCAACCTTCCAAGGCATTACAGTCATTCCGTCTGGTCTCTTCCCACCGTCGCGTGTCAAGCCATGAGATTCTAAAACAACTGGCACGCCAGCGGTGAAAAGAGCACGGAGAATAATATCATTAATGCTGGCGTGCCGTGCTATCCGGCGTGCTATGCGCTTTTACTGCAGGATAACTTTCTTAACTTGCAAAAAATAACACTAAAGATAAAGGAAACGCAGTGATCAATTTATTTTTTTCTTTTTTGGAAAGGGCTAACAAAACAACAGATAAGAGCTAGAAGGACGAGCACATTGAACTGGAAGGCATTTCAAGTATAAAATAAAATACCAATTTAATCTCAGTCTCAATCTGTCAAAAATACCTCTTATTTTTGACATTTATTCGTCTTTCCTGTGCTAAAATTGCGATTAAGATCCTGAACGCTATTTATTATTGAATATTTTTTTATTCCTACAATATTTGCAGTGTATCGCTTATCTTTCTGCTTCGTAATGCTTTACGTGTGTTGACATAATTATACATGTGTGCCATTGGTGTGCCTTCACGACAGCTTTCACTGAAAATGACTTCCCCCATATCGTGCTCTCCTAGTATATTTAACCGGAGCGCTTAAGCCTTCTGCTGGTTAGACAGTTGTTACCAATGTTACATAGCCAACAAAGTGATTTTAACTCGTATTTTTAATATTTTATTTTTAAATCTTTTAAAATTAAATATTAAAATCAGGTCATTTAATAGTCCATTATTTTGTGGATATGCCATTTGGGAAGCATGGCTGAGGGTCGCGGATATCCAGTGCGCTTGTGTGAACTGGATAACCAAAACGCATGCGCGAACTACGGCGAACCCTCTTTATATTCAGTAGTTTTGGAGCTTCGCATTCAGTTGTCTCGACATGGGAGCCGCGAATAGACGTGCTCCCATGTCAAGATGATTTTACTAAGAACTTGTCTGAAGGAATACCTTCTTTTTTAAAGTGCACGTTATCAGTAATTTTTCCTAGTCGTTTTCTTATTGGCTGGTCCAACTCTTTGTGGTTTATTCTTAAATAAATAGATTAATTTACTGTGATTCTACTTTTTAAATCAAGTAAAAAACTCCTTAAGTTGCTGTTTTACATAACCGCCGCTAGCTATTTTACAAAACCGCTCCTTTATGCAAAACAGTTGGTATACCTCCAAAAGTAATTTCTTGTGGGCACACCGCTTAAAACTTACTACCAATTTGGTTATATTTTTTTTTATTTCGTGATTAGTTCTTTATTATGTGAGTGATTGTTATTTCGTTTTTATTATTATGTACGCGTGTAAAAGACGTTTAACGATATCGAGTGCCATTTACATAATTATACTTTCCGTGGTGTTTTTACAATGTTTTTATTTACTTGCAATGTATGCTCGGGTGATCCCTTGCAACTCAATTTTGAATCAGTTAATTTTAACTGATTGAGCTGAAATTTTGTATACACGTTCAGTTTAAATGACAAATTATGTGACGTCATTCTAACACGGCGATATACACAAAATGGTGGCCCTATTACTGCACTACTACAACATGGATATCAAAGAAAAGGACTTGATAATAATAACTTGAAAAGATTCATGTGATTTATTTGAGAAGATACTTATATAAAAAAAAGTAATAAATAAATAAATAAAAAAATATATATAAAAAAATTAAATAAATTTATATTAATAATTAAATTAATAAAAGATAACAAATACAAGTATTCAAATCACGCTACAAGCTTTTGTTTCGTATAAATTGTCTGAAATGTATCAAATGTGAAATGATGATATAAGTTTTAGTATTAAAGATTTTTGTCATTTTTAAATAAAATCTTGTTTTTTGTTTTAGAAAATCCCTACCTACTACTGCCCTTTAACTTCAGCGGTAGGACAATTGCTCGAAAGACATTTCCACGAAAGATACCAGCGCAAAAGACATTTCTGCGAATGGATTCTGATGTGAAGGGATACTCACACGTAAAGAAATTTTTAGGAATTAGTTTAGAGCGACTCTATTTTGGACGATTGGACTTTTACTTGAATGAATATTTGCGCAAAAATTTGAATGAATGGAAAAGATAGGTGAGAGGATGAAAGGAGTTTGGTCCTTTTGCAAAAACTGCTAAACCGAGTTGAATGAAATTTAGAACACAGATTGAGAATTGAGTTTGTAATATTATAATAAATTAGATAGGCTGTCGCTCTCTGTAAATTTCTGGTATTTAGCTGGCTCCGGTTAAACTGGACGCCTACTCTGGTAGAGAAAAGACGGATGATGATTATAACTTTTTTATTTTTCATCCTTACAACTGTAATTAAAGCTTATACCTAATGCAACAGTGCAGTAATGAATTTAAAAGGGTGCTAATTAAACAGGCTTCTTTTTAATATTATTATTCGCCCCCAAAAATGTATGTTGCCTTCTAAATTACTAAGTCAGCCACAATTAACGAGCATCTAAATAATACTATCTAAGCCACTACCTGTCTTCTATGTAAACCACTCTAAATACAACTCGGCATAATGATTATTTTTTAGCATCTAAATTTTTAGCATGCATTCTAACAGTGAATTTCTAAAATACTAATAAATGACATCAAAAAATGTATGTATTTAGCTTCCAACTTGTTAACTCAGTACGTTTAAAACGTAACTCATCCCTTAGTAATTGATCGTCAAAATTTTGCTAAAAATGTCATCAAATAGTGAATATTGGCGATTAAATATTATCAGATGCTATTGAGGAGAGACAAAATAAATGACTTTATTTTTGAAAAATCAGGACAGAATAATTAAACTTGAACTTACCACCTTTCTGCCCTCACGGTCGTTCTGGTGGTCATAAAAAAAAACTGACCTAGCACCTTTCTGCCCTCACAGTCGTTCTGGGTGGTCATAAAAAGTAACCTAACCACCTTTCTGCCCTCACATACCTATTGGGGGGTGGTCATAAAAAATAAACTAACCTAACCTAACTACCTATCTGCCCTCACAGTCGTTCTGGGTGGTGGTCATAAAAAAACTAACCTAACCTAACCACCTTCCTGCCCTCACAGTATGCCGACGCCACGCCATTATGCAAATAGCCACCGCCGCACACACTGAACACAATTACTGAACACTCTTGTTTTATTATTGTAATGTGTATTGTATTTAAGTGTATTATCATTGTAATGTGCGTTCTGTTTGTGCGGAAAAAACAATTTTTCTTTCTTTCTTTCTAACCGCCTTTCTGCACTTACAGTCGTTCTAGGTGGTCATAAAAAAACTAACCTAACCACCTCTCTGCCTTCACAGTCGTTCTGGTCTCGTTTCGCGTACTTGCGCCCAATCATGCAGTGGCTATTGTCACGATATAAAAATATGATGTATTATTTTAAATGCTAAGTAAGTTATAATAAATAATGCTTTCTGTGGAAGCTTGAATTATATTTTTTTAAGGACATTGAATTGAAGCTGTAAAACGTAAAATGGTGACGAGATGTAAAATCCGTGGGCAAATTAGTAAATTTGGTGGCAATGTATGAATAAGAAGGAGAAGTCACAGTAATTGTTGATCCTAGCTTGACGCTTTCTATAGATTATTTAGTGGGCGTTACAAAAAAGACGAATTAGTTTATTAGAGGCTATATCATTGTCCCGTTGCTTATTTATAAAATTAGAAGTTTAATCACGTCTCCAATAAATAATTTTGTTGCTTGACTTATAATTTCCCAATTTAAAAATAACTTAACTAACCTAACAGCAAATAATATTATCACTTTTTACCTTACACTACTAACTTGCATATCAAAATAACATTTAAAAAAAACTCTCGAGATCGCACTCAAAAAGCACAAAAATAAAATACTATTGTCTCTATGTGTTTGGCTCAAAAAATCTAATAGATTGTTTATTTTTGCATACATTCAGTCTCAAAGAAACCAATTTTATTAACATGTAACTAAATGCGAAAAAATGTAATACTTAGCAAACACAAGTATTGTTAAAAGTATTGCTGTCGTGGAATTATCCCTTCACGAAAAAGTCCATTCGCAGAAATGTATTTTCGCGCAAATATCTTTCGCAGTAATATCGCGAATGTATCCTGCTCCTGAAATTTCCCAGGTAGGGTAGTTGTAGGCATGGGTTTTCCGATACAAAGAAATATTGCAATAATAGATTATAATATCTAAGTGAAACAAGACATAGCTAAACATCTTTTACACCTATTAAAACTGAAATACCAACTAGTCACCGATTGTTTACAAAATTTTGACAAAGTATTAAACTATTTAAGATTAGCTTGAAAATTCTTAATTAGTGTTGCCATTAAAATGAATTAAGTCTAGATGTTTTACATAACGTAGCTGTTTTGTAAAACGGCACCACAACAGAATAAAAAAGTGTATTTTACACATATTATATTAGGTAGACCTATATAAGTAAGCTTTTTTGTGTTAGATTTTTATGTTACTTTTCATCAGAACCATTGTAAATTAATGTATATAGTATTTAAGAGAAAATCGCAAAAAACCTAGTCTAAAAATACGAAATCGCGGAAAAAATTGCTATTATATGGCACTGGAGAAGAAAATAAAAATATTTATTGTCCAGGTAATAAAGGACAGGAAGAAGATATGTTTCTTCAGATAAGTTCTTTGCAAAATCATCTTGACATGGGAGCACGACCGTTTGCGGCTCCCATGTCGAGACAACTGAATGTGAAGCTCGAATGCTACTCCATATAGCGAGGCGTCGCCGTAATTCGCGCATGCGTGCTGGTCATCCAGTTCACGCATGCGCCGTCAACCGTCAGCCCACCGCTGAGACTCAGACTAGCCACAGTACGTTTAACCAAACCTATTGTAATTATTCCTCACTTAAATTATAATGTAAATGCTAACTCGGTATAACTCTGTTATAACTTCTTTGCTGGACATAGAACAAGCATCTTATTTTGAATTTTATTTCCTAATATCAAAAGCGAAAGTGTGTGAGGGAGGATATTTGTATGTACGGATGGATCTTTGTTACTCTTTTACGCAAAAAGTACTGAATGAATTTGAATTGAATTTGACATACAAATAGTTCAAAACCAGCAATAAAACATAGGATACTTATCTTTGATCCCTAGGAATATCGCAACCTATAATAGTGAAACTACGTGGCGCAGCTAATTAAAATGAATTTCTTGTTATTAATAAATCATGCAATTAAGTGTAATAACCAATCAACATAGTTCCCACTTATTATACTTAACATCAGGAATAACTAGGTAATGTCTAAGGTTAAGCCAAATATTTAATAAAAATATTATTTAAGAATACCAATTAAGAAAAAGTTGTAAAATGAAAATATAATAACCGAAATGAATACTTTTCGAATATTTTTTGATTATTGTATTTTTCCATGCACAATAATCGGCATATAACATAAAATACGTATAAAGAATATAAATCCAAATAGGTGAGCGTTCTTCCTCCTTTCTTAAACAATTTTCGGGTTGTATTCGGTTGAAGCTGCGGGCTTGTAAGGATAACCAACCAAGGAGGACCAAGTTATTTACTATTTTAAATAACTTGGTAAGGAATTAAACCTTACCCGGTAAAGGTAAAATTTCCAGTTTTTTTTTATCACAAGCTACATTGCTTCTCACGGGACCAGCGACCGTATAGACGGCATATCGTAATTTCTAATAAGCAGGGCCAAAACTCCTTTATATTACAAGCTTTTTTTTTGAGAATTTAACAACCACATTTTTATACTTTTATTTGTGATTTTGTTTATTAATCCTTTGTAACTTACAATTTGTAGACTCTTCCTTATTTTGAAGGCGGTCAAAAATACTGATTTACCACGTAGGAGCACAATTTTTCATACATATTTTATATTTTATATTAAGTTTTTTTACTATCATTCTATATATACAGAATGATTGGGAGATTTATTTATTGAAGACAGTTGAAATATTGTTTGAATACTTACGAATATATTTTTGAAAATTCGACACCTGAAGTTAATGCAGAGACCAACTACATCAAAAATACATTACGAATACTTAAATCACTTCCTAGTTCTTAGTTCTATATAACATAACTCTGTTATGAGACAAGCTGTTTTTTGCTAACTATATTTTATTAAATACTAGCTTTCCGCCCGCGGCTTCGCCCGCGTTAACTTCGGTTATATCGCGCGTTTTAGATTTCTCTCGGGAAAATCAATTTTTTCGGGATAAAAAGTACCCTATTATTTAATCCGGACTTCTAACTTTACGCCTGCAAAATTTCAAACACATGTGAAAAAAAGATTTATTGAGTAGATAAAGCGTGAAGAAAACAGTTAAAGAGGTAACAGTTAAAGAGGATCCCGCGGGAACAGTAGATACTTTCTTCCGGGATAAAATGTATCCTATATCCTTCTCCGTACCACAGACTAAGTTAAAGAGGTAACAAACATATAAATAATTACACTGTTAGTAGCCCGCCCGTGTTAATTTAGATCCCACGGGAACAGATAAAAGGTGTCCTATGTCCTTTCTCGTTCCGCAGACTATGTGTATGCAAATATTAAATATTTTATTAAATAATTATATTGTTATTTCTTGCCCGTGGCTCCGCCCGTCGTTGCTCCGTCCGCGTTAATTTCGATCCCACGGGAACAGTAGCTACTTTCTTCCGGGATAAAATGTATCCTATATCCTTCCCCGTACCCTAGACTATGTGTATGCAAATTTTCGTGATGATCGGTGCAGTAGTTTAAGCGTGAAGAGGTAACAAACAAACAAACAAACAAACACACTTTCGCATTTATAATATTAGTTGGGATTTATGCTACAAATTTATACGTTGAGAGTCGTATTAAAAAAGAATACTTCCACTTGAACACTACCAAAAATATTGCGTTATTTATGAGTGTTACTATTAACAAAAGAAAATAAAGTATTGAAACTCATGTGAAACTCAGCTACGGTCAAACAGGTGAAAGGTTTCAGCGCTCCGGTCATATACACTAGGAGAGCACGTTACGAAGAACTACAATGCCCAATAAGCTTTCATGAAAGCACACTGACTACACACTGATGTAAATTGAATTCAACACAGGTAAACCTTCAGTGAAAGGGACAAAGACACTTACAGAGAATAGGGAATAGAGGTACTGGAATGCTTGAGGGAGTGAGCGGTACAACACCACGTGCATTCATCCTGATTTTTTTTTTATATATATATTATTGTACACCAAAAACATACATTATTAATAAAATTACACTTAACACTGTAAAATATACAATGACAAGCTACGTGAAAAATAAGATCACTTTTTAATTATTCTTACAAGTATACAATCTCAAGCATTTTTTTTATCGAAGCTACATAGAATTAATTCCTTTTCCTTTTCTCTGGTGACGAAAAATGCATTTTTTTTAACAATATTTCGACTCATATCTTTTTAGATTAAATAATATGTTGATGAAAATTTAGGGATGAATAATGTATTATGTATTAAGCCTAAATTAGCAGAATTAACACGGAAAATATCTAACATAAGCCAAAATCAGCAGTTAGACTGGTAAAGCTTCGGATGCGACTGGAATTAACACTGACATGATGATGATAATAAGCTAATTAGGAACGAGTTTCAAAGTAATGAAACAACATCCGTTGCCAGGATTCACGCGTTCACAGGTAAATGATGACCACTGGTGGGTTATAGTCAGAAAAAGTCTCTCATGCCCTTCAGCTCCGCCCAGAGCAGGAGAGGTCATTTGGTGATTTCTCATCCAAAAAAAGGCTTTATGTGTTCTTCGTAATGATTGTCAGACAGGTGAAAACTTCAGCGATCCGCTCATTCATACTAGGAGCTCATGTTTTGAGAAAATAACGTTTCTGTAGCTACAGAAAGGTGGTATAGGAAACGGTTGATTGAGGTAGGTTATGGTTTAACCTTCCTGAAATGTTCAACTCGACACAGAACTTGCTTCCCCAAAATATTAATATCTATCAAACAGTTCTTTATTTTTTTTTTAAGAATAGTTCCGAAGAGACGTCTGCAGTACACGATTTTAGTGACTTGTAATGGGGCGAGTTAGCCTATTGCTATCAGTTGGGCACTAATGCAACTTTGGTCCTCTACTAAGAAACTCTAATAAAAATATTCAATACCACTTTTTCCAACCTAAGAATTGAACCCATACAGTTTGGGCTATTCTATTCCATTTTTGTTTATGGTAAATGAAGCTGATGTCGACTATTCTACCAATTCCGAAAGTGGATTGGAGAAGCAAGAGTGTACGTAACCAATAACAAAATATTACGATGCTATAATGGACCTTTTTATCTTGTGAGGTTAAATACATATCATATTATAATTGTTAGAACATGAAATACAAGGTACGGCCTATGTTTAGGGTCAAAAGTACTGATAGCTGTCAGCCAATGTTTATAGAAAATCTTATCCTGACACTAACGTCAGTGTACAAATTAGGAATGGCTTTTTTATCTCCGTAGCATATTCACGGAAAATTTCCGACATCTACTCGGTGGAAGGCGCGGGCAGAAGTAAATAATAAATCATATAATAAAAACTAAGTACGACATCGATGTCGAACACCTATGCGACTACGCGGAGACTAACATAGACATGACTACGTGTAGGCAGCTAGTAAATGATAGCCGCTGTAGATGGCGCCACAAGTTAAAACTGACATCACATTACATTTTTGATTAAGTCGACCTAAAGGCTATATGCATAATTGAAATTTCCCCAGTCAGTTATGTGTAATTGAAATTTGCCATAAAAAATTGTTAGAATTATTCTGGATTCTGGATTGCTGCCCGAATGATGGCAAGCTACTGACTACCACTGCCCCTTTTTTGAATGGGAAATCATCAAATGAAGTCATCCCGCTTTGGGAATCAGACTTCTACTGACTATTTCTAACTACCTCTGCAGGGGAATACTGTCGTGATGTTTGTTTTGAAAGTTCTATGGATTCTGAAACCACAACCGCTTGTTATCTTGCTCTCCTAGTATGTATGACCGGAACGCTGAAGCTGTCTCGCACGTGACGGCTGCTACGTTTCTGTAAACATTTCACGGTGAAAACTTAAGAGAAAAGAATGTGCGTAGAGTTTCCTATCATTCCAACTTGTGCTAGGGATTGACATGATAATTGACAGCGTATGCCGAGCTCACTTTATCTAACTTTTCACGGTGAGTCTTACAGAATAGATGAGCTGGTTCGCGACTTTTAAACTCGATCGTCTGTCTTTGTGGTTCAAAAACCTTTAAATTTTGCTCTTGCATACTTACACATATAGGCGTTCAAATATTATACAGGAAGAAAGATAAGGAATTTTAAAAACGTGTAAGCGTGAAAAAAACAAAGGTAAGTATAGTTAAAAAGGAAAAAATAATTTATTTATGTATTCATGAGGAAAATGTTTGGAGGGAAAATTAAAAACTGAACATACTTTACTTCTAACCTGCATGTTGTACAATGTCAACAAAAACGCATATGATTGACCATATTGTTATAATGCTATCTTACTTCCTCAAGCGTTACAACATATAGTAATCTTCCTCTTATAGAAGGTTCACATGTGTTGACATGATATCTTATCTGTGCGCAGTCAATGAACTTTCAGGGAAGTTATGAATAGACGTTTTACCTCTTCATAACGTGCTCTCCTAGTACACATAACCAGAGCGCTGAAGCCTTCCGCCTTTTTAACGGTCGCCACTGGCGTACTACCGACGTAGCGACGTAGCGTCGCATTCAGTTAGTTCCATTACTTTCTGAAACATAATTAATGTTAAATACATCAAAATAATATTGTATAACATAATTAAATGCAACCACCAACAAAAAACAGTTTATTTTGTGTTTGAAACAAAAATAATAAGAATATAATGAATAAGCAATTAATTAATCATAAAATGAAAAGATGCGCTTGTCACGACACCTATACAGATACATAGAAGCTATATAAGCTAGATACATATATACTACATAGAAGCTAGCATAAGTCTTTGGCTACATGATCAACTGGTGATTCTCGGAGAAACTGGGGAAATATAAAAAGTTAAAATCAAATACAGTGACAGGTCGTGTTTTTAATTGTCTGCGTTATAAATTCTAATATTCCGTAACGTAATTTCTTTAGTATGTAATATTAATTTGGTAGTAAGCACACACATGACAAACAAAGAAATGTATAAAGACAAGAAAACTAAACTAAGGTGTTTCTGTCGGACTATAATTTGAGTGTCTTCAAGGCTAGAGTGGTGCTAGAGTCGTGGTGGCCTAGTGGTTAAAAGACTAGCCTCTCAAGTATGAGTGCGCGGGTTCGATTCCAGGTCAGGCAAGTACCAATGTAACTTTTCTGAAGTTATATAGTTGTAAGATTCGCGTCGTGCGGTAAGCGGAGAAAGACAGTGTAATTGTAGCTCCTCTATTTTTAATCCATAAATTTGTTTTTACTTGCTAATCTCATTAAAATCTTATATCAATAGTATCGCATATTGACTCTCTAAGTGTTAGTGTTTTGTGTAAGACAATCCTATATCAAAATAGTGCGAAATCACCAAAAAACAAAGTGAACTTATTTTAAACTACCGACAGTAAGTTAACTCAGTGTGTTATTTATTATCTCGCGAACTATTCAACATAAGATTACCTACACTTACATATCGTGACTTTAAGCTTGGATAGGTTCGCTTATTTCAATTCTTGACCTGAATGACAGTTGGCTTGGTGGCTCACTGTGTCGACTGTGAGCAATTTGGTCGAGAGTTCTAACCCTGGCTCCCAGTGCACTTTTTGGGATTAATATCATATCTCTGCATCGACCATTTACAAAAGTGAATAAAATATTCAAATAGTTTTGTTCCTCAATACATCAAACATTTTATTTTTGGGAGTGGACACGCCTGCCAAATTTTTACTAGCAAAATTTACCGTTCTCAACATTGCTAACTGATTAGTAATCGACAATGTTACCTGAATGGGGATGTTGCAATATGGGCGAGGGCAGGGGCCGTGACGTTATAAGCTGCTCGTTATGCAAGAAGAAGTTCCATTTCTTTTGTTTAAATATTTCACCGGTTACTGCAGGCGCATCTGTTTGGAAGTGTGAGCAGTGTAACACGAGGTCGCAAGAAACCACGACGGAAGGGACTTCGACTATGTCAACGCCTAACCGGGGCAAGAGTGTCGCCACTACACCACATATAACTCAGCGTTCTAAAAAGCGTCCGGCCTTAAATACTTCTCCGGACCCTTGTCCCCAATCACCTCTGTCAAAGGATGACGTACGTGAAGTCCTCAGGGAACTTCTGCGGTCTGAGATGGGCGGATACATTAACCAATTAAAGTCCTCAATTACTAGCTCCATCACAGCTGAAATGAGGTCTCTTCAAAAGGACGTGCAAGACATAAAAACTTCCATGGATTTCATGAATTCTACTTTCGAAGAGATCAAAATAAACCACAGTACCCTAAACGAAAGTATTAAATTTTTAGAACATAAGAACTTAGGCCTACAGCAGTCATACGATGAACTCAAGAAGCAAGTCGATACTCTCGAGCAACAGGCCCGCTCTTGCAACATTGAAATACAGTGTGTGCCGGAATCCAAGGCGGAAAATCTCGTCACGATTGTTAGGGCACTGGGAGAGACAATAGGAAACTCTATAAAAGATGATCATATTCAGAAATGCACCCGTGTTGCCAAGAAAGACCCTGCATCGCCGAGGCCGCGTTCGATTGTCGTACAACTGAACTCTCCAATGACTCGTGACAGCATCCTGGCATCTGTGACAAACTTTAACAAGGCTAGACAGAACGACAAATTAAACTCTTCTCATCTTGGTATAACCGGATCCATTAAACCTGTCTACGTTACTGAGCACTTATCTCCCTCTATCAAGTCTTTACATGCTGCAACCAGGCTGAAAGCCAAAGAAAAGGGCTATAGATTTGTCTGGGTGCGCAACGGTCGGATTTTTGTGCGCAAGGCAGTGGAGGAAAAGCAAATCCAGATTAGAAGCCTCAAATGTTTGGAGAAACTGTAATCATTAGCTGCTGTTTATTTTGTGTTCATTTTTTTTTTTTGTATTAGTTTGTTTTTTTTTTCTTTTTGTTGTGATCAATTTTTGGCAAAGCATTAATTCAAGGTCTTTTAAAATTCGATTCGTTATCAATTTATTATCAGAATGTAAGAAGTCTACGCACTAAAACCGACGATTTTCATTGCAACCTTTGCAGTAGTTGTTATGATGTTATAATTTTAACAGAAACGTGGTTGAATGATAATATCTTTAGTACGGAATTATTTGACAATAGATATATCGTGTTCAGAAGGGACAGGGTTCCATCTAAATTTTACAATAGAAAAGATGGCGGAGGTGTTCTGGTGGCTGTTTTAAAGAAATATAACCCCAAGCGTATTAAGTCATGGGAAAGTGAGTGCGAGGAGTTATGGGTCACAATTGAAGTTATGCAGAAAAATAAGGAAGTCACTTTGCTGTCCGTGTGTGCTGTGTATTTGCCGCCCCCTCTGAGCGTAATATTGTTGGATGCTTTCATTGATAACTGCAATCAGATTGTGGAAAAGCCGAATGTCACTCCTTGTATTGTGAGAGATTTTAATTTAGCATGTATCGACTGGGACTCAATTCATAATCCTGTGATGCTCAAATCTCTGAATAAATTGGCTCTCTCTTTGCTGGATTTCATCAATGTTAATAATTTACAGCAATTTAACAAAATTAAAAACAGTAAAGGGAAGATTTTAGATTTAGTATTATTAGGCAATTCCTTGCAGAGCAAAGTCCTTGCATCCAGCAATGCCCTCACTACCATTGATTCACTGCATCCTCCAATAGAGTTTTATTTATCTATAACGGTCACCGCAAAATTGAAACCTTATAAGGATGGTGTTAGACGTAACTTCCGTAAAGCAAATTACGAACACATACAAAGATATCTCGGTGGTATTGACTGGGCTGAAACTCTTAACTGTAGTCATAGCGTCAATGAATTAGTAGAGATATTATATCTTAAAGTTGAAGAAGCAATTGAAATGTATGTACCTTTATCATCTATTAAAAATAATAAATTTCCTCCCTGGTACAATCGTAATCTTATTAGACTCACACGCGAAAAGATTAAATACCTGAAGCTATATAAAAAATACAAAAATCCAAGAGACGAAATTACCGTGAAACTACTTAGCAAGAGATGTAGGACACTATCTATTTCGTGTTATAATGACTATGTTAGGTATTGTGAGGACAAGATTGCTACCCATCCTAAATTTTTTTGGTCTCATATTAAACATAAGCGTAAAAATGAAGGAACTTATCCCGCCACGTTGTCTGATGGACCGAGATCAGTTACAGACGGCGCGGATATGTGTGAAATGTTTGCTACTCATTTTCGCTCTGTTTATAACAATAGCGATACCGTTAGGGATTTTTCTAACTGTTCGTTAGTTCGTGCCTATAGATTGGGACAGGGGTTGGGTACCGTTGTCCTGAAACCTGATGATGTCTACTTAAAGCTAAAACATCTTAATGCAGACAAAGGTGCGGGTCCGGATAAGATCCCGCCCTTATTTATTAAAAAATGTGCCAAACAGCTGTCAATTCCCCTGCACATTATATTTAACACATCTTTGCAACAAGGTGTATTTCCGTCATACTGGAAGCTCGCAAAGGTAATTCCATTGCACAAGGGCGACGACGACTCAGTCACAAATAATTACAGGCCTATTTCTATCCTGTCCACATTTGGCAAGATACTAGAGTCACTTATCTGTCCCGTCGTTCAACGACATTTTCAGGGGTTTCTTACAGAGTTCCAACACGGTTTTGTTAAAAACAGATCCACTTGCACCAACCTGACCCTTTTTACTGAGGAAATTACTGCAGCTCTGGACAAACAACAGCAGGTAGATGTTGTTTATATGGACTTCAGCAAGGCCTTCGACAAGGTCTCACATTCAGCACTTCTATATAAACTATCAGCTTACGGTTTCTATGGGCCCTTTTTGTCTTGGTTGGAATCTTATTTGCGAGACCGAAGTTTTTACGTCGTGATGAACGGATTTGAATCCGAAAAGCATCACATCACTTCCGGCGTTCCGCAAGGCTCGCATCTAGGTCCCATTTTATTCATTATCTTTATCAACGATTTACCATCGTGCTTCTCGCATTCCAAACCATACTTATTTGCCGATGATTTAAAAATCTCAAAAGTCATAAAAAATCAGGAGGATGTGGAGAAATTACAGTATGACATCGATCAAATAAGCAAATGGTGTGATAGTAATAATATGGTTCTTAACCAGGATAAATGCCATTTTATCACCTTTTCTAGGAAGCATGAACCTTATCCCTCTTCATATCGAATTGGCCTCAATAGACTTTCCGAAGTAAGCTGTGTTAGAGACTTGGGAGTGCTCCTTGACAAAAAAATGACCTACGTTCCTCATATGGAGAATATCATTAAGAGTGCCTCTAGGATGCTGGGTTTTGTAATTCGAAATTCTAAACCTTTTAGAAAGCCGAAAACAAGAATCTTACTCTATTGTAGTCTTGTCAGAAGTACCCTTGAGTATTGTAGCTCTGTGTGGAGGCCACACTATGCCACACATTCCCTAAGGCTCGAGAGAGTGCAAAAAAGATTTCTGTGGTACTTAAGTCGCGGTACAGCTAGCGGCGGTAGAAGGACCTCGTACCATGACAGGCTACATTTATTCGGGATGCAGACCCTCTCAAAGCGCAGAGACATCTTGGATCTTGTCTTTCTTTTTAAAATACTTCGAGGTGAAATAAACTGTCCACAGCTCCTTAATTCTTTTAGGTTTAGCGTGCCATCGAGATATCCACGTAAGCCAGTTCAACCTCTCTCGGCCCCTTTTAGGCGCACAGAGTTCGGTAAATCATCACCTATTCCCCGTCTCTGTCGTTTATTAAACAAATGCAGTGAATCTGTGGACGTACACTTTGACTCTTTGTCACAGTTCCGGAGGAAGTTGGCTGAACTGAATTAGTCTGCTCCACCTCTTCCCTTTTATTTGCTACTTGTTTGTTTTTATTTTTTAATTTTTAATTTTATTAGATTTAAGTATTTTGCATTTTGTATAGTAATATTTTATTTTTGTTATCTTTAGAATGGATTAATACTTGTTATGTATAATTTTATTAACCACTGTCTATAACGCTCCTCTAATTGTACGCTGTAGCTACCTTAATATGTTGTGCAACTAGCTAAGATCTTATAATTATCAACTGTACATTTAAGTGTTGTAACAATAACTGGTGGCTCTAATAAATATAAATAAATAAATAAATATATGTACTTTCTAAGTATATCATGGACACCAATGACTGAAGGTGAAGGAAAACATCTTGAGGAAACCTGGACTTTAAGTCTGAAATCGCCAAATTGAGCAAGCGAGGTGATTACGCTCAATCCTTCTCTGTATGAGAAGAGATCTGTGCCTAGCAGTGGGACGATTAAAAGGTCGATGATGATGAAGGCTAGAGTGAATAGGCTTTTAATAAACTAGTTCGCAATACCATCAACCATTGCGTCACTGCTTATCATCAGGCGGGATTGCGGTCAAGCGCTAGTTTAGAGTTTATAAAAAAAAAGAAACAGCTGACCCTGCCACGCGTTGCGGTGGCTGACGTTCTAGCCATATTATGCGATTGTGGTAAACTATTTAAGGAGAACGGTAGAAAAACATCAAACATGGGCACCACCGCTTTTTTACATAGATGCCATTTGTAAAAAAACATGGTGACATTCATGACTGATTTAGACAAATAATTTACACTTAAATAATATTGCAATCATAAATTGAGATGTACGCTATCCTATCTTTCAAATTGGATCAAACTGCAAATGGGGATACAAATTTGATTAAAATCGGTTAAGTAGTGAGGAGTCCATCGCGGACCAACAAGGTGACTTGTGACACCTACATTACACCATTAGATGAGAAGGTAGAGAGTGTAAAGATGTAAATGGGACATAATATAGTCATCATTTAATTACTCTGAATCTTTCAATCACTTTAGAGTATCAGCGCAGTCAGTGTACTTTCAGAACAACTTTCTTTGAAAACAACCTCTTTCTAACGTGTTCTCCTAGTACAAATGACCGGAGCGCTGAACCATTTCATTTCACTACTTGTCGTTACGAAAAACGCGTACTTACATGTAGTCAACGCAAAGCGCGTAGTCATCGCGAATTTGGATTCATTGGATACTTTAAAACTCGGTAAAACAAAATAATACCTATATTTTTTGTTAATAAAGCGAATAAAAATTATTTTTAAAACTTGTGCATATATTTTTTAGGAAAATAAAAACAGATATTTTCGTTTTGTACCTTTAAACCAGAAATGGTTTGTATTGGTACTCACATTCACTATAACAACTCTTAATCAGTATAACATATTTTGTATTAATAATTATTAATGTACCCACATTTGTTTTTTTTTTTCATTAATTGCATTTATTTATGTAATTCAATTCAATTCTTGATGCCTTTGAAAAACAAACGTACGTGTTTGACGATTCTTTGTACTCCTGTTTGTTTCACTCCCACAACCGTTTCAGCTTATATCTGTGTCTTTCTTACCGAAGGTTTACCTGTGTTGAAATAAATTTATATCAGTATGTAGTCGGTGTGTTATCAAGAAAGCTCTTTATTATTTGACATATTACCTTTCAAAAACGTGCTTTCCTAGTACACATGACCGGAGTACTAAAGCCTTTCGCCTGTTTGGAGGTCGCTACGAATGTCGCGTAAGCAACGGAAGATGCTTCATAGGAAACCGTGGCCCTGGCCGTCGCACAGGCAAGTGAAGTAAGTAATACGGATGGGTTTTAGTCAGTAAAAGTCTGACATGCCTTTCCGCTCCGTCCAGAGCGGGAGAAATCATTTGATGATTTCCTATCCCAACAAAAAAAAGACGTGTGGCACTCGGGGACTGCCGCGGTAAAGCTATTGCATAGCATTTTGTATCAATTTATGCAATTACATACATGCCTCGATACATGTCTTTGTCTTGTCTTCGTAGAAACAAACAATAACTTTTTTGCCTCATCAATGTCTTCCTCAGAAAAAGCCGACGAGCATATTTTTATTAAACTTTCGTTGTTTCGTTTCGGAGATAACAATATTACAACTCGTACACTTAAATGTACTCGTATTAACATTGTTCACCGACATCTTTCTGTAATATTTTATTTAATAAAAACTTCAACTTCAACTCTTGATCTGGTCCCTGTGGATAGATACCACAATTTTGCCAATAACACGTGTAACAAATTATAGAAATTCTTTAAAAAAATATTTCACAATAATGGCGGATATCGCCAATCACAGTTGAAAATACGGCCGCGTGAGCACTTTTTACTCTATAAAATCACGCGCTTTTATTTAAAAGTCGAATGAAAAATTAGCATGACATTCATCTTAGCTTTTCCGTTAAAAAAAAAGCTATTTTATAAAAACACTACTAAATTAATTTGAATAAAAGTACTTAATAATTAATTATATGAAAAGTTTTTAAGGTAGCCATGACAACGTCGATGACGTCTATGACATATCTCTATAGAAGACCTATTTCAGAGAGAAAATTAATCGCAAGTTTAGCACATCGCGACTATCAGTAACATGGCAAGTGTGTAGAACTGAGTTCGCGCCCTGCAATATGCATGCTCTTTTTGAATATCTATAAATTGTTTTCAAAAGATGTAGTCGCACGCACACAAACATACCGTGCCGAAGACTGCCGAACTGAAACGACGTTAGACGATGTACGGCCTTCAAGCCACACCTCCGTGCCCGTCGGAGTGGGGAGCGTGAGGTTTTTTCGTTACGGAATTTCTGGATTCGGTCCCCGCGCTCAAGGCCCGCGAAAGAAGCTATGCAATAGCTTAAAAAAAAGGTGCTTCAATATCGTTTGTTGTTTTCTTTTTATAGTTTCTACTTTTTATAGTTTCTATTTATAAAAGTCACACATACACAAACTCACACAGCGCAGCTAAACAAGTGTGACTTATTATAATTACCATAATAAAAGCATCACTTTGACATTATAATCAATATTTTATTAAAAATTGTATTTTTAAGTCAGCAGAACTATGTGATAATTCATGATGTTTGTTATAATAGGATCGGTGTTCATTACAAAATCAGAACGTTGGTAAACATAGATAATATAAACTAAAAACTGATCATGAGATGAACAATAACAAAAATGCACTGAGCTTTACCGTCCAAACCTCCCGGTATTTTGTTCTAAAGACAGAGATCTGAAAATCCCCAATAGTGTGTTGTGTATTGCGGTTGCTAGGCAACCATTTTTTGTGCAGGTAACGTTCCATAGAGTAAAAGTTTTACTTGAGTTATAATTAGGTTTTGGCGGGAAAGTCAAGCTGAGTGTCGGACTTTTAAAATTATTTATAGTGTTGTTTACTAAATAAAAGTGCGTGATTTATGTAGTAAAAAGAGCATTCAGTAAATAATTCATAAAGAACAGTGAAATATCGCAGCATAGTGGCCACATCATGTCTTTGTCTCCAACATCCATCGTAAGACGGATCACGCCGTCTTTTTCGACAAGAACAATTCATTACGTGACATTGGCTAAATACACAAACCGTGCGAAGCTATAAAAGAAAGAAAGAAAGAGTTATAATTATTGAAATAATTATGAGCCCTGCATATGTAGTAGGAAAGAGTGGAAAGGCTGTTTACTCCTTCATAATTTATAATATTCATCCATTCTAGTATTTTTATTCTTATTTTATTACATTTGTTTTAGTTCATATAATAAGAGTAATGTCATGTTGTTTATAAACATATTTTTTTTGTTAAATTTTGACTTTATCTCTTTTAAATTATAAATAATAACCGCAGTTAATATTATTTTTCTATTAAGTATTAGTTTAAACTATAATAGTTATACATGTAAATTTATTACACGATCATTCGTTTACTGAAGAGAAATGATCTTTTATTCTAAATAAGTGGCAAGTTCTATATCCAGCCATATTAGATGTGAAAAGGTGAAAGATAAGCAGAGGTCGCTTATACATAATAATTATTATCCGAAATAATATAAATTGCTATGGCTCAACGGTAATGAATCTATTTATTGAATTACCGTTTGGTAAGCGTGGCTGACGATTTGGAGGCGAGGAGCGCGGGCATTTAGCGCGCCTGCGCGAACGGAGAACCAGCACGCATGCGCGAACTACGGCAGCCCCTCTTTATATTCAGTAGCTTTGGAGTTTCACACTCAGTCGTCTCGACATGGGAGCCGCTAACAGTCGTGCTCCCATGTCAAGATGATTTTACAAAGAACCTATCTGAAGGAACATACCTTCTTCATATTATGCATATACTAGCAATTTACCAGTGATTACATCAGTTTTATTTTTTTTTTCTGGTGCGTTTTTTTGTGATTTCCTCTTTTATAAATAGTTTAAGTTAAAAAAAAATACAAGTATGAGAGATTCTTTGTGTAAATGTTACAGACGAATTGTTGTTTTCTGATCCTACTCTTTTACAAAATAGCTTCGTTATGTAAAACATCTGTTAGACTTAGGAACATACCTTCTTCCAATATATATACTAGCGATTCACCCATAATTTCAAACGCGTAGATTTCGTATATTTTGTCCGTTTTTTGTGATTGTGTCTACAACGCAACATGCGAACAACGTGTCATACTGACGTTAAGCGAATCCTGCATCTCACAATCAGAGTTTTCTGTGCAACTAGCACGAATACAAGCTCGCGACCTCGACTGGCGGGCAAACAATCGCAGTCTGATCGGAGAATCCTCCCTTTTCTATGGAGGATGAGTGAACTTTACACGCTGCTCCTCATGTCTTCACACTGGTGACCCCAACGTGATCCCTAATTGATCACCACGAACCGAACCGATCCCTAATTGATCCCAATTTGATCCCTAATTGATCCTGACGTGATCCCTAATTGATCCCGACGAACCGTACCGATCCCTAATTGATTCTCACGTTCCCAAACCGAACCCGACCCGATCCCAGTCCAATCGCCGAACCATACTGATCCCGAACCGATCTCGATTCGATCCCGGTCTGATCTTGACGAAAAAATTCGAAACCTGCCTGAGGGGAGTAATGTAACGGTGCCTACAACGCAACATGCGAACAATGCATCATATTGACGTCACGCGAAACCTACATCTCGCAATCAGAGTTTTATGTGCAACTAGCACGTATACAAGCTCGCGACATCAACCGGCGGGCTAGTGGCCCGCCAGACAACCAGTCTGGTTGAAGGATACTCCCTTTTTTATGGAGGATGAATGAGCTTTACAAGTTGCTCCTCATACCTCCACAAATTTACTGTAGTTTTGATAAAAACTTGGGAGATACGTATAAATTATAGAACTCCCTAATATATATCACAAACGAATTGTTGTTTCTGTTGTTTTACAAAACCTCCTCTAGCCATTTTACAAAACATCTGCATTATGTAAAACATCTGGTGGACTTTACAAAATTCATTTCTTGTTAGCACACTGCTCAAGAACTTACTTGCCTTTCAAGTTATTTTTTACGTTATAGTTTTTGATTAGTCCAGTAATTAGAGAAATTTTAATTTCAATGTTATAATTATATGCACGAATGTAAAAGATGGTTAACGTTTGTTTAATTTTGATATTTTATTTTTACCTGAAAACCCCTACCTACCCTTCCCCTACCTTAGAAACTTCATCAGAACACATGCTCCAGAGACTTTTTCATGAAAGGCACTGGGGTAAAAAAAAAAAACCTTTCTGCGAATGAACTATTGCGCGAAGGAATATTTGCACGCAAAGACTTGCGCGAATGGACTTCTGCGCGCAAAATTAATTGGATATTTATAACCTAGTACCAATGTAACTTTTTTAAAGTTATATGTACTTTCTAAGTATATCTTGGACACCAATGACTGAAGGTGAAGGAAAACATCTTGAGTAAACCTGGACTTTAAGTCTGAAATCCCCCACCCGCATTGAGCAAGCGTGGTGATTACGCTCAATCCTTCTCTGTATGAGAGGAGACCTGTGCCCAGCAGTGAGACGATAAAAAGGTTGAAAATGATGATGATGTTTTTCATCCCTATTCCGACGGTATCCAGACCTAAGCGGGCGAAACTGTAAGAAGCAGATAATAATAACTTTGGTTACTATAACATTGAGCCTATTATGAGAACCAAATAAGACTAAAAAAAAGGCATTACTATTACATCTAGAAAAAAAAAAGACGTGTGGCACTCGGAGACTGCCGCGGTAAAGCTATTGCATAGCCTTTTTTTTATCAACTATAACTTGCAATTATAATTATTTATTTATTTTATTTATACAGTAATTTTTCCTTTGTTTTTTTTTTTCTTTGATATCAATTCAAGTTTTCTTTCTTTTTTGTAATTTATTTATTTCTTACCAGCAACGTCATCAAAAGAGTGCGAAAAATGGTGACGATTAAGCGACTAAACTATATTCAATGTTTTCTGTTCGACTTTGATAAAGAGATAGAAAGAAGCTAAGCAATAGCTTAAAAATGACGTCATGTTCGTTATCACACCCATGTCAGAATGTCATGAAATATGATGTCGGCCATCTTGGATTTCAAAAATGAAATCATTTTCGTGATCAGCACCCTGAGTTTTGGCGGGAAAGTCAAGCTGAGTGTCACGCTCGTTTTTCATTGGACTTTTAAAATTATTTATAGTGTTGTTTACTAAATAAAAGTGCGTGATTTATGTAGTAAAAAGTGCATTTAGTAAATAGTTCATAAAGAACAGTGAAATATCGCTGCATAGTGGCCACATCATGACTTTGTCCCAAACCTCACTCGTAAGACGGGTCACGCGGCCGTCTTTTTCGACATGAATAATTCATAATTACGTGACATTGGTTAAATGCACAAACCGTGCGAAGCCAAAAAATAAAGAAATAAAGAAAAAACCCATGAAATCTATTATATTATCACTCGAGTCAGTAAGCATGTAAAATGAGAAAACTAACATAGAACGATCCGTGTGAGAACTAAACGATCACTATTACACAACAACACTGATACCTTTGAGAAAGCGGACTTCCTCTACAATAGGGCAATTCCTCCGTAAGGTCTGTCTGGTCTATTGCTTATAATCTCTGTCATTGTGTGCTGTTTCGGTGCAATCGCAAGACCGGCCGGGCACTGAGGGGCAGGCAAGACAGCTATAGTATCCTTATGACTCCACCAACTGGTATTTCGTTGACTCGGAAACGGCGCACAGGGAGCACCACGAAATATACTCAAAGACTCCGAGGTTCTTTTTCAATATACCCCACTGTTTTGTCGTGGTGGCCTATTGGTTAAAACACCAGCCTCTCAAGTATGAGTGCGCGGGTTCGATTCCAGGTCAGACAAGTACCAATGTAACTTTTCTAAAGTTATATGTACTTTCTTAGTATATCTTGGACACCAATGACTGAAGGCGAAGGAAAACATCTTGAGGAAACCTGGGCTTTATAAGTCTGAAATCGCCAACCCGCATTGAGCAAGCGTGGTGATTACGCTCAATCCTTCTCTGTATGAGAGGAGATCTGTGCCCAGCAGTGGGATGATAAAAAGGTTGTTGATGATGAACGGCGTCGGTGTCGAATTATTTGTTATCAATTTAATATTTTCGAGCTGATCTTTAGTAACATAATCACTTCTGATTGCGTTAACATCTGACCGTAGAATTAATTAATCCTTCATCAACTTCTTTACGTACGTTCTACGTAGTCAAAGCAAACTGGTGGCAATTTGTAAAGGTCATATGCCACAAAAACTGGGATTGTTCGGGATCCGTGATTTTAAACACCGTAATCGTATATTTTAGGTCTTGCTGCTTTTTGTTCTTACGCCTCGATACATGTTTTTGTCTTGTCTTCGTAGAAACAAACAATAACTTTTTTGCCTCATCAATGTCTTCCTCAGAAAAAGCCGACGAGCATATTTTTATAAAACTTTCGTTGTTTCGTTTCGGAGATAACAATATTACAACTCGTACACTTAAATGTACTCGTATTAACATTGTTCATCGACATCTTTCTGTAATATTTTATTTAATAAAAACTTCAACTCTTGATCTGGTCCCTGTGGATAGATACCACAATTTTGCCAATAACACGTGTAACAAATTATAGAAATTCTTTAAAAAAATATTTCACAATAATGGCGGATATCGCCAATAACAGTTGAAAAAAACGGCCGCGTGAGCACTTTTTACTCTATAAAATCACGCGCTTTTATTTAGTAAACAACACTATAAATAATTTAAAAGTCCAATGAAAAATTAGCGTGACATTCATCTTGGCTTTTCCGTTAAAAAAAAAACTATTTTATAAAAACACTACTAAATTAATTTGAATTTAAGTACTTAATAATTAATTATATGAAAAGTTTTTAAGGTAGCCATGACAACGTCGATGACGTCTATGACATATCTCTATAGAAGACCTATTTCAGAGAGAAAATTAATCACAAGTTTAGCACATCGCGACTATCAGTAACATGGCAAGTATGTAGAACTGAGTTCGCGCCCTGCAATATGAATGCTCTTTTTGAAAATCTATAAATTGTTTTCAAAAGATGTAGTTGCACGCACACAAACATACCGTGCCGAAGACTGACGAACTGAAACGACGTTAGACGATGTACGGCCTTCAAGCCACACCTCCGTGCCCGTCGGAGTGGGAAGCGTGAGGTTTTTTCGTTACGGAATTTCTGGATTCGGTCCCCGCGCTCAAGGCCCGCGATAGAAGCTATGCAATAGCTTAATAATACTGACAGTTAGTATTTTTGCTTAATTATTTTGTACTAGCTTTAAGTATCCTATTATTTAATCCGGACTTCTAACTTTACGTCTGCAAAATTTCAAAGCAATCGGTTCACTAGTTACGGCGTGAAAGCGGAACAAACAAACAAAGAAACTCACTTTCCGAATTATAATATTAGTAAGGATAGTAAAACCAACACAGAAGTATCAAAAGTGGTTGTGGATGGTCTGTTGCTAAAAATCTGATTAAAAATTTAAATAAATGGATCAAAAATCGTAACTATGGACATCAGTTTTTGGTACCCATTTGGATAGAATAGAGTACTCTTTATTATGTACATTATACAAATTGCAGAATAATTGGGCACGCCAAAATAGCGGCGGTAAGTCCCCCCTTTGAGGAGTGGCTAGAAAGGCGCCATGGCGGCCTTATCTTCCGCCTGACGCAGGTTCTCATCGGATACGGCTGTTTCAGGAGGTTCCGCTTCCATATAAGGCGGAAGAAAACGCCAAGGTGTCACCACTGTGTGGATTGTCCTGAGGACATACGGTGGAGGTCTGACGTAATGATCGTGACGGGGTCCACAAAGATCAATGACTCCTGGGTCAGGGTTGCGGGTTGGTTAAAAAAGAAACCGTGGCCCTGGCCTACAGGCAAGTGAAAGGACACGTGTGGGTTTTAGTTAGTAAAAGTCTGACACGCCCATATCCTCTGCCTAGAGCGGGTTTATTAAGATTTCCCATTCCAAACAAAAAAAAAAAGGGTGACACAATGGACGGTTTTATCTCTAAGACCGATCTGTTTAAACAACCTTTGAATGATCTAAACTGAGATCTAAACGAAGACCTTCGCAGAATCGCGAACTGGTCGAGGCAGAATTGCCTGACACTAAACTCAACGAAGTACATGCTATTTGGCACAAGGCAGCAGCTGGCTAAATTACCCGCAACGTTTCACTTGCAGCTAATGGGCGAACCAATTGAGAGAGTTTATGAGGCTCGGAATCTCGGTCTTATCGTGGACAAAGACCTCCGTTTCGAAAAACATGTAGCCGACTCGGTCAGAAACTGTTTTTACCCCCTGAAAGTTCTGTACAAGATTAGGCCTTACTTGTCCGAGGCGCTACGGGAGCGGTTGGTTGAAACCTTGGTTTTGTCTAGGTTGAACTATGTGGATACAGTCTACGGCCCGCGTCTGTTGGCTCGCACAGATCGGCTCATTCAGAGGGTCCAGAACGCATGCGCTCGGTTTTGTTACACAATACCCCCAAAAGTCACGTGACTCCATTTCTAAACAAACATTTCATATTGAAAATGAAATCGAGACGCAAGCTACATCTGGCGTGCCTTTTGTTTGGTGTAGTTAAACACCAGAAACCGCACTACCTGTACGACAAGTTGAGTTGGATTGCCAGTAGACGAGAATGTGAAAGAAGGCAATGTTCGCAACAACTCTCGACCCAGTCCCATGGTTCAGCCGCTTTTAGAGGTAGCTTCCGTTACGCGGCTTCTAAAATTTGGAATAACCTACCACCACCAATAAGAGCAATTAACACCATAGTCGTCTTTTGACAACGCTTACGGCAGTACCTCACAGAAGCTCAAAGGAAGTTAGACATGGTCGCACTGAATGTCTCAATCATATAGTTTAGGTACCTTATCAGTATCTGTCAGTATTTCTATTGGTAAGTGTTGCATTGGATTTTATTTTTTTGTTTATTTTATTTTTCCATTCAATTTGTTATTATTATTTTAATTTATTTTACATTTAATTTCATTTTTTTTCGTTTTTTATGTCATTTATTTGCGTTGATGATATATCATTTGATTTAATGAATTTTTTAATTTGTGTTCGTAATTATATGTACCTATACATGTCTAAATTGTTCAATGAATTTGTGAAAAAGAAGGTCTATCATTACCTATGATTGTCAGGATTTCTTTTCTTAGTTTATTTATTATTAGTTTTTAACAATATTAATCAATCTCACATTATTTTTGCACATACTCGTAATCATTTATATTTATGTAACACGTATTTATTTTTATTTAAGTATGAGTACACACGTTGTGCAGTTGTCTAAAACTGTTTTACATCTGACACCACACATCAGGTTCAGTTGAAAACCAGCGTCAGGCACTAGTTGTCTGGCATTTTTGCTGAACTGGACCTTTTTGGTGCAGTCACGAGGCACACTTTGCTGCTATTTTGTACACAAGGGTTTAAGGTTTTTTTTACTTTTTATTTGGTTTTTTTTATTTTATTTTATTATTTGGTTTTTTAATTTTTTTTTTGTTGCTACCCGATGTGTGTTTCTGCTAAATGTATTATTGCATTGTGTGTCGAGTCTGTGCTGAATAAATGTATTTTCTTTCTTTCTTTCTTTCAGAATGGAAAACCGAGGAGAAGAAGAGACAAATAGGTAGTCATTAAGTTTATAATACCTATTTAAATAAATGTATTCATCTCTATTCCTAAATGTAATGGTAACGTTTAAAGAGAGAGGAAACGTGTTCTTTTTCCATAGTTTTAAAAATGCTATTCTTAAGTTTTTTTTTTTTTTTTAATATTTATAAACTAGCGCTTGACCGCAATCCCACCTGATGGTAAGCAGTGATGCGATCGTTGATGGTAAAGCGCGCTAGTTTATTAAGAGCCTATTCACTCAGAAAAACTTAGCGAATAAGAAGGAAGACGGCAGTTGAGCGAGGTGATGCAATGTTAAACCCAAGAACACGACCAACGATGCTGCGCCAAAGGGAGATTGATCTGAAGACCCTCCACGACCAAACTCCCAACACAACAACATTAGGCGCATCGTACCCGGCACACATCGCAACACAACTGCTCAGACCAGTCCTCCGTACGGCTTCACCAGACATCATGCCGAAACACGACAAATCGTTTGGCGGCAAGGCTTTGTCTGTTGGGTGGTAACTTGTGCCGGCGGCCGATGTTATGGCCTACCACCGAGTTTTTCTTCGCCCCACATTCATCATTAGCAGATAATAGGAAAGTTTTCTTCTATTTAACTCTAATAGGAAACCCGTTGCGGTTACTTATATTTTTTAGGAAAAATAAAATAAAAGGGTCTTATTTTTCTCTAAATATGCATTTTGTGGTTGGTGATGTCATATTATACAAAAAAAAAACAATGCGATCTAAAACAAAACTTGTAAAAGAAAAGCAGGTGTTGCAATTCAGTCGGTGCAATTTTGCAATTGCACCAATCTTAAATAGACACTGAATAATACCTAATAATACTTGATAACAATTGATCTCTTGGTTTTTATTTTACAGGTTTTGTTTTTGATGGCTTTCTGTTGTTTAGAGACCTGACACAAATACAGTATGAGGACAGACATTAATGTTTTGGAAAAACAAGATTTGTATCAAGTTGAATATTTCCGAAAAATTAAGCCATAACCTACCTCAAACAGCTGTTTAGAATACTACCTGTAAACAGTTTCTATTCCTACCGAAACATTACCTTCTTAAAACGTGAGCTCCTAGTACATATCCTCCTAGTTCCTAGTGCACTGATGCTCTCCACCGTTTCTTTGATGGTCGCTACTAATGTCGCGTAGCAACGAGATAGGTCAACATCATATTTATGTTTTTCTATTGTATAGATCCCCTCTTTCTCCCCTCTACGCAACCAAACCGTACAGAATTTATCGGAAATTCTACTTCGCGTTTAAATTCAAAAATATCATTTCTATTTTTAAAGTTATTATATATTAAAAAAAGCATAAAAGTTGTTAAAAAGCCGACGGATAAAAAGTTAAAATCGGTTAAATAGACAATAAGAAAGGTTTCTTTATATGTCGTAATCTTAACGCAAATTGAGTATTGAGGTCGAAATTAGTAAGTATCCAATGTCCTAGGTCCCTACTATATTGAATTCTCGTGTTCTATTCTATAATGTTTGTGACGCGGTTTGAATAAGCCTAGATCCTAGGACAGCATAGCAGAAGAAAGTAGGAAAGGTACTTTGCTGTATTTTTTTTTTGTATTAATTATACTTTCTGATTATTGCACTTTTGTTTAATGACTACTTTTCATTATGGATGTGTTAAATCGTAGCTTACAGCTGAACGCTGATGGGCTCGGATATTCAACGCGCCTGCGCGAACTGGATAATAAGCACGCATGCGCGAACTACGGCAACCCGTCCTTATATTCAGTAGCTTTAGAGTTTCACATTCAGTCGTCTCGACACGGGAGCCGCTAACAGTCGTGCTCCCATGTCAAGATGATTTTACAAAGAACTAGTCTGAAGGAACATACCTTCTTCCTGTGTATATAGGTACAATTAGCCGTACATAATTTACACGTGATTTTCATAGCGTAATTTTTTTATTTTCAAGTGCGGATTTTCGTGGTTTTCTCTTATATAAATATATTAATTTACTGTATTTTTGATCTAAAAAAACATTCCAAGTATGAGTACTTCTTAATGTACATATTACAAACCAATTGTTGGTTCTGTCATTTTATGAAACGGCCGCTAGCTGTTTTACAAAACAGCTTCGTTATTTAAAGCATCTGGTAGACTTTACAAAATTATTTTCTTACGGGTAAATAACTTAAGGACTTACTTGCATTTCAAGTTTTTATAATTGATGCAAAAAAACTGTGATTATTTCATTAATCAGTGAGTGATTGACGTTTCACTTATATAATTAAGTACGTGTGGAGGCGCTACACCAATCGTCGTGGAGATCCTATTGTACCATGCTAACTCCATTGTTGAAACATCAACCTTTATCTTCCACTACATATTACTCGGAAGTCGAAAAACGAAGAGTCGAAGACGTATAACGAATTATACGTTCTTTTTGCAACAAATTCAGTTACAATATTTTAAAACTTCTTTAACACTGCAAACATTACATACTAGTTACTATCATTTTTCTTAAAATCTGCTTCTGAAACAAACATTCCCACAAAATGACCTACAGTTTGAGTTTCGCAGGCCTGTCCACTGACCCAGCTATATTTGCTTTAAAATGATTATCTAAAAATACATGAATAGAATTGGAAATGTATGTTTTTAGACCTCAGCTGAACTTGTGATCCAAAACTAACATCAGTCTCCAATAATGCCTGCCTCACGAAACGCATCACTGAAAGGCTCTCCCAAGAGTGAAGCTGCAAGCTGATCTGCTTCTTAGTCCCCATATATCTTAGTCCTTATCCCTAAGGCAGTTTAGTTTGTTGTTGAATGCTCTAGTCTCACGGATACGACGCTCAATTCCACACTGCCAAGCTTTGGCAGCTGATTTTGGTCGTGCAGCTCTGTCATTGTTCCAGAACATTACATTAGCTACACGATATATAGAAAAAGTACAAGATATGTAACTATATGGTTCTCTCACATGTCTAGAAGTATACCATAAAAATTACTTTTTTTCTAAAACTTTGATAGTCTTACGGAGGCTTTGACTTTTATTATATCTCAAAATAATTTTACACATGAGAGTTTGGTCTACAATGGCAACTTAAATAGAATAAAACGGAAAAAGTTTATTTCACTCCACCCTAATAAAAATACTTAGTGTCTTATAATTTTAACTTTGTTATCTATAATATCTATAACTCATGAGCCTATTTTGAAAACCAAATAAGACTAAAAATAAAGCTATAAGGGGCATCTATATAAATAAATAATGACAGTCAGTATTTTTGTTTAATACTATACAAAATAATTGTATAGTTGTATTAAGTATCAAATGTGGTCGCGAGCGGTCTGTTTCTAAAAATCTGATAAAAAATGTAAACAGATGGATGAGAAATCCTATGGATATCAGTTCCTAGTACCCATTTGGATAGAATAGAGGATCATTTATTATGTACATTACCTATATAAATTACAGAATTTTACAATGGGCGGTCTTATCGTTAAGAGCGATATTTTACAGACAACCTTGAAATGGAAAACGGAAGGGAAGCAAAGACAAATAGGTACGCATTAAGTTTAAAATACTTATTTAAATAAATATTATATACATCTATTGCTAAACATAAACTAAGAGCAAATAAAATATGATGACAAAATTTAGTTTTAAAAGTGACTTCTTAGGTTTTCCGATACCCTCATATATCATACATTTTTCATTAACACAGAAATGGAAAGTATTCTTCCGTTTAACCCTGATAGAAAACCCGTTGCATTGTATTTTTTATAAATAAAATAAAATGATATTTTTTCTCTAAATCTGAATTTTATGGTTGTCGATATTATATTATACAAAAACACAATGCCATCAAAAACAATACTTGTAAAAGAAAACGAGGTCTTGCAATTCAGTTAGCGCGATATCGCAATTGCAAAAATCAGTAATAATATTAATAAAAAATAGACTAAAAATCAACCTACTTGATATTACATTGATCTCACAACTGTTTATGGCAGAAGAAGTGAGTTGCGAGGCTTGGTTTTTATTTGACAAGTTTTGTTTTTGATGGCATTCTGTTGTTTAGAGAATTGGCACAAATACAGTTTGATGATACACATTGTTTTGTATCAAGATCCGTATCGAATTAAATATTTCAGAAAAGTTAAGCCATAACCTACCACAAACAGCTGTTTAGAATACTAACTGTGAACAGTCTCTATTGCTACTAAGCTACTGAAATGTTACCTTCTTAAAACGTGAGCTCCTAGTACATACATAACCGGGGTCCTAATGCTCTGCACCATTTGGTCGCTACGACTGTCGCTTAGCAACGAGACACGTCATTATAATATTTATATTATTTCTGTTGTATATATTCCCTTTTCTCCCTTTGTACGCGATCAAACTTGACAAACCAGGAATTAAAATGCAGGGAATTTATAGGAGATTCCGACTCGTTTTTGATTCATGAATATCATTTTTTTTTCCAAAATGTTAATTTTTAAAAAGCCCGATTTGAGAGCGAGCGCAAGTCGCTTGTTGGTATTATAACATGCTTTTTTCAAACTTATTTTCTTTTAGGCAATTACAATTGACAAAATTAAATTACTAACTAACCACGCAAATTCATAAGGGCCCTTTATTTCGAAGTTCTTATCCGCGCTGCTATTATCCAAAAACGTCCTCAGAAGAGTGCCAGCATAACATGGTTAATTCTATAGCTAAACTACGAACTAACGAAATTAGTAAGTATGCAATGTGAAAGGTCAATTCTAATGTTTGTGACACAGTTTGAGTAAGCCTGGATCATAGCACAGCATAGCAGAAGACAGTGGGAAGAGCGCTTTGCTATTTGTATTTGTATTATTTATACTTTTTTAAAACTATTTTTTAATTTTGGATGTATTAAAACCTAGCTTACAGTTGAGGGCTGAGGGGCTCGGATATTCAGCGCGCCTGCGCGAACTGGATAACTAGCCCGCATGCGCGAACTACGTCAACCCCTCTTTATATCCAGTAGCTTTAGAGTTTCACATTCAGTCGTCTCGACATGGGAGCCGCAAACAGTCGTGCTCCCATGTCAAGATGATTTTACAAAGAAACTATCTGAAGGAACATACCTTCTCTCTGTATATACAGGCACAATTGTCCCTACTGTACGGGTAATTACCCGTACATAATTTAGTTGTGATTTTAACAGCGTAAATTTTATAATTCCATGTGCGGTTTTTCTTGGTTTTCTCTTATATAAATAGATTAATTTACTGTAGTTTTGATAAACATATAGGTCAAAGTTTGAGAACTCCTTAATGGCAATATGACAGACGAATAGTTGGTTCTGTTATTTTATGAAACCGCCGATAACTGTTTTACAAAACAATTTCATTATGTAAAACATCTGTTAGACTTTACAAAATTATTTTCTTGCGGGCACATACCTTAAAAACTTACATTTCAAGGTAATTTTTTAATATAATAGTTTCTTAAATTTCGTAATCATTTCTTTGATCAGTAAATGATTGGAGTTTTTCTTCTTTATGTACGGGTGTAAAAAAAATGCTTAACGATGTTGAGTGTTAGTTACGTGTACTCTCCGTCATTATAATATTTTTTGTACTGGAAAACCTACTTACCCTTTCTCTACCTAAGAACGCTCAGTAGCAGGACACATGTATGAAAAACATTTTAGCAAAAATCTGCAGATTTTCGAATAGAATTATGTTTGATTGGACTTGTCAACATGCAAATGCTGGACGTGCCAATGCACTCTTGCGCAAAAAAATTGAATGAACATTTAGTGTAGATGGATGGATGTTCGTTACTATTTCACGCAAAAACTTCTAAACTAAATAAGATATAATTTGTTAAACACATAGTCAATCTTCTTCTACACGGAGACTTCGTATTCTTGATTAACCAAACCCAACTGTTCACATTGGATTCCTGGGTTTATTCACAAAGCCTCGGCTTCGTGAATGAGCTTTCAATAACGATTATCGAATGAAATTTCAGTAACGCGGGCGCTAAGTGATACTGATATTTCTCATAAAGAATATCTTAGAAGCAATCTAAAGTCTGGGTTGCTGCCCAGTTGATAGCTCGCTCTATAGAGGCGAGCTATCAACGTGAATAAAGCTCTACAAGGATCACTGTCGTGATGTTATGAAAGTTTGATGATGAAACATCAACCTTTACCTTCCACCGTTCCTTAGCGAAGAGTCGAAGACGTAAAACGAATTATACGTTCTTTTTGCAACAAATTCAGTTACACTACTTTAAAACATCTTTACCAATGTAAAAGCTTTACACAAAAAGATAAAATATATTGCAAAGCACTTTAATAACAACCGTACAAATTAAAAACAAAGAAAAAGAGCGGCTAGCTGCGAGGGCTTTAAAACAGTACAATGCATTCTAATATTATAAATGCGAAAGTAACTCTGTCTGTCTGTCTGGCTGTTAACCGATTTTGATGAAATTTTGCACAGACAATCTTTAGACCCTGAGAAAGAACATAGGCTACCTTTTATTGAAAAAAAAAAAGAAATTCCCGAGGGAAATCTATAAAGTGCGATATAACCGAATTCCACGCGGGCGAAGCCGCGGGCGGAAAGCTAGTCTATATATATAAAAATCAATGCCACTTTCTTTGTAATTTTATAACTCAAGAACGGAGTCACCTATCCAAACCAAATTTTTAGGCTTTGTTTTTACTAATTAGTAGATGGATTACGTGAAGTTTGAACAGAATTGGTCGAGCGGTTTTTCATTTAAAATGAATGCCACTTTCTTTGTAATTTTATAATCCACCAAAACTGTGTAATGGCACCAGACTGGCAGAGAAAAACTTATTGCCAAATTTAATTGAAGCTACGATCTTAACTGGTAAATCAAAAGAAGAAGTTTGTTTGACACCGCGTATCCCTATGATCCCAACTGATATGCCATTTGAATTCTAACGATTACAACATTCTGTGCGTTTATCCATCAACAAATCCGAAGGGCAAATATTTCACGTTTGTGGTCTGAATTTGGAGGAATTATGTTTTTCAAATGGCCAACTTTATGTTGCCTGTTCGAGAGTTGGTACCCACAGTCGTTTCTTTAATTATCTAAATGTTTTGGATTAAGTTTTAAAATTGCTAGCAATTAAAAAACATATTTTATGTTTGAATAAATAATTTTGAAGATTCAATAAATTTGTTTTTATTATTTCACTTTATACGTAGCGAAGCACGTATCGGGCCGCTAGTATTTTCTAAATATCACTGCTTACTTTATAAAATTCTTTAAATGAAGGGCTAGTATAAATCAACAAAAGTCTATAAGTCTCGAAGAAAATTTGGTAATAGAAAATATACATACGTATGTATATACTTCGATAACAGAGAAAATGTGTCGTGAATTAATTCTGATTGACCCTTATGGGAAAATTCCTTTAGTTTAAAATTGGTTTAAATTTTCTGTAAACATGCATTTTGTCCAATATCAACATAAATAAAGGTATTTCAGCATGTTCTGTGTCTCCCTTTTACTGAAGATTTACCTGTGTAAATGTGTACAATAAATTCATATCAGTGTGTAGTCGGTGTATTGTCATGAAAGCTTATAACGGACAGTTTTCCTCTTCCAAACATGCTCTCCTAGTACACGCGGCTGAACCATTAATGTCTTCCGCCTATTTGGCGGTCGCTACGAAAGGACGGAGTTTCATTAAGGTTTATTGTTTTCTTTCTATTAGTAATTGTAACTTGCTTATTAAAAAAAATAGTATTCATGAAAACAGAAAAAAATAGCCGTTTAAATGGTTACTAATAAGATTATGTTGAATAAATTTTTCAGTGCATTCCATCGAGAAAATATGGAATGCAAAGCCGCAGTTTCTCCCGAGCAAGGAATTCAAACTTTTTCTGATTAATAACCGGGATAAAAAGAATCCTATGCCTTAGGTCCCAAGTCAATACAATTCTCAATTCTTTATTGCATTACACAATGTTGGTCAACCAATTAATATTCATAAAATTGGTGAATAGGAATTCTTTAAACAATTATGTAGAATGGAACTGTGTTAAATGATATAAATGTTTTATATGTTTAAATTGTATAATTAATTGGCTTCGGCCGTTCTATTCAAAATAAAATAAATAAATGATCCCTGGATAGTAGGAAAGAGGAGGCGAGGACGCTTACTTCTTCATATTTGTATTTTTATTTTATTACTACTTTTTGTTATGTATACGTTTATTCTTTTTTTATAACTTAACAATAAATGGATTTTATTTTTGTAATAATGTATTTTATTTTTTATATTCAGAATTACTTTCCTTTTTCTTAATGTTATAAAACCATTCCTTGACCGCGATCCCGCCTGATGGTAAGCAGTGATACAATCGTTGATGGTAAAGTACTTTAGTTTATAAAGAGCCTATTCACTCCGGCCTTTATTACACTAAGCCTAATCTATTTGGCTGAGGGGCGCGGATATTCAGCGCGCCTGCGCGAACTGAACAATCAGCACGCATGCGCGAACTGCGGCAATCCCTCTTTATATTCAGTAGTTTTGGAGCTTCGCATTCAGTCGTCTCGACATGGGAGCCGCTAACAGTCGTGCTCCCATGTCAAGATGATTTTGCAAAGAACCTATCTGAAGGAACATACCTTCTCCCAGTGTTAACACTAGCAATTTACCCGTGATTTCATCCGCGTAAATTACGTTTTTTCTGATGCGGTTTTCGGTGGAAGATTTCGTATTTTTCTCTCTTTAATATGTAGATCAATTATCTGTGATTCTGATAAATAAACTTCAGAGATATCTAAAACTCTGCAATTTATATTTCACAGAAGATTCTCTTATTCTACATAACCGCCGCTAGCCATTGTACAAAACATGTCGGTTATGTAAAACATCTGGTAAACTTTACAAAAATAATCTCTTGAGTACCCACCGCTTAATATTGCCTTTCAAGTTTATAAGTTTGATAGTTTTTGGAATTTCGTGATTAGTCCACTAATCAGTGAGTAATTTCATTTTAGTTTTATAATTTTTACGGATGTAAAAGACGCTTAATAATACTGAATGTCACTTGAGTTATTGCGATATTTTTGAAGTAAAAACTTTTATAGCGGCGTTGTGTACGTTTTTGATGATAAAAGTGTCTCGCGTCATCTGATCTGGAGCCGCAAACAGTCATGCTCCCATGGCAAAATGATTTTATAAAGAACTTATCTCAAGGAACATACCCTCTTCCTGTGTATACAGTATGTTAAGAAAACCCTGTCCGACCCGTGAAGGCGTTGTTAGGTATCGATAACTGATTCTACTAATGCATACAAAACCGGGCTAAACTTAAAAAAAAAATCCCCCTAAAAAATAAATATTATTTCGCAAAAAGAGGTAACTTAATAAATGCGCGATAACCACCCTTCGCCTGCCGTCCGCGAGGGGCGGGCGGCAGGGCATGCGGCACGTGGTCGCATCGCTATTCGCTCATAATAATACCGGTGTTGTCACTTTTTAAAAATTACCAAATTTCGGGGAAATTGGAATTAATTCGCGGGAAAAAAAGAATATTTCAAAATTCATTTGTATTGGTACTATGATGAATACGTAAAATTTTATATTATATTTGGTCATGTGTTTACTTAACCTTTATTATCCTTATGGGTCGGACAGGGTTTTCGTAACATACTGTATAAGCACAATTGTTCCTCGAAATCATTTACACGTGAATTTCATCGTGTAAATTTTATATATTCTTATTTATTTATAGTAAATTAGTAAACGAGTAAGCTACTCGTTTACTAATTTACTCGTGATTTTGTCTACATAGAGTTCGTGTTTTCTGGTTTAGATAAATTTACTGTGGTTCTAATAATAAATAACTACAAGTGAAGGCACCAGATGAATAATCTAATCTGTTTTACAAAAACTCCGCACCCGTTTTCCAAAACAGATGCGTTATGTAAAACATCGTTAACGTAAAGTCGTTACAAAAAACATTTTTGCGAGACAAAAATACACAAATATGTTTTGTGTCAGAAAAGCCCTACCTGGGAAATTTCAGTAAACTTGTGTGAAAAAGACATTTCCGCGAAAAGCACTTCTTCTTTCTGCGAATGGTTTTTTGTACGAAGGGGCACTTACATGAAATGTAATCCCACCAGACAAAGCCTTGCCGTCAAGCGATTTGTCGTGTTCCGGCATGATGTCTGGTGAAGCCTTACGGAAGACGGGTCTGAGCAGTTGTACCGGGTACGATGTGCCTAATGTTGTTGTGTTGAGAGTTTGGTCGTGGAGGGTCTTCAGATCAATCTCCCTTTGGCGCAGCATCGTTGATCGTGTTGTTGGGTTTAATATTGAATCACCTCGCGCAACTGCCGTCTTCCTTCCTATTGGCTCAGTGTTTCTGAGTGAATAAGCTTTTAATAAACTAGCGCGCTTTACCATTAACGACCGCATCACTGCTTACCATCAGGTGGGATTGCGGTCAAGCGCTAGTTTATAGTTATTAAAAAAATCCAGGAAAAGGACTTATCTGCGAATAATTGTGCGAATGGATGGAAAAGATGAAAGTTTGTTACTCTATTATGGAATACAAAAGAGAGAGTTTATAATCATGATTGAATGAATCAGATTTTTTTATATTAAAGTTTTTATCCCGAAATTCTCACAGAGGGAAAATTATAGGGGTTAGACCGCGCTTCTTGGCGGCGAGCAGTAGGCAGCTCACTCACGCACGGTTGCGGGATGTTTAAAAAAATCCGTGGCCCTAGCGCACAGGCAAGTGTAGGAACACGAGTGGGTTTTAGACAGTAAAAGTCTGACATGCCCTTCCGCTCTGCCCAGAGCGGGAGAGTCTATTTGATAATCTCCCATCCAAAATATAAAAAGTCCGCACTTTTGGCGACACCTATACGACCATTCGGAGACTACGTTAGCAGCTAGTGAATGATAGGTATTATAGATGGCACCACAAGTCAAAAGTGACCCAACTGTTCACTTTAAAGTCCTGGATTCATTTACCGGGCTAAGCGTTGTTGAAATTTTCTTCTTTTTTATAAATTATAAACTAGTGCTTGACCGCAATCCCGCCTGATGGTAAGCAGTGATGCAAACGTTGATGGTAAAGCATGGTAGTTTATTAAGCCTATTCACATAAGAAAACTTAGAATAGGAAGGAAGACGGCAGTTGAGCGAGGTGATGCAATGATAAATTTAACAACACGACCAACGATGCTGCGCCAGAAGGAGATTGATCTGGAGATCCTCCACAACCAAACTCCCGACACAAAAACATTTGGTGCTTCGTACCCGACACACATCGCAGCACAATTGCTCAGCTGTATCAGTCCGGAGTCAGGAATGCTGCACGGTTAAATACACTGCCGTTCATAGAAATCCGTAAACCCTCAAATGGTCAATTTTCACATTTTAAAAAACAATGACAGCGTTCATAATTCTCTATCTTCCTGTCTAAACACATTTTAGCAACATAAATGGTTCCTAAAAAACGAATATTTTATAAGCCGCTAATTAACACAATTTATGTTGATTCGATAATTTGAAAGTTTTGTAGTACTTTGTAGTCCCCTAACTGTTCGATGTAATGATTATTTTCAAACCTTCTCCTTATTTACAAATACGCTATCTAATTATTCTTGACCGTAGTAAAGGACTGTTCTGCGAAAAGAGGCATACCAAAGGCATAGGTATACCTATATTACAGAATTGGTTCAGTGAAAACTTCCACTTATATGCAGTTACTAGCCCTTAATATTAAGGATTTAAAAAATATAGTTTTGCTTAGCTGTAAAGCAGCAAATCCTTTTTACTTATCCTGATCTTGCTGCGTAAGCCCCTCAAGCACCCTTAACGTACTCGTCGGTTCCACCTGTCTTTGTTCCATCTACACTCTTCAACCATTACTGAACTGTCTTCGCCTCAAGTCTGTCTTTCATCTTCTTCAGCCTATGGATGTCCACTGCTGGACAAAGCCTTTCATCATGCCATCCTTAATTGATACGCATCATTCTATATATTATACATTCTTCATTAGTTTTCTTGCACCACCACCAGTCATTTCCATCTATAAATGTTTCTAATTGTAAATAAAAAATAAATTAATACTGTGTTACTTTTTGAATTGTTTACTATAAGTTTAGCATTTTACTTGTCACTACACGACAATCTGTATGCCGAACTTCATCCAACGTTACTTTCCGTAGCTGTTGGCGTAATCCATCTTCACAAACTTAGTCTGAGAACACATCAGAAGAGCATTAGTAAAACACAGTCATCCTGTAATGACAATAGGACGTTTGTCAGATAAATCACTTATTTTTCTCCTTACACATATTTTCTGTAAGGTCAGTAGAAACGAACGTAGTGGACGAGGTTGTTGTACCTACTGCTATCTTTCTCCCTCAACTGTTTTGCCGTATCATGTCTCTTTTACACAGAAGGTTCACCTGTGTTGTCATAAAGTTATACATACCTATGCGCAGTTGGTGTGCTTTCATGAAAATTATATAGACATTTTACTTCTTCATAATGTGCTCTCCTAGTACACATGACCGGAGCGCTGAAGCCTTTCGCCCCTCATGGTCGCTATGAAGAACGTAGCCAGCCAACCAATGGATTCAGTTTTAATACATACTATGAAACTTGACCTTCGAGTTAAAAATGACTGCAAAAGCTATATTCTCATAATTGAGTTGGTATCATAAAAAAAAACGAAACTAGTTCATGGTCCTACTTTAAATGTTACCCGAACCAATCAAAGTTACCCAGATTGAGTGTAACGTTGTTTTCTACATGAGACACATTTTTCAACTGAGATAATGATAGTTATTTTCTCTATAATCCTGATGGTAAAAATGTATGATATTTTAGGGAAAATCAATGAATGAAAAAGACCATTTTTCATCTAAAGTTAATTTTATGTTATGTCTGAGTTAAACAAACGCAGGTAGCTCTTGAAAATGTTATAATAGTTACTGTTAATTCACTCTCTTAAACGTTTCAGCACATAGCTAACTTGCGCTTATCTATTTCACTGCCAGAAACGTTTTAGCAAATAGCTAACTTGCGCTTATCTATTTTACTCCCTCAAACATTTCAGCACATAGCCAATATTGCGCTTATCTATTTTATCTATGTTACAATAAATTTATATCACTGTGTATTCAGTGTGTTGTCATTAAAGCTATTATTGGAAGTTTTACTCTTCAAAACGTGCTCTCCTAGTACACATGACCGCAGCGTCAGCTACAAACAAGCCACGGTCCGAATGAATTCTCCACGGGGTTTGACGGTCGCTACAAATGTCACCTAGCAACGGATTTACTTTCAGTAATGGCGGATTGTTTTACGACTACTTTATACGACAAATATGACACTAATCAAAAAAGCGTCATATTTCGCAAAGGCTAGAGAAATACAGGCGTGATGTTACGAAAATGTTTATAGAGTATTATTTTATGGAATAAGTTCTAAGTACATGTCAACATCTAAAAAAAGTTAAACCATGACCCACCGCAATGAAATGTTTATTAAATACATACCACCTGTAAACAGTGTCTGTACTGAAATGTTACCCTCTTAAAACGTGAGCTCCTAGTCGAACAATATCTCACCCTTTCAAAAGTTTCAGTCTATCGCTGTCTCCCTCTTACATTAAGGATCAGCTGTGTAGACCACAAAGCGTGCCTGTGTGTGTAATGTATGGTATGCTTTCACGTTAGCTTTTACGGGAAATGCTATCTCTTCTCCAAATATGTGCTCCTAGTGCACATGGCCGAAGCGCGGAAGCCTTTCACCCGTCCACTGGGCGCCAGACACGTCATGGAGTGCTGTTTTACCCATTGATTGATTGACCATCGCTTACTTTCAATATACATGTGTGTGTATCTATATGATTAAGGTGGGAGGTTTTCTGTGTTCTTTTCCAGCCATCTCACTCTTTCTTTCATTTCAGCCTATCACTTTATCCCATTCATTTTCCTTCGTAGATTTATCTATGTGGAAATAAATCATATATTTATCATAGTACAGAAGCGTGTACAGTATTTACCGGATATTCTACCTTCTTAATAAAGTACTCTCCTAGTAGAAATGACCGGAGTACTCATTTGACGGTCACTACGATTTGTTCTCTAGATGAAATTTACAAAGTAATTTATTATTATTACAAAGTATTTATTTATTTCTGTTTTCTAAAAATGTATTGATGTCATAAATATAAATATGAGATGATCTATTTATAAATAGTATTATTATATATTATACGAGTACACATTACACATATATTACATTCAAGGTTTTATTTATTCAATTCCTAAATTAAATTCTTCAGTTTATTTATTTAATTCAACATTTCTGTGAACATACTAAAGTACCTTATCAAATAAAACTCCTTCGTGTTTTCTAATTCCAAATAAAAGTAACGCAAACTACCATTGGACATGCACCTCTTCATACACTATTCTTACGCAATACTTAAAATAACTAATATATACTATACAAGGTACATAATCAAATATATTAATTATTAATAAATTTGTTTGAAGTACCACTAAGCTGACGACTTAAATAAGAAGGAAGAAAGAGCCTCTCTCCTTATTTGCCGTACCCGACAGGATCCACTATAATGCCGTTCACAGTGCAATATATGTGTGCAGTCATACTATGAATGCACACATATATTTTTTACTTCATAATATTTTATTAAACCGAGATTGGACCGAGAACGAACTGTGAATGGCATTATAGTGAGGATCTAGCCTTAATGATCTTTAATAATGACCTTGATATACCATTTATGAAACACATATGGAATGCAATAAAGATGTGAAATTGTTGACTAACCTCAATTATTTATAGCTACCTGAAAGTTTTCATAGCTATACAGAATAACGGTAACATCTTCTAACGTGCTGTTTTAGTACGAGTACATAGGATCTGCCGCTGGAGCTTTCCCCGCTTGTGTGACGGTGGCCGACATCCTTAATGGTCTTTGAAAATTACCTAGAAATTTAATTCATGAAACACATATACAACGTGTAACATAAAGGGTATATACATACCAAGGGCATGGCATCTTTACATGATATCAAATGATATCGGAAGGTTTTCAACTCAAAATAAAATACTCAAAAAATTTATACAAATTTTTAGGTTCCGTGTTTCTTAAATTCAAATCATAACAAACGTGCACTACACTACATACTTAATAACTACTCGTTACACGTCACATTATTTGGCAAAATCACGATAAATGTCTTCAAAAATTCTGTGCGCCTAACGTGGCAGTAGCCTATCACAGGCGGTGTTTTTACTTATAACTTCCTAACATAAAGAGATAGGTTAAAAAACCCTTCCAATATCGATTGATATCATGTAAAGATGCCATGCCCTTGGTATGTATATACCCTTTATGTTACACGTTGTATAAATAATGCAATAATGATTTGAATTTGACAGGACTTTTTTTTTCCGGGTGGAAAATCCTCTTGGATGTCCACCGCCCTGGGGCGGGCGACGAGGTCTGTCAGACTCTTACTGACTAAAAACCACCCTGGTGTTCCATCTCACACCTACACCGGGGGTTGCGAGAATAAATACTGCTTCTGCAACCCGCGATTGAATTTGACAGGACCTACCTCAATTGTTTAAGCTTTAGGTTTATCAACTTAGATTTCTCTGCTTATGTGGCGGTTGCTCAGTAGCAATGTAGGAACGGAATAAGTTTTGTTAATTTAACAATTATTAATCAATGTTTTTTTTTTATTACTTACGGAGGGTTTGATGAAACATGATTATATCACCCTGGTACGACATACATTTAACTGAGGGATAAGAATTCTACTAATTTTAAGAACATACAAGCGTTCTTTGACAACATCTGAGTTAGTGTTGTTGCATATTCCAACATTACTCAAGTTGTGTCGTGTGTGGAGTAAGTACATCAGCCACATTTGGGCTGATGCTGCAAAGTGTCACCTGGCCACTGTGGATTCATTGGAGAGGCGTGCGAAGAGGTGTTAACTTAAAACCTTCTCCAAGCACAGGCGTAGAGTAGCCAGCCTTTTGGTGTTGTATAGGATGCATTTTGGTGAGTGTGCGAGGGAATGGCATGATTTAATTCCCCCATCTCCGTTCCACCATCGGACAACCCATCGTACGGCGAGCTTCCAGGCTTACGTTGTTAATACCACTACGATCCGGGCAAAGCTTTTCCTACCCCGTCTTTTATACCGCTTACATCGAGAGACTGGAACAATTTTCCAGCGGCGGTATTTCCGTCGGACTACAATTTGAGTGTATTCAAAGGCTAGAGTGAATAGGCTCTTAATAAACTACTGCGCTTTACCATCAACAATTGTATCACTGCTTACCACCAGGCGGGATCGGGGTCAAAAGCAAGTTTATAAACTTGCTTTTGACCCCGATCCCGCCTTATGAAAAAAAAGTTGATCTCCGTATTTAATTTGAATTATGCTCTTTCGCCATCGTCCTGAACACATTTCACCATGACTTGTTTACTCCTGGGCACTGGGCACGCTTCGTCCACCACGCTTGCTCAATGCGGGTTGGCGATTTCAGACTTAAAATCCAGGTTTCCTTAAGATGTTTTCCTTCACCTTCAGTCATTGTTGTCCAAGTTATACTTAGAAAGTACATATAGCTTTAGAAAAGTTACATTGGTACTTGCCTGACCTGGAATCGAACCCGCGCACTCATACTTGAGAAGCTGGTGTTTTAACCACTAGGCCACCACGACTATGATGATACATATTATATATTGTATATTTATAATTATTATATCTTTTATTCATTGCTTCACATAGATTATAGCGTCTATAATAAGTTATCTCCATTAAGTCATATTTTATATTGTCGTTCTCCGTGGCGCAGCGGTTAACACGCCTACCTGCGACGTGGAGGCCCCGGGTTCGATCCCCGGCCAGGTCATGATGGAAAACGATCTTTTCCTGATTGGCCTGGGTCTTGGATGTTTATCTATATGTATATTTATCTATTATAAATATAGTATCGTTGAGTTAGTATCCCATAACACAAGTTTCGGACTTACTTTGGGGCTAGCTCAATCTGTGGGATTTGTCCGTATATATTTATTTATTTTATTTATACTTTATTTTATATACCTGTTTGTTTGGGTAATTTTTTTGGGGAATTTACCTATTTTTGGTGAAAACTCGCGGCGAATGAGGCTAATAAACTGCTATCTCACTTCACCAACCTTTTAGCCTATCATGTTGTTGCTTTATATGTGTTGCGTAGATTATATCTGAGTGCCATCGGTATGCTTTCACGGAAGCGATGTGTGGAAATGTTTCCTTCTTTATAACATACTCTCCTAGTATACATGACCGGAGCGCTGAAGCCTTTCTCATTTGACGGTCGATGAATGTCGCGTACGAGGAAATGCTTATTATTATTATTAAATCGCAAGCCTTATAATTTCAAAGACAAAATTTTAGGTTTTGCCATGATTTTCTAGGGAGTTGTAATTGAAAAAAAAAAACAATAATCACAAAATTATATATACGTGTAAAAATATAGTTGTTAACTACACTTTTTAACCGTAACTTATACGTAATACTGTAATAAATAAATGTAAGTAACCTAACTGATTTTTTTGACATCAATTCTTGAAATACAAGTAAGCTTAAATAAATAGGGCACTGGTCACACGTAAAATATTATAGTATGATTTTTATGATTGCGAGCGTAAATATCCACAATTTTAGTGTTTCTTGAGTATATTCCATCCAAAATATACAGGTACGATACAAGTACACATAGCTCTTATACCGAACCGAGAAGAACCTGAAAATTATTTAGACTTACAACCGGGTTTAAAGCCTTTTCTATCCCAGGTTCCAGGTCAATTCACTTATTCTTTATTGCATGTCATAATGATGGTGAAACATTTAAAATTACCTTGCTTTTTGGCTTAAAATTATTTAGATCATTATAAACACTTTCAAGCACAGCGTTTATAAACAGTAGGTGAGGGCTGATGGGTGAGGGACGCGGATATTCGCGCCTGCGCGAACTGGATAATGAGCACGCATGCGCAAACCGCGGCAGCCCCCTTTATATTCAGTAGCTTTGGAGTTTCACATTCAGTCGTCTCGACATGGGAGCCGCTAACAGTCGTGCTCCCATGTCAAGATGATTTTGCAAAGAACCTATCTGAAGGAACATACCTTCTCCCAGTGTTAACACTAGCAATTTACCCGTGATTTCTTCCGCGTAAATTAAAATTTTTTCTGGTGCGGTTTTCGGTGGAAGATTTCGTATTTTTTTTTTTATATCTATATATAGATTAATTATGTGTGGTTTTTATAAAAAAAACTTCGGATATAAGATATCCAAAATTCTTCAACGTGTATTTTAGAGAAGATTCTCTTATTCTACATAACCGTCGCTAGCCATTGTACAAAACAGCTCCGTTATGTAAAACATCTGGTATACTTCACAAAAATGACCTATTGCGAACACACCGCTCAAGAAGTCTTTCATTTTTTAAATTTGATAGTTTTTGGAATTTCGTGATTAGTCCACTAACCAGTGAGTGAGCGTCGTTGGTCGTGTTGTTGAGTTTAACATTGCATCACCTCGCTCAACTGCCGTCTTCCTTCCAATTCACTAAGTTTTTTTAGTGAATAGGCTAAATAAACGAGCGCGCTTTACCATCAACGATTGCATCACTGCTTACCGTCAGGCTGGATTGCGGTCAAGCACTAGTCTATAATTGTTAAAAAAAATGTTTTTACGGATGTTAAAGACGCTTAATGATGCTGAATTTCACTTACGTCATTGTGATATTTTTGAAGTAAAAACGTTTTTAGCGGCGTTGTGTACGTTTTTATGGTATAATTGTCTCGCATCATCTGATCAAAAATACGTAAGTTGGAGAGTAGACCGCAGGGGCGATGAAGGAGAGGAATCCTTTCTTTGTACCACGTGGCAAACATGTATGCCTGCTCCTGCTGTTTTGTTTAAGCGGCACAGTGTGCTACGCGACTGTGCGTGCACTTTTTGCTGGGTAATAATTAACTAGCAATAGAGCACGTGACTTGATCGAAACTTTGTAAGACAGAAGAAGAGTAGACAGCTGGGGCGATGCTGGAATAAAATCCTCTCTTTCTACCACTTTACGAAAGTGTATGCCAGCTCTTGCCGTTTTGTTTAAGCGGCGCAGGACACTTACGCTAGTATGTGTATTTTTTTTTATGTTACATAAAATATTACGTTTATGTACTATAGTATAGTAATGAATGAATGTTATATTTTACTACATAAATTATAGTACCTTTATACTGATAAATAAAGCAGTTTATGCGAAATTTGACAGCACGGTTAACACAGTGGTTAATTTATTGAAATGCGATGCGATGCGTGCCGCGGGTTCGATTTCCGCACGGAACAAATATTTGTATGATCTACAAGTAGTTGTCCGGGTCTGGTTGTTTGTTTATGTGGGTTTCTATGTTTGTAAACGTAACCACGATACAGAAGAAATTCCTAGTGTGGGGCAAAGTATTTGCAAACGCAAAAAACATATTCCCTAACCACTACAGAAAATTCAATAATGCACAACGTTACTTGCAGAGTGCAACCCTTTGTTTTTCTAGAAAAAAGTTTTTTTTTCTTTTTTTTTTATAAAATTATAAACTAGCGCTTGACCGCAATCCCGCCTGATGGTAAGCAGTGACGCAGTCGTTGATGGTAAGGCGCACTAGTTTATTAAGAGCCTATTCACTCTAGCCTTGAAGACACTTAAATTGTAGTCCGACGGAAACACCGCCGCTGGCAAACTGTTCCAGTCCCTCGATGTACGCGATATAAAAGAGGAGGCAAAACGCTTCGTCCGGATCGTAATGGTGTTAACAACGTAAGGGTGGAAACTCGCCGTACGACGGGTCGTCCGATGGTGGAACGGAGATGGGGGAATTAAATCATGCAGTTCCTTCGCACACTCCCCAAAATGCATCATATAGAAGACCGATAGGCTGGCTACCCTACGCCTGTGCTCTAGGCTTTGGGGACTTCTCATCATTTAAAATTGTCTAAGGGCTTCTGCCAGTTGTCTTCGGCCTTTGGTGTGTCTCTAAAAGGTCCGAAACCTAAGGTCCCGATGACATACCTATGTGAAAGACATTAAAAAAATATTAATCATTGTTTAACACATTTTCAGTTTGATTGTACTATCAGCTTAAGTAGATTCGAAAATACACCTATGATTTTCAATTGGACTTTTTCATTAGCTTTTGAACCCGTGACAACTATGAGCAACATACCCATGAAGAATCTTAAAACTTTCACGGTCGCTAACTTAGATTTTCATTGTGGCATCATTATCGACTTTAGCAACACCGAAAACCTTAAAAAAGCTTGATAAAAAAGTTATCAAAGCACAGGCGTAGAGTAGCCAGCCTTTTGGTGTTCTATAGGATGCATTTTGGGGAGTGTGCGAGGGAATTGCATAATTTAATTCCCCCATCTCCGTTCCACCATCGGAGGACCCGTCGTACGGCGAGTTTCCACCCTTACGTTGTTAACACCACTACGATCCGGACGAAGCGTTTCGCCTCCTCCTTTATACCGCGTACATCGAAGGACTGGAACAATTTGCCAGCGGCGGTGTTTCAGTCGGACTACAATTTGAGTGTCTTTAAAGCTAAAGTGAATAGGCTCTTAATAAACTAGTGCGCTTTACCATCAACGTTTGCATCACTGCTTTCCATTAGGCGGGATTGCGGTCAAGCACTGGTTTATAAATTAATAAAAAAAAAAATCATAGCTGCTATATTGCATTTTCATTATGACTTCTGTATTCATCGTAAGCACCCTCGAAAATCTTTATAACAATACCCATGAGATAATATTTAAAAAATCAGCGAGCCTAGCCGAATTTTAATTTTAAGCACAATTTTCATAGCTAAATTGCCAACCTAGAGAAGATGATGAATGAGAGCAATGTAGGAATAAAATCCAATTTTTTTTTTTTATTAAAATATAAACCAGCGCTTGATCGCAATCCCACCTGATGGTAAGCAGTGATGCGATCGTTGATGGTAAAGCGCGCTAGTTTATTAAGAGCCTATTCACTCTAGCCTTGAAGACACTCAAATTGTAATGTGACGGAAACACCGACGCCGGCAAATTGTTCCAGTCCCTCGATGTACGCGGTATAAAGGAGGAAGCAAAACGCTTCGTCCGGATCGCAGTGGTGTCAACAACGTAAGGGTGGAAACTCGCCGTACGACGGGTCGTCCGATGATGGAACGGAGATGGCGGAATTAAATCATGCAATTCCCTTGCACACTCACCAGAATGCATCCTATAGAAGACCGAAAGGCTGGCTACTCTACGCCTGTGCTCCAGGCTTTGGAGACCGTTTCGAGTTAAGTCTGGGTCACCAATCAGCCTCCTCGCACGCCTCTCCACCGAATCCAAAGTGGCAAGGTGACATTTCGCAGCACCAGCCCAAATGTGGCTGCAGTACTCCACACACGAACGGACCTGTGCTTTGTATAAAATTAGAAGCTGCCCAGGTGTGAAGTACCGCCGGACCTTGGCGATGACGCCTAGTTTTCTGGCAGCCACCCTGGCCTTGGCCTCAATGAACCGCCCAAAGTTAAGGCTCGAGGAAATCTCAACTCCCTAAAGCTGAAGGCGGTCGGTACACTCCAAGGATACATTCTGAAAAGTAGGAGCCAAGGTGAACGGGCTCCTTTTGGCGGTGAAAAAACATGCCTGTTTTGGCGGCATTGAATGCTACAAGATTGGCATTGCCCCATTCGGAGACTGCCTGCAGTGCAGCACTCACACGCTCTACCATGGCCTCTCTTTCGGACCGGATTGTTTCCTTACTAGCCCGAGCTTCCGGCTGGTATCTCTCTACAACTGTGCTGTCATCTGCATACCCATAGATACCGGGCATCAGCAGATCGTTAATATGCAGCAGGAACAGAGTTGCAGAGAGAACAGACCCCTGAGGAACACCGGCATTGGTCGACATGGGCTCAGATGAGCATCCGTCGACAACAACTCGGAGGGACCGTTGATTGAAAATAGTGGCGTGTTGTGTGTATACTAAACACTCCTGTCCACCCCTTTGAATAAATGGAGGCGTCATGTTCTAAATACATCCCATTTCCGCAACTTTTCGCGTAACTGTCCTCTTGCGAAAGTGCATTCGCGGAAATGTTTTTCGACCAATTGTCTATTCGCGCAAAAGTCCACGCACGGAAATGTCTTTTCGCGGAAATTTCGCAGATCTATGTGTTGATAGATCAGTAACTCAATTACGACTTTCTCTTCTATGATTATGATATTATATAGAATATTTTACTGAAGATCTGGTAAGGAACGTTGTATGTCGTACTATCAAATTGGCAGTTTCACATGACCGCTGCAAGTGGCTGGCCGTTTCACAAAACAGCTGCGTTATATAAAACATCTGTAGCGCGTAGCTGTTTTGTGCAACTTTACTAAAATACGTACGTAGTACGGCGGGCACACCGAGGCTGGTAGATTTAATGGTTATTGACATTCCGAAATTAGATCAGTCAATCTATGTGTGATATGTTATTCACTTTTACTGTTATATTATATATTGGTTTAAAAGACGCTTAATGACGCCAAGTGTCACTTATACTCCCCACCATTTTAATAATTTAGCTGTATTGGAAACCTACCAAATATTACAATATAAAAGTAAAATTTGTTTTCTAATAATAATTTTTGGTCAATATTACTTAGTTTGTTGTACAAAAGAATACTATATAAGTATTTTTACTTTTATATAATACTAGCTGACCCGGCGAACTTTGTTCCGCCTTAAAGGCAATAAATATCACATGATCACATTTTTTACTTTTTAAATTAGGAACACTGTAAATAAAAAAAAGAGTATTCCATGATTTTTTTATTTGTCATTTATTTAGTGTAGCACCATGTGAAAGAAATGAATTTCTACTTGTGCTTCGTAAATTGTCTAGCTTATCTAGCTATTGATCTCTGAGATGTCGTGGTGGCCTAGTGGTTAAAACATCAGCCTCTCTTGTATGATTGCGCGGGTTCGATTCCAGGTCAGGCAAGTATCGATGTAACTTTTCTAAAGTGATATGTACTCTCTAAGTACAATATCTAGGACACCAATGACTGAACGTGAAAGAAAAAATCTTGAGCAAACCTGGACTTTATAAGTCTGAAATCGCCACCCCGCATTGAGCAAGCGTGGTGATTACACTCAATCCTTCTCTGCATGAGAGGAGACCTGTCTCCAGCAGTGGGACGATAAAAAGATTGATGATGTCAACGGAACAGTTTCACGGACTGCCGCCTCCCTTTGCTCTTGTGAGTGAGAAGCACGAAGTCGAGTCATAGTAAGGCGGCGCTCTGCACGTGCAATTTCTTGCTCTTCTTCAGTGCTTTCATTCAGAATATTTCGATTTACTCTTGCATTACCGCTTTGTCGAGAAAGATTTGATGGTCTTGGTCACGGCATGATATTTTTATTGATGATAAATGGCACAGCAATACAATATTAGAAATTTTGAAGTTGAAGTTGGCTTTGTGGTTTTTTATTAGAAACTTTAAACCAGCAGAGAGTATTTATATTCTTTGCTTTAAACGATTGCTTCAACCGGTTAGACTTTTTTTTTAAATATGCTCAGCTGTCATTTGTTTTTTGTTATACCATTTTTGGTATATGAATTGCTGACTTACATTTTGAATGAGTTGGACCATGTCTTATGTCACGTCACACGGGAACTACGGGGACGGGTTCTTAACTACCTCCCATCAATATTCAGCTAAATCGGTTCAGCCGTTCTTGAGTTATATATAAATAGTGAATAAGCAACTGAATCGATTCCAATAATTTTTACACCATGTTATATTTTGTCCCAAATACATTTAGAAATTATTACAGTGTAGTTACCGAGTGCGTCACGCAGCTTACGATACATCATCATAGGTATTGTGCGCGCGCAACAGCTGACGCTAGAGGTCAACGCACCGCGCTCGCTCGCGCGCGGATCTTTGACCATATTTATGTTGGGACAACCAAGTAGAATACTCGTAGCAAGCTTATTATAACTTTGTGGTTTTTCATTATATCTTTTTGAAATTTTGTACATAATATTATCAACTTAAAAATACTGGACACGTGTTTCCTACTTTATGGAGGTGCAGGGTACCAGGGTAGCACAAAAGTTTAGGTGAAGTCGAAACAATAAACCTCATTCATTCATCATTATCAAATAATCGTAATACATGAAAGAAGGTTTATTGTGCATATTTTTTGACGTGCAAGGTACCAGGGTAGCATAAAAGTGTAGGAGAAATCGAAACAATAAAAAAGCTCATTCATCTTTTTTTTTTTTTTTTTTTTTTTTTTTTTTTTTTTTTTTTTTTTTTTTTTTTTTTTTTGATGGGAAATCATCAAATGACTTCTCCCGCTCTGGGCGGAGCGGAAGGGTGTGTCAGACTTTTACTGACTAAAACCCACCCGTGTTTCTTCACTTGCCTGTGGGACGGCCAGGATCATTATCAAATCACCATAATACATGAAAGAGGTTTTATTGAGCATAGTTTGTGGACGTACAAAGTACCAGGGTATCACAAAACTGTAGGAGAAGTCGAAACAATAAACATCATTCATTCATCATTATCAAATAATCATAATTACATGAAAGAAGGTTTATTGTGCATATTTTTTGACGTGGAAGGTACCAGGGTATCACAAAACTGTAGGAGAAGTCGAAACAATAAACGTCATTCATTCATCATTATCATACATGAAAGAAGGTTTATTATGCATATTTTTTTGACGTTCAAGGTACCAGAGTAGCATAAAAGCGTGGGAGAAGTCGAAACAAAGAAGCTCATTTATTCCCACAGGAACGACGGGGAGCGGCATAGAAAGTATCCTATGTCCTTCTCCCAGTTCTTAGCTACCTCTTTAGCAATTTTCAGCCAAATTGGTTCAGCCGTTCTTCAGTTATAAATGATGTAACTAACACGACTTTCTTTTATATATATAGATAGATAATATCTTTTTACCTTTTCTAAGTTGTATTGTATTGAGGCTATGTAATTCCATTGTAAATTCTAAATAATATTTGTCTGTTAAATATATGTGTTATTCCACTTAACCTTAACGCTGCTAGAAGGCTGCTAGAAGAAGATTATGACGCGACGAGCAGGGCAAAACAAACAACCAGTGGTTCTCTTAAGCCCTAAATCGATAGATGGTAGAGGAAAGAGGCGTTTGTCCAGCTCTAGAATGAAGAAAATGAACACAACAAAAGTGTTTTACATGATATATTCGTAAATATCATTGTGTATAATGTGAAATAAATTACTAAAATATATCCCAACGGCTATCACTTTCTCCTTGTTTAGGGGCTTTGACATAATCTTCAAAGTTAGATGAAAATTCCTACAGCTAGTATTAACTAGCTGTAGGAATTTGAAGAAATCTGAAATTGGAATTGGAATTGGAATTTGGAGATCTGAAGAAATATATTGATAGATTATTAAATCTATCAATATATTTCTTCAGATCTCTTTTCTGCTGGTCCAACTTAAAGGCTTACTCCTATAACTATTATATTTAAGGAATTACAATCATACATACAACTTAAAGCCATACATAACATATGTCTCGTTTTGAGGAAATAAAGTCATGATTATGATGACCCTTTCCATCTATAGATGTATTGGAGTAGCGCATGTAAATTTAATTTGTTTCTCTCTAGCTCAACCGTTTTAGGCCATCATTTTCTCCCTCACACATAAAGGTTTACTTGTGTTGCTTCTTTAAAATATGCTGTCCTAGTACACATGACCGTAGCGGTGAAGCCTTTCGCTCGTTTCGCAATCGCTACGAACGTCGCGTAGCCGGCCTACGTAGCGTAGCATTGGTACTATCTATAAATTATACAACAAACAAGGCGCTTGGCGCGGCACCTATTCGACTACATGGAGACTATGGAAGTGTTGAATATGTAGTCAACTGGTGAATTAGAACCGTGACAGTCTAGATGGCGCCTCAGTTCAACACCGACGGTACACTGCCTCATTATAAATCAACGCAAACAATTAACGACCCCAACGTTTAGTTCGTGTGTGTGTTTTCATTTAACGGGAAAATAATAAAACGAAAATTTTAAAAAATATTATTTATATATATATGAGGAGCTGGGTTGTGGAGACCTGGTTGAAGAGAGGACCCTGTGACTTCTGAGTTCTTGTGTCTGGTTACCTGCGGATAGATGTCGGAACCGGAAACTTCTGTTGCGCGGCAAAGCTCTTTTGCGGCTGCAGGATTTTGTGTGATGTCTGTATGTTCCGTAGTTCGCATATTGCGACATAGATGGCGTCAAATCATAAGTTGATAACTTAAAAAGCGCGGGACTGCGTTTTTCATACGAATATTATAGCTTACTTTTTCTATATTTGTATATTTAATATAAATAATTGAACAAAGTCTTTTAATCTGAACTTTACACAATGAACATTAATGCTGAATTTCCGTAAGCAAAATAAACGCATTGACGTGAAGTTGCGTGACCTTAGTCAAAATGATTTATTTGTCATTTATTGTCATTTTAGAGTCGCCGGATAAGTTTATCTTCTGACAAACTTCCTTTTTACCGATGAATCATAAAGGACTTTATTACTGTAAGTTTACACCTAAATAACACCTGTTATTGTACACACTTCAGTCTATCTCTCTTTTGGGAAAGAGGGGCGTGAAATTACGTTCATGTCCACCTGTTGAAGGGTTACGCACATGCAAATAAATTCTCCTTCTCCTTTTCACCCTCTCTACAGTTTACTATTACTGTCTCTTTCACCTTTGCAGGTGTGCCATCAATAAGGTCGGTGTGAAGTTAGTGTGCCTACACGGAAGCTAATTATTGTACAGTTTACCCTTTTCATAACATGCTCTCCTAGTACACATGACCGTAGCCCTAAAGCCTTCCGTTCGCTTGACGGCCGCTTTCAATGTCGCTTATCCACGTAGCAACGGAATAAGTTTCAATACTTTTTAACCACTTACTTTTTTGATACGCAGTGGCTACTCCGAAACTTTTCGGCCATCAATCATATATTTTGAATGCATTGTTTATTGCTACTTAAATTTATCAATTCTTTGGTCTATTTCAGTTAGCATACTTTTTTTTCTACAGAATCTCTTTACTTCGAATTCGATCACGTAATGGAACTTAAAGCATAGCCTATTTTTTACCCTTTCAATTAGCCTTTTAACAAAACATGCAAACGCTCTTTACAGACTTTATACTGATAAATGAAAAGTGTTATTATGTAAACCTATATATGTAAAGACTAATACAGGCTACAGAAAATATGTCGAGGAACCTCTATATAACTAAACATATATCTGAATACCTCTTAACGTCTCTATACTCTATTCTCTTCATATCTCTTTATTATTTCAATCCCTAAAAAGTTTCACACTATTTCAGTCTTCCTTATTTGAAGGATTCACTTATGCCTTCATAAATAATATCTGTGTGTAGTCCATGAGCTGCCATGACCGGAGTGGAGATGTTCGTTCTTCTCCTTGACGGCCGCTACGAATGTCCCGTAGTCAGGTAGCAATAATGAGTGCTATTAAGTGTAGCGACACATCTGCGAAACGTACGGCGCCGAAAGTTCGGCTAAATACGCTCGCAGTGTATTTCAAGTACTCTATCGAAATTACGCCGCGTTCGGCGTAGGGCCTAATCTTCCTTCGGGCAGTTTTCTTAGCTAAAACGTATTTAATGTATTTTGCATAGCAAGCGACACATCACGCGGTGGGTTGTGCGACCGAAAGTTCGGCGGGCATAGCTGAACGTTCGGCGTGTGTTGTGCATTGCGCGCGTGGCGGTAGCGAAGAGCGGCAACGTCTTCTAAGCCCTCTATAACAGCTAATATTCTAATTAAATGCATTTTTCTGGGCAATTCAGGTACGTCACAAAATCCGCGCACCATAAAAAATCGACCCAGATTAGATAGACCGACGATGACGAAACGTAACTTTCCGTCGCGTAGCGCGCTGAACAAGACACCGCCTTTTGACCGTTTGGTTTGTCATAACGACTGAATATTGCGACTGACACCTCAGCCGCTGAGCTTTCGGCCTCTTACGTTCCGCAGATGTGTCTACACTAATTTTAACAAAATCTGACTCTTTCTCAATAGTTCAAAACAATTTCCCTACCACAACAGTCTACGCGGTTTACATACACGCTAAGTATAGCAAACTACAAATGACGCTAAAATCGAGTTGGCATGGAAACGAAAACATTAACCTTGTGAAACATGCTCCCCTAGTAACATGAGCGAAGCGACAACAACAGGCTGAAGCAACAAGCTGAAGCCACAGGCATTTGTTTCCGACAAGTGTTGCGTAGCAACGGATCCAGTATTTTTTAACAGATTTTTTATTACATGAAATATGTCAATGATTCAGCGCCCTCGCGGCGCATGCCTTTGACTGTGTTTACAAAAAAACCTATTTAATTTATTTCTTGCCTCTTGACTGGTAATGTGAACTGTTTTAGTTTCTTGAAGACACAGGCTGTAACAACATTAAACTTGTTTAATCGAAGACTTCTGTAAATAGTTTAGTTTTTTGTTCTGTGGTCTCGCTACTTCATTGCTTTGCATGTCTTCTTGTATTTATAAGTTTTTCTAACTATCTGTGCTATATAGCATAAACATTAGGAAGTGGTGATGGGCGGCCGTTTTGTCGTCCAAAAATGGCCGATTTTTAGCCTAATTTTAATAAATAACTTTTGAAACCCTTCTTACGCACGTAGATCCACGCGAGCTACAGTGGCTTTTTCATGGTGTCAGTATTTACAACGTTCAATGGACTAAGGTCAGTTTTTGTACGCCAGAAGAAGATATCTTTATTGGAAGAATGGTTTAGAATTTTCGAACTTTTTATGCACACGAAAATGTATTTCGTATATAAATACGAGTATATAAATAAAAATCACTCAATTTTATTACTAAAATGAAAATTCTTAAAAAGTTCACCCCTACTTGCAGTTATTTTTAGAAAAATATATTATAACATTAGCTTTCAATTCAAATCAATTCATCATCATCATGTCGACGTTAATCTCAGTCGCATCCGCAGCTTTTTTACAGCTTTGGGGTCTGGGGTCCGCTTTACATATTTTAAATTCAAATCAATTAGATATATTTTAAGAGTGTTTATTGTCAATTGTTTACTAATCGACGTAAATAGGATGGTAACAAAGTTTGTCACTCTACATACCTCAAAACTTAATTTATGTCGAAATAAAAATCTGAGAAAAAAAATGACATGTGTTCAGTCCACCTGTTGTTATCATCTGTCCAGAGTCGAAGGATGTACGCGTAGGAATTATCATCTATTTGCTACCTCGCTCTTTCAACAGTTTCAGTTTAATACCGCCATCACCCTCTCTCCCAAAGGCGTACTTGTGTCGTCATAACATTTATATCTGTGTGCAGTCTATATGTTGGCGAGTTAGCTTTCACTGAAAATATTATACCTCTAGAATATGCTCTCCTAGTACAAATGACCGGGACGCTGAAACCTTTGGACGTGTGATGGCTGCAATGATTGTCACATAGACATGGAACTTATACTAACGACTAATTCTCGGTTTTATTTTTGGTTTGGTTTTGTTGACTACATAACGAATTGTACGTAAAAAGTAGTCTATTGGCGAATGCCTCTCTAATTTATTTTTCAATTTAATCCAGTCAGACTTGTGACATAATTTATAACATAGTCAGCCTACACAACATTAGGCTAAGCATTACTTGTACTAACACTATATGGATATGTATGTTTTATTAATCCGAAATATTATTTTTTAAATGAATTTAATTGAATTCAACACGCTGGCCCAATGCGGGTTGATAGATATCACATGTCTTCAATGTTTGACTCTAGGGCATGTTGGTTTCTTCCCGATGTTTTCCTACACCGTTTTGAGAGCAGTCGTGATGAAATAATTTACATAAAGTAAAGCGCTTGATGGGGTGCGCACCTACGACCTACTCGTATATCTCGTCGTGTCAAAGTCGTGGCTGATATCACTGGGCCACCGTTGCTCTCAGAATTCAAACTTGTGTTTATAGTAACTATAAGAAAGCTTTTCTTTTCGCATTGTGGCCACATCATGGCTTTGCATAAATCTCCTAGTGGGCGGCTCACGCGGCCGTTTTTTCAACTGTCATTGGCGAATCCTTTAAAAAAAATGTTTCACAATAATGGCGGATATTATTGTGAAATATTTTTTTTAAAGAATTTCTATAATTTGTTACACGTGTTATTGGCAAAAACGGCACTCTAAAGAAAAGAAAGAAAAAAGAAAAGAAGTTTTTTGTTTTCTTTGACAACGGATCCACGCGGTCTCATTTGAGAAATTTGATAAGTTTGTGACAGTTGTTTATCGCCGAGAGGGGAGTGTAAAGTATTTCCGGATACGAACTTCCTCTTCAAACGTGTACTCCTAGTAACTTGATCGAAACGCCAGCAACAGGCTTGAAACTACAGGCTGAAGCCACAGGCTGATGAAATGAGCATCGACTGTGTGGAGGCTGCACAAGATTTACTGACGATCGCTAACCAAAGTCCTCTAGCAAGTGCGTTTGTCATTACTTGTATTTGTTTTTATTTCGTTTAAATTGTGGGCGATACGATGCTTCTTTTTATTCATTAAAACTTATTTGCTGTCAAATAAAAGTGTTTGTTTTTAGCAAATGATTATAAGTTTTCTTTGCTGTGTGAATTGAGGAGGATGCGCTTCACGCAGATGTAGCGTCATTCATATTCTGTCTGATTCTTTCAACAGTTTTTGTTTTTGCCGCCGTCTGTCTTAAAGGTCTCAATATTACTAATAAAAATCATTAAATGATAAACAAAATATAAATTTATTTTATAATTTTTGCTTGACGGTATCCGAAATATCTAGCCAAATTGATGTGTTTTGTTATCCATAAGAATAAAGTAGCTGGAGATTATTATAAAAAATAAAATATTATTAAATATCAGAAAAACATTTTGCCCAAGTTATTTATTCAAACTTAAACTGACTTTCAAATTGTCTTATTGTTTCGGTAACGGTCACATGGTCAGTTCTGCTTCTTTAAGGGAAGCAGAAGCTAAATATCCCTTAACAGTGCTTTCTATGAGCTATTGCGAGAACATGGAAAATTATCATCCCACCAGTTGTTTGTGGTATTTATTTATGGCTATATTAGATTGGAGATATGGACGTGGCTGACTTATTTCTCATTCTGTCAATTGTTTCAGCCTAACACTGTATCTCTCATTGTGTGTGAGCGAACATGCATCTATCTGTGTATTATCTGTGTCCTTTCATGAAAGCTTTAAGGTGAAATTGTAGCCTCTATATAATGTGCACTCCTAGTACACATGACCGTATCGCACAACCTTCCGCTCGTTTGACGATCTCCATTAATTAATGTTTGGAAAACTTTTGTAGTACAAAAGTTTAGTCTAAAATATTGTTGAAGATTATTGTTTATCGTAATTGTTGTAACTTCTGTCTAATATAAAATTTCAAATATTATCATAAAGGTGAAGTATATATTAAATAGTTATAAGGTTAAAAGGATAAGTGTTTGTTTCTCTTTCGCTGTAAACTTCTACGTTCAGTAGTTTTACGTCGTGATTCGCATACGAGTATTTAGATGAAATATGCATATCAAATGCACTTATAATAAAAAAAAAATAACCTATGTGTTATGATGATTACACATAGGCTATTTTTTTCATTTTACCCTGATATAGTACTACTTCTTAACTTACGCAAACGCTGTTAGCTCAGGACTATTAGGACGATAAAATTATTTCCACACACGTGGATTATAACGTTATCTATCTACTATCTCACTTCCACATCTTTTTCAGCGTACCACTATCTCTTTTTTTACTAAAAATGCTTCTGTAAAAGTGCTGGTGTGCTTTCGTAAAAGCTGTTACTAGATATTCTTCTTTATAACGTGCTCTCCTAGTATAAATGACCGGAGCGCTGAAGCCTTTCCTCGCGTTTCAGGCGTTTGGAGGGTAGGTAGTTTCAGGAGGATGTGTGTGATCAAGTAGTTGTTTGTTAGTTATGTATGTTACTTATCAGTTAGTCTATGTTTGTAGTATTTGAAAAGCGACTTTGTACTTGATGTTTTTAAAAGTCTAAAATGGATTGATTTTTCTACATTAGACATTTTTTCAGCGGAACAAAATTAACGCTTGATAGTTAGATGGAATATTCGATAGAAATGGACTCTATGTAGTATTTATTAGTAGTTGGTAGAGTGTATTAAAAAAACTAAAACACAGTACCTATATTAGAAGGAATTTAGTGGAAAACATACATCAAGCATAACATTGAAAACGAAAAACCGGATTTTGACAGATACAAACGGGACAGAAAGTTAAAAGAAGGTCATTTAATTTTAAATAAAAAGTTTAAAATTTCTTTAAAAAGGAGTTTGCAACAAATGTGTTATATGGAAATCTAGCGGCCCGATACCTACGTGCTTCGCTACGTATAAAGTGAAACAATAAAAACAAAGTTATTGTATCATTAAAATTATTTATTCAAACATAAAATACTTTTTTTCATTACTAGCAATTTAAAAAAAAAGACGTGTGGCACTCGGGGACTGCCGCGGTAAAGCTATTGCATAGCATTTTGTATCAATTTATGCAATTATAATTATTTATTTATTTTATTTATGCAGTATTTCTTTTTCTTTGATATTAATTCAAGTTACACTTTTTGAGCGTGGTGACCGATAAGAAAACAAATTTTTCTTTTATTAAATAAATAAAAAGTTAATATTATTTAAAATATTTTTATTATTTTACAATACATGTGGGTTTTATTACTTTACAGCACCTGTTGGTTATTCAGGAATATTTATCATTGAAACTATAGGTTTATGATAACTGAAATAAGAAACATAAGTTTGCGACTTAATATCCTCTAAATACCTAGAAAATACCGCGTCAATGGTGGTCCCATATTTTGTTGTGGACTCTTGTGGATCATTATTCATTTTCAAATTCAATGTTTTTGATAGAAAAGTTGTCAACCGCTCTGATTTTTTATCAGCGAAGTTAATGTTGAAATCGCCAGCCAAGATAAGTGGAAATTTATTACTATTTGTACCAAGTATTTTCGAGCCTTCTTCAGTGTACTCCAGTAAAGTGCGATGAATAAAATGCTGTACCTCGTCCAATTTTGGATTCGGAGAAATGTAAATTGCTACCATAACTATTTGTAGGCCATTTCTAAGTTTGCATAAGCACGCACAAATATCTCCAACAACTGAGCGCCTAACATTAACATCGCTAACGTGTGCAATATTTATTTCAATATTCGGAGTCATAATATTAGTAATATCATTTTTATTTTGGTAAATAGCTAGAGCTACCCCACCTTTTGAAACAGTATCTCGTTTGAACTGAACAATACAATTAAAATTAGGTATTTCAATTGGATTATCATGCGTCATGCAAGTTTCGGTAAGAAGTAACACATTTGTTTGTCTCGTAACTGAATCTTGTAAATCGTATTTATGACTATTTAGACTTTGGCAGTTGAAAGTCATTATTGAAATGCCATTTCTATTACTAATGAAATCTAATACACTTTGAGCAATCGTCTGAACACTATTTAAAGACAGTCTTTTGAATTCTTGCAACAATTGAAAAAACGGCCGCGTGAGCACTTTTTACTCTATAAAATCACGCGCTTTTATTTAGTAAACAACACTATAAATAATTTAAAAGTCCAATGAAAAATTAGCGTGACATTCATCTTAGCTTTTCCGTTAAAAAAAAGCTATTTTATAAAAACACTACTAAATTAATTTGAATAAAAGTACTTAATAATTAATTATATGAAAAGTTTTTAAGGTAGCCATGACAACGTCGATGACGTCAATACCATATCTCTATAGAAGACCTATTTCAGAGAGATAATTAATCGCAAGTTTAGCACATCGCGACTATCAGTAACATGGCAAGTGTGTAGAACTGAGTTCGCGCCCTGCAATATGCATGCTCTTTTTGAAAATCTATAAATTGTTTTCAAAAGATGTAGTCGCACGCACACAAACATACCGTGCCGAAGACTGCCGAACTGAAACGACGTTAGACGATGGGGAGCGTGAGGTTTTTTCGTTACGGAATTTCTGGATTCGGTCCCCGCGCTCAAGGCCCGCGATAGAAGCTATGCAATAGCTTAAAATACAAAATATTTAGATTATTAAAAAAACGACTCTCGAACAGGCAACATAAAATTGACGAACCGCTTTTCTGTTCATACTTCACATAAACCATCTACTAATTATTCAAAACAAAGCCTGAACATTTGGTTTGGATATGTGAGTCCGGTCTCAAGTTATAAAATTACAAAGAAAGTGCCATTGATTTTTATATATAGGTATAGATGAGATGATAACCCACCGTTCATTAAATTCATGTTACAGAAAATGTGATAAATGAAGAACCGCTCAACCGATCCGGTTCAAAATACACATAAACCCTACTAATTAGTCAAAACAAAGCCTAAACATTTGGTTTGGATAGGCGAGTCCATTCCTGAGTTATAAAATTACAAAGAAAGTGGCATTGAGTTTTATATATGTACTATAGTGATATAACATGCAAAATGTTTCTATTATTATATCTGGCGTTTGATTATAAAAGATAAATTTTAAGTTGTATTTTTTTATTACCCCCTTCTTTTCGATTTAACCTCAAAACCAGCCATTTCGGTACATGTTTGTGGCAGCAGACGGCGCGTAGCGTCTCCACGCGAACGAAGTCGCGGGCGCCCGCTAGTTATGTATAAAGTCGTCTCCAGCATCCACAAAAAGTTCAAAGCGGGACTATCATGGTATGGGCTGGTTTCATATGGGAGTGCAAATCATTTACGATTTAGCAAAGTGTCGAGCGTATTTTCATGTCCACGTTTCGCTGAGTCTAGCCTCATAGACTGACCTCGACCGTGGCGCCAAAGACCTGCGCACTCGGCTGAAAACTTACTAGGCGAGCATAAATCGAAGGGAATGCTGGAAACAGCAAAAGCTAACAACATATTTCTGAACTATTCAATGCCAAGTACGGTTTTAGAAAACTGCAGAGACGATGGAAGTCATAAGAATGCATAGGTTCATTCCAAGTTTACTAGTTATTTTACTAATGTAACAAGATCAAGTTTTGTTATCACGCCTTATACGTAGCCTGGAGTACAGGAAAAGAGTAGCCAGTCTATCGGTGTTCTATAGGATTCATTTCGGAAAGCGTGCAAGGGAATTGCAGGATTTAATTCCCCATCTCCCTTCCACCATCGGACGACCCGTTGTACGGCGAGTTGCCACCCTTACGTTGTTGACACCAAAACAACCCGAACGAAGTATTTCTTTCGTCTCGTCTTTTATACCACGTACATCGAGGCACTGGAACAATTTGCAAGCGGCGGTGTTTCCGTCAGACTACAATTATTTAAGTGTCGTCAAGGCTAGAGTGAATAGGCTCTTGATAAACTAGTGCGCTTTGCCATCAACGATTGCATCACTACTTACCTCAGGCGAGATTGCAGTCAAGCACTAGTTTAAAATTTATTTTAAAAAAAGTACGTAAAACAGGTAATTTGTATTATTATGTATTAAAAAAAATATACAGAAACATAACAAAAACTTCAATAGGTTTCTTGTCTGACGTTGAAAAATTATATTAATGTCCACATGAATTAAAAGAGAAACAACCATTTACAAACTACTAACAGGAAACTTCGTCCAAATAATCTAAAGTTATTGTAAGAAAACATGAAAAAAAAATCAACGCAAACAATCGATAACAGATAATATAAAATCACAGGAAATGAGGATGTGTGAAATTTACAGTTATTCCGAAAAAAAAAACTAACGGTTCATATTATATGCATGAATACTAAAATATAATTGACTAAATTGACTATAATTAACACAGGCAGTCCATAATAACATTATTACTTATTCATATTTCACTTAGCACTAATTACAATAATTATTTATTTAAAGCAATTGAAAGTAAGATCGAAGAACTACGAAAGTTTTTAAAATTACGAGTATTCTCCCTCTTGTCTATGTTCCCCTAGTACTTTTCGGCTGAGTATTCGATTCTTCGGCTGCAACCGCCGAGTTGCTACGAACGACGCGAGACGACCGAACTCATCTAACTGAAACTTGATACTGGGCATTGTAACCTAAAAATAAATAAATACTGTTTGCTGAAGCTGACTGACTGAAGGAGCTTTGCTGTCTGTGTGTTGTTTGCGCGTTATCATCACTTTGATACACTGTGGCCCTTGAAAATTTATTTTAGCCGTCGTATCTTTGGATACTTACTACATTATTTATGTATGAATAATTTATTAATTCCAAAACGAAAATATAAAAGATAATTTGTCAAATAAATAATATTTAAAACTGTCATTTAAAATAAAGTATCGAATATTTTATGTAATTATCTTCTCTTCATCTAAAGAATTACAGAGACGTCTTACTTTGCTAAAAGTACGTAATATAGTTTGTATCCACCACGCTACGAAATTATCTAGACGCTACGAAAGACGTAGCCGGTAAAATCTTTCGTAGCAGAGTGCCACAAAGTGCTACGTGACGAATGACCGGTGACGTTCCAGTGGCGCCAGGGTTCAATTTTTCGACACAGGGCAGCAGGATAGCATGAGATTTCAAGCGGTGTTATTCAGAAGCCATCACGTTGGTTTAATTTCTTTCTCGCTCACTCAACCACATTCACTGATTCAATAGCCTTTTCTCTCTTGGTATCTGTGGCAAAGCTTCGCATGTGTGTTACTTAATATTAGTATGTTTAAAAGGCATATATATCTGTGATCTTATCAGTCCTAAAAATATATTGTTTAAAATAAATATGTGGCCAATAATTCATTATTAGAAGCACTACTAACAACATTCCACTAAAGTTGTTTTTTTTTTTTCGATTAAGGCGGATCTCTTAGAAACCGTAGCTAACTTGATTTAACTTTTTCGACAAAGTGAACTCCAGTGTTATTAGAATTTACGCCACCCGAATGAACTCAGTAGTATTACTGTAGCTCGCGGTACCCCCGCGAGCAATTATTAGAAATATTTTTTGACAGATTACGATTGAGCGTTCTTAAAATTAGGAATGAGATTTTTTCCTCTTATTTAAACGGGTCTCTTTTAAACCGTTTATTTTAGATTGACACGTAATGCGTAGCAGCTAAAATTACGTAGCAATGAGTAATGTTGATCATGCTTTTCGTGGCTACTGTGAAGCTTTTCAAAGTGTTTTTCATTCATGAGACCTTAGTCTGTTTTATTCTCCATGGACAAGCTTTCCACTGTATGGTAACGTCATGTCTGATATCAAAGCACTTGTCTACGAATATCGTAGCGCCGCGCCGTAGCACCGTAGCACTGTCTACGATCGAGGATCAGTTTTGCTAATAATTCAATCGATATTATTTATAATAAAACTGTATTTCAGAATAAAACTGCATCCAGAACTTCAAAAGTATTTTAATTATATTTATTTAAAAATATTTCTTTCTTGGGACCCAACCATCAGTATGTAAAAATAGTCCAATCTGTCTGGTTGTGTATAGCGTTAATATATTATAAAACAATCAGTGAAAAAGGCCATAATTATATGTATAAAACATACTTACATAATTATATATTCATATAAAATAATGTTTTTTCTGCTTTGCAGATTTTATTGATAATCCAAAAATAACATGATTTAAAATGTTATGGAAACCACTAGAAAAGCTTCAGTTTGTCACATAGCCATGTTTTGTTTACTATTTTGCTTGAAATTTTCAGGAATACATGTACAGCTTTCATTGCTTATACAAGCCTAGTATTTTTTTATTGGAACACCGAAACGTCCATGTCAACGGACACGTCATGTGCAACGTTAACAAGTGTCACGCGACTACGAAGCCTCAATACGCCTGAAATACCACCTGTTGCAGCTTATGTTACCCTAGTCCATTTTCCCGCTATACTGAATCATCCCGCAACGATTACGTCATTGCCACGACGTCACTACACGTCCAATACACCACCAACTCGCTTCCTACTGCGATTAGCGATTAAAAACGTCTATTTCTCGCCATTTACTAGGGTCGGGAGAAAATATTGTGAAAATGTTATGAAATATAACATTATTCTTACTTATTTGTGTTCATTCCTGCAAGTAGAATTAAGCATTACTTTCAAGGAATAGTAGATTTATTTATTAACCCTAGGTCGAAAGTCTCAACCAATTCCCGAGGAATTTAGACCCTGAAGTCCGAGTGGGAATTGATTCTTTTACCCGTGTTGACACTCTACTTTTTATGTCCAATTTGAGGAAAATTTGAACTAGTGGTTTATTTAAACTATTTTTTCAAATTTCGTCACAAATTAGTATCCTTCCAATTTATGTCGATTTTTTAAACTCGAGGCATAATTGTTGCGGTTTATTCTACACAAAGACGTTTACGCTAAGTTCACACTAGCAGTTTAGAAACTGACACGGCCGCTGATATATTAGTTACTTATTTTTTTACATAGAACTTTTCACAGCTGATTGCAATTCTATGTATTTTCAAAGGATAGTTCTTAATGCTGAGATAGTCACTAAGTCGTCAAAACTTAGCGTTAAAGTTGAAGGTTGTGTGTCAGAGCTAATTTTGGATGAGTGTTGACCTGTGGTGTAGTGCAAAATAATCAGAACAGCGCCTATCAGTAATGTAATGTTTTTTCTGACCTGCAAAAATAATTGCGATTAGGTGTGAGTACCTATAATATAGTACAATTCATTTGACCATCTAAAAAAATAGGAAGTTTAAGCTTAATTTAGTTTTTACAATAACTATTTGGTCGTGACAAATATTTAAGAATTAGTAATAATTTAATATATGCCAAAAAAACAAAAAAAAAAAGAAGATATTAGTGAACTTTCATGCGACCTATTGCATTTTATGCCATCCTAGTACCCTTTCCCGATGAATTGAAACTTCCGTATCGGAAACGTCACTCGTACAGATCAAGCTTGGGACTGAGCTGCTCGCTCTGTTAAGCATTGTTATTAAGCAATATGCGTAATAATAACGTAAATTATTGTAAACATTTTCATTTTTAATGTCTGGACTTGAAAAAAAACACGATGATACCTGAGTTTGTTTCGGCTATTTCTTCCCCGAGGTAGTCAGTTAGGCAATGCCGGCTTAAATTAATAGCGTGAAAACGTCACTGCAAGTCATAGCGTGAAAACTGTGACACGTTATAAATTTTTAAATTTTCTATTGTTGCTAATTTTATGCCAATTGATGTAATGTATGTAGTGTAATAATATATACGAGAAAGAAACGTAATGGACAAATAAAGTTTGATTAAAGATACGTATTATTATTAAAGTGAAAACATGTTTAACATCGTAGTTTGAAAGTCGATGAAAGGAAAAACGACGGAAAAAGAGGCAATAACTTTGAACGTGGGACAAATGTTGTCTTAGGAAGCATTATATAAGGTTTCTTATGTTCATGGTTTTCTTTGTGCTCTGTGTACCGCCTCCCCCCCTGTACTCGTATTTCCAAGGCATAAAACTAGCTTTTTTTTTTTTAATTATTATAAACTAACGCTTGACCGCAATCCCGCCTGATGGTAAGCAGTGATGCGATCGTTGATGGTAAAGCGCGCTAGTTTATTAAGAGCCTATTCACTCAGAAAAACCGAGCGAATAGGAGGGAAGACGGCTGTTGAGCGAGGTGATGCAATGTTAAACCCAACAACACGACCAACGATCCAAAAGGAGATTGATCTGAAGAACCTCCACCACCAAACTCCCAACACAACAACATTAGGCGCATCGTACCCGGCACACATCGCAACACAACTGTTCAGACCCGTCCTCCGTACGGCTTCACCAGACATCATGCCGGAACACGACAAATCGCTTGGCGGCAAGGCTTTGTCTGGTGGGTGGTAACTTCTGCCGGCGGTCGATGGTATGGCCTACCACCGCTTGAGGGAATTCGCTTGAACTTAAGCGAAGTACATACATATATTATTGTGTTGATATGTATATTGAAACAAAAATTTTAAAGGTTTCACTTCCACCACATTTGAATTGTACTCAAGTTATCTTCTTTCAAATTTTGAGTATTTTATTAAAAGAAAAAAAATCCCTACGAACTTCTAAACTTGTTTCGTGTTGAAGTTTGAAACAAAGGTATATTAATTGAAGCTTAGCTTAGCTTACAGGAAAATTTCTTTTTCCCGAGGAACTGAACCTCGACCTCACGCAACAAACACGTCATGACGTCATTATCAACGTCATACAACAAGAGACAGACAACTTTCGCCCTTTCTTCCATCATAAAGCAAGCCTGCTGTAGTTTACAATTATGTTATCCTAGTACCAACCACTGGTTGGCAGTCTTCCCGCAATTCACGTCACTGTCAATCGCTCTGTCGTCATACCATAGGTAAACGAAAACAACGCCACCTATCGTAAGCAATTTTAAGCCATTGGGTACAGAAGATTAAACGCACAACTTAAATGGTTAGGCCAGAAATAAACAGATGGCAGCACTTAATCATCATGTTCCTAGACTTTTCTCAATTATGTTGTTGGGGTCTGTTTTCAGTATAACTAATGATCATTATAATTCATTTTCTTGTTTTTTTAGTAAAATTATTTATAACTTGCGCTTGACCGCAATCTCGCCTGATGGTAAACAGTGACACAGTCGTCCATTTCACTCTACCGTTGAAGACACTCAAATTGTAGTCCGACGGAAACATCCCGCTGGCAAACTGTTCCAGTCCCTCGATGAACGGTATAAAGGAGGAGGCGGAACGCTACGTCCGGATCGAAGTGGTGTTAACAACGTAAGGGTGGAAAACTTGCCGTACGACGGGTTGTCCGATAGTGGAACGGAGATGGGGGAAATAAATCATGCAATTCCTTCTCTTTCTATTATAAACTGCCTTATATTACAATATAATATTATTTCCATGTTCTGCAATAGTAAGTACTGCACCTACCGGAGTTTATTAGGTACACTTGCATAGAACATAATATAGGGATTGGTGTCTCCTCATGATTTAAAATTGTCTAAAAGGTCTCTACGGATTGGCTAAGACTATTTTTTTTTTAAATTCGTATTGAAACTTTCATTAAAGAGGGTTACAATAGTTAAGTCACTAAGAAGCACGTGCCGTCATAGCTCTATCATGTTGTTAAAAGCTTCGTAGCAGGTCTTTATATTTTATGCTTTCCTAGTACTCATGACTCGACATGGAAGTCTTTTACGAAAGAGATGTCGCTGCCTAACGCGGTTCCTCCGTAGCTACAATTCGTGTCAATTTTTAATACAATTCTGACAATTCAAAAGTGCCTGTAACTGGTTTATTTGAAATAAATGCTTTGATTTGATTTGATTTGAATAAATACTTGTGAGATAATGGCGCTGATTCTCTTGTTCACAAACTAACCAAATTTTAAGTGCATTTATTCTTTCTATTTCATTAGAAAATCATAGAAGATAGATAAATAACATTTTAATTTAATCCTGTCCAATTTAGCTATTCCATAGACAGGTTAGAAGCGATTAATTTTTTTTTTAATAATTCTAAACTAGCGCTTGACCGCAGTCCCCCAGTGACCGCAGCTGCGCATGGAGGGTTCCGGAATTGGTCTTTTAAGAGGAACTGGCACCGCCCCTAGGTGCAGATAGTGATCACCGGGGTGGTTTTAGTGAGGTAAAAATCCCTCACTACCCGACCTTATTCCTCGGGGATCGGGTGCCTTTTGAAGGTTTCCCCCCGAAAATAAAAAAAAAGTGCGGTGACTGAATTCACCGCAAGCCCATTAATAAGAACAATCATAAAATCTAACTTACTGTAGACTAGTTAGTCCCTACATAATAAATATACTAGCTGATCCGGCAAACGTTGTTTTGCCATATAAATAAAAAAAAATAGGGGTGGACTACCCCTAACATTTAGAGGGATGAAAAATAGATGTTGGCCGATTCTCATAGATACCGGATAAGCACAAAAAAAAAAATCATCAAAATCGGTCGAGCCGTTTCGGAGGAGTTTAAGTTCGAACACCGTGACACGAGAATTTTATATATTAGATAAAGTAACGATCTGAAACTAATGTTGGGACCACCCGAACTACACCCGAATGACAAGTCCGTAATTCAAATACAAATTATGAATTCTCCACAAAAATAGAGGACGGATCTGAGCAGTTGTGTTGCATTGTGTACCGGGTACGATGCGCCAAATGTTGTTGTGTCGGGAGTTTGGTCGTGGAGAGTCTCCAGATCAATCTCCCTCTGGGTTAAACATTGCATCACCTCGCTCAACTGCCGTCTTCCTTCCTATTCACTCAGTTTTTTGAGTGAATGGGCTTATTAAACTAACGCACTTTACCATCAACGATTGCATCACTGCTTACCATCAGACAGGATTGCGATCAAGCACTAGTTTATAATCATAAAAAAAATCTGATTATTTATTAATTGCAATATTAGTCGCACTTTTTCGCCGTACATACCTCTTGAGTATTTGTTATTTAAGAAATGAATTTTCAATAATGTTTATTTTCGTCCGTCCATGACAAATGCATAGTGCTCATTGAAAGGTGGAGTCGGTGGCAGCTGCCTGGTGCACATAGATGTCCTATATACACTCACCCGCATTCACAAAGAACGTCTCGCACAGCCGATAAGCACTGCATCGCATTTAATTCGCGTGTCACCGCTCCATAATAGGGGAGTTGACTAAAAAAGGAATTAGTCCGTCAATCAGATTTCCTAAAAAAACAAAGAGACATATTTTTTTCTTTTTTCATATAAACAAAAAATGAAAACGATACAGTGCTTTGAAAACTTGTGTGACGCCACTCCTTGCTACACTTTTTAGCAACGAGTTACGTCACCAGCCCCTCCTAGTACTCCTGATATTTGATGCCTTTTATGGTTGTAAATTTTAATTGATTTGATAAAACAAAATATACGTATCCAATATTTTTCTATAATCTAAACATCCCTATTGCGTTTACTATGAACCGTCTACCTAGGACGTAACGTAAGAGTCGTAATATCCCTCCGTCACCCCCATGATGGAGTAAGTCCATAAAACACAACGGCACGCGCTACGTTATCGTAGCACCATCCGTACTCGTATTTAGTTACAAACAACCGTATACTTTTAAGCTATTGCATAGCTTCTATCGCGGGCCTTGAGCGCGGGGACCGAATCCAGAAATTCCGTAACGAAAAAACCTCACGCCCCCCACTCCGACGGGCACGGAGGTGTGGCTTGAAGGCCGTACATCGTCTAACGTCGTTTCAGTTCGGCAGTCTTCGGCGTTGTGTGCGTAATAAAAAAAAAAAGTAATAATAATAAAACAATAATAATAATTAATTTTATAATAATAATTGGTAATAAAACACACATGTATTGTAAAATAATAAAAATATTTTAAATAATATTAACTTTTTATTTATTTAATAAAAGAAAAATTTGTTTTCTTATCGGTCACCGCGCTCAAAAAGTGTAACTTGAATTAATATCAAAGAAAAAGAAATTCTACATAAATAAAATAAATAAATAATTATAATTGCATAAATTGATATAAAATGCTATGCAATAGCTTTACCGCGGCAGTCCCCGAGTGCCACACGTCTTTTTTTATATATTTACTCATTATAGGTTTGTTTGTTTTGTACCATTAAGCCAGAAATGGTTTATATTGGTACTCACATTCGCTATAACAACTCTTAAGACAGCATAACATATTTTGTATTAATTATTAATGTACCCACACCATTTTTTTATAATAATCCCTACTTATACACACTGTTTACCACCAAACGTGCTTGTTTCCAAGGAGATACAATTCAACCTCATAGATATCATGAAACCCTAGTACCAATGGCCGAAGCATGGCATGAGCCACGGCCAAAGGATTTAAAATAAATGTTCAGTGCGGCGCCATCTATTCGAACATGGATAAACTAATTACGTAAGGAACCTTTTAAATAAGCTTTTGGGAAAATGTTCGAGAGTTTCTAACTTTTGCCGCTATGAGCCCCAAACATTAGCAGACAAGTTTTCGTAGTTAGTTAATCTAACTATTATACAGTATGTTAAGAAAACCCTGTCCGACCCGTGAAGGTGTTGTTAAGTATCGATAACTGATTCTACTAATGCATACAAAACCGGGCTAAATTAAAAAAAAATCCCCCTAAAAAAATTAATATTATTTCGCAAAAAGAGGTAACTTAATAAATCTGCGTTATCCACCCTTCCCGCGCGGCGGCGGAGGCGGCGGGCGGCAGGGCACGTGGCACGTGGTCGCATCGCTATTCGCTCATAAAAATACCGGTGTTGTCACTTTTTAAAAATTACCAAATTTCGGGGAAGTTGGAATTAATTCGCGGGAAAAAAAGATTATTTCAAAATTCATTTGTATTGGCTATGATGATTACGTAAAATTTTATATTATATTTGGTCATGTGTTTACCTAACCTTTATTATCCTTATGGGTCAGACAGGGTTTTCTTAACATACTGTATAGGTACTAGTAAAATTGTCATCATCATTATTTAAGCGGTAAGACGTCCACTGCTGTATTTAGGCAATAATAAAATTATGATTAATTTTAAAGAATGAATTAAAATATATACTAAACATTTGGTAAACCGGATTTGAGAGAGAAACAGCGCGTGTAACTCGATTCAGTAACATTCAATTCAATAAACTAATTATTGTATAACAACACATTCATTTTTTTTTTAATTTTTTACTTAGCTGATCAATGTAAAATTAAAAATACAAATATATTTTTTTTTATTCAAAGCATTTATTCTCTATTGGATTACTCCAATTACAGGTACTCTTGAATTGTCAAATGCTCATTCCAAATCATATTATTTATCTATGGAAAAGAACAGGCGAGAAACTCCATAGACACTCTTTTGAATCATTTTTTTTTTTAATAGTTGTATCTTCTTCTTCTTCTTCAGCCTATAGAGGGCTACTGCTGAATAAAGGCCTCCTCCATGGCTTTCCACAATGGCTGGTCTTGCGCTGCCCGCATCCATCGGCTTTCCGCGACCTTCACCGGGTCATCGGTCCACCTTGTTGGGGGCCTTCCTACGCTGCGTCTTCCGATACGTAGCCGCCACTCCAGAACCTTACTACTCCATCGACCATCGGTATTACGAGCAATGTGCCCCGCCCACCGCCACAATTTTAGCTATTTGAAGAGCTACGTCTGCAACTTTGGTTCATCTATCTACGGATCTCCTCATTTCTGATTTGATCCCGCAGAGAAACTCCGATTATTCATGTTCAAATAAGCCATATCAAAACGATGGAAAAAAAAAAATTGGTTGTCTGTAGAACTCCGTCTACTGCCGATATTTGAACGTGACAACGTCTATTCGCTCTAGGGGTGGGGGTAAAGTAGGCGTGGACTCCGTGTGGCGTCAGATTCGGCCGTTACGGTGTTTTCGAGAATGACTCCTCCGTACCAATTTAATAGACATTGTCACGTCAACTCCTACAGTTTTGTGATACCCTGGTACTTTGCACGTCCACAAACTATGCACAATAAAACCTCTTTCATGTATTATGGTGATTTGATAATGATGAATGAGCTTTTTTATTGTTTCGATTTCTCCTACACTTTTATGCTACCCTGGTACCTTGCACGTCAAAAAAAGTAGGTGTGGACTCCGTGTGGCGTCAGATTCGGCCGTTACGGTGTTTTCGAGAATGACTCCTCTGTACCAATTTAATAGACGTTGTCACGTCAAAAAATAGAAAGATGTGGACGTTAAAAGCGTCTGTTACAGATAACATAAAAATAATTTAGAAATTAAAATAAGCCGTGGCAGCCAAGAGATTGATTACCTACCTAAAAAGCCACCATTGACAGACCTGTTAACGAACATGACGTGTGGATCAACACCTATCAGCTCAATCACTTTGATGGGAACTTAATGATCCAACAACACCCACGATAATAGATCTAATGTTTTTGCAGTAATTTTAAAGAAGATTTTGAATTAGTCGTTACTGTACTTGCGGAAATATTCTTGACAGTTTGATTGACAGTGAATGTTATGAAAATAATGTCATAGAATTATCAATGCTGAAAACCTCCCGACATTTTTTTAATAACGAGTAAGTAATTCCCAATTAAGTGATTGGAATTTTCTTCTATCTAATTATTATCTAAAAAATATGTTAGCAAAAATATTTCTTCTAAATATGTATTTAACAGTTACTTATAACGTTGCCATAACGACAAACTAAGCCTCTATAAGCTCATACCTCCCTGGTATCTTTGCACGAAGCTAGGACAACTTTCAGAGCGCCATCTACGAATAGTATCTTAAACTGATATGTAAATTAATTATTTGTTTACATTAAGCCTGGAGCCTAATTACCCTGGTAACACACTAAAACTATCAGTTGGAGTAATTTTGAAGCATATTGCTAATAAATTGCTTATTAAGTTCGAAAAATGTCTCTGCTCAAAAATGTGAATATACACACATCAAAAGTGTCTAGGGATCAACATATATTTTTGCAATAACTTTTCTCCTGATTGATATTAATTAAAATTTTCTTTAAGGATTCATAAAAAATAAAGTGTTTTCGTTTGTCACAGTAACGATAAACCAAGTCACCTTTGCATTAATAAAGAAATTTGCCATTTTCCTAATAAAGGGATATTTGACATGTGAACCACTAACACAAAAGTTCGAAAAAAAGACTGAAATAACAGTTTTCTCTAAAATTTTATTGGGTAACTTAAACAATTAATAATCCGTGTTTCTACCGCGAACACTAACAACACAATAACATCGGTTTGGCATACTCAAAATGAATTCATCCAAATCACGCTGTGGAATGGCCGCCCATGTTCGTTGCAACAACAAAAAAAGGTCTTCTTGCGACTGGATACCCTCCATATTCGGCAGAGCTCTTCTCTGTAGCATATCCCATGCATGCTCAATCGGGTTCAAGTCTGGCGACTGAGCAGGCCAGGGCAGGACATTGATGTTAGCTGCAGCGAGAGTCTGTCTTACAACTCTTGCGGTGTGCGGTCGTGCATTATCATGCATTAACTGAAATAAGGGACCGATTTGCACTTGTAGAGGAACGATGACGTCTGATACAATTGTCTCAGCATAAATTTGAGCGTTGAGGTTGCCTCTGATCCAAATCAACTCAGTTCTTCCGCCGATCCAAATACCCGCCCATACCATGATGGTTCCACCACTATAAGGATGGACTTCCTGGCAAGATTTTAATCGCTGTTGGCGTCCAGGGGTTCTCCAGTGTCGTATACGTCTTGTATCCGGTCTCATACCAAAACGAGACTCATCAGAAAAGCACACGAAACGCCATTGTTCTTCTGCCCAATTTCTGTGTTCAAGAGCCCATTGATATCGAATCCTACGATTGTGCATTGCTATAGGTGGTACCCGTAGCGGTCTTCGGGAATGAAGGTTCACTTCATGCAAGTGGTTTCTGACTGTATGGTCGCTAATTAAGTTCCCTGAAGAGTGATGAAGCCTCACGGCTAACATCATGGCGGTTATTGTTGGAGCTCTTCGAGTTAAGATTTGAATGTATCGGTCTTGTCTCCGTGTGGTGCAGCGATACCGTCATCCATGGCGCTCAGCCACGGTACCAGTGCTCCGGTAACGTGTCCAAAGTCGACTGATAACACTCTGACTTGTATTCAGAGCTAAAGCCACAGTACGTTGCCGGGAACCAGCTTCTATCATTCCCACGGCTCTGAGCATTTCTTCCCTGCTTAAATGACGTCGCCGCTCCATAATAACGTTGGTTTCAATCAGTATTAGGGAAACAGTAGCACTAATAATGTCTTCAATGCGTTGTATGTTTTTATAGGGAAAATATTAACAGCTGATTTTCATCTTTTACTCGAATTTGATTCACAGTTCCTGATTCAAATTATGAAATGCACCAAAAAGGATCCATATAAATTTATAAAATCATAAATTTATTACAAAGCCACATCTCAATCTCAAGAAATCCGCATAAAAATGCTTGATCCCTAGACACTTTTGATGTATGTAGCAATAAATGTTGTTAATGTTAAATTGTCCACACGCTATGTTTTGTACAAGGTTTTAAGTTTGCCAAGCATTTGATAGAATTAAAACGTTCCAATTTTGAACGTCGAGACGGTGCACTCTTGACCAAATTTGTAAGTTTAAATTTCATTACAGTTTATATTGAAATTATGAAAGCTTAATTTTTCGTAGGCACAGAAGTTCAGAGTACGTGTAACGGAGTACGTTTCGCTATAGTTTCTGTTTTTTATGCGACCCTAGTATGTTTGGAGCGCAGAACACGTCGTTCACGATCGTCGCTATGAAAACACGTCAGGGAACGGCGCGCTACGTGCTACGTGTTTCGTAGCGCCATCTATAAGAAAGCAAAGTCTATAGTTGCTACGAATATTCAATCCTCTACTTGATACTTGAAAAATCAGTGGCGTGAAATGGTATTTGACCAATTTCAATCAAAGAAACTTGCTTTTGGGTATATTTGAATTTTCGATGTATGAATTTTTTAGCTTTAACATAACAATGACATTGATTCAGTTAGATATTACATCAAAGGAGAGAAAATTTCACTGACTTTTCATCCATAATTATAAAGTAATGCAAGCAATATAAGCAATCATAAAAAACCCATTTTGTGAATGTACGTTTAGGGAATAGTAGTATGAAGAAACACGCCATCTGCACTAAAACAGATGTACTAACGAAGTTTACAACATTCAAGTAACTAACTTCACTTTGGGGATAAGAGAGCTTGCGATTACATGGTGCGAGATATAGTAATCGTATAAAAGCTGTGCATTATTACCATTTGCCCAGCTTTTTCCATGCTATGTTGTGGTCGGCTTCCAGTCTAACCGCATGCAGTTAAGTACCAGTATTTTATTTGGAGCGACAGCCCGTCTGACCTTCACAGTCTCGGTGATTGGTGAACATTGGCTGCTGGAAAAAGTTACCATAGCCTCCAAGCAACTCGTCGTGTTCGTGATGTCTGGTGAAGCCGTACGGAGGATGGGTCTGAGCAGTTGTGTTGCTATGTGTGCCGGGTACGACGCGCAAAATGTTGTTGTGCTGGTAGTTTGGTCTTGGAGGGTCTCCAGATCAATCTCCCACTGGCGCAGCGTTGTTGAGTTTAACATTGCATCACCTCGTTCAACTGCCGTCTTTCTTTCAATTCACTCAGGTTTCTTTCAGTGAATAGACTCTTAATAAATTAGCTTGCTTTACCATCAACGATTGCATCACTGCTTACCATCAGGTGGGATTGCGGTCTTCTAACTGCCCAAAACGGCAGTCAAAGATCCATGAATAACAGCCGGGCCAACAACTTTACTTACTTTCCGAGACACGGAGGGATCTCGGCATTCAAAGATGGTCACTTATTCACAGAACAACTGCAGCTAGCCACATCGATCGACCCGAGAGACTGTTATCAATTAGCTACATCTACCAATTACACGGAGCTCGCGTTGTAAATTACACTAGAGAGCAAAATAAAATACTAATATTTAGTTTGTGGTACCGGGCTTAGAATAGTGCCTACCCATATCCTCCCGTGGGTGTCGTAAGAGGTGACTAAGGGAACTTTCGCCAGGGAAGCGGGCAGCAGCGCTTCTCCTGTGGAATATCAAATTACTGCGATCCCCAATCCGCCTGCCAAACGTGGGGATTATGACAAATCCCCTCCTCAACTTGGGGAAGGCCTTTGTCCAGTAGTACACATCTCTAGGCTGAAGAAGATTCAGCCATCATACTTGAGAATAAGAATAGCTAGGATCCATTGATCATAGGATATTATTGTTATTGGAACTGACTAAAAACACCACATAACTATTTAGTAACTGGATATCAACTTCATTCCAGAGATTATGGTGTATGATGTGGATTTTGTTGCAAACGTAATTGAAAACAATGTTATAATTTATTTTACCTTAAGCTACTTTTGTGTACGCTATGTACAGCTTTCATTTATTTAACAAAAACCTTTTATTTTCCAGCAAAAGAATTTTTCTTTTGCGTTTCTGAGCAAATCCTCAAACATTTGTAAGATTGTCTATCATGCTCAATAACTGACAAAAGCTCTTTTACCACAAATTCCGAGAACAAGGAAAATCAGTTATTATTTATAATATTTACCTTTACCAATGTATATTCATTATATTATATATAAGCATTGGAATTTATGCGTCTTACATTTTTCATCTATAAAGCCACCAACGACGTATGTAATAAAGATAGGCAGGAGCTTTTTCTTAGTTTAGGCAGTATGTATTATGTGAACTTATCTAAAATATGTTAAGAAAACCCCGTCCGACCCATAATGATAATAAAGGTTAGGTAAACACATGACCAAATAAGATATGAAATTTTACATAATCATCATAGCAATAACACTAATGAATAAATTATAACTTCCTCAAAATTTGGTTATTTTAAAAATAGTGACAACACCATTTTTTGACGGTATTATGTATTATGATTGAGCGATGTGACCGCGTGCTGCATGACCTGCCCCCCTTCGCCCACGCATGTACTGCCTACCGCACATGTATTAAATTGCCTCGTTTTGCGAAATAATATTTATTTGGGGGGGGGGGGGGGAATCCCAGTGATATTCAATGTCCAAGACTAATTAATGAATGAAAATGTTGAGAAATTATGGTATTTTTGACAGATTAAAACAGACATTAAACTGTGTAAGTTTCCCCTCAGACTTCTGTCAGACTAAATATCGAACATTTTTATTACGAGAATTAGGTTTTGGTTCCAAACCAATAAAAACAGCTAAAGTTAATGTTGAAGTTCAACGACACCGGCGGTGCAGTGGTTGAGTTATCGACTACTGCGCTGAGGATCGCGGATACCCTAACGAAACAAATTTTTGTATGGCCTCCTGAAAGTTGTTCCGGATCTGGCAGTTTGTGTATATGACATTAAATTGAGATCATCACCCTAAATCTAGATCTCACTAAACTTAAAAGGCGAAAAGGCACTCATGCATGCGAAATAGTTCAATGCCGTTCTATGTTTGCCAGCAGACAGTATGCAGCGACTAGTTCTCGATTCTATGATAAAATTCAAAAATGTATACCTATCTACTCCTTGACTAAACGGGAAGTTAAACTGAAACTTACAGATTGGTTGTAGAAGTTAACGTACGACGAAACCGAGAATCTTATTAATATTGTCTCTTAAGTATCATTCCAATACTGTATTTTATTTAAGGTGTATTTGTTTTTGTATTATTATTATTTTCTATTTGCATTATCTGTATTTGTGTTCATATAAGTACTTGCACGTCACCTTATACCATTTGTGTGTCATGCCATGAGGAACCCTGGCTCCTAAAATACAGGCTTTTGACCTAGTTTAGGAGGCATCAGTTCGCCTTTTATAGTGAGTTCCTGTACAGACGTTTTTGATCTTGTGTACTTATGTGTGTTTTTAAAGTGTACTAATAAATTATTATTATTAAATATGTGTAAACTCACCCACTATACAGGAGTGATTACTAGTATGGGCAACATTTCAAAAAATGATTGTAAACGCACTCTCGATACAGGTGTAACACCTTTATTGATGTGACAACGTCTTATAAATTGGTTTGCCGGGTGACACTTCAAGGAACTGCGTTACGCTCCGCTCACGTTATGCGCTCACAATGAGAGCGAGTGAGAGGCACGCATCCCTTCCACTCGGGCATGGTTAGCCCGCCTAAGAGCGAGAGAGACCGACATAAAAAGTGAAAGGCATGCGTCCCTTCCACTCGAGCACAGTTAGCCCGCCTAAGAGCGAGAGAGACAGAGCGAGAGCGCGAGAGAGAGAGAGAGAGAGAGAGATAGGGGCATACACACCAGACACCACTCAAAGTCGTTGTCACGTAAAACTTTTGCCCCTATACCGACTTTACAGGCAACCATTTTTTTTTTTTTGTTCGAGGTGGGAAATCTTCAAATGACTTCTCCCACTATAGGCGGAGCGAAAGGGCGGGTCAGATTTTACTGACTAAAACCAAAGCATGTTCCTCCAGTTGCCTATAGGCCTAGATCACGGTTTCTGAGGCGAGTAACACCTAGGTATTACTTCTGTATCGAAAGTGTGTTTAATTTGTGTTTTGATTTTGGTAGTTAATTTTTTGGTGTGGAGCAACGTTACAAAAAAATATCTATATAAGTAGCAATCCATTATATAACAGTATATTTATATTTTGAGTAAATAATAAATTTAATAATTTATTATTCCCAATACATACAAGGAAAATTTTCTCAGAGGAAACTGATCTGTCTTCGTCGAATATTTGAGTTGATTGATTGGAAGTATAGTTAGTTTTATATTTATTTCATACTGAAAAGCTCATTTTTATTATAAATAAATAAATAAGATTGTGAAGTTTCTATAGTTTAGTTTAGTTGTTCCCCGTGTGGTATAGAGCTTAGTACTAACCCATATCCTACCCTGGGTGTCGTAAGAGGCGACTAAGAGAAACCTCACCAGGGAAGCGGGCAGCAGCGCTTCTATGGAATAACAAATTACTGCGATCCCAACACGCCTGCCAAGCGTGGGTATTATGGCGAACCCCTCCAATGTAGGAAACCTTGAAGAGGTCTTTGTCCAGCTGTGGACGTTTAGTTGGACAAAGTTAAAAATAGATGTGGCGGAAGTATCTAACGACCCCATGACCAGCGGCATAGTTGTAAGATGGTACACTAGGTTGGTTTTTAGACAGTATGAGTCAGCGGGTGGTGACCTGCTTAACGGTGGCGGATATTCAAGAGGATTTCCCACTCTGATTTTTTTTTTTTTATAAATTATAAGCTAGCGCTTGACCGCAATCCCGCCTGATGGTAAGCAGTGATGCGATCCTTGTTAGTAAAGCTCGCTAGTTTATTAAGAGCCTATTCACTCTAGCCTTGAAGACACTTAAATTGCAGTGTGACGGAAACACCGCCGCTGACAAATTGTTCCAGTCCCTCGATGTACGCAATATAAAAAAGGAAGCGAAACGTAGTGGGAAAAAAGAGATTAGTTAGCTCTATGACTGGATTTTAATAGTGATTTCTTCCGACAATAAACCTGCTAGACACACAGACTTTACAGTTATCACGAGAATAGAATAGAATAGAATACTCTTTATTATGTACATTATATAGATTACATAACATAAATAAAAATATTTTACAAAGGGTGACACAATGGGCGGTATTATCGCTAAAAGCGATCTTTTACAGACAACCTTTGACTTTGAGCACATTGGAGTACATTATAGGCTGATCTATACTTAATATGTAAAGCTGAAGAGTTTATTTGTTTGTTTGAAAGCGCTAATCTCAGGAAACTACTGGTCCGATTCATGGCTTATAACGTCACGCTGGGAGCAATAGGAGTGGAGCATAACTAACTCCATGCGAATGAAATCGCTGGCCGCCGCTAGTTATGTATATCCCTTCATTGGTGTGGTTGTTAAAACTTTCGGACTATTGACGTCCCGTAGCGACACGAATAAGCTAGCTGGTACCAACATCTTAACGTGATTTTCATGGCACGAAGCAATCTTAGAACGTAAAGATTGTCATGTATCCACGGAACAACTAAGACTCTAGAATTAAAAAAAATAAAAAACAATTACGTTTAATCCACTGAACTTGTACGTCAATAACATTGTAAACGTACTTTATCAAGTATGAACCCTCTGCCGCAACAGAGGTAATAAAAGGGTCTGGTTGTAACAAACAACAATTTTTGAGGACATGCGACCAATTCACCGTGAATCCCAGGGGTCTGATATATCGGTTGTTGGCCTATTAAAGTTCTGATAAGCGAATTTATATTGATATTTGATGTCTAGTGAAGCCGTACGGAGGACGGGTCTGAGCAGTTGTGTTGCGATGTGTGCCGGGTATGTTGCGCCTAATGTTGTTGTGTTGGGAGTTTGGGGTCGAGGAGGCTCTTCAGATCAATCTCCCTTAGGCGCAGCATCGTTGGTCGTGTTGTTGGGTTTAACATTGCATCACCTCGCTCAACTGCCGTCTTCCTTCCTATTCGCTCAGTTTTTCTGAGTGAATAGGCTCTTAATAAACTATCGCGCTTTACCATCATCGATCGCATCACTGCTTACCATCAGACGGGATTGTGGTCAAGCGCTAGTTTATAATTATTAAAAAAAAAAAAGATTAGGCGTTTTACTTTGGCCAGTAGGGTAATACCATTGCCACCCTTTTGCCACTGATAAGTGGCAATAGGTGGCAATAGCCTTTTTTTCTTCCCACTGCTGGGCACAGGTCTCCTCTCATACAGAGAAGGATTGAGTGTAATCACCACGCTTGCTCAATGCGGGATAGCGATTTCTGTCTTCCAGGTTTCCTCAAGATGTTTTCCTTCACCTTCAGTCAAAAACTAATACATTAATACCACAAAATAGTGTTCAGCAGTTGTTTAAGATGACATTGTTATATGTTTATGCATTTTGATGTAACACTGACTTTAGACACACGTTGCTCAAGTGTTTAAGTTTTTGTAGTAAAAACTGTTTAAGTAACTCAATCAATGTTAACAGGTATGGCGGCGCTGATTTTGATGAAAGACCATAAATAAAATTTAAAAAAAAAAAACTCCAAGTAAATAGTACCAACTAGATTATATTGAAGTCAAATTGTATTAAACCAAACTCAAAACGCTAGTAATAGGTATATCTTTGTATTTTGAAAGTATAATAACATTGACTTATTCATAAATATGTACTTGGAGGTCAATGTACTGTTCAATGTACAACAACAAACTTATCAGATAGAAAGTTATGAAGTCGTGACTGGAGAACATAAATTAAAGGACGTAGGTACTTTGGGAAGGACCTGATTCGAGCTAAAAATTACAAGGAAGAATTACTTGACTTACAAGGAGATTACTAATGAGGCATCTTAGATAGTAACAACTACATTAAAGAAGGAACACATCGATTTTACATACTTACCCCCTTCTTCCTATAAGGTAGGATGAAGCTACAGAACGTCATTTGCTCCAATCCTTGCATACTGCTTTCGTTTCTTGTTTGTTTTTTTTTGTTTTATTTTTTATTTATAAACTAGTACTTGATGGCAATCCCGTTTAATAGCAAGCAGTGATGCAATCGTTGATGGCAAAGCGCGTTATTAAGAGCATATTTACTCAAAAAACTAGCGTGAACAGGAAGGAAGACGATAGTTTAGCGATATGATGCAATGTTATAACCAACAACACGACCAACGATGCTGCGCCAGAGGGAGATTGATCTAGAATCCCTCCATAACCAAACTCCAGACACAAAAACATTTGGTGCATCGTACCCGGTACACATCGCAACACAACTGCTCAGACCCGTCCTCCATACCGCTTCACCAGACATCATGCCATAACAAGACGAATCGTTTCTTGTCGGCAAGACTTTGTCTGGTGGATGATAACTTCTGCCGGCAGCCGATGTTAGCGTTGGGAACTATACCTGCGCTAGAGGGTATCACTTTTTCCTACTTAACACTACATTTTTCAATATAATATAATTTGCAAATACATTTTTAGATTAATATTTACAATGTAATGATAGTTTTTGACAGTTTATCTGCATGATCGAATCAGAAATGAGGAGATCCGCAGAAGAACCAAAGTCAGGCAATGGGCGGGGCACATTGCTAGTTATTGGCAGTAAGGTTCTGGAGTTGCGGCCACGTACTGGAAGACGCAGCGTATTGAGGCCCTCAACAAGGTCGAGAAGCCCAACCTGGTGAAGGTCGCGGGAAGTCGATAGATGCGGGCATCACAAGACCGGTCATCGTGGAAAGCCTTGGAGGTGGCCCTTGTCCAGCAGTGGACATCTAAGAAGAAAAAGAAGAAGACAGATAATAAGTGTGACTATATGCATCTAGTTAATCTTCTTTTTTTTTTGTTGTTTTGTATGTATTTATAATATTTTTTTAATTTTGAATACGTATGCAACACCGATATCTCCATTGTATGTCCAGAATAATTTACTGTACATTTTGAGATTGCCTGAAAACGCTTAGCCCGCCCGTTCTATATTCTGAGATTTGTGTTTAAATATATTTATCTTATGTGTTAATCCTGATTATAAAGTATTTTCTAGCGTGAAGATGTAACAAACATACAGTACACACACACTCATAAACTTTCTCCTTTATAATGTAAGTATGAAGTGTGATAACACCTAAAAGTTTTAATCAGTTATTCGCCAAAATACGCAAATCTCTCTTTGAATATCTAATCACGCTGCCTCCAAACTTCAGCTTCAGATTTATTATTTATTGAAGCCAATAATTGTTTTTATTACTAATTATAAATTTATAAACAAAGCCATTAAAACTTTCGGTTTGGACTGAACTCTTTGTTTTAACCTATACTAATATATAAAGCTGATCAGTTTGTTTGTTTGTTTGAACGCGCTAATCCCAAGAACTACTGTTCCGATTTGAAAAAATATTTTTGCGTTGGATAGCCCATTAATCCAGGAAAGCTTAGGGCTATATAACATTACGCTACGACCAATAGGAGCGGAATATAAAAAAATATATAAACCTACCCGGACGAAACCGCGGGCCGTAGCTAGTGTTCTTATATAACTGGCGGCGTCACAATCACAACGTAAACAGCACGTGCATGGGGTCACGTGGTGTCATTACCCCACTTCCTCGCTGCGAGGCGCGTCGCGTCGTAGCTCACTGTGTCGTAGGTCGCTACGTCGTCGGTCGCTACGTCGTCGGTCGCTACGTCGTCGATTGTTACCACGCTTTAAATACTAGCGCTTTATTGCGCTCTTTGAATATCTAATCATGCTGCCTCCAAACTTCAGCTAAAGGATTTATTATTTATTGAAGCCAATAATTGTTTTTATTACTAATTATAAATTTATAAACAAAGCCATTCATTCACACAGCCAACAAAGTCACCTGATGTAATTCCCCCACCTCCTCGCTGCGAGGCGCGTCGCGTCGTAGCTCGCTATGTCGTAGGTCGCTACGTCGTAACGCGCTGCGTCGTTACCACACTATAAATACTAGCGCAATAAACGGTCCACACAGCGACAGAATGGCATTCTGACTACAGTAGTTAGCCGGTGTTTGTGTGCTGCGCATGAGATGGACTCAGTTTATGAACGAAAACGTCATGGGTACATATTACAGGACTGCACAGAGGGGAATTAACCTCACTGCGTACCGTGACAGTACTTTCTTATTTTTAGCTTGATGTCTGATCTAATGTGTTACTTGATATCATTATTTACTTGATATATCATTGGTACTGATTTAACTACCTTCTAAGACGCTTTTCGTATAAAGATATTAAATAAGAGCGTTTGTGTTAAACTAACCAATTAAGATGAAATATATTCTAATATCTTACTGTTAAAGACTATTTTATTTTTACCATATATTTGATCCTATTCATAAAATAATGGAAAGATGAAATGTTACAACAGATTAATTCAATGTTAACTTCTCTTTTTTTCAGGTAAGCACAAAAAAGAAGACAGCAGTTCAAGCAAAAAGGTCTAATGATGTCTAATTTTAGAACAACTATGTAGAATTGTAGTGTAGTAATGCACGTACTTTCAATGCTAACCAAAATTTTAGAGAATTTATTCTTCAAAGGCGTCAATCGAGTGTTGCAGTCTTTTCTTAAATAATGCAACACTGATTGTATAATCAACCGAGTAATCTTACCATGATAAGTTAAGCAAAGTTAACTTAGAGTGAGTTGTCACTGGTGTTCTATTCTATACTCTTTTCATTTGTGGTAAAAGAAGCCGATGTAAGGAAAGAAAGAAAGGAAGGAAATTTATGGCAAGTGAAGCCCATGCCGACTAAGGATAGGTAGGCCATAACATCGGCTGCCGACATAAGTCTTGAAATCAAGCGATTTGTCGTGTTCCGGCATGACGTATGGTGAAGCCGATTCCCGCACGGAACAAATATTTGTATATCCTGGGGGGAAGTGGTTCCGGGTCTGCCTCTGTATGTGAATTTAAATCTTTGTAAAAGCACCCACGATACCTAACTTGAACCGTTTACGCAGTTCACGCAATGGACACCCTCAAAGTTGATTGTGTTTCTTCGTTTTTTCTACTGATTCTTCGTTCCTATTGGTCGCAGGTTTATGTTACATAACAACCCTAAAGCCTTCCTCGATATGAATATATCCAACACAAAAGTATTTATTAATTCAAACCCGTAGTTCCAAAGATTAGCGTGCTGAAACAAACTTTTAGCTTTATCTTCTACTAGGACTCTAGTGCCTGCGACTTCATTCGTGAAGAATTAGTTAATCATCAACCTTTTTATCGTCCCACTGTTGGGCACAAGTCTCCTCTCATACAGAGAAGGATTGAGCGTAATCACCACGCTTGCTCATTGCGGGTTGGCGATTTCAGACTTAAAGCCAGGTTTCCTCAATATGTTTTCCTTCATCTTCAGTCATTGGTGGCCAAGATATACTCAGAAAGTACATATAACTTTAGAAAAGTTACATTGGTACTTGCCTGACCTGGAATCGAACCCGCGCACTCATACTTGTGAGGCTGGTGTTTTAACCACTAGGCCATAACGACTTGAAGAAGTAGTTAAATGAACATTTTATTTTAACCCCAAAAGAGTGGATCTCTATAGATACAATATTACACTTCTAGATCATAATATACAGCTTATTTTTTTGATATGCTCCACTCCTATTAGCCACAGCGTGATATTATATAATCTTAAGCCTTCCTGTATTAATGGGCTATCCAATGCAAAAAGAATTTTTCAAATCGGAACAGTCCCTCTTCTGTCGTCTGTCATTTTTGCTGAACTGGAACCTTTTTGGTGCAGCCGCGAGGCGCACACTTTGCTGCTATTTTTATCGGTGTTTTTACTTTCTATTTTGTTTTCTTTTTAATTTAGTTGCTACCTGATGTTGGTTTATTCTGGATGTATTGTGTGTCTTTAAGTCTGTGCTCAATAAATGTATTTTCTTACTTTCTTGCTTCTTTCTTCTATTACACAAAATTATCCTGCCACAGTGTTTGTTCTCGAATTCCTCCAAAACGGCTGAACTGATTTAAATGAAATTTCGTTTATACATTCCTTAGGCATGAGAATAGGTGTTTATATTATATTTGAATGTATATTACTACCACTTATGCGGGTGAAACCACAGGGCGCAGCTAGTATAAGTATAGATCTTATGCGTCATGTTTACCGCAAATAAACGTATTTTCTTTCTTTCAAATAAACAGTCAAGAAATAAGTTTCATTTAATCAAATCAAATCAAATCACTTATTTCAAATAAAGCAGTTACAGGTACTTTTGAATTGTCAGAAGGTCGGTCAGGTGAAGCTAGTCGCCCATTCCAAAGAGTAGGTACCTATGGAGAAGAAGGGGCAAGAAACTCCATGGACACTCTTTTGAATGATCAAGCTATGAAGCAAGCAAGCTGTTAAGCATCATCATCATTTCAGCCGAAAGACGTCCACTGCTGGATGTAGGCCTCCCCCAGGGATCTCCAAGGGCCTGCCCTCACGTCTTCCGGTGCTTGGTAGCCACTCGAGAACCCGTCGGCTCCATCAGGCATCGGTCCTATGGGCAATGTGCCCGGCCCACTAAATTAATTAATTAATGTGTTATTAATTATCAAAAATTAATTTACATTAATTTAACTTGCCATCGTGCCTATAACTGGATACATTTACCATCTAGGAATAGTATCTATACCACAGTTCTAGTAAAACCTGTTCCTGTTCTATATAAATGAAATAAGGTATGTTTCGGCACAAGCTTGTGAAATTGACAAGATAAATATAAACAAGTTCAGACACTTTATCCGGGATCATATCCCGCGGGATCTTTCGTATTAACGCAGACTGTTTTTCTTCGTTGTACCCCGGGGTTAACAGGCAAGTGATGGACCAAAGGGATTTTATATAAGAATCATGAATTAAATATTTATTTACTATCCCATATAAGTAATTTATAGGCAATAAATAGCGTCTTTAACCGTCATATCAGGCCATAAAAAAGTTGACGATAAATCTGTATGACGTCTAAAAATTTTAGATAGGTACAGCGTTTCCATTTAACCATTATTCTAATAGAAATGTAAGAGTAAACTTGTTATTCTACTCAAAGAAAACGATTAAAAGACGACGAGGATTATCTTTCCTCTATATTGTAAGAATTTGTTTATTTTATACATACTAATATATTTCAATATTATATATTTATTTGAGTATAGCTATATCATTATTTTTAGTTCATATTTGTAGGTATATTTAATAATATACTTGATGGGGTTTATTCATGAAATGTGATTACAGTTGAGTGACGTTAAAAAATGTATGGTTAAACAATCACTAATCACTTGTTAAGTGTAAGTAACGTTTATAAAGAAACTAGGATTAAAGTCTTTATAAATTTTTGAAATTTATTTATGAGTTAATTTTAGGATTTTTTACAGATTCATGTCTATACTAGTAATCTAACGCAGTATTCAACAGGTTCGAGTATAGCTGCTAAAAAATAATCCCCTCTATTCATAAACGTTGCTTAAAGTCAACTAGTGATTATTGACTGTTTACGCATACCTTTTTTAAGTTTTAACGTCACTTAAGAGGGGACTCTAATGCCGAGGAATTTTGAAAATTGCCGTCGCGCTGCTTCCAACCTCCACCGGTAAAGTCCGACAAGGACAGTTGAAGTCAAGCTGATTTTTCCTACAAACACGTTGACTAAAAGACGTTTAGAATTCCTCACACAGATTCACAACAGATCTCAATTATTATTTTTATATCAAAATTTAGAAGAAAAGTATGCTTCTATTATTTTTTTTTATGTCAAAAACTTATTATGTTTGTCTAATAGTCATCCGAACATCACGGTAGAAATGGGTTACTTTTGCGATTTTGAAGTATCGTATGTCCTTTATTTACTAAGCTTTGGAAAAAATCAAATAATAGGAGCACGTATCATCACGGTGTAAAAATTGTAGAGAAAAAAAATAGCTGTAAAAGCATTATCCACGAAGAAAACAGCGAAATACGTTTATATGGAGAAAGCACCACTAGAGTTTCCTCTTAACTTTAATCATCCTTTATGAACAAACATCATTAAGGTTAAGTTATGTAATAAACTCAATTATTTTTTTGCCAGATGTGCCAATTTATAACTATGAGAGCGATATGTCTACAAAAGTCATTCCCTGACAATTTCAACACCAACTTCTAAGTTAGAACACTTTGAAGTTGGTTAATGCCTTAATTATTTGTACTTCCCAACGGGTGAGAAATGTGAACAGACTTGAGACAGTTTGTTTATACGTGATAAAAAACAATCTACCGTGAAGTCTGAGCTTTGAGAATTGGCCTGCTAAATTATGCAGACTGACTTTGATTATGAGTTTGTTTATAACTACCTACTTACTACACTTACTTACATAAGGCGGGACGTCCTCAGGTTAAGTGGGGCCACAAACTTGGCAGGATGGCTGGTAGCTGCTAGATTAAAGTTGACCAAAATCGAATTGAATGGCATGCAAAAGAAGAGATAATGGACTGCTATGAGCTGATGATTATTATATTGACCTACGTGTTGCAGAAAACTGACTGAACGGAGAATTTTATAAAATTCATTCATGCAAATTCATTCGCTTAATATTAAACCTTTTTGATGCTCATTCTTATTCTACAATAAAATCTCTGCTTCTATCTAGAAAGAGAGTATCTTTTGTTACATCTGCCAATGAAAGTCCCATCATATTTGGTTCAACGGTTTCGGAGATTAGACGGAACACACAGAGACACAAACATGCCTTAAATAAAATTTAAAATTACCAACAGACACTAAAATTTTATAGTTTTGTAAATGAATCGGATTATAACTGACCAACTTCTACTATGCAGAGAAAAGGTCGTAAGTCGCGGCTGACACCACTAGACCATAAATGCCGCTAGGCTACCTTTGCTCTCCGCCAGGCGCTTCACTTTGTATAAAATATTTCATCACCACTGCTCTCAAAAAAAGGTGAAGGAAAACATCCTGAGGTAACCAGCATGTCTTAGAGGCATGACTCTGAAGACATGTGACATCTACCAATACCTAATGGCCTCGCGTGGTAGGAGGCAGGTATCCTAGGAATAGGGATATTATATACTGATTATTCTCATGTATGTTATGCAAGTAAAGCCAAGTGTTGGTTACTAAAATTAAATTTTCTATAGTAGCTATTCTTTTTAGATTTTGAGCAGAAAATAACTTAAAACCATCTACTGCCATGAGCGTTCTAATTTCGTTCGTATTATTTCCTCATTATAAATTCTTATTCCATGCAATACAAAAGCGTGTTTAAATAATGTCAAATGAAAATTCACGAATACGCGGAAGAAACTTATTAAAGAGCTTATTGAGGCCTTTATTAGTAAGATAAATACTGCTATGGAGTAAGCAAGCCGAAATTTTGCTGTCCCTTAAACCTAAACTTTCGGCGGTCCATTGAGTCCGAAGCAAAGATGTCTGCTAGGAAATTTAGTGTTCTTGCAAATTTCCTGCAATACTTCAAACTGGGGCAGCTTCTAATGTTATACAAAGCGCAGGTCCATTTGTGTGTGTAGTACCGCAGCCTCATACGGGCTGATGCTGCAAAATACCACCTGGGAACTTTGGACTCAATGAAGAGGATTTGGTTAGTAATAATCTTCAAACCCTGGAGCACAAGCGTAGAGTAGCCAGCCTTCATCATTCATCACCATCATTATCAACCTTTTATTGTCCCACTGCTGGGCACAGGTCTCCTCTCATACAGAGAAAAAAATGAAAAATATTTTATTTAAAAACTAAGTTGGTACAAACAAAATTGAGGTTGACCTCTCCTTTTAAGTTTGAAGGAAGGATTGAGAAGGATTGAGCGTAATCACCACGCTTGCTCAATGCGGGTTGGCGATTTCAGACTTAAAGTCCAGGTTTCCTCAAGATGTTTTCCTTCACCTTCAGTCATTGGTGTCCAAGATATACTTAGAAAGTACATATAACTTTAGAAAAGTTACATTGGTACTTGCCTGACCTGGAATCGAACCCGCGCACTCATACTTGAGAGGCTAGTGTTTTAACCACTAGGCCACCACGACTTGCAGCCTTCGGTATTCTATAAAATGTATTTTGGAAACTGTTCCATTATAGGAAGATGCAGCATACGGCAAATATCCACCCTTACCTTGTTGACACGGCTATGTTTTGGAGTAAGCGTTTCGCCTCGTATTTTATACCGCGTACAATGAAAGACTGCGGCACTCTTTCGTGGCATCTGATTACAGTTTGAATATCTTCAAGGCTAGAGTGAAAAGACTTTAAATAAACTAATGCGGTTTATCATCAACGATTTTACTCCTTGCCACCAGGCAGGTTCACATTCAAGTACAAAAAACACGTTGGTTATTTTTGATACGGAGTTGGTTAATTTACAAAACCTGTGGTCAGAATTATAACAATATTTCAGTTGAAACCGCCATCTAACACAACACGTATAGCGCGTAGCGAACACACATCACATGAGAGTTACATGACATATTGCTTATTATGAAGGATATCCCGCTGTTATAATAAGCTGACTTTAAGAGAATAGAAGCAGTGGATGGGGTAATAATAGACAGGGATAGCCAGATAGTATGTAATTGGGACAAATACTGAAAAATGTGGAAGTCTGCCTACTCCCACGTTTTAACAGTATTTGTACACACTTACTTAATTTTGACAATACATAACAATATTCAATGCGTTATTTATGACATTGACCTGACATTTTTTTTTTAACAATGGTATGGATCCTTTTTTTTGTGGATGGGAAATCAATTAGAGGTCATTTGATTATTTCCCATCCGTAAAAAATGCCCGCTCAAGGCCCGCTTTGGGATGAGCGGAAGGGTTTTGGATACTTTTATTGACTAAAACCTACCCTTGTTCCTTCAGTTGCCTGTGCGCCGGGGGCCACGGTATCACTTCCGTAACACCAATGCCTCGATGTTCCTCTAAATCAATTCATATAGTTATTAATAGTGTGTTACTTAATCAAGGGTATTGATACAAATTTCATAAGTGGCAATATATTATTGAGTTCGGCATGTATTCCGTGGTTCAGCCTGCCTATTCTACATACGTGTTATAAAAACGAACTCGCAAAAACTCCCACTTTTAAAAAAAGGAAAATGACAGAAATAGAATTAAAATCTTGTCTCTTGTATAAATGCCTACACCAAAAATTTCCCTAACTCTCAGGACCTTATTATGTTTTATTAAATAAAATTTCATTTGGTTACGTTGCCAAGTCGCTCGATACACCCTCTTTCCATGAAAGTGACCAACAGAATGCCATCGATTGTGGTCGAATTAAAATTCGAATTAATATTCTGAATTTAATTTACTTTACGAAGATTGCTCTTTACTAATGTAAAGAGCAATCTTCGTAAATTCTTTCATTGTGGAGTAAGCATAATCAAGCCTATTTTTTTATAATTATAAACTAGTGACTAGACACTTAAATTATAGTTAGACGGAAACACCGCTACTGGTAAATAGTTCCAGTTTCTCGATGTATGTGGTATAAAAGACGAGGCGAAACGCTTCGTCCGGATCGTAGTGGTGTCATCAACGTATGGGTGGATCGCTCCGGTTATCGCAACCAGGTGCTGGGCACGCCACAATAGCGGCGGTAAGTCCCCTCTTTGAGGAGTGGCTAGAGAGGCGCCATGGCGCCCTCACCATCCATCTGACATAAGTCCTCGCCGGACACGGTTGTTTCGTAAGGTTCCTGTTCCGGATAAGGTGGGATACGCCAGGGTGTCACCACTGTCTGGATTGCCCTGAGGATACGATGAAGCATTCGGTGGAGGTCTGGCCGACTTGAGTAGAGCACCGCCGTGTCCTCGTGCCGGCGATGGGCGGCGATCTTTCGCGTCCGACCCTGATTCAGGCCATGTTCCGGATCGAGAGTGCATGGCAGGCCATCAACTCCTTCTGCGAAGCATGATGCTGGTAAAGGAGGAGGCGGAACGCATGAGGCAACGGGAATCAGAGCGCCCTCACGCCACTAGCCGCCGCAGGAGACGCCCTGGTCGGGAGGCAACATCGAACTCTCAGCCACCGTAGGCGGTTGTTTGCGGGCGGTGAGCAGTGGACAGCTCGCCGCCCGGTGAGAACCGGGCCCTAGTCGACAGCGCGTTGTGTTTGATGAGCGCCTCAAAGAGATGTCAGCACATCATGATAGGGTCCACGAAGACCGATGCCTCCTGGGTCAGGGTTGCGGGTTGGTTAAAAAAGTAACCGTGGCCCTGGCGCATAAGCAAGTGAAGAAACATGGGTGGCTTTTAGTTAGTAAAAGTCTGATACGCCCGCCCAGATCGGGAGAGGTCATTTGACGATTTGCCATCCCAAACAAAAAAAACAGGATGGATACTCGCCGTACGACGGGTCGTCCAATGATGGAGGAACGAAGATGGGGGAATGGAATTAAATCAAGTAAGTTATGACACAGCCTTACTGTCTTTGAGAAGTAACGTGAGATAAGCCACTACGCGAGCACTGTGGGGGTTGGTGCATGTCGAATGTCGATGACCATGAATGTGGCTGTGTTGTAATGTAATGAACATATTCAGACTTATTTGCATTCACTCTGGTGGGTTAGAATAAACATTCCATTACTTTTAGATACTGTTCTGATTATTTTCCACGACACCAGGATCCTTTACTTAACCATAACCGGCTCATAGAAACAGCCCTTAATTTGAAGGTTAAGATTCGATGGCTTAGTGTTTTCTTGTCGTTATTAATTTACAGAATGATATCGATTAATTAATTCTTGGACATTGACCTCACTATGCTTATGTCGATTTGAGCAGTGGCGGTTAAATTATTAACTCAAAGTAAACTAACACAACTCGTATGTCGAGCCCGATACTACTGGTCGACCACTGCTTTACACTTCTACTGACATAACTGACCAGGACCACTGAATCTGTGTGATTGTTATTATATCACCCTGGCAATTTAGCTGAAGTAAGCGCGAAATAAGCTGACATGCCAACTACATAATGCTAAGGGATTGATAGCTCAACTCAACTTTTGACAGAAAGATTTTTAATGAATGGATCGGCTGAATTTACCAAGATCATGTCTGGGCTTTAAAGAAACTGCGATCAGTGGAAGACAAAAGAGATGGTCATACCGAATAAACTTATAAGTTTCCGTGGTTAAGCCATTCATATATATTTTTTTAATATGCTTGGAGTTGCATGCCTGTAAAGCCTCTTTGAAATTTGAAAAATGATTTCGTTGTCCATTAGTTTTTCATTACCAAAATATTACATAGTCCTGTCCCATAGTTCTTCAAAAAGTGAAAACGTATAACGTCTATTTCATGTGTATGTTAGTGCTTTTATGCTATATACTATACTATAAGGTAGGTAATTAAATACGATCTTAGAGTGCATAAATCCGCAAAACGTAACCCACAATGATCTAATCGAAGGACTAAATGTAGAAACTGTTTACTTAATTATAGAAAATAGGTCATGGCAAAAAATAAATATGTAATTATCAATACCGCCATGAGCGATGGACCTATTATTCATACTCATCATGACACTTAATTGAGTGTCACTTTAGGATGTAAATGGATAGCACTTGATGCATCTTAGAAGCGGAAGTTTACGCTTTACTTGAAGACAATGCCATCTATTGCCGGGTTAAGGAAATTATGTATAATCAAGGCCGAGCTTGCAAGGTTTTAATAGGAATGTGGGGGAACGTCAGGAAACGGGGCTGAAGTTCTGAGCTGAGGTGTATTCTCATCCGCATGAGCATCCACCGTGGACGGTATTTCGAGAAAATGTTGTAAAATAATTATAATGTGACTTTCGATTCTTATTATTTAAATTGTACAAACACTTAAATCAATTTAATATTAAGAAATTGCAATGATAATCTCATATTACCCAAAAACAGATAAGAGTCACTGGTTTTAAGAATGACCTAAATGATCGATCGAAGCTAGAGCAAAGAGTGTGGACGCTAACGGTCGCTCGCTATGGCAAACGCAACTCCAGTCGGGTGTTACCCACTCTTAATTAACACATCATAATTTATTCGAACACCTATCGATCTATCGACTTCAAAAAATAGTTGAATAATTTACGGACAATTGATATTTATACAAAACAGATCACAATATTCAAAATTAACACTCACGCATATTCATATTTGAACATTAAAAATCTGCTGATAATGTTTTTCTGTGTTAATGAAGTATTAAAGGACCATTTGAGACTTTTGTGATTTTGTTTGCAGAAAACAGAAATTTTATAATTAATGTAAATTAATTAATAAGTAAATTAACAATATAAATTTCACATAATGTTGCCCCACACTAGGAATTACTCCTGTATCGTAGGTGCGTTTACAAACATAATATAATCACATACACAAACATCCAGACTCGGAACAACTACTTGTTCAATGCTGGAATCGAACCCGTGACACGCAGCATAGCAGTCAATAGCTTAGCCACTGTACTATAGGTAAGCAATTTTATAAGGAAGCATTTTCCTAAATCTCACATAAATCAAAACCAGAGCATCTTCTCTTCATCTAAAAACACACGCGAAAGAATAAAGATGAAAGACCTCTGAAGGCTCGTTTATAAACTAAAGCCTGGCAAATATTCCTTTTTACATTGTGGCAACATTACTCTCATATATTCGCTAAAATGTTCAAAGCAATTTTTCCTAGTTACCTAAGTGTTTTTTATTTTGAGTATTGTAAATAATACTGTGTCCTCTAAAAGTAGCCAAAACCTCTTGGCAATGTTACAAAAGACAGTCAACCGAAAACATATCTACTGAGAATAAATTAAAATATTTGTTTGAGGAGAATAGCTAAAAAATGGCGCCGATTTGTTTGTTCACAAACTGAAGTAAATTAAAGTTATGGTCATCATTTTATTTCTCTTTCGATAACAAAAGGACAGAACATGAATTCTGTCAAATTAGTCAGCGCTTTAATTTTCTTTCTTTCATTCTTTTATGGCTTCGCATGGTTTGTGCATTTAGCCAATGTCACGTAATGAATTGTTCAATGTCGAAAAAGACAGCCGCGTGACCCGTCTTACGATGGAGGTTTCAGACAAAGTCACGATGTGGCCACTATGCTGCACTATTTCACTGTTCTTTATGAATTATTTACTGAATGCACTTTTTACTACATAAATCACCCACTTTTATTTAGTAAACAACACTATAAATAATTTTAAAAGTCCAATGAAAAATGAGCGTGACACTCAGCTTGACTTTCCCGCCAAAACCCCCGCTTTAATTTAAATCGCTGTGTTTTTAATCAGCAGTGGTGCCTATAGAGTAGGGGTGGGCTGTAAAGCAGTGGTGGCCTATAGAGGAGTGGTGGTCTATAAAGCAGTGATGGCCTATTGGTATCGGCCGCGTTTACAAGTTGTAGGTCGTAGGTTCTTAGTTTATTTCTTCACCACTGCTCTCAAAACGGTGAAGGAAAACATCGTTAGAAAATCAGCATGTGCTAGAGGTAAAAAACACTTCGAAGAAATGTGACATTGGTAAATGTCACATGTCTTCGAATATCGAAGTTCAGATATCGCACTGGGTCAGCGTGGGACATTGTGGCTCACTCCCTATCACCGAGAGGAGGACTGTGTCCCAGGAGTGAAAACATTATAGGCTGTATGTATATTTTCATTCATATATTTATATTCACTTATTTATTATTCAATTGTTGGAATCGAATGGTGATTATCAACTTTAATAATAACACTATATTTTATTATTATATATTATTTATATTACACTCCCACACACTCATACAATTATATTAGCATTTTGTTATGTTTTCTCTCATTTCTCTTTTTGTTGCTTCATCATCATCATCAGTCTCTACTCGCCCACTGCTGGACATAGGCCTCTTCCATGGCACGCCAACAAGTTCGATCCTGAGCAGTTCTCTGCCAGCGCCAGCTTTTGTTGCTTTCGTATTTAAAATGTAGGGGGAAGAGCGGAGTCTTCAACTACAGGTACTATGCCTAAATAGAGACTCCTTGTCATTTAATGTAAGTCAAATTGATATGAAATAAAGTTTTTATATTTCTAATAATACAAAAAAGAATCATCGTCATCTGTATCCATCTTAAAATATTGACGTTCAAAAAATACTGATTCTCAGCCTAATTTGCACAATAGAATTTTGGTTTTATGTATCTATTAAAAACAAAAGCAATAATTTGATCGTAACATTAAGTTCAAAAATAAATATACCAAAATCCATTCATCAGAAATCTAAACATTCTCCCTACCAGAAATGCAAGTGAAATTCCACCACAAATCAATTATTGTTAAGCCTTAAGTGTGAAAATCACGTCATTGTCTACTATAGTGATAATTATTTTAGAAGGAAAACGTTGCACCTTCTAACTCTGCAATGCTTTTAACTTAGCGCTTGGTACTGATGAAGTTTCCATTCAATTTAAACTTACTCTCGTGGCATTGCGTTGGTTTATTGTTTGAAGTTGACTGTTTAGGTGTGAGGAGAAAAGTCTGAAAGCGTTTACGTATATTATATGCTGAAGAAAATTCTGTAAACTTAAAGCCTAAAATATTTCAAATAATGTAGGTAGTAGGCCCTCTACTACATGGACTTAAAACAACTGTTGATGCCATGGTTGGGGTAGTAGTTAAGCGATTGACTGTTGTGCTGTGTGTCTCGAGTTAGATTCCCACACGGAACAAACATTTTTGTGACCTACGAGTAATTATTCCAAGGCTGATGTCTATGTGAATTTGTATGTTCGTAAACATACACACGATACAGGAGAGATTACTAAATTAGGGAAACGTATTAAAAAAAATCTAGCAAAATGATGTTGCACATTTCATCATAAACTTTGAGAATTTGGATTCTTGATGTTATTTTATATAATTACCAGTTTCAGAAGTGAAAACGAAAGCTAAATTGGTTCAGTACACAAGGCAAAATAAATTCATCGGTGTAAAAAGTTGCAGCTCCACTCAATAATGCAAATCTAAATATTCTCACATTAGTAAACAAACTCACAAAATTAAAGTTAAAGTTCAATTAGAAAAAAGAAGTTAGGAAAAACAAAACCACATACACACATGTTCTATCTTTTTGATTAAAAAACAGAAATTCCGTTATAAATTTAAGGAGTTTACAAGGAGTGTGTTAAGTAAAAAATCCACGCTTACGTTGTTGACACCACTACGATCAAGACGAAGCGTTCCACTTCGTCTTTTATACCGCGTATATCGAAGAACTGGAATAATTTTCCAGTGCTGGTTTTTCTGTCTGACTACAATTTAAGTGTCTTCAAATTTAGAGTGAATAGGCTCTTAATAAACTAGCGCGCTTTACGATCAACGATTTCATCACTGCTTACCATCAGGCGGAATTGCGGTCAAGTATTAGTTTATAATATTAAAAAAAATACAAAACTATAGTTAATATATAACGCAGTTGGTTTGGATATACTGCTTTCGGAGTGGACGAGCTTAGAATTTATTATTAACGTGCATTTTCTTTAGCCTTGTCTGAAAGACTCCATTTTCGAGATCATTTAGTGACACTACATATGATTTAAATATTTAATCTTCATCTCAGCAATAATCCCAGTCGTATCCGAAGCTTTTCAGCTTTGGAGTCCGTTTTACCAGTCCAACTGCTCATTTTGGCTAAACTTCGATATTTTCCATGAAGCGACTGCCGTCTGACCTCAACAACCCGAAGGCGATATCGAAGCATTGCAGTTAGACCAATTGTAGGACTTTTGAGGGTTCCAACAACCTGTAACAACTGCCATTAGATGTTCGTATGGCAACCGGGACCAACGGCTTAACGTGCTTTCCGAGGCCGACCAGATTTAGATATTTAATGAAATATGAAGTATGCTGCAGGATTGTTGTCTATTCTTCTAAGTCTTGGTGGTGGTAGGCCATAACATCGGCCGCCAGCAGAAGTTACCACCCACCAGACAAAGCCTTGCCGCCAAGCGATTTGTCGTGTTCCGGCATGATGTCTGGTGAAGCCGTACGGAGGACGGGTCTGAGCAGTTGTGTTGCGATGTGTGCCGGATACGATGCGCCTAATGTTGTTGTGTTGGGAGTTCAGTCGTGGAGGGTCTTCAGATCAATCTCCCTTTGGCGCAGCATCGTTGGTCGTGTTGTTGGGTTTAACATTGCATCACCTTTTTTTTTTTTTTTTTTTTTTTTTTTTTTTTTTTTTTTTTTTTTTTTTTTTTTTTTTTTTTTTTTTTTTTTTTTTTCTCGAGTGGAAATGCCTTTACGCACCATACCCGTCGCTAGCTAGGCGACGAGCGTGTGTGGGACTCGCCCGGCCGTAGCCGGGAATACCCACTAAAACCACCCGGTTACCGTCGGGCCCTGTGTTGAGAGTGTCACGGGGCCGACCCGAAGGCCAAGTACTCCGTGACACCCTCAGGGCTTGCCGGCCCTTCCCTGTAGGGCCGGTTTCCGCGCCAAAGGGGGATTACCCGGTAACGGAATAATCCCCAGACGTGGTGACCGTTGTGCAATGCACGTGCGGGAGCTACCCGCACGCGCTGGTCACACCCTGGGGCTAAAGGAGACGGGGGTTCGTCCCCCGCCTTCTTCGCCCCACCCGTCTACGCCGGAGGGGAGCGGCAAGTACGTCCTCTTCCCGCTCCCTCTCCGCAGCCTCCTTCTGCAAGAGGACGGTCTCGCAGAAGGAGGCGGCAGCCTCCCATGCCGTCTCACTTTCAACCATGGCTCGTACCATAGTTGCCAGTGAGAGGCGTCCGCCTCCGAGCGCCGCAACGAGATCGCGGCGCTCGTTCCGCCAGGCCGGGCACTCCACTAGGGTGTGCTCGGCCGTGTCGTCGGGGGAGTCGCAGTGATGACACCGCGGTGACTCCTCCCGACGGGCGACTCGGTGCAGGTAGTGACCGAAGCACCCATGTCCGGTCAGTACCTGCACTAGGCGGAAGGTAAGGCTGCCATGCCGGCGCCCAACCCATCCCTCCAACACCGGACGAATCGCTCCAATCGTCCGGTGGCCGGCAGCTGGGGAGCGGAGCGCCTCCCTCCACCGGCTCAGGGCCTCCCCCTGAGCCGCTAATCTGACCCGCCTTACTTCCTCGAAGGCGGGTCGTTCCCCCCGTTCCCGGGCCGCGACACGGTGTCGATGCACCTGGGACAGAACCAGGGCATCGACCTCCCACGGGGGCGTGCCCGCGAGCACGCAGGCCGCCCCATGACTTACCGTGCGGTATGCCCGCACGGTCCGTGTCGCGATGACCCTCTGCGGCCTCCGCAGCAGGGCCACTGTTGCCCGGGAAAGGCGCTCCGCCCACACCGGGGCTCCGTAGAGCGCCATCGACCGTACCACTCCCTGGTACAGCCGACGGCACGCCGAATTCGGCCCCCCAAGATTGGGGAGGAGCCGTCCGAGTGCGGCTGCGAATGAGCACAGCCGCGGAGCGAGGAGCCTAAAGTGCTCCTCGAAACTCCAGCGGGGATCCAGGATCAGGCCGAGGTACTTTATATGCACCTCGACGGGAACCCGGACCCCCTCCACTCGGATACGGAGACCCGGTGGGGTTCTGCGTCGTGGGGCGTGGAAGGTCATGGCCCTCGTCTTCTCGAGAGCCACTTCCAGCCCCAGGAGGCGGATGCGCCGGACGACCAATGAGGTGCCGACCGACGCAAGGTGAACCGCCTCCTCCCAGTCACGCGCCCTGGCCGCGACTAGGGTGTCGTCCGCAAAGCAGACGACGTCCATACGCGGCAAGAGCGCGCCACGCAGAACCCAGTTGTACCCCAGGTTCCAGAGCAGGGGACCAAGCACCGATCCCTGGGGTACTCCTACTGATACGGCCCACGACTGGACGCGACCCTCTGCGTCCTCGTACAGCACCCTCCTCTCACGGAGGTAGTCCCGCACGAGGGCGCAGAGGTAGAGGGGCACTTCATGGTACTTCAGTGCCGCCTCTATGCATTCGTGGGGGAGGGTGTTGAACGCGTTCGCGATGTCTAACGACACCGCGACTACACCCTCACCCCTCGCTGTGGCCGCCTCAGTCCACCTCTTGAGGCGAGCCACCGCGTCCATCGTGGACCGGCCGGTCCGAAAGCCGTACTGGCAGTCCGCCAACTGCGGCCCACGGCTTTCCAGGTGCTCCTGGATGCGAGAGGCGATGATTCTCACAAAGCATTTTCCGCTCTCATCCAGGAGCACGACCGGCCTATAACCCGACGGTGAGTCGGCAGGACGTCCGTCCTTGCGAAGGAGGCAGAGCCTGCCCACCCTCCACCTCCTGGGGAAGCGGCCCGTCGCGATGCATGTGTCCATGACCGCGCGGAACCGGTCCCCCAGGGGCTCTATGGCAATTGCCATCACCTTCGCAGGGACGCCGTCCGGGCCCGGAGCCTTGTTTTTGGCTCGGAGCCTCTCCCTGACGGAGTCCAACTCACCGTCGGATACGGGAGGCCCATCGGTCCACACCTCCAGAGTGGATGAACTGGAGGCGGGCATCCTGGGGGGCGTGAAGGGTCCCGGGTTCGGAAACAGAGTTTCCAGGACCCTTCTCAATAGGCCCGGCTCCATACAGGATGTGGGGGGTGCCGCTCCCTGCAGCTTCCCCCTCACCACCCTGTAGGGCCTTCCCCAGGGGTCGCTGTCGAGGAGTGCGAGGAACTCCTCAGCGGCAGCGACCTTTGCCCTGCATATGGCGGTACGCAGGGCTCGATGAGCCTCCCTGTATGCCCGGCGAAGACCGTCCTCTTCGCCGGGCGCCCTTACGGCGCGCCTCCTGCACCTCTGGTAGGCGCGCCGTGCAGCCATACTGGCGGCACGCAGGTGAGCGAGTTCCTGCGTCCACCAGTATGTCTGCTTTTTTCGGCGGGGTCCCTGGGCCCTCGGCATGGCGGCGCTGCAGACCACTTCCAGGTCCTCAGCGAGTAGGTCCGCCATGCCGTCCGCGTCTCCAATGAGGTGGGCCGGTGGTTCGGCCCACGCTCGGAACGTCGCCACCTCCTCGGCAACGTCCCTCCGGAGATGTGCAAGCGCCCACCTCGGGAACGAGGAGGCGCCTGCCGCTGGGCCCAGGTGGAGCGGGGCCGCAGGCCCCGCAGTGGAGATCTCGAAGCGGACGTACCTATGGTCCGAGATCTCCACCGCCGTCTCTACCCGCCAGTTCCGAACTCGGTCGGCTAGGGTCGAGGTGGCCAGGGTGACATCCACTATTGATTCACCCTGCCACCTTACACACGTCGGGGTGTTGCCCCGGTTGAGGACCTGGAGACCCAAGCAGTGGGCCCACTCCACCAGGTCCTCACCGAAGACGTTCGTGACGGGAGACCCCCACGCGCCATGCTTGGCGTTGAAGTCTCCCGCCACCAACACGGGGCGTGGAGCCGCCCTCCTGACCGTCCCCTCGACGGCTGCCAGGAAGCGCTCGAATTCGGCCCGGCTGCGATTGGGGGAGAAGTAGGTCGAAATGACCACCACTCCCCCCCACTGAACCGCGACGAACCCCGGACCCCTCTCCCTAAGAACGAGAGGGGGGCCGGTGCTCGCGGCGGGTCGCGTGATCGCAGCCAGGCCGTCCGACGACCCTAACCAATTGACCGAGTTCGGAACAAAGTATGGCTCTGCCACCACCGCCAGGTCTGCTCCCCACTCCGCCATGTCCTGACATAAGAGGTCCTGTGACGTGGCGGAGTGGTTGACATTAACCTGTAGAATGGCACCGTTGGACCTACTGGGCATTAGCAGTGTCCATCGGTGTCCCTTCCGTTTCGGTGGTCGCAGAGCCGGCCGCTGGTGGTCCCGCTGGCGGTCCCACTACAGGGCGGCCTCGGACCGGAGGGGCTCCGCATGCGGCGCCGGCCATTCTGTGGCCGCTGGGCAGGCCCCTGTCTGCGCATAGCGCGCATTTAACAGGGGCCTTACAGGCCGCAGCCATGTGGCCCTCCTTGCCGCACCGGAAGCAAAGCCGGCTCCGGTCCTTCCGGTCAGAGCGCCGCAGTGTGCCCCCTCGCTAGGCACCTGCGGCAGCGCATGGGGCGCTGCTCCAAAAGGTGGATGGTGGCCACACTCCAGCCCACCACCACCTTGCCCCGCTCCGCCAGCCCCTTCGCGGCCTCTATGGGGCACGAGACCCGGACCGAGCCCGTGCCCCGCGCCCCCAGGGCTATGGTGCCCACCCGAAGTTTGTCGGGCGGGCACTTGACCGCCTCCGCCAGGGCCCCCCTCACCTCCTCCTGAGTGAGGGACTCATCGAGGCCCGCCACGCGGATCTCGGCAATTTTCGTGGGCCGGGTAATGTCGGCCACCTCCCCGACCACCTCAGCCAATTTCTTGGCCAAGGCGTCGGCCTGGGAGGGGGAGGTCTCTTTTGGGAGCTCGATAAGCCAAGCTCCCGTCATGGACCTCCTCGCCTTACCCGGCCCAACCCCGATCTCCGCGAGGCTGATGGCCGCCCGCGCCTTCCGGAGGACGTCCACGTACGTGGCGCCCTCCTTCACGGCCGCGGGCTTGAGGGCCATCAGTACGGCGGGCCTCTTCGGCGCCCTAGGTGCCCTCTTGGCTGCCTTTTTCGGGGCCGCCGATTTGGGCCCCTTAGGCTTCTGCGCCGGAGCGGGAGCCGTGGCAGTAGTGGCCTTCTTCTTCTTACGGACCACTGTCGCCCACGTCTCCCGCCCCTCCAGCACCAGAGGCTGCACCTGAGCGGAGTCTCCGGCGATCTGCTCCTGGGCCCGTTTCTGCTCAGGGGCAGGGGCTTCTGCCCCTCCGCGCCCGCTCGGACCCTTCGGCTTCTTTTTTGCCGCCGGCCTAGCCTTTTTAGGCATGTTGGCGGGCGGCATCAAAGTCGCCGGCTCAGTCTCCCGCCGCTCCCTCTCTTGGGGCTGGCTCGCTCGCCTCTCGGCCGCCAGCGCGGGGCGATGGGACTTGGCCGGCAGGAGCCGACCATCCTTATCGAGGCCCTCCAGCCGCGCTGTGATGACGCTACCAGCGTAGTTCATCAGCTCGCGCTGGAGGACCTCCATGCCCCGGGCAAAATCGTCCCGCGTTATGCCCCCTACAGGGAGGGGCTGCGGGACCGGCGCCGGGACCGGCTCCTTGGGCCGTTTCGTTTTGCTGCGCGGGCTTCCCCTTTCGGAGAAAGCCCTGCGCAGCGCCGCCACCTCTTTCTGCAAGGCTGCGAGCTGCCCTTGCAGGCGTTTGTTGTCCGCCCGCAGCCTTGCTACTACCTCGTCCTCCTTCCGGGAGGCCAGGGAGTTGACCGCTTCGAGCATTTTGCTCGATGCCTCCCTGATCTCCCGGATGCAGGTCCCCTTCAGGTTCCGGGACTTTTTAAGAACCCCCTCAATGGCCGCTGCCCCCTCCTCAGCCTTCGCCCGAAGGTCTTGAGGTGCAGCCACCGAGGAGGCAGTCCCTTTGCCCTTTCCTTTATTTTTGCGGGATACCGTCTCGGAGTCTGTCAAGGTGGACTCCGAGTCCGACGGACCATCCCGCAAATACCTCCTGGCCTGGGAGAGCCCCACCGAATGGTGGGACCCGCCCCTGCCAGCTCCCGTCTTCAGGGTCTTGGAGGCCGGTCTCTCCGGGGTTCCGGATCCAGCCTCCTCACCTTCCGACCCGCTCTCTGTCCAGTGTTCCCGTGAGGCCTTCCTACTTCCCCTCACGGAACCACCTTCGGCAGAGTGCGTGTCGCGAGCCCCCTCGCTTGATTCCACCGCTACCACCGACAGTCGTCCGGTGGCACCGGCGGAATCAAGCGCCATCATTAGCCTACCAGCGTCGCCAGGGTCCTCGGTAGTGACCCCTATGTCACTTTCCGCTTCGCTGGCCGCCGGAGCACGCATGAACCTCCCCTTGGCGTCCCTCCGCTGCCGCGAAGCAGTAACTCCCCTGGAGTTTTGCCGACCTCTCCTCGCGGTCGGCACCTTCGGGGCCGGCAGGCCCTCCTCCCCAGAGGTCAGCTCCGCCGACCCACTTCCCTTCTGAGCATGGCCGCGTGGTCGCTTCCTTACGGAAGCCGGTCCACGCGGCCGTTCGTCCACATCTATTCTACCATCATCGCTGCCAGTAATATTAACGACAGCAGGGGCCTGGTCGCCTACCCCTGCGCGTTCTTCGGAAGCCAATTTTACATTCGCAGGCCCGGACACCTGCGAACGCCGGGCGTCAGCCGGATCGCAAGACAAAACAACATTCATATTAGCCGACATTTCCATTTACGATATTGGGTGATACGCACATCGCTTCCCCAAGGCGATGCGGCCGCTCTTTTTGGGAGGGTATTAATCCTCCCGAGGCCCGCGGATGCCTCCGGTGCAGGATATACCGCCCGCTATTCGGTATCTAAACCTAAGTAACTAAAACTAAATATATTTATTTATTTTTTTAGGTTTTTTTTTTTTATATTTTTCTCTTTGGTTTTTTAAAATTTTAAGCATTTTGTCTTGGGTTTTTTTTTTTTTTTTTTTTTTTTTTTTTTTCCCTTTAATAAAATAAAAGAAGTAAACCTAAACCTAACACTAAACCTAAAACTAACCTAAACCTTTTTTTTTTTTTTTTTTTTTTTTTTTTTTTTTTTTTTCTCGAGTGGAAATGCCTTTACGCACCATACCCGTCGCTAGCTAGGCGACGAGCGTGTGTGGGACTCGCCCGGCCGTAGCCGGGAATACCCACTAAAACCACCCGGTTACCGTCGGGCCCTGTGTTGAGAGTGTCACGGGGCCGACCCGAAGGCCAAGTACTCCGTGACACCCTCAGGGCTTGCCGGCCCTTCCCTGTAGGGCCGGTTTCCGCGCCAAAGGGGGATTACCCGGTAACGGAATAATCCCCAGACGTGTTGACCGTTGTGCAATGCACGTGCGGGAGCTACCCGCACGCGCTGGTCACACCCTGGGGCTAAAGGAGACGGGGGTTCGTCCCCCGCCTTCTTCGCCCCACCCGTCTACGCCGGAGGGGAGCGGCAAGTACGTCCTCTTCCCGCTCCCTCTCCGCAGCCTCCTTCTGCAAGAGGACGGTCTCGCAGAAGGAGGCGGCAGCCTCCCATGCCGTCTCACTTTCAACCATGGCTCGTACCATGGTTGCCAGTGAGAGGCGTCCGCCTCCGAGCGCCGCAACGAGATCGCGGCGCTCGTTCCGCCAGGCCGGGCACTCCACTAGGGTGTGCTCGGCCGTGTCGTCGGGGGAGTCGCAGTGATGACACCGCGGTGACTCCTCCCGACGGGCGACTCGGTGCAGGTAGTGACCGAAGCACCCATGTCCGGTCAGTACCTGCACTAGGCGGAAGGTAAGGCTGCCATGCCGGCGCCCAACCCATCCCTCCAACACCGGACGAATCGCTCCAATCGTCCGGTGGCCGGCAGCTGGGGAGCGGAGCGCCTCCCTCCACCGGCTCAGGGCCTCCCCCTGAGCCGCTAATCTGACCCGCCTTACTTCCTCGAAGGCGGGTCGTTCCCCCCGTTCCCGGGCCGCGACACGGTGTCGATGCACCTGGGACAGAACCAGGGCATCGACCTCCCACGGGGGCGTGCCCGCGAGCACGCAGGCCGCCCCATGACTTACCGTGCGGTATGCCCGCACGGTCCGTGTCGCGATGACCCTCTGCGGCCTCCGCAGCAGGGCCACTGTTGCCCGGGAAAGGCGCTCCGCCCACACCGGGGCTCCGTAGAGCGCCATCGACCGTACCACTCCCTGGTACAGCCGACGGCACGCCGAATTCGGCCCCCCAAGATTGGGGAGGAGCCGTCCGAGTGTGCGTGCTAATGAACGTTGGTTGGTTGATGTCTGGTGAAGCCTTACGGAGGACGGGTCTGAAAAATTGTGTTGCGGTGTGTGCAGGGTACGATGCGCCTAATGTTGTTGTCTTGGGAGTTTGGTCATGGAGGGTCTTCAGATCAATCTCCCTTTGGCGCAGTATCGCTGGTCGTGTTGTTGGGTTTAACATTGCATCACCTCGCCCAACTGCCGTCTTCCTTCCCATTCACTCAGTTCTTCTGAGTGAATAGGCTCTTAATAAACTAGCGCGCTTTACCACCAACAATCGCATCACTGCTTACCATCAGGCGGGATTGCGGTCAAGAGCTAGTTTATATATATATTTAAAAAAAAAAAAAAACATTGAATGCAAAATGTCAACGGTCAGAATATGTGGACCTCACTATTGGAACTATTGATGAAAGCCCAATATAAGCAAAAATATATAACCAGTCTATAATGTCCCCACTATTACAAAACAGGCCTTTTCTTTCGGAAGGGACCGTAATGTTCCACGCAGGCCCAACACGGGTTGGTAGATGACACATGTGTTCGGAGATTTTTACCTCTAGGAGATGCCGATGTAGTCGCGATGTTTTCCTTCACGGTTTTGAGAGCAGTTGTGGTAATGTAATAATTTACACAAAGTAAAGTGCTTGACTAGGTTCGAACCTACTACTTACAACTTATAAGTCGCGGAAGAAACCACTACGCAACCCTTATTAGCAAAATGTATCATGTATCTTAGCCACCACTCCAGGGTTGAAGCCAGAGCTGGAATGGACCTTATAAGAAGGCTCAAGGTTACTCAAATGAGGGCTATGCTTGGGGTGTTATTGCGTGATCGGATCAGGAATGAGGAGATCCGCAGAAGAACGTGAGTAACCGACATAGCCCGAAGAATTGCATCACTAAAGTGGCAGTGGGCTGGGCACATTGCCCGTGGGGCCGACGGGTTCTTGAGTGGCGACCACCGACCGGAAGATGCAGCGCGGGTAGGCCCCCGACAAGGTGGACCGACGACCTAGCGGGAAACCGCTGGATGTGGGAGGCGTATAACCGGTCGTCGTGGAGATCCTTGGGGAGGCCTATGTTCACCAGTGGACGTCTTTCAGCTGAAATGATGATGATGACTCCAGGTTTAATTTTGGCATTTCGACACCATTCATCGCGTTATGCACGAACCTAAAAAGAATTAGATTAGCAATATGCTCTAAAATGATTCAAATTGTTAGTAATAGTGTGTTACTCTACTAGAGTGCTGGTTTCCTTAAGCATAGGTATCCAACTAGTAAAATATATACATTACACAGAACTGAAATCTAAGAAGTGCTAGGCATAATAATCTGATATTTAGTAGACCATAGAAAATGACAAAAAAGCAGAGTTTACAACAATGTTTTGAGTTACCAAATAAATTATAAGCGAATCATGAAAATATAGTATTTTTTTCAATGAATTTAAATTAATTAGAAAATATTTGGCGCCGAAGCCTCTAGCTCCGATGTTTCCATAAAATTTACGACCTGAAACTTGTCATAAATTATCATGATAATACGCCACAAAATTTTGGCTAGCTATTACTGGTAGAAGATCTGTGAGGATCCACTGACAACTTTTAGGTGTTAAAGGCCTCAATTTAAAAAAAAAAATAACATTGATTGATCCAAAAATTAATATATTATTCACATATCGATATTTTAGTGCAGATTGAGTAAATTAGAAAAGTTCTATTATTGTAGTAAATTATTTTAAGTAAATATACTAAAATTTGTTATACAGTGTTGATTTGTTTGTCAAATGTCGGGAGTTTGGTCCTGGAGGCTTTCTAGATCAATCTCACTCTGCCGCAGCATCGTTGGTCGTGTTATTAGGTTTAACATTGCATCACCTCGCTCAACTGCCGTCTTCCTTCCTATGCACTAAGTTTTTTAAATGAATAGGCTTTATAAACTAGCGCGGTTTACCGTCAACGATTACATAACTGCTTACCATCAAGCGGGATTGTACTCAAGCACTAGATCATAAGTTACAAAAAAAAAAATTTAGGAATATTTTGACCGAGAAAACTATTTGAACATCAAATTCATGAAACATTAAAAGGCACTCTCCTTCTCGCAAAATTTCTACTAATTTAGTATTTTTTCATAATTTAAACTCAGAAAAAAGACTTTTCCAAGCGGACTCTTCGAGAAAACTCATTAGCAATGGTGAAAGTCAGAATGGAAACCGTCGACTGAAAATATTACGAATGAAAATCGTTTTCATAATTTTAAAAGGATAGCTAAAGGCTTTAACTCTGGGTATGATGTGTAAAAAAGAAGCATAATTATGTAGATAAGGTTGATTTTAGCTATAAAATCAGTCTTATTTTTAGCCTATTTAAGAGATCAAACAGCACCCTAGGCTCCGCCAGGATGGCCTCTACTCTTTTGTTGGCTTTCTTTTTTTGTGTGTATGGTAAATCGTCGAATGACCTCTCCTGTTCTGGGCGACAGGGCGTATCAGAATGTTACTAACTAAATCCCACTCGTGTTCCTTCAATAGCCTTTACACTAAGGCTACGGTTTTTTTTTTCACCAACCCGCAGCCTTAGCAGGCATCGGTTTTCGTGGGCCCCGTCACGATGTGCTGACATCTCTTTGAGGCGCGCGTGAAACACAACGCGCCGTTGACCCGGGCCTGGTCCTTATCGAGCGGCAAGCTGCCTAGTGCTCGCCGTCCGCAAGCCCGTGTTCGTTGGCTTAACATGAAATTGATAAGGTACCCGAATGCTGCTTATTTAAGATAACAAATAAGTATACTGTTCTCTTTATTTAAAAGCTATTTTCTCCTCGGTTTTTGAATGAACTTTTATCGAATATCGATATTATCAATCCCGATCCTTCTTATTACATAACATGGATTTTATTTTGATCAGGTTTAGACCATCTAAATCGTTATTGAATTATGCACCTAACAGTTATAGAAATACAGTTCTTTATATAAAAATGACACCCTAGTTCGGTATTAAAATGTCACTTTTTTGTTATGAACTTTGGCTTAACTTCAATAAAGTTTGAAATACAAATACACACATCAAAAGTGTCTAGGGATCAAGCATTTTTATGCGGATTTCTTGAGATTGAGATGTGGCTTTGTAATAAATTTATGATTTTATAAATTTATATGGATCCTTTTTGGTGCATTTCATAATTTGAATCAGGAACTGTGAATCAAATTCGAGTAAAAGATGAAAATCAGCTGTCAATATTTTCCCTATAAAAACATACAACGCATTGAAGACATTATTAGTGCTACTGTTTCCCTACTACTGATTAAAACCAACGTTATTATGGAGCGGCGACGTCATTTAAGCAGGGAAGAAATGCTCAGAGCCGTGGGAATGATAGAAGCTGGTTCCCGGCAACGTACTGTGGCTTTAGCTCTGAATACAAGTCAGAGTGTTATCAGTCGACTTTGGACACATTACCGAAGAACTGGTACCGTGGCTGAGCGCCATGGAGGACGGTATCGCTGCACCACACGGAGACAAGACCGATACATTCAAATCTTAATTCGAAGAGCTCCAACAATAACCGCCATGATGTTAGCCGTGAGGCTTCATCACTCTTCAGGGAACTTAATTAGCGACCAAACAGTCAGAAACCGCTTGCATGAAGTGAACCTTCATTCCCGAAGACCGCTACGGGTACCACCTATAGCAATGCACAATCGTAGGATTCGATATCAATGGGCTCTTGAACACAGAAATTGGGCAGAAGAACAATGGCGTTTCGTGTGCTTTTCTGATGAGTCTCGTTTTGGTATGAGACCGGATATAAGACGTATACGACACTGGAGAACCCCTGGACGCCAACAGCGATTAAAATCCTGCCAGGAAGTCCATCCTTATAGTGGTATTTGGATCGGCGGAAGAACTGAGTTGATTTGGATCAGAGGCAACCTCAACGCTCAAATTTATGCTGAGACGATTGTATCAGACGTCATCGTTCCTCTACAAGTGCAAATCGGTCCCTTATTTCAGTTAATGCATGATAATGCACGACCGCACACCGCAAGAGTTGTAAGACAGACTCTCGCCGCAGCTAACATCAATGTCCTGCCCTGGCCTGCTCAGTCGCCAGACTTGAACCCGATTGAGCATGCATGGGATATGCTACAGAGAAGAGCTCTGCCGAATATGGAGGGTATCCAGTCGCAAGAAGACCTTTTTTTGTTGTTGCAACGAACATGGGCGGCCATTCCACAGCGTGATTTGGATGAACTCATTTTGAGTATGCCAAACCGATGTTCTTGTGTTGTTAGTGTTCGCGGTAGAAACACGGATTATTAATTGTTTAAGTTACCCAATAAAATTTTAGAGAAAACTGTTATTTCAGTCTTTTTTTCGAACCACTAACACAAAAGTGTTAGTGGTTCAAATGTCAAATATCCCTTTATTAGGAAAATGGCAAATTTCTTTATTAATGCAAAGGTGACTTGGTTTATCGTTACTGTGACAAACGAAAACACTTTATTTGATGAATCCTTAAAGAAAATTTTAATTAATATCAATCAGGAGAAAAGTTATTGCAAAAATATATGTTGATCCCTAGACACTTTTGATGTGTGTACTTACTCAAAGATTAAGTCTGGAACTAAAGCTTCATTTCGTTTTGTACTAAAGGGGCATAGATTTGCGTGATTAGTTATATTTTAAAGTTGTGCATGCGGGTGGAGAGCCAGGTGCTCAGGTAGCCAGGAGTTCGATGTTGTCTCCCGACCAGGGCGTATCCTGCAGCAGCTAGTGGCTTGAGGAAGCTGCGATTCGCGCATCGTGTCCATCGCAGACGTGTCCGATGAGGATCTTCGTCAGGCGGAAGGTGAGGGCACCATGGCGCTCTCATGGGGCTCTCTAGCCACTCCTTAAATAATTATTTACAAAGAGAGGACTAACCGCCGCTATTGTGGCGTGCCCAACTGGCTACCATGTGCGAACCAGGCGGAATTGCGATCAATCACTAATATAAAATGTGAAAGTGAGTTTGTTTGTTTCGCTTTCCCGCCTAAACTACCAAGCCGATTGACATAAAATTTAGCAAACAAATGGTTTTAAAACTTGCGCGGGTAAAACTGCGGGACGCAGCTCAATAAATAAATGGTAAAACCAAATTTAAATAAGGTCCCAAATATTCATAACTAAAATATTGAAGCATAGTTCAACACCCCGTCTGTTCTGCCGTCTATTCGCTAAAATTTTATTCAGACAATCGTTGCAATAACTCAATCTTGCTTACAGTAAAAAGACAAAATATTCACCAACAATATTTCGAAGTCAAATATTTTCAACACTAGCAACCCGTCCTTGCTTTGTATGGATTTAAACTAATCGAGATAGTATGTGAAAACATCGAGCTTCCTGTAGGTCATAGTAAGTAAAATTGCCTTGCTGGTCGAGTGATCGCAAGCGGTACTAGTGAGCATAAGGTACTAGATTTGATTTCCAGATTCAACAGTATTATTGGATATTGCCATCTTGCTCCCTCGCGTCCGTACTATTTTCCATAAAAACTAAATAATTTTATTTTCAGTACTTTTTTATAGTGGCAACAGATATAAATACCTGTATCATCTGTGATAATTTCGACTGTCTAGCTATCACTGTTCACGGGATACGGTCCGGTGATAAACAGACAATGGAGTCTTCGAAATAGGATCCCTTGTGTACGCCGCCGGCAGAAGTTACCACCCACCAGACAAAGTCTTGCCGCCAAGCGATTTGTCGTGTTCCGGCATGATGTCTGGTGAAGCCGTACGGAGGACGGGTCTGAGCAGTTGTGTTGCGATGTGTGCCGAGTACGATGCGCCAAATGTAAAGTGCGCAAGTGTTGTGTTGGGAGTTTGGTCGTGGAGGGTCTTCAGATCAATCTCCCTTTGGCGCAGCATCGTTGATCGTGTTGTTGGGTTTAGCATTGCATCACCTCGCTTAACTGCCGTCTTCCTTCCTATTCGCTCAGTTTTTCTGGGTGAATAGGCTCTTAATAAACTAGCGTGCTTTACCATCAACGATCGCATCACTGCTTACCATCAGTCGGGATTGCGGTCAAGCGTTAGTTTATAAGTATTAAAAAAAAACATGCCATTAAGTATGTCTTATGCTCATTAATCTTCCTGAATTTTGGAAGTGCCCTAAAAGATCAAAATTCATTCCAGAGCTTAAAAGTAATAAGGGAACAAACATAGACAAACACATTTACACACAGTACACACACATTTATATCAAGTTTATTTAGCATGTGTGCCTCGTCAAGGTTTTTGCATAAATTCCATGCAGCGAAAATGATGTGTATTGGATTTCCATGCATAATGTACGAGATTGTATTGAAGGATGGAAGATAAGTTTATTTTATGGCTAAGACTTAAAGCTTTTGATGTGTTGGGGTGTTTTGACCTTTCGGGGCTGATTTTTCAATCACATAATAATTCGAGGAATATTTTTTATTTTATAAAGTTCTTTCATGAAAAAAAATCTTCGTTTGAAAAATCAGTTCTTAAGGCCGGTGTTTTGATCTTTAGTTAAACGTTAAAAAATGATAAAATAGTGATTAAATTGTAAATGGTTAAATTTAAATTAAATGGTAAAGTAAATTAATGGTTACATTTAAGCAAAATATGTTTTTGATAAATTGTTATTTTATCTAATTGCTGTTTTTTTTTTTTAATAAATAAAGTAAATTACAATAATCCGAATATGTAGATAATTATTAATTGACAATTAGCAAAAAGTCGTGGTGGCCTAGTGGCTAAAACACCAGGCTCTCAAGTATGAGTGTGCGGGTTCGATTTCAGGTCAGGCAGGTACTAATGTAACTTTTCACATGCTGTTTGTGGGAGAAAATTATGCAGAGTCAATCTCATTGAAAAAACCTTTTTTAACCTTTAGCCTACCTTTTATTTTACATTTAAAATAACAGAAATTAATTCAGTAAGCGATCCTGATGAAACCAGTTTTATAATTCAGTCATATATTGTCAGTATACAAAGTGGCTTGTCTTATTGATTTCGTCCTAATAATGCGTTCCCATTGTGTTCTAACGGCTTCTTAAAATTAAATTAAATTAAGTCAAAATAATTGTATAATAATGTTAAGAATGAATGAATTAATTTACTTGTTTTAATTAATATAATCCTGTTTTTACTATTTTGTTAATTAATACTTTTTGTACTGTTTTAATTTAAATTCGTTTAATATTTAATGTTAACTGTTTTTGTGCAAGTTGTGTCAGCCAGTAAGTAGTTATTACACTTACAAATGTATTTTTTGTAAAATTGTACTCCATAAATGTAATAATGTACATAACTTTTGGCTAACCTAATAAATAAATAAATAAATACTCAGTTATTGATGCTCGTCGCACTTTAAAAAAACTCAACATTTTTCATCTCTATAAAAATCCACCCTAATATTTCGTAATTTCGTTTTCGTAACTAAATAAAAAATAGCACATATGCCACACTACATCAAACTTCCTATATATCTTCTTAACCCAACGCGTGTAGACCTTTGGCGACCTTGACCATAGAGTATAGTTTATCCCAGCATAAAGCAAGCTTATATCCTTATTGCCAAACTAATATTGCTGCCAACGCAACACGGAGATACGGCTGCTGGATGTGCTACGATCTTTAAATTGTAGTTGTAGATTCTCGAAGTGATACAATAATAATAATAGTTTATTTATCACTCCTGAATTACAAATGTCTCTTATTCTGTGAACAAAATTATGGCAATGAATACATACGTATTTATAAGAGATAACGTTGACGACTACACTAGTATAAATTGTGTCACAGTCGACGGGGCCTTCCACACTAAATTATTAGAACCGGTTTTTTTTAATAATTATAAACTAGGGCTTGACTGCAATCCCGCCTAATGGTAAGCAGTGATGCAATCGTTGATGGTAAAGCACACTAGCTTAATAAGCCTATTGACTTAGGAATATGAAGGATGACGGCAGTTGAGCGAGGTGATGCAATTTTAAACCCAAGACCAACACGGCCAACGATGCTGCACCAGAGGGAGATTGATCTGGGTACTCTCCACGACCAAACTCCCGACACAACTACATTTGGCGCATCATACCCGGCACACATCGCAACACAACTGCTTAGACCCGTCCTCCGTACGGCTTCACCAGACATCATGCCGGAACACGACGAATCGCTTGGCGGCAAGACCTTGCCGGTGGGTGGTAACTTCTGCCGGCAGTCGATGTTATGGCCTACCACCTATGTTGTTTTAAGCAAAAGATCTGTAACATTAGTGAATCGGCATGATAGATATTCCTTCTAGTTATAAGTTTATGATGATGAGTAGAAAAGTAGAAGGTCCGATCTCGATCCGATGGAATATTTTTTTTTCTTTTTTTTTGGGAACGGAAATCATCAAATGTCCTCTCCCGCCCTGGGTGGAGCGGAAGGGCGTGTCAGACTTTTACTGACTAAAACCCACCCGTGTTTCTTCACTTGCCTGTGCGCCAGGGCCACGGTTTCTTTTTAAACAACCTGCAACACTGACTCAGGAGGCATCGGTCTTTCGTGGACCCCGTCACGATGTACTGACATCTCTTAGAGGCGCGCGTGAAACCGAGCGGCGACCGGCGAGCTACCCACTGCTCACCGCAGGCCCGCGCCTACGGTGGCCGGGACTTCAATGTTGTCTCCCGACCAGGGCGTCTCCTGCGGCGGCTAATGGCGTGAGGGTGCTGGTAATTTGGCTCTCTCACACGCATCGCCTCCTCCGTTACCGGCATCACTGCTTCGCAGCAGGAGGTGACGGCCTGCCATGCACTCTCGCTTCGGACCATGGCCAGACGGATGCGAGAGATTGCCGTTGATTGCCGTTGATCGCCGCCACGAGGACACTGCGGTGCTCTACCTAAGCTGGGCAGACCTCCACCGTATGCTCATGGTACATATAGTGGACCGTGTCCTCAGGGCGACCCCTACATTGGTGACACCCTAGCGTTTCCTACCGCCTTAAAAAAGCTACCAATATGTTAATTCTAGCTATAAACCATGAGTGTGTCAAATTTCTACCAAATCCGTTCAGTAGTTTTTGCGCAAAAAAATGTAACAATCACTTATACAAACGTTTACGTTGTTAATTTTATGCAAGATTACACGAATTTACACTCGGCTTCGCCTATCGCCATTTTGGAAACTAATCGAGCTGCTGCCCTTTGTAAATCTAACATTCACCACCATAATTTTGAAAGCCCATTCGTATTTTATAGATCTGTGTAAAAGGAAGTGCTATAAAAGATCTAAGACTGGGTGGAAAAGGACGGCACGCATAAATTTAAACCATTCTATACATATATAGATACGATTATATACAGCACATACTATTTCACACTATGTAAATATTTATGTCTGTACACTACTGGATATGTAGCCAAACATTTTTGTATGGGTAGACTAAGAGCCACCTTGGACCATAGACATGATGAACACGACCATCATCATCATCAACATTTTTATCGTCTCACTGCTGGGCACAGGTCTCCTCTCAAACAGAGAAGGATTGAGCGTAATCACCACGTTTGCTCAATGCAGGTTGGCGATTTCAGACTTAAAGTCCAGGCTTTCTCAAGATGTTTTACTTCACCTTCAGTCATTGGTATCCAAGACATACTTAGAAAGTACATATAGAAAAGTTACATTGGTACTTGCCTGGCCATGGTACTTTTTATAAAAGAAAAAATAGGACATAATTCCAAATGGGTAAAGCAAAGGTAAAGTGGGAAGGCTCTACGCAAGGGCCGTGCGGTCTATGGCCTTTTACGAGGTACCGGTGTGGGCGCGGTCGCTAAGGATGCGACCTGCCTGGAAGTGGCGACAGGAGGCAAAACGCCGGGGCATAACTCCACTGCCGCGAGAAATCGTGGTACGTCAGACAGAGCTTCGGCGGGATCTCATGGCGACAAGGAGAGATTCTCGCAACCCAGTGCTGAGCACGTCACAATAGCGGCGGTAAGTCCTCTCTTTGAGGAGTGACTAGAGAAGCGCCACGGCGCCCTCACCTTCCGCCTGACGTGGGTTGGTTAAACAAGAAACCGTACCACTGGCCATCGCACAGGCAAGTGAAGAAACACGGGTGAATTTTATTCAATAAAAGTCTGCCACACCCTTCCGCTCCGCCCAGAGCGGGAGAAGTCATTTGATGATTTCATACTACAAAAAAAGGGGGAAATCGCCGAGTGCGGCAGGCGCAGGACCAGTCGTCGTGGTCTTGGAGGAGGCCTGGACATAGGCCTCCACAGACGTGCTCCATAGACGTCCACTGCTGGACAGCAGTGGACGTCGCCTAAGCTGAGAATTTTACCCAGCCAGCACCTCAAAATCAGCAGGAGAGCTTTACAGTCACTAGATTAATGAAGTAGAAGACAAAATATTCATAGGAAATATGTATTTTTCGTTATGTTTATGCAAATATTAGGATGGAATCAGTTGGGTATGCCGACGGCCTGCAATTTACTTCCCTTGATTACAATACGGGATTGAATTATCTCCTCAAGAAAAGGTTCACGTCTGATCCATTAAATGGAAGAATGATGGCAGTCGTTTAGTTTATATGTCGTAATTATTTATGTATTTCTGGGAATATATTTGTCTGTTCTTCAAAACCCTTTTAGTTTATTTTTTTTTAAACGTTATAAACTAATGTTTGACTGCGATCCTGCCTTATAGTAAGCAATGATGCAATCGTTAATGGTAGGTATATCGCACTAGTTTATAAAGAGCCTTTTCACTCTAGACTTGAAGATACTTAAGTTGTAATCAAATGAAAAGATCGCCACAGGCAAATTGTTGCCATGTAAGCGATATACAAGATGAGGCCAAGCGCTCTGTCCGAATCGTAGTGGTGTCAACAACGTAAGGGTGAATACTCGACGTACAACGGGTAATTCGCCGATGGATTTTTTACTTTACACACTCCTTGTAAACTCCTAAAATTTATAATGGGATTTCTGTTTTTAAAGTCTAAGGTCATGTCCAAGCCCAAGGTCAAAGTCAAAGTTAAATTTGTCCAAGGTTAATATTAATATTAAAGTTTTTTTTTAATAATTATAAACTAGCGCTTGACCGCAATCCCACCTGATGGTAAGCAGTGATGCGATCATTGATGGAAAAGCGCGCTAGTTCATTAAGAGCCTATTCACTCAGAAGAACTGAGTGAATGGGAAGGAAGACGGCAGTTGGGCGAGGTGATGCAATGTTAAACCCAACAACACGACCAGCGATACTGCGCCAAAGGGAGATTGATCTGAAGACCCTCCATGACCAAACTCCCAAGACAACAACATTAGGCGCATCGTACCCTGCACACACCGCAACACAATTTTTCAGACCCGTCCTCCGTAAGGCTTCACCAGACATCAACCAACCAACGTTCATTAGCGGAACTGAGCATTGCAAAGCAGAATCTATTGACTTGAACAGTGCGAAGAAGCCTTGTTTAGATCATGCAAATACTCCAATAGTATCGCAGTGGGTTTTATATTATAAAAGCGACCACCAGTGACTTTGTTCGCGTGGAGTTAGTTATTTGAACTTTTTATTTTAACCCCAAAAGAGTAGATTTCTATAGATAAATTATTACACTTCTAGATCATAATATACAGCATACATTTTAAATTCCAATTATCTTACTTCAGAAATATATTACTTTGATACAAACTTTCAAACCCCTTTCTTCAATCAAACCATCTTCAGGAATGATTTTCGATAAAATATTTTATTCGTTGTCATAGCTTTCAATAAGGAATCTTCATACTGAATTTAATTGGAATAACTTCAAAAACGGCAAAGTTTCACCCTCACTTTTGCACCCCTTTTTTGTTATGGATGAGAAATCATCAAATATAATGAACCCTCAGCAGAAGGGCGTGTCAGACTTTTACTGACCAAAATCCACCAATGTTTCTTCACTTGCCTGTGTGTCAGGACCACGGTTTCTTTTTTAACCAAGCCGAAACCCTGACCCAGGAGGCATCGGTCTTCGTGGACCCCGCCACGATTGCTGACATCGCGTGAAACACAATGCGTCGTCATAAAGCTGAAGCTTTATATATTAATATAGACGTACGAAATCCACAAGAAAAATATTCTCATAACACAGTACCTACACACTGCATGGAATGAATCGTTCCTAATTTCTGGAGCTCGAAACTACAACTTAATCCAGTAAATTTATGGAAGCTTGCAGTTTAAAAGCCGGGCTTCATCTAAAAAAGCAGTTGCTTACAGCAAGCAAAAACTTAAGAAGCTTACAATTTTATATTGAAAATTAAGTTCGTTGCTCAGTTTTGAGATAGTAATAATGAATTCTTTAGAAATGATACAACTTTAAATGTCACGTAAAAATCATAGTTGCTTTGTAGATTGCCTTTTGATACAAACAAAAACAAGGTAAAGTTTTAATACTAAACTATACATTTATAAATAATACTTTCTTTCTGGGGCAGCAAGTAGAAACTATATAATGCCACCTACTATGGCAATAATAATAAGTATTTTTATTTGCAAAAGACATGGTTGGTACACAAAGGTGTTAAAATGCAATATAAACTGAGTTCCAACATGTTTTGCTTAAAAATTAAGCATGCAAAATTATGTTGTCAATGTTAGATACAGTTTGTGTTCCAATAAATAGTATGCAATTTAGTGCAATAGTTTCACTGCGTAATCAAATCAGAAATGAGAAGATCCGCAAAAGAACGAGAGTAACCGACATAGCCCGAAGAATTGCAACACTAAAGTGGCAATGTGGTGGCGTGGGTAGGCCCCGACAAGAAGGACTGACGACCTGGCGAAGGTCGCGGGAAATTGTTGGATGCGGGAGGCGTAGAACCGGTCGTCGTGGAGATCTTTGGGGTGGCCTATGTCCAGCATTGGACTTCTTTCGGCTGAAATGTAAGTGTGTGCTTTAAGTGTATTTGGAAATTTATTAAATATATGTACACACAGAGCCATATACTTTTTATTAGATTTAGCACGTCTAGGCAGCTCGTCTAATGTTACAGATGTTTTAGTAATAATTGCGCTTTTACAACAAAACTGATAAACCCTTTCTGAAAACACAAATCAAAAAACTCATTCATACCACATATTCTTTTTAACAGCTGTCAAAAACATTCCAACTTACAACCGAAGCGAAGCCAATCTAAAAGACTAACACGTGTCCCACATATTCCATACGGCATAAACGCAGTAATCCTTGCTCCCACTACAGTCCAAGCGGCTCAAAGTAAGCCTCTTTATCTGAACAATACTGGGTGCGGTCGCGGAAAATTTCCGATGTTCAGAAAAGGACGAGTAAGCTTCATGTTCACTGAAATTCAGATAACATGTACTTTGTTTCAGTACACTGACTTATTTGCATGGATATTGTGGAAATGGGTCATTGTTTCCCTTATTTTATGAATAAGAATGGGATTTTGTGGAAAATTGTAACACTATATCCTATATCCCTCCACAGTTAGCGCAACCATTAAGCGATTGAATACGCTATGGAATTGTGCGATACTGCGCTGTGTATCATGGGTGGGAATACACATGAGGCCATCTTACAAGTAGATGTTCCGAGTCTAGCTGTTGGTGTAAATTTTCTTAAATGTTTGTAAACAAACCCACGTTACACGATAAATTCCTAGTATGGGGCATAGTTGTTAAAAAGAAAAAAAAAACACATGTTCAATAATACTCGTGTGAATCGAAGAAAGGAAGAGAAAACATGTCACCTAAAATTACAAAAATACAAAACTATGGAGTAAAAAGTTCAGGGACACATGCGCCACATTCAAGCAAAATGGTTGTGGATTGGGCGGTATTATGCGACGACCGTATATAAAGCGCTGCACAGCGCTGGTGAAAGCATCATCAGTCTATAATTTTCCCACTACTGGGATATAGGCCTCCGCTTGGTGAGGGGTAATTTTTTGATTTAAAAAATTCCATGCCAGTTTTATGTCCATATAGATTAGATGTGCAGAAGACACTTGAATATTATTTGTATGTCTACTTGAACGGAATTTAATCTTCTACTAAGCGCACATACATTCTACAGCAAACACTCTATGAAATCTAAATGTCTAAACATAATAGGATTGCCATATTGACCAGAGATTTTCATTCATATTTTTATAAAACATGTATATTCGCAGTAATTAGGTACTTCAATCGTTTAAACTATTAAAAGACTTGCTACCTGTTTTTGAATGTATTATTACAGGATATAGATATCTCAAAGATAATATTTCCAAAACCACACTATTACAAAACAAACATACGCCTTTTCTCAATGTTACAATAGTTGTTTTCCGGGAAAATCGCTCTTAAATGTAACGTAGATTGAAAGGTATTTATACTTGCGACTGTAAGTGTTCATAGACGTGAGGGCCATGCGTCGACAGCTGAGACAACTACAAACGCTCGTGTATAAGAACACTCAAATAACCTTTGTGAGCATTTTTACAAAAGTTTAAGAATATACTAATGGAGAAATGGATAGGTCATATCATCAAAGGTATAAAACGAGGGATAGGCCAGAGGATTATAAGAACACTAAGCAGAATACCTAACTACAAATCATCCTGAACAACTTTAAATTAGCAAGCCTGAATTGGACCAATTTGAACCACTAAAAACGACGAGTTTGTTCAAAGAAAATTTTCAACAAAAATATATCTAAATAAAGTTTATTCAGCCATAAAAGAAACCTAATACAAACCCTAAACAATTTGCTTTGCAGACAATATTATTAAACCAGTATTTTTTAACAAAAGCGAAGCTGTACTCCTTGGATAAAACATAATAGAACAAAGAGTTTATTTACATTTATGGTCTTATAAATCTGTCATGTACAGGGCCTCAGTTAGTGGAAAGGTACATTTCATAACCATCGATCGTACGTCACATCCGAACACAATAGAGACTTCTTCACTCAATTTTGCTTAGGCTGTATATTTATAGGGTTAAATCGAATTACCTAGTGGAACTCTGCAGACGTGACTCGTGACGTGTCTGTAGAGTTTCGCTGGGAAACTTAAATACATCCCGACGAACGTGTAAATTACGATTCTTAGACTTCGTTTGAAGAAATGTTTTCTAATTATGCAAAAGTTTTATTATATCACGAATGAAAATCCGGTTTGTGAGCAAAAATCCTTATATTTGGTCCTTCGAGCTGGATTCTCGTGTAGATACTGATATCTCTATCTAAATACGAAATAATAAAAATAAAAAAGATTTGATGTTGTTTTTGGGGTTGAAGCTTGAGTTCAGAGTTTTGTTTTGTCTTATCATATTTATCGGCTATGAAGATTAAACGAAAAAACTGGTTTTTAAAAGATATTTCACCAGTTGTGGCCGTTGAACCCCAAAAGCATATAATATTTTATATTTTCACATTTTAGTGTAAACAAAAATAGTTTGAGCTGGCCTGTTTCTCTATTTTATCCCCGTACTACGGTAAACATACTCAAAGTTATAGTGTAGTGATAATGATGACAGACGTTGGTTGCTACCATAGGTCATAGCCTGTAACCTTGTTCCTCGCACTGATGAGCATAGGGCACCTCCCTTTTGTGGCTATTAAGCATAACATTCTATGCTAATGCAATTTCTTTTCGGTTAGCAAAAACAAAAATCTATTTCTTAGTTGTATGTCAATGTCTGCCAAAATTATATCTGATAATTTATATCGTGTCCATATTAATATGCGTATGTATGAAATAGTAGTAGATGTACATATGGGTGAATCAAGATGAAACTTTAAAATGGTTTTGTACGTTAAAACAATATGGTTTGCTGCTTAAAAGGACACATCAGCTTTAATCATCATCATCAACCTTTTTTATCGTCCCACTGCTGGGCACAGGTCTCTTCTCAGACAGAGAAGGATTGAGCGTAATCACCACGCTTGCTTAATGCGGGTTGGCGATTTCAGACTTAAAGTCCAGGTTTAATCAAGATGTTTTCCATCACTTTTTAATCAGTCATTGGTGTCCAAGGTATGCCTAGAAATTACATATAATTTAGAAAAGTTACATTGGTACTTGCCTGACCTGGAATCGAACCCGCACACTCATACTTGAGAGGCTGGTGTCATATTTAATAAAAACAGTAACCACATTAGAGTATTTTATGGAAACAAACTGTATTATTTCAACGTTAAAATCCGTTTTAAAGTTTCGTCTATATTTAATCCTGCATCTGTATTTACCCCGCTTTTATAATACTTGAGACATTTATTTTTTAAATGTGGAAGCATCATGCCTTTTGGCCTCGTATAGGACTTTCTGGTGCCTTTTTCCTTTTATTACTTTTTAATGCATTAGTTTAGCTACATAATCTTCCTGTAGGAGTCGCAAAACATATTATTTCTTTCTTTTTTTTTTACTAGATTCCACCTACTAGAACCTATTTTTTCTAAGCGGATCGAACGTAAAAATTTAATTTATTTAAGGCGCAAAATCCAGCTGTGCAAACTCCGTACTTCGCTCACATGAAAGTTCCTACCAAGTTACCTAATAGCCGTCCATTCGACTTACGATAGTTTAATGAAAAGATACATATTTTGGCCTGTGCATGCTAGATGCACGAGGTACAAGCTCCATTACCGTTCCGAAGTAGCAGTTGAAGTTTGTTTGATCCCATTTCCTACTAAGTGGTTTCGTATGGTTACATGGTCATCTTCTCAGCTTAGAATAATTATTCATGCTATAACTACAACACACAAAGGGAATTTCTCTACGTGATTGAATCAGAAATGAGGAGATCCGCAGAAGAACCAAAGTCATCGACATAGCCCTTCGAGTCGTTAAACTTAAGTGGCAGTGGGCAGGTCACATTGCTCGTAGAACCGATAGCCGATGGGGCAGTAAGGTTCTGGAGTGGCGGTCACGTACTGGAAGACGCAGCATAGGGAGGCCTCCAACAAGGTGGATCGATGACCTGGTGAAGGTCGCGGGAAGCCAATGGATGCGGGCAGCACAAGAACGGTCATCGTGGAAAGCCTTGGGGCAGGCCTTTGTCCAGCAGTGAAAATAAATAGGCTGAAGAAGAAAAAGAAAAACTACCAGAGTCATAAATGCATGACCAGCTTGAGGATATTAAAAGTCATGTACTGATGGATCATGATGAAGGCTGTTTGGGCAGGGACATAAAAAAATTAGTCAATTTATTATAATTCTACTGTACTCATGGGCCTGCCCAGCTTTTGCCCTATGGGGGCAAGTCAAGCCTATGGGGGCAAGTCAGGCCCAGGGGGGGCAAGTCAGGCCCAGGGAGGGCAAGTAAAATTTTTGAATGAGTAATCTTAGTGCGCCATAGTCGCACGCGGTTTTTTTGGCAATGAGACCGTGCATTTTTTCAGTGTCTACTGCGCGGTTTATTTAAAAGTTAGAGATAAGTCCTCGTTTATACTTTGTTGAGTAATTAGGGGAGTTTATACATGTTCTGCGAGATTTCCAGGGGCAGCTGGACCCCCCTACCCCCCTGGGTACGCCTATGATTGTATTAAATAAATAATTCTTTATTAAAAAGACTATCACGGCTAGGTTTTATGTTAGAGATCCATTTTATTTTATATTTTTACTTTTATAATTTATGTACAGATGACAGCAGGTCAAGCTACCCAAAACTGTCAAATATTCCCAATCAACCTTGAGCTTTAATCCGTTACAGATAAAATTGAAAATTTAATAAAGGAATCTGACCCATTGTTGTAGTTTGATATGCTGTCGTCTGTATATACACGGAGACAAAAAAAAAATAGAACAGAAAAATAAGTACAAATATAATGCTTATTTAATAGAAAATCTCTTCCAGCATACTTAACATATGACATAGATAGAGAAGTTTGTGTATTCAGCGCGTGAAAGAGTAAAAATGGCACAAATAAATCATCAAGAGTTCTCTTTACAAATTATACTGTAATTATAATATGAGGATATCTTTGATTCGTAGTAGGGTGACCATATTTACATACCAAGACCCCTCAGTGCCTCGGAAAGTACATTAAGAGGGAACTCTAGTGGTGCTGGTATATTATAATATGAGGATATCTTTGATTCGTAGTAGGGTGACCATATTTACATACCAAGATACCTCAGTGCCTCAGAAAGTATATTAAGAGGGAACTCTAGTGGTGCTGGTATATTTTAATATGAGGATATCTTTGATTCGTAGTAGGGTAACCATATTTACATACCAAGACCCCTCAGTGCCTCGGAAAGTACATTAAGAGGGAACTCTAGTGGTGCTGTTATATTATAATATGAGGATATCTTTGATTCGTAGTAGGGTGACCATATTTACATACCAAGACCCCTCAGTGCCTCGGAAAGTACATTAAGAGGGAACTCTAGTGGTGCTGGTATATTATAATATGAGGATATCTTTGATTCGTAGTAGGGTGACCATATTTACATACCAAGACCCCTCAGTGCCTCGGAAAGTACATTAAGAGGGAACTCTAGTGGTGCTGGTATATTATAATATGAGGATATCTTTGATTCGTAGTAGGGTGACCATATTTACATATCAAGACCCCTCAGTGCCTCGGAAAGTACATTAAGAGGGAACTCTAGTGGTGCTGTTATATTATAATGTTAGGATATCTTTGATTCGTAGTAGGGTGACCATATTTACACACCAAGACGCCTCAGTGGCTCGGAAAGTACATTAAGAGGGAACTCTAGTGGTGCTGGTATATTATAATATGAGGATATCTTTGATTCGTAGTAGGGTGACCATATTTACATATCAAGACCCCTCAGTGCCTCGGAAAGTACATTAAGAGGGAACTCTAGTGGTGCTGTTATATTATAATATGAGGATATCTTTGATTCGTAGTAGGGTGACCATATTTATATAACAAGACCCCTCAGTGCCTCGGAAAGTACATTAAGAGGGAACTCTAGTGGTGCTGGTTTATTATAATATGAGGATATCTTTGATTCGTAGTAGGGTGACTATATTTACATACCAAGACCCCTCAGTGCCTCGGAAAGTACATTAAGAGGGAACTCTAGTGATGCTTTCTCCATACAAACGTATTCCTCTGTTTTCTTCCTGGATAATGACTTAGAGCATTTATTTATTTCTACAATTTTACACCGTGATTATACGTGCCATTATCATTTCATTTTTTCCGAAACTTGATTAAAAAAAGAAATACGATAAGTACTTTAAAATCGTGTAAAATATCCCAGTTTGACCGTGATGTTCAGATGACTAGTAGACAAACGTGATAAGTTTTTTGACAAAAAAAAAACAATAGAAGCATATGTATACTTTTCCTATAAATTTTGATATAAAAATAATTGAGATCTGTCGTGTTTTGAAAAAGAAAACTGCGGAATACGAAACTTCTTTTGGTCAACGTGTTTGTAGGTAAAATCAGCCTGAGCTGCAACTGTCCTTTTCGCACTTTACCGGGAGAGGTTGGAAGCAGCGCGACGGCAATAGTTTCTTCAAACACTTATTTTCTAAATTCCTCGGCACTAGAGTCCCCTCCTAAGCCATTGGTCTTTGACATTCGTTATGGATCATCAGAATAGAATAGAATAGAATAGAATACTCTTTATTATGTACACCATATAGATTACAGAACATAAATAAAAATATTTACAAAGGGTGACACAATGGGCGGTCTTATCGCTAAGAGCGATCACCGAAAGTCTGACAACCTGTCTTACCAAGAGATTTCGTATTACCCAGTAACTGGATTGTGGAGGTGAAATAGGCAGTCATCAACATCATCATCACCATTTCAGCCGAAAGAAGTCCACTACTGGACATAGGCCTACCCAAGGAACTCCTTGGTCTTTTGGCGTTTTTCCACGACGACTGCTCTTGCACCTTCTGCATCCAGCTTTTTTACACGACCTTCAACAGGTCGTCGGTCATAGGCAGTCGTTCCATGCATAATACTAGGACTTAGCTACATCCAGTTGAACTGACAGCCAAACCCAATATACTTGGCAAAAAAAAACTATCTCCAAAGCTAGCCAGCCTGTCGGTGTTCTATAGGATGCATTCTGGAGAGTCTGCGAGCAAATTGCATAACTTAATTCCCCAATCTCCGTTCCATCACGGGACGACCCGTCGTATCGCGAGTATCCATCCGTATGTTAATTATTAACACTGCTACGATTCGGACGAAGCGTGTTGCCTCGTCTTTTATACCGCGACGTGTACAATTATTTACCAGCGGCGATGTTTCTGTCTGACTACAATTTAAGTGAGAGGCCGAGCTCAATATACTTCGAAAAAAGCTGGGCAGTTGATAACTTTTTTTTCTAAAGACAAGTTCTAGACCTTAAATCGATCGTGTCTTACGTGTTTAAAAGCAATGGATACAGAAATGTAGGAAGGGATATAAATGAACTTGTCAACTGTCTATTTTCATTACATTCAGATAGGAAGCTCAACGAAATAGGTTTTACGCTACAGCCGCGTTCGTTTGGATAGCATTGTTGTGCTAAACAGGCAGTTCTAATCCAAGGAATTAGAAATAAACGATTTAATCGGTATCGTTGTTCCACAATAGACATAGAGCTGCCTATTGTGGGCTGTTTTAGCTTCGGAACGAATATAACGAGATAGAATAATACCTCGTTATATTCAAGTTCTGAACAAATATAGCATTTGGATATAATAATTGCGGGTGACTTAGTTGATGTTTTGTTTATGTTGTTTTGTGTGCACTGTGCTCTCACAATTACTCATAGTAGATAATAGGCGCTACAAATTTCTTTCTGTATTGAAATCCTTGTTTGGTTTTAGTGATTTTCTCCAGAATTGTATACATACATAGTTTTAAGTTCAATCCTTTTTTTTTACTATTTTGTATAAATACCTTCACGCTTAATATAAAATGTACCCAGTCAAAATTGAATTTACATGTCCGACGGGTGGGGCACTGGTGATCCGTAACACAGGCAGCTCACGCCTTTCACGGACACCAGCTCCTCACATATGTAACACATACTGGACTGAGTAATTGTACCGTTTTAGCTATAAACAAAACATTGTGAGGTGAAATAAATAAATTATTATTATTATTATTATTATTTGCGACAGCTGAGGCGACGTACCATATTCCGTATACGGGAAATACGAATGGATTTTTCGATGCTTGGCTTTTAATCAAACTTTTAAAGAAAGAAAGAAATATTGTTTATTCCGCACAAACACACTACCAGTAATAATAATTAAAAAATACATAATATTTTACAGGCATGAGGAACAGGGAGTAAATCCTCTGACCAGACAGGGGTTTTGTCTGGCGGGCACTAATTTACCAACGGTTTAAATTTTTCTTTCTTTCGGCTGAAATGATGATGATGAATATTGTTCTGAGGTGCCCGTGGCTCAATATTAACTGCCGCAGAGGACAATCAGGTTAAACTGCGCTTTTCGCGGTTTGTCTTTAGATGGGTGACCATCTTTACATAACAAGACCCCTCTGAGCCTCTGTAAGTAGTTGGTGCGGGCTGTCATTTCTTTGACAGACGTTACGAGTTGCCAGAAGCCCAAAAGATTGACAACCTGTACCGCTAAGGGGTGTCGTACCCAGTAACTGTCCTATAGGTTTTCCATTACATTGGGGAGGGGGAGGGGGAGGGGGAGGGGTTGCCATAATCCCCACGCTTGTTTGATATTCCATAGGAGAAACGCTACTGCCCGCTTCTCTGGGGAGAGTTCCCTCTTACGGCATCCACGGATGGATTAGTGTTTGGTACGGTTGGTGCTCTAAGCCCAATACCACACGGAGGTTAAATACTATTGACGAACAAATATTCTTATGGCCTACAATTAGTTGTTTCGGGTCTGGCTGTTCGTATAAGTGACTTTAAGTGTTTGTAAACGCACCCACTATACAAGACAAATTTCTAGTGTAATACAACGTTAAAATGAAAAAAAAAAAGTAGGCTACCGCTCCAAATAAAATACTGGCTGCGTATCCCATTAGACTGGAAGCTGACCTCAACATATTTACAAAAAGGCTAGGCAAGTAACGATGGACGATTATTCTGAAAAAGAAATTTGGTAATATTTGATGTCAATTGTTTTGGCGACCAAAATACGGTGTAATTATGGTGACTAAAACATCGTGGTTGAACAAATCATTCAAACAATTTAAAAACGGTTTCCAAAGCCTGAAGCACTGACGGTCGCCAAATCTTGCGCATAAACGAAGAATAGCCAGCTTGTAGGTGTTCTATAGGATGCATTCTATAGGAGATTTTGAGAATTGTTTGACTTAATACCCCCTTACGTTGTCATATGGCAAGTATCCAACCTTACGTTGTAGACACCACTATACGATCCAAATATAATACGAAGCGTTCGACAACAGTTTGCCAGCGGCGGTGTTTCCTTCTGACTAGAATTTAAGAGTCTTCAATACAGTGAATAGGCTGTTAAGAAACCAGCGCGCTTTACCATCAACGATTTCATCACTGCTTACCATCAGGCGGGATTGCGGTTAAGCACTATTTTATAATTTATAAAAAAAAAAAACAAAAAAAAATAACTTTGTTTTCTTTGTTGTTTACAAAGCATTTTCTTTAACAACCTGTAAAATACAAAAATACTGTAAGCTCATAATAATCCAACCATTCCACAAATCTTCACATAAATTTAACCCTGCAACCCTCTTCAACATGTCATTATGTAATCTCAGAACTCACCAGAAGGTACGTGTTACCTTTTTATGTTACTTTTTTATAGGGTAATAAAGGTAAATTATCGTGTGAACGGTACGGGGAGTCTCTTGGTTTAATCGGTTAAGTCAGCTATAATCCACCATACGGGGAGAGTGAGGGTTGGTGGATCTTACATGTCATTGATTTTACTGATTTAGGACATATCCTACATGAAAAAAAAAACATGAGTACTCACCGTTTTGAGAACAGTGATGACAAAATAATTTACACAATGTTAAGCTCTGCCTGACTTCGAATCGACCAACTATTCATAATTTGAGGCCTTTCATAATGGGTCACTAATGTTTAATAATAGATAGCTAGGAATTTAATTCCGTCATATTGTTACGAATGCACCTTATGTCGAGGGCATAAGGTTCAATATCGCGTGACATGCAGTGCGTAACTTTTAAGCTCTATAACTCTAGATCCAGACATCGTTTAGGTGCAATATAAAAACGCATTTCTAGATTTAAGGTGGCCTATCGAATGGTACAGGTTTCATCAATTTTGTCAACTAAGTGACGACATCGAAATTTCTAGAAGCCCGTTTCCGGGAATTACCGTAGGTACTTACCGAATGTACTCGAAGTTATGCGCTATTATTATTACGTCTAGACGACTCTGGAATGTTCGATCAGCTGGACTATATATAGCGCCGTGGCGCCGGCGCCGAGTCAGTCTACACTTGACTACCGATACGAAAACAGCGACACTTAAGAAGCGATCTTTGAGAATACCTACTGCGACAACTGTAAAGAGAACTGTGAGTACTACGTGAAGTAACATTTGTAGTGTTATTGTGTGTTTACGACACGGACTTCGTGGACGCAAGGGAAGACTTCGGTGCAACATCAGCAACATTCTACTTGTCATTGCCTACAATCGACTGTACCTTCGTTGCCAATAAACTTCGTAACTCTTAACCGGCGTTTTAGTACCCCCAGCCCGTAACAATTGGTGTCAGAAGCGGAATGCCGGTCACGCCAAGGGAAGACGAAAGAGTTCGCACGCGACGGCAAGCAGCGATGGATTTGGCGCGTCAAGAGGAAGAATCGCTCAGTGTCCCTGCACCCATAGAAGATGCGGCCGTCGTAACACCGACGAATGTGAGTGCGCCTAGTACCACCACTATTCCCGGAACCAGCGGATGCGATTTATCGGCATTACTGGCTCACTTGACGGCGCAAATAAGGCTGAGCATAGCAGAATCCCAGGCAGAAACCCAGGCGCAAATAAAAGGTATAGCAGAATCCCAGACAGCAATCCAGGCAAAAATAGATAAATCCCAGGCAGAAACCCAGGTTCAAATAAAACAAACCCAAGCACAAATAAAGGAATCCCGGCAGCTGGTATTAGAATTAAACGAAAAATGGGAAAACACCAAAGAAGAGGTCAACGAACTTAGAGTAAAAACAGCACAACAAGATGCACGTATGGACCAGCAAGATACGCGCATAGACAAACAAGAAGCGCGTATGGACCATCAAGATACGCGTATAGACAAACACGATGCTCGTATAGACAAACATGATGCGCGTTTAGAAAAACTAGATAATACCATCCTGGAGTTTGGGAAAGAAATAGAAAGAGTACAAAAAGGAGGTATCAAAGGTGTGATACCTGTACCCAGTGCTTTGCCAACGTTCAAAGTACCTCACTTCGACGGAACAACGTCATGGGTGGCCTTCCGTCTACAGTTTGAAAAGGTTGCAAAAGGCAACAATTGGGACGACGATCAAGCGGTAACCGCTCTTACGCTTGCTCTGCGTGGCGATGCGGTACAAATCCTCGAAAATATATCCGGCGATTGCAATACCCTAGCCTGTTTGTTGGAAGCGTTAGAGTCTAGATATGGCGAGAAACACCTCGAACATGTCTTCAGGGCTCAACTCCGCGACCGGACACAAAAGAGCAGTGAAGGTTTGCAACAATGGGCTACGGAAATAGAACGCATTGTTCGAAGGGCGTATGCATCAACACCAGCATTAATTGACGCTACTACTGTGCAAGCCTTTACTGATGGGATTCGAGATGCAGAAGTCAGGGCTGCAGTTCGTCTGGGTCACCACCAGACTCTGAAGGCAGCCTTGACACACGCTTTAGAGGTGGAAGCTGTACGTCAAGATGGCCGACAACATCATCGTATCCGTGAGGTAACCGCACCAATAAAAACCCGACAAGGACCAACCTGCTATGAGTGCGGTGAAAAGGGGCATATTCGGATCAATTGTCCCAGGAAGTCTAAGGGAAGAAGTACTTCTGGGACACAGGTAGAAGCAGAGGATTTAAACTAGGAACAGCCAGGGCTATGGGGCGAGTACTGGCTGGTCGACGTGAAGCCCCCATTATAACAGTATCACAAGTGGGTGACGGAAACAGTCTCATTATAGAAGGAGAATTGAATGGTAAGTCATGCAGTTTCACATTGGATACTGGTGCATCAAGAACTATTGCACGACCGGAGCTATTTCCTCGGACCATAGCATGGAAAAAAGGGTCTTCACAATGCCGATTACAAACCGCCACCGGCCAACCAGTGCTCGTCCTTGGTGAAACGAATGTGACCTTGAAAATGGGTGATAAGACATTCACGCACCCTATTTTAGTAGCGAATATTACAGATGATTGTATAATAGGACTGGACTTTTTGAAGAAACAGCAGTGCGTCCTGAATGTGGCAAAAGGAGTATTGAGTTTTCCAGAACAAGAAGTATTTCTTCAAGGTGGAAAACAAGGATCTGTGTACTGTCTAAGGAGAACGGTATTACCACCAAGATCAGAAACCTTAGTTGATATTAGACTATCACCAATAGGATGCCGCAAACGTTGCATTATAATAGAAGATTCTGGAGATCACCCAGACTGGATAACGGCGAGGACACTGATGATGATTTCCGATAAACCAAAAATACGCATAATCAACGTCAGTAACAAAGAAATAACTCTCGAAAAGAATCGCGTGGTGGGTGTGTGCGATAATGTAGCATCTTTGAGAAAAACAGAGGTGCACGAAAAGGAACGTGATAAGAAGTGGCAGGAACATGTATCGACACTACTCGAAAATTGTAAGGGTAATTTAAACAAGTTCGAAAGTCACAAAGTTAAGGAACTATTGCATAACTTCCATGACATCTTCTCGAAGACCGATGGTGACGTGGGAAGGACCGGGCTAGTTAAACACCATATAGATACGGGGGATACACAGCCGATAAGACAGAGACCACGTCGTATACCCTTTGCAAGAGAACAGGAAGTCACGGAAATGTTAAGAGATATGGAGAAAAACCGAATTATCGAAGCATCTACCAGCCCTTGGTCATCTCCAGTTGTCCTAGTCAAGAAAAAGGATGGCAGTACAAGGTTTTGCGTTGACTACAGGATGTTAAATGATGCCACGAAAAAGGACAGTTATCCTTTGCCACGTATAGATGACACTTTGGACTTGCTAAGTGGCATGAAATGGTTCTCCACAGTTGACCTCAAAAGTGGATACTGGCAGGTGGAAATCTGTCAGCAGGATAAAGAAAAGACCGCTTTCTCCACTGGTCCTGGGAACGGTCTCTGGCAATTCAATGTCATGCCTTTTGGACTGTGCAATGCTCCAGCTACATTCGAGCGCTTAATGGAGCGCATTTTGGTGGGGTTGCTTGGTGATGCATGCCTGGTCTATTTGGATGACATCATCATTATGGGACGAAGCTTCGAAGAGCACCTACGCAATTTGGAGAAAGTGTTCCAAAAACTGCGTGAAGCGAATTTAAAACTCAGTCCTAGTAAGTGTACACTATTCCAGAAAGAGGTTGGATACTTAGGACACATTATTTCGGCGCATGGAATTCGAACAGACCCTGAAAAAATAAAAGCCGTGTCGAAGTGGCCTACCCCTCGTAACAAAACTGAGGTACGCTCTTTCTTGGGTTTGTGTGCATATTACCGTCGGTTTGTGAAGAACTTCTCCGAGTTAGCGAAACCGTTGCATCGTTTAACAGAAGAAAAGTGTCAATTTGAATGGAATCCTGACTGCGAACAGGCATTTGCGCTACTCAAAACTCACTTGTGTGGGGCTCCTGTATTAGGTTACCCTAGTCGGGAAGGCCGATTTCTGGTGGACACGGATGCCAGCAATGTTGGCATTGGAGGAGTTCTCTCTCAAACACAAGGAGATCGGCAGGTCGTTATTGCATATTTCAGCAAATGTCTTTCCAAGCCAGAAAGAAATTACTGTGTTACCCGCCGAGAACTTCTAGCCGTTGTTAAGACCTTACAGCACTTCAAGAAATATTTGATTGGGAGACAGTTTACACTTCGCACCGATCACGCTGCCTTACAGTGGTTGCTTCAGTTCAAAGACCCAGAAGGGCAAGTAGCAAGGTGGATAGAGCAGCTGCAGGAATTTGACTTTGTCACTGAACATCGAAAAGGCAAGTCACACAATAATGCTGATGCTTTATCTAGACGGCCTTGCGAAGAAACTTGCCGACATTGTGCCAAACAGGAAAAGAAAGAGAACGTAAGGATTATCCAGGTGAACGCTTTGGATGAAGATTGGGATAATCGATCATTGGAAGAGGCACAAAAGGAAGATAGTGACTTGAAGACAGTAATCGAATGGAAGAAACGTGGCCAGAGGCCCGCTTGGAGTGAAATATCAGCGATTAGTCCAACAGCAAAAAGTTACTGGGCTCAATGGGACAGCCTGATAATTGATAATGGAGTTCTGAAGAGGAAATGGGAATCACCTAGTGGACAGGAGGTCGCCTTACAGATAGTTGTCCCCTGTGAGAAGGTCGCGTCGGTGCTAAGACAGGTGCACGACGGAGTATCCGGAGGACATCTAGGAGTAAAGAAAACTCTGGAGAAGGTGAGAAAAAGGTTCTATTGGGTGCATTGCCGCGAAGACGTAGAGGACTGGTGTAGGAAATGTGTAGCCTGCTCCTCAGTAAAGGGACCGCAAACGAGGGCCAGAGGTCGGCTGAAAGTGTATAATGTTGGTGCACCATGGGAAAGAGTTGCTGTCGATATAGCTGGGCCATTCCCTATTACTGAAGAAGGGAATAGGTATATCATCGTCATGCAAGACTATTTCAGCAAATGGCCAGAAGCTTTTGCAGTACCCAACCAAGAAGCTCATACCGTTGCCAAAAAGCTAGTTCACGAGGTGTTCTGTCGATTTGGCGTCCCCTTGGAGTTGCACTCTGACCAGGGTAGAAACTTCGAGTCTTCACTATTTCAAGAGGTTTGCCAACTACTCGGGATACATAAGACTCGTACAACACCATATCACCCTCAGTCAGATGGAATGGTCGAAAGATTCAACCAGACGCTAGAGAATCATTTGGCCAAAGTAGTGGAAGAACACCAGAGGGATTGGGACCAATATATTCCACTCTTCTTAATGTCATACCGCTCTGCAACACATGACAGCACAAATTGTACACCGGCGAAAGTCAACTTCGGCCGAGAAATTAGATTACCCATAGATGCACTTACCGGAACACCCCCCGATACCCCTATCCTAGCCGTCGACTATGTGGCCGACCTACGACGTAAACTAGATGGAATACATGAGCTAGTGAGAGAGAATGGTCTGAAAACCAGCGAGAAAATGAAGATCCGATACGACCGCAAAGCTAACGTGCCCGGATTTGAAGAGGGAACTTTGGTATGGTTACATAATCCCATTAGGAGAAAAGGAAAGAGGCCGAAATTTCAAGCCAAATGGGAGGGTCCGTACACGATAGTAACCAGGATAAACGATGTCACCTACCGGATAAGGAAAGGACCTAGAGGGAAGCTGAAGATCGTACACGTAGACCGTCTAGCTCGCTATTATGGATCAAATCATGCTCGGGACGAGCACGACTAAGAAGGGGGCAATGTTACGAATGCACCTTATGTCGAGGGCATAAGGTTCAATATCGCGTGACATGCAGTGCGTAACTTTTAAGCTCTATAACTCTAGATCCAGACATCGTTTAGGTGCAATATAAAAACGCATTTCTAGATTTAAGGTGGCCTATCGAATGGTACAGGTTTCATCAATTTTGTCAACTAAGTGACGACATCGAAATTTCTAGAAGCCCGTTTCCGGGAATTACCGTAGGTACTTACCGAATGTACTCGAAGTTATGCGCTATTATTATTACGTCTAGACGACTCTGGAATGTTCGATCAGCTGGACTATATATAGCGCCGTGGCGCCGGCGCCGAGTCAGTCTACACTTGACTACCGATACGAAAACAGCGACACTTAAGAAGCGATCTTTGAGAATACCTACTGCGACAACTGTAAAGAGAACTGTGAGTACTACGTGAAGTAACATTTGTAGTGTTATTGTGTGTTTACGACACGGACTTCGTGGACGCAAGGGAAGTCTTCGGTGCAACATCAGCAACATTCTACTTGTCATTGCCTACAATCGACTGTACCTTCGTTGCCAATAAACTTCGTAACTCTTAACCGGCGTTTTAGTACCCCCAGCCCGTAACAATATTATAACGGCGGTCATTAAAATCTATATTTTTCAATAATATTTGACTTCGAAGTGTCAAGAAATATCTATCAATCTGTATTTGGACAGCAGTTATTTATTGTGACCGTTTACTGCTTTCATCATAAAAGCTTTAGTGACTTGTGGTTAGTGGTGAATTGAGCATGAGTCTAATTAGCGTATAATTTTGTCGCTGTTGTAAAAAAAAATAGATCTTAGATTTTTGTTTTAGATAGATACCAATGGTTTTTCAGTGAGATGGTGTGGACCGGAATCTTTCCGGCTTTGTACGGGCTGGTAGATGTCACAAGTCTTTTAATTCTTGTTTCTAGAACATTAACTGAATTAAATCATTTTAACATAATTTAAGTTAATGCAAAATACCTAAATGATATCGTCATGACCTAAGGTTTGATTCTTGTTTTTTTTTGGGGTGGGATATCTTCATATCTTCAAATAACTCTCTCAGACATCTGTCAGACGTTTACTGACTAAAACCCACCCGTGTTTCTTCACTTGCCTGCGCGACGGTCAGGGCCACGGTTTCTTTTTTAACCAACCCTTAACCCTGACCCAGGTGGTATCGGTCTCAGATCCCCAAACGATGTGCTGACATCTCTTTGAGGCGCGCGTGAAACACAACGCGCCGTCGCCTCGGGCCTGGTTCTTACCGGGCAGCGAGCTACCCGCTGATCATCATGGCCTCTTCAGTAAGAGGTTGTGACTTCAAATTTGGGCAAGCACCATTGCGATTTTTATGCAAATTTCGGCTTTGACATTACTGGCATCGATGAAAGAAGAGCCTTTTGGCCAACAGTGGGACAGTACTAGGCTGGTATCCTCATATTTTCGTAAAATAAGCATTGAGCCAATGTTGAAATTATAGCGTGCAAGATTTTTATATGAAACGTGATGTGGTACGTTTTATAACTTCGCGGCAATATAATTCCCATAAAAATCGTCATTATTGTGTACACAGTATGTACCTTTGTCCGCCAATCTAAATGTCACCGGTCACAATTACAATTTTGCTTTGTTTTATTTTGTAGCTATCGTGGAATATTTAACTGTATTAGTATTGAATCGATCTAAACGTCACGCAAATCCCACATCTCGCAAGCAAGTTTACGATGCAACTAGCATATCCTTCCTTCCTTTTCTATGAAGGATGAGTGAACTTTACACCCGTACCTTATAACTCTAAATAAATATGTCGCAGACAGCGACGGCAGAGCGGTAGGGTCGACATCATCCTGGTGTGGTGGTACCGGTTCCATTTCGTAGGTGAGTTTTGAATTGAAGCACGACGTGTAGATATACCCTCCAATCTTCATAATAACAATTTGAATAGGCAAACCGACAGTTTCGGTTCGGAGATGTGCCTTGATCCGCGTCTCGATGCAAAGTCACCGTTCGACGAACCCCACTTTCCAAAGCGACTCTGTCCATGTGCCGCCATCACAAAATGACGTCACAAGCGTTTGCCCCTCTACTACCTAAATCAAATCAGCAACTTCTATTAAAATTAATCGACGATCTCCGACACGGCCAGCCTGACGATTTGCACGTCCTCGTGCATCATCATCTTCATCATCATCATCATCTCAGCACCAATCCCAGTCGCATCCGAAGCTCCCTCAGCCCCGCAGTCCAGGATCCGGTTCACCAGGCTAACCGCCGATTCCGGCCAAACTTCGATATTTCCCGTAGCACGTCGTCGTGCATGTCTGTAACAAATTAAAAAAAGGCACAGAAAACCGACTCGGCCAACCTGACAGTCACACGTCACGTTTAATTACTATGACTATTAGAGAACCAAACCAACTTAATCATTTTAACAACTTAAACACAAAAGCTTCCTTCAAGCCTCATAATTATCAAATTTCAAAAAGAAAACACAAAAGGTTCCTTCAAGTCTCATAATTATCAAATTTCAAAAAGAAAACAAAAGGTTCCTCCAAGCCTCATAATTATCAAATCAAAATCATAATTATCAAAAAGAAAACACACCATGGTTCGCTACCACAGTAGCTAGTGACAACTCATAGTTGACACTCATATCGTCATCACCTCTTGTGATACGACCAACTCTAGAGTCCGCGACTCCCAGGTCAACACATGACCGTACAACTAATAGTCTTCTCTGAGACCCAGGTCCCCGCCACATCACTAGCTGCCCATCGCCCCCTGAACAACTCCTCACTGAGTTGCAGTTACGACTACAGACTAGTGCATGCAGTGCGACCATATCTACCAGAGTCCCCGCCACATCACTAGCTGCCCATCGCCCCCTGAACAACTCCTCACTGAGTTGCAGTTACGACTACAGACTAGTGCATGCAGTGCGACCATACCTACTAGTGTCCCCGCCACACCACTAGCTGCCCATCGCGCTCTGAACAACCCTCACTGGGTTGCAGTTACGACTACAGACTAGTGCGTGCAGCGCGACCACATAGCCATGATACGTGTTCTATTTGCTGGCGGAGGCACCCTCCTCGCCATCTTCTACATTTTTTTTTTTTTTTAATAATTATAAACTAGCGCTTGACCGCAATCCCGCCTGATGGTAAGCAGTGATGCGATCGTTGATGGTAAAGCGCGCTAGCTTATTAAGAGCCTATTCACTCAGAAAAACCGAGCGAATACGAAGGAAGACGGCAGTTGAGCGAGGTGATGCAATGTTAAAGCCAACAACACGACCAACGATGCTGCGCCAAAGGGAGATTGATGTGAAGACCCTCCACGACCAAACTCCCAACACAACAACATTAGGCGCATCGTACTCGGCACACATCGCAACACAACTGCTCAGACCCGTCCTCCGTACGGCTTCACCAGACATCATGCCGGAACACGACAAATCGCTTGGCGGCAAGACTTTGTCTGGTGGGTGGTAACTTCTGCCGGCGGCTGATGTTATGGCCTACCACCGAGAAAAATTATTTAAAATGAAAATCTAACTCAGCAGACATTACTTGGAAAAATCTTTCGTACCTACGCGATCGTGGGGTACTTATAAGTCCGGTTTCGCCATCAGACAACTCACCAATATTAAATTTCATTACTTTAGCTCACTTCTATCAAATTTAGATTTTTCGTAAATAGCACTCATTTCTATGTTCGTTACCGCTTGTTCTCTTGAGAAGATTTAATAGTCTAGCCACACATACTATCATAAGCTCAAGTGAGCTCGTAACTATAGGCCACAGTAAACTGTTTTAAATTAAAGACAAACCAGACATCATAATTTTAAAATCCTGATTTAAAATTTCTCAGTCCATTATAACAATTAATACGGGTAGTACAAGAAATAATATTTGCAAATATAACTCTTATTATCATGTTGCAAAGAAATGGTTCAGTACACAACACATTGGCACAACCTTGTACACTGTATATATACTGGCGCGTGTGTACATACACCAATGAAATTACAGATTGCTTGACAAGAGAACATTCAGCACCGAAATCAAAATAAAAATAGTACGACTCACCGGATTATGGCAATTTCCCACAAACACCCGCCACCCGGCAGCCGCCAACCGTTGCACACCAGACATCTCTGAGCCCTCACAAAGCCCCACCACGTTACCACAAACGTTTTGGGTATTTTGAAATCTTCTCATCGCCTGCAGAGTAGATGCTGTCCTGAAATCTTCTCGTGGCCTGCAGAGTAGAGGCTCAAGTCTTGAAACCTTAGGCGTTCCGCAAAGCGCACACAGCTCTGACTGCGCCGCACGTAGCTTCAGCAGCGCCGCATGCCATTGATGTGATTCACCACGCAGCTAGTAGCGCGCTCCGCAAGCGCACCTTGAGCGCTCCGCAAGCGCAGCTTGCGCGCTCCGCAAGCGCACCTTTCATGCTCCGCAAGCGCACCTCGCTCGCCAAGCAACAGCCAGCACTGTCGCACGCCAAGCATCAGCCAACACTGTCGCGCGCCAAGCAACAGCCAACACTGTCGCGCGCCATGGATCAGCCAGCACTGTCGCGCGCCATGGATCAGCCAGCACTGTCGCGAGCCATGGATCAGCCAGCACTGTCGCGAGCCATGGATCAGCCAGCACTGTTGTGACAGCGCCGCGTCCAGCCGCACGTGCACGCCTGCAGTGCACCTTGCGCGGATCGATCTCTTCTGCGTCAGCAATCGAGCGCACATAATGGCAGAAAGTGACTGTTATTCTGTTCCTTGATCTATAACGAGATTGTGAGTAGTGTAGTTCTTTATCCAACTTCTGATGTCGGAGATAGCGACGGCAGAGCGGTAGGGTCGACAGCATCTTGGTGTGGTAGTACAGGTTTCATTTCGTAGGTGAGTTTTGAATTGAAGCACGACGTGTAGATATACCCTCCAATCTTCATAATAACAATTTGAATAGGCAAACCGACAGTTTCGGTTCGGAGATGTGCCTTGATCCGCGTCTCGATGCAAAGTCACCGTTCGACGAACCCCACTTTCCAAAGCGACTCTGTCCATGTGCCGCCATCACAAAATGACGTCACAAGCGTTTGCCCCTCTACTACCTAAATCAAATCAGCAACTTCTATTAAAATTAATCGACGATCTCCGACAAATATAATTTTGTGAAAAAATCACAAAAAAAAGGAATTTCCATAATTAGCAGTTGTAACTGCAAACAAGAGCCTGTTATTTCAAGAACAGTTTGGATTGCAATGGAGGATAAAAAAAAATAAGTACATTTAAAATAAAAATGTATTTTATATTTTATTTAAAAAAAGATGATGGGGAGTAAAGAATTAAACACAGAAAATAACAAGTTGGGAGAAAATGTGTGTCCCATCTTGTGTGCGTTTTGCTTTATTATTAGAGGTATGCCATTTATTTTAGTAGCTTATGAGCAAAATTAATTTAGTGTGTACTTTGCATGTATCGGGCATTTTTATATATGAAAATAAATTGATGTCTTACCTGGACAAAAATAAAGTTCTACCACAGATAAAGATTTTTTTCCAAAATCAGAGTTTGAGATATATTGTTACAGGTACTTCACAGGAGACGAAGTTTCTAGTAATTTCACTGTCGACCTTTCGTTATCAATATTGGTGAAACTTCTACCGTTCGTAAGAACACCTCAGATCCAGCAATGCACTTTTAGATCGTACATCTACAATGCCTAGGTCTCAAGATATAGCGCTTCAAAGTAACATAAGGCATGTCATGCAGTCTAAATGAAATCGGCACAAAATTACGGCTACTTGTTTGGCACCATCGACAGCATCAATCAGTTTAAGTAACGAGTAGCTGACAAGAGATGGGTGTCCCATTTTGGAGCAGCAAGACAATTATATCCCAAGGAGGAGTAAAGGTCCACATAAGCAGGTTTTTTTTGCTTCAGCCTAACTGTGTCCGGAGTATGTTTACCCAAGGTAACTCATGTCAAGTTAGGAGGTCTTCAGTGGGTACAACAAATCTGTTACTCAAAGCTTAGGCAGTCGATAAATTTGATTGTTCATAACTGTCATATGAAACCAAATCATAACACAAAAGGAGTCTTGGACAATTTCAATTTTTCTAATAAAAGTGGCCAGTTTATTTATATTCGTGCAATCGAGCGAGTCCGCCAGTTGTCTACCAAGCACATTCTTTTGATAGCATGTGTTTGATCGTCGCATAAAATTTCATGGCTTTTGAATGTTATTGCATGGAACGTCGAGTTGCAGACGTATACATATGACAAGTGCTATTTATGACATGGAGAACGTGGATAGATAAGGCGGGCTTGTGCCTGCAACTCCATATAAACTCACGTACTTTGCCTAGGGGTAGGAAAATGAATTATTTGGTCCACGGTAAGTCGTCAAAGAATGGCGTCCGCCTTATTGAGGATCAGGATACCTATGTTACTAAAGTGCTTTGGCCTGTATGTGACGAACACTAGGCAGCGGACTGTCTGACTCTTAAGAAGAAAAAGTGTTTATTACTATGTTGAATGTCCTTTGCGTCCAATATAACATTAGCTTCAGGATGTTATTGGGACTTCCTCGCTGCTGCAGCGAGTCGGGAATGTTTGCGCTTGCTCGTAGCAACGGATTTCACGTGATTAGCAACAGTTTTCTTATCACAGGATATAATAAAATGGAGAATGTGAGAACACGTGCAATCGATGGCTTTGAATCGTCTACGTGCGTTTTATAGTTTCAACTTGACTATATTATCATGGATCTCCCGGGAATCACGATAACACAGGGTAATAAAAGGTATTGAAATATATCAAGATTCTTTTGAATTTTCCTCCTCGATAAAGGTAAAATATTTTAGAAAAGGCACATAATATTTTCTTGTATTTCATAAAAGTGAATGTAATACTGCCTTGATTATTGAAAAAACCTACCTTACTCTTTGGTAAGGTATTTCTTTTTTTATACTTTAATGGGCCACAGTAAAGTACTGCTGTCCATAGACTTGAGCTTTGGAGGAAAAAGGCCTCACCCTTTTCCTACCAAATCTCCTTGTGCGATGTCTAACCATTTTGGCTCTGCAATATATAGAGCCAAAGTGGATACACATAGCATAATCCTTAACCATGGATTACCTCGAAGGCGGTCTGATGCTTGATATAGGAGGTCGCTGTAAGTGACGATCTTTGCCTAACTCTTTGTGTTTCTATAGCTGTAGTAACATGTTTATCGGTTGAACTAAGTATTATATACTTCATATTTTGATATTAAAACTCATGAATCGCACAAAATAAAATGCTGCAAAGTACTAGTTTTAATTACATACTCCCCAGTGATTTTACTACCAATGTATCAGATAAATTAGACTGGAATTAAACACCAAATTTCTTGAGATAAAGCTTCGCGGATTAGTTTTTTTTTTCTAGTTATGGCCAAACCCTTAACAACACAACATTTAAATTGCTCAAAAAATTCTGGCAGCGAAAATTTTATTTTCCACAAATAAAATACGGCCGAACTCAGTCGCCGAATACAATCATTTTGTTATTGACAAAGAATCTGATTTCGGTTCTACATTTGTATAGAATGTTTAACAATAGAGCCATTTAATAAAGCCTGTTTTTCAACATTAGGCTTCGACCTGGACAACGAATCTAGATTTATGAACTCTATTTTATTATTTATTTTTGACCACAATGGAGAATAATTTATTGATAATGGGACATCTATAGAATTTATGAATCTCCTCCTTTATCATCAAGGCAATGTTACAATGAACCTTTCATTGTAACATTCCTTCAATGATAAATGTAGCAAGCTCTTTTTATATAATTTTATTATTATTGCATTTTTATTATACTTGAATTAAACTCAGTATATACGTAGTTACTGTTAAGTGGGTTTGTCCTGGAGATACATTCTGGTGCTGATAAAAGCCTACCGCAATCATAGATTAAGTGAGCTTAAGTGCAGTGTTACTAATAACATTATTTTATCATCATTTTTATTAAATTTATCATTGGCATGCGTGTAAAAATAGAATGTAATTGATGCTTTATCTATTATTAATACATTTTATTGAGCTTATTTACTGAAATATGTCTTTTCATTGCATAGATTTAGAGTTATTACTGAAAACCATATATATATATTGTACACCTATTTCATTGGTAGGATTCAGGGCTCAAAATGTATATTTAATTAAGACCTTATATTAAAACCTGTGTTCACAATTATAGAATTTTTAATTGATATGCAGTCTAATTGCGTAAGTGACAGCCGTAGTGGCGTAGCGGTAGTGAACGCAGCCGCTGCGCAAGAAAGCGCAAATATTTGTATGCATGAATATGAATATTTGCACGGGTCTGGTCGTGCCTCACATCTAATGGCAGTCGTTACGAGTTGTTAGTACCCTCGAAAGTCCATCAATTGGTCTAGCTGCAATGCTTCGATATCGCTTTCAGGGTTGTGGAGGTCAGACGACAGTCGCTTCACGGAAAACATTGAGGTTTAGCCAAAATCAGCAGTTAGACCGGTAAAGCGGATCCCAGACTCCAAAGCTGAAAAGCTTCGGATGCGTCTGGGATTAACGCTGAGATGATGATGATGATGATGCGTAGGTAACACACTAATAATATCAATTAGAATTATTTTGAAGCATATTGCCAAACTATTGCTCATTACGTTTGACAACTGTGTCTACTCAACAGCATAAATAATGTAATGAATGTTATTGAACTATCAAAATGAATTGTCCATTGCTGCTTATAGTATATTACGCTATCACCCTGCAGTTGTTACGCTATCAGGCATTTGAAACTTACTTTAAGCTTACCTCACAAAGGTTTTCTCTGTGAGATTTTTTTATATAACTGGATTTATACGCAACAAAAACTAAGAATAAGAAAACGTTACGTTTATGACTGGTACGCTCGTAGGCACACTTATCAGGTGTATTCTGCTCCCTTACCTACGTCCCAGAATCCCGGAAATACACGGCTGCTATATCATTTTCCTTCTGTTACCCCAATTTACTTGAGGTCGTCGCAACTTTTTTTCCATATTTCTCCATTAGCCGTAATCACGGTAGCCACCACTTTCTAACAATGTTGCCGTCACTGTATATTTTAGTAAAACTGCGACACTTATTTAGCAAGTAAGAGTAAGTTACTGTAGATATATTCCACCCCTGAACATATTGTTACACATAAACATATTGTTATAGTAACACACAAGATAATTAAAATAAACATATGTATTCATATTATACATTGTCATTGAACCTATAAAAAAAAATTAAATAAAGATAATTTTTAATCATCAATCACATTTTAGGCACACCCTTTTAATATTAACGCAACAAAATACAAACTAAAAACACAATTAAATTACATTAAAAATTTAATCGCATTATGAAGTAATAAATTAAAGGATAAAAAAATTTATTATAACACGTTAATTAATTTTTTTTTAACTTACAATAAGTACACGTCTGCCACAGAAATGCCACTCATTAGAACTGTCCATTTTGAATGTGTCATAATTATGTCTCTGAATACAACAAAAATCATTGAAAAAAAAAAAACATCATCTGTAATGTATGTATACACATACATGTATGTGTACATTGTCATTGAACCTATAAAAAAAAATTAAATAAAGATAATTTTTAATCATCAATCACATTTTAGGCACACCCTTTTAATATTAACGCAACAAAATACAAACTAAAAACACAATTAAATTACATTAAAAATTTAATCGCATTATGAAGTAATAAATTAAAGGATAAAAAAAAATATTAAAACACGTTAACTAATTTTTTTTTGAACTTACTATAAGTACACGTCTGCCACAGAAATGCCACTCATTAGAACTGTCCATTTTGAATGTGTCATAATTATGTCTCTGAATACAACAAAAATCATTGAAAAAAAAAACGTCATCTGTAATGTATGTATATGGTTTATATAATAAAAAGCATTAAGTATATCAGAGGGGAATCCTTGTAACTTTATGAAAAAATCTGACAAAAAACAAAATGATAATGACGACACGGTTTACGCAGTGGCTTTGCGATCGACTGCTGCGCTGCGGGTCACTGATTCGATTCGATTCCCACACGGTACAAATACTTGTATAGCCTACGGGTAGTTGTTCCGTATCTGGCTGTTTGTGTATGTAAATTTAAATGTTTATAAACGCACTCACGATACAGGAGATATTCCTAGTGTAGCGCAAGGTATTAAAAAAAAACATCTTAGTTGCAATCTGTGAACAAATTTCCCAACATTTTGTTAACTGCATTTTAAATAATTGACTTCTGATAGATATATCCATTACTATTTGAGAATACAAACCTGTTACAATAAAAACAATATATTTTTATTTCAGTACATAGTAGAAAAGAGAATGAGAGAATGTAGGTAGGTACTTGCGGGTCAGTTGCAGTCATTGACCAATCGACCTGCGGTCGCTGCAACGGAGGAGGGATATTGTGCGGTTTCGTTGCAGTTCGAATATCAGAGGGACGGAGATTAGATTAATGTTGTCATGATGATAGATAATATTGTGAAAATTCTTGTATTCAAGTGCATTGAGTCACACTGGAAGCCGATCTAAATATATGTAGTTAGGAAAAGATTGGGCAGATGGTGATGATGTATAGAATAGTAGATTAGTAGCCAAGGGCTATATGCACGCGAGCGCAGCGAATGTGCCTATAGTTCGACGGTGCAATTTTTGCTTACACTCAAGCTAACTACTCTGCTTTACGTCTCGATTGGGTTGTATCCTAAAAAATAATTTAAGATCCATCAGAAAGATTTACAAAAAATATTGAACACGTAATTTTATTTTTTCTTTCATTCAATTACTTCGAAATTACAAAATATACCACGGTGTGACGTAATTAGCCCCCACTCCGTAACTTTATTACGCTATATCTCGGTAGTTTTTGGTCATTTCGACAAAATAAAAAATACGGGTCTTAATTTTTTTGATTATCTATAAGACGGATTAATTATTTTTTTTGATTTTCATACCTTTGATTCATCCCTATTGTGAGGTAAGTAGTAAAATACCGGCATTACAGGAATAAAACATTTTATTAGTTAAAATTTGTAGTGAGATGAGAACAATTTTAAAAATTTTACAAGAACGAATTGAGCTTAGCCGTGCGATATTTAAAATTGATGACTATTATACTCATACGAAGACAAGACTGAATTTAGAAGAATATTGCAAGGAAATTAGTAGCTTTTGCCCAGTAGAAGAACATTAACTAAAAAATTAATAAAACACTTAAAATAAACATTGCCATGAGCGTGAGACCCAACAAAAAACCGGCTAAGTGCAAGTGGGACTCGAACACGAAGGGTTCCATACCATCTTTAAAACGGAAGAAAATGTAGGAGGGGGCTTCAATATTTATTTTATTTTAATTTTATTATTTATTTCTAATTATAATATATTATCAAATATTCTGTGAATATGTGAAATGTCTATCTATTTCCATTATATATATATGGAGCAAAAAATCACGTTTGTTATATGGGACTTGGGATTAATATATTTTTTTAATTAATTTTAGTATTTATTGTTATATATTTTTTTTTAACAATTATAAACTAGCACTTGACCGTAATCCCGCCTGATGGTAAGCAGTGATGCGATCGTTGATGGTAAAGCGCGCTAGTTTATTAAGAGCCTATACACTTAGAAAAACTGAGCGAATAGGAAGGAAGACGGCAGTTGAGCGAGGTGATGCAATTTTAAACCCAACAACACGACCATCGATGCTGCGCCAAACGGAGATTGATCTGAAGACCCTCCACGACCAAACTCCCAACACAACAACATTAGGCGCATTGTACCCGGCACACATCGCAACACAACTGCTCAGACCCGTCCCCCGAACGGCTTCACCAGACATCATGCCGGAACACGACAAATCGCTTGGCAGCAACAGAAATACATAATCTTTGAAATTTTCAACTAGACAGACAGTTAGTAGTTTTTAGACAGTTGAAAATTCCGTCCGTCTGTCGCCAGGCTGTGTCTCATGAGACACAGCATGGTGACAGACGGACGGACAGACAGGCAGACGGACAGCAAAGTCTCATGAATAGGGTTCCGTTTTACCTTTTAGGTACGGAACCCTAAAAAACAACACTGTCATTATTTTCTAGTTTTTGCTGGCACAATTATCTACATATAAGTACAAAACAAGTCTTAAAATAAAAACAAAGACATGTCTTGAATAAAAAATGGCACTGCCATTTCAGATAAACAATAAGGGGTGAGTTCACACGAGCATTTTTGTGTTCACGATCCAAGGGTTCATAAATTCGGTGTTCGGTTCATCGCGTTCAACGGGCTGTGAAGTAAGCTGTTCCGGTTCACAGGGTCCGGATTGCGCAGTTTGCGTTTAGGTGGACCGTGGACTTATTTTTGATCTTTCGAATGTGATAAGAAACTTGCTCGTCATTTGTTTTCGCTCAATTTTCTCGTGATTCCTGCGGTTTCTTGACTAAACAATCATTTAATCAGCGTTATCTCTCCCTAAAGTAACAGTGGACCGGGCACATTGCCGGTAGGACCGATGCCTGATGGGGCCGACGGGTTCACGAGTTGCGACTACGCACTGGAAGACGCAGCGTGGGCCCCCGACAAGGTGGATCGACGACCTGGTGAAGATCGCGGAAAACCGCTGGATGTAGGAGGCGTACGACCGGTTGTGCGCCACATGCCTCCGCCTATGTCCAGCAGTGGACGTCTTTCGGCTGAAATGATGATGATGCTCTCTCCCTGACGTGTTCTTGTGTTTATAATTTATTTGAGATCTTTTTCAATATTTTGTGCAACATCAACTCGCTATACATTAAACCGTCTACCATAGTGATACCATCTTTCACACGAACAAGTTATCTTTTCTTTGGTTTGGTCCTATATAATATATTTGCCACCACTTCGCTTTCAACTATAAATTCCTTTACAAATTTGTTAGGATTGATCATACATTTAGTTGAAAGCCGTCTCCAATTCAAATATTAAAAAAAAATGCAGCGAATTTTTTCTCCAACAAATACAAACTTTATCTTGTATCTGTTCAAAATCAAATTATTTCATTTCTATCTGCTATAACCTCACCGCACTAAATTTCAGAAAACAAGTAAGAACTTGGATAACACAGTTATTTGCTGAGCTAGTTCATGAAAACATTTTGAGGTAGGTCTAAATCCGATCAATCGTGCTCCCTTTCAATTGGGCGAGGATAGCACTGAACTTGTCTGAATAGTTTGTTCGTTTAAAGTTGTTTGAACTATGTAGGGACCTATAGTACAAACCATGGCATAGGATAGTTTCTGGTTTGATATTTAAAATGTAGGATTAAGAGTTACATGGACTTTTAATTCTCATAAATGACCTGGTGAAGGTCGCGGGAAGCCAATCGATGCGGGCAGCATAAGACGGGTCATTGTGAAAAGTCTTGGGGAGGTCGTTGTCCAGCAGTGGAACTCTATAGGCTGGAGATGAATGACGAATGAGTATGTAAGTAGGTTAGTATTCCTCAAACACTTTTACATGTCAATCATATTTTTTTGAAACAAGATGACTTCGACATTTTCTATTTCTATCTGACTATTTTGAGAAGAAAGGTGTAAACAAACTCAGAGGTGACAATTTCTATGTTCAAAGTCTGGACTTAATCAGGCGAGGTTCATGGTGAAATCAATCGCTCCTCTGAGACATTTGCCACTAAGCCGTGTCGCACAAATCGGGGCCTTCTCCCTACAACAGAGCTTGTTCGATCGATAGAAGCATCGACATTTTCTTTGATAGTCTGCCAATATTTAAATCTAAAATTAAAAGAGTTGTCCTGTAATCAGCTGCCTACATCAACTGTCACTTTAATAAAAATTGTCCACTTTAATAAAACAAATACCAAAACTGCAATTTCAAACATACATATTATTTGATTTTATTTCATTTATGAATAGTAATTCAATATCATTTAATTTTAATTAGTGAGTTTAATTGTAATATATATATTATGTTTTAAAATCTCTTATTGTGAATGCTGTATATGCCTATAAGTGATGTATTTACACAAAACTGAAGACCTGTGATTGCTTTTTATACTACCATTATTGTAAATATGTCGTTGGTGTGCCATAATAAATAAATAAATAAATAACACATCACCAAGGGACCACCTAAAATTTTCATTTTCTGCTAAACTACTGCCCGACTGCTTTAAACTCTAGGGAACAATGTACTTAATTATGAACACTGCTGCTTTTGACGGCTCGTGAACTTAAATATAATATAGATCACCAACCCGCGCAGAGGCCTCGTGGTAGTTAACAACTTTCCCACTCCCGTTCACAGAAAGGGCCAGCAGTGGGATGATTATATAGGCTACTTATGAGAATACATTATAATGCAAAATTGTTTACAGTTTGGCCTCATAACTCGCAACTTGGTTAAGATTATACTAAAACTAGCTTTCCGCTAGCGGCTTCGCCCGCGTGGAATTCGGTTATATGTTTTTTTTATTATGATGGTAAAGCGCGCTAATTTATTAAGCCTATTCGCTTAAAAAAACTAAGTGCATAGGAAGGATGATGGCAGTTGAGCGAGGTGGTGGCAATGTTAAACCTATCAGCACGACCAACGATGCTGCGCCAGAGGGAGATTGATCTGGAGACCCTCCACAACCAAACTCCCGATAATATTTGGCGCATCGTACCCGGCACACATAGCAACGCAATTGCTCAGATTTCCCTCGGGAATATCATTTTTTTTTTTCAATAAAAGGTAGCCTATGTCCTTTCTCAGGGTCTAAAGATTATCTGTGCCAAATTTCATCAAACTCGGTTGAGAGGTTTAAGCGGGAAAGCGTAACAGACAGGCAGACAGAGTTACTTTCACATTTATAATATTAGTATGGATTATGTGGGCCATCATCCGGAAGTAAATAACGTTAAGTATGTTATTTCCCACTGCTGAATAATTGGGTTGGTCACATGTGGGTTGGTTGGCCACATGGTTTCGAATTTTTGGTTTTTTTTTTTTTTTTTATAAATTATAAACCAGCGCTTGACCGCAATCCCGCCTGATGGTAAGCAGTGACGCGATCGTTGATGGTAAAGCGCGCTAGTTTATTAAGAGACTATTCACTCTAGCCTTGAAGACACTCAAATTGTAATGTGACGGAAACACCGACGCCGGCAAATTGTTCCAGTCCCTCGATGTACGCGGTATAAAGGAGGAAGCAAAACGCTTCGTCCGGATCGCAGTGGTGTCAACAACGTAAGGGTGGAAACTCGCCGTACGACGGGTCGTCCGATGATGGAACGGAGATGGGGGAATTAAATCATGCAATTCCCTTGCACACTCACCAGAATGCATCATATAGAAGACCGAAAGGCTGGCTACTCTACGCCTGTGCTCCAGGCTTTGGAGACCGTTTCGAGTTAAGTCTGGGTCGCCAATCAGCCTCCTCGCACGCCTCTCCACCGAATCCAAAGTGGCAAGGTGACATTTCGCAGCACCAGCCCAAATGTGGCTGCAGTACTCCACACACGAACGGACCTGTGCTTTGTATAAAATTAGAAGCTGCCCAGGTGTGAAGTACCACCGGACCTTCGCGATGACGCCTAGTTTTCTGGCAGCCACCCTGGCCTTGGACTCAATGAACCGCCCAAAGTTAAGGCTCGAGGAAATCTCAACTCCCAAAAGCTGAAGGCGGTCGGTACACTCCAAGGATACATTCTGAAAAGTAGATTTGTGAGCGTGATAATTGATGACGAATTATTTACACAGAGTAAAGTATCTGAATGAAAGAAAAAACGTTTATTTGTGGCAAATATGACATAAAACTTTCAAAAAACACAAAAAATAGTTGAGGGAACATGCGTCACATCCACGCAAAATGGCCGCGGCGTCTCGCAAATCTGTCTTAGGTCGGGGTGAAGTTAAGATTCAGTTTGGGAAAAGAAAGATATTTTACTGCTGTATATTTAACTGTATTAAGTAAAAAGTTAATTGAAAAATAATACCATACAAAAAACATTCAAAAATCTCATTCTTCAGTTTACTAAGTAAATTCAACTGAATGTTTTCTTTGTCTGAAAGATTTCCAACTACTTTTCTGCGCGGAATAAACATGGAACGATTTGATTCAGTACGTTGGTTGTTAAAAGTTCCGTCAGTCATCATTCCATTAGTTCCGTACACGCTGAAGACGAGAGGAAGTTTTTCCTTTGATACGTCGAAACTGTTTTATATGTAAGAAATAGGATTATGTGAAGAGATGTTTACAAAGGAGCTATTTTTAGTGAAATTGCGAAGCACACTGGGCATCAAACACTGATATCAAAAATGATTTTAATGGATATGACTACTGTATAATTTTTCAAATATTGTATAAGAAAACTTTGTCTGCTCAGCGACATTAATAAATATCGCAATTAATGTTGTTGAACTGTTAACATGTAGCCATTGATACTGATAGAGAGTAACTCTGCTATCATCATCATCATCATCTCAGCTTTGCATCCGCGGCTTTCGCGTTGGAGCCCAGGGTCCGCTTTCCTGCGTATTCTCCTCCAATTCGCACGATCTTTAGCATTCTGTGGTAAGAGCTTGTTGGCACGCATGTCATCTCTTACAACGTCAAGCCAGCACTTCTTTGGTCTACCCCGCTTGTTCCGGCCCGGCGGAGGCGCCATGGCAAGACATTTGCTACCCACGTAACATTTCCGTAAGACGTGGCCGTTCAAGAATAGGTGATCCTCCTGCAGTTTGTCTGCAATGTCACGGACACGAAGACTGCCACGGATACGGGAGTTCCTGATACGGTTTTTTCGCGTAACTACACACATCCACCGCAGCATATTCAACTTCGTGACATGCAGCTCCTGCTTGTGTCGCTCAAGCACAGGCCACGCCTCACTGCCATATAGGATAACAGGTCTAATGATGGTTTTATAGATCTGTCCCTTGAGCTTAACCGGCATTTTGAGGTCACAAATGACACCTGTCACCTCACACCATTTTGCCCAAGCTGCGGAAATACGTGCCCTGACGTCGCAATCAATGTCGCCTGCTATATCTTACCATATACCGGATTGAATTGCCTAGCTAGTGGATAAACTTATGAAAGGTTTCCGACACCCCGATATACTGTACCAAGCAAAAACCTAATAATAACTTAAAATTTTTTTATCCATTTTTGCAGACACGATAGGTGTCAATAGAAATATAACAAGAGAAATAATTAGATCACAGTTTTTCCCAACTCATATTTCAAGTAAAAACAATAACAACTGCCAATTACCTCGTAAATTTTAGCCATCATCATCTCAGCGTTAATCCCAGTCGCATCCGTAGCTTTTTCAGCTTTGGAGTCTGGAGTCCGCTTTACCATTCCAACTTCTCATTTTGCCTAAACTTCGATATTTTCCGTGAAGCGACTGCCATCTGACCTCCACAACCTCCTAAATTTTAGTGTATATTGAAAAAAAAAAACATAAATATTGATACAAAATCGCTATTAGATTATTTTAAATTGACTAGCAAACTAGTCAATTGAAAATAAATGGATCAACGCCCTGTTAATAAATAAATGGATAAAAATACCTACACCCATGTTTTACTACGTACTATTTCATTTTTAATCCATCATCATGTGACCTGTAATAAGCCTTTGATTACGTAATGTAATGAGCATGATTGAATTGAGTAGATACGTCCAATCCAGCTACCACAGCCATTAGTAATCTGGTATAATTGATCTATTTCAGTAATAGTAGAGATGTGGTGACGATCATAATGTACATATTATGTAGATTAAAGAGACAAATCAAATCAAATCATTTTATTTGTTAAGACAGTTAAATAGGTACAGGTATTTATTTAGATAACAAATTTTAACTTCGAAGAATATATTTTAAAATCATACATTACATAATTATTGTATTTAATTAGCAAAATGTCAGACATTAATGAGGAATTATTAAAAAAAAAAAAAACAGGAATCTAATTTAAAATAATTAAAATGTCAAAAAATGTTAATGATCAATATTATGGTATAACATAAAAGATACAGAGTAGATTGCGTCGATGTAACAGAGATTTGTTTATTTCCCAACTGTGTTGGAGCGGCTTAGGATCTTACTAGATGCAGCTGAATAGCCGTATTGAAGCAGTCCCTATCTGATCTCCATGACCTAGTTACTAAACAACAGCTTGATAAGACTGGATGTTCAACTATCGGGTTTATTTCTGTAACGGGTGTTTAAGATCTAATCTAATAAAAAGGAATAAAAACATTTTTACAAAAAAAAAGAGTGTGCTTATGACCACACGACTGAAGTGAAACTTCTTTCGCTCCATCTGTATGTATATATATATGTGTACAATATATACATGTATAGTTAGGTTAGTTAGTATGTATAGTTAGGGGTAGTTTCGTGGGTTGCGGGGAGTGGATTCCCTCGGGGCCAAAAGGTCGGGCTCTTCCTCCTGAATCAGGGGACCCCAAACTCGGGTAGTCCACGACCTCTGGTTCCCGAGATAATCCACGGGGGGGAGGGGGGGGGGTAATCAATGAGGGGGTGGGGGTGGTAGTTTCGTGGGGATATTAAGGGGTGAGGGGGGGGAGTAAGGGAGGGGGGTACAGGAGGGACTGTGAAGTAGGCGGTACCAAATTTTATGTTAACTGACCCCCTTAATGGTTGTCAGTCAACATAAAATGTAATGTATAGTGTTAAGTGTAAATAAATAAATAAATAAGTGTATCCGTGTCACAAAATTTAAAAAAAAAAACGAGTGTGCTTATGACCACACGACTGAAGTGAAACTTCTTTTGCACCATCTGTATGTATATATATATGTGTGTAAAATATATACATGTATACACATATACATATATTAATTTTCTATAAATATTTAAATTTATTTCATGGTTTCGTTGGTAAATAAAAAAAAATTAAAAAAATAAATAAATAAATTAATAATTAATTAATAATTAATTAATAATTTTTTTTTTTTTTTTTGAAGAATTCCCTCTACTGCTTATGGTCATTATCGTCAGATTTACTGCAGACCATCATTTTAACCCATATACATGGTGCAAAGTTCTCATCAATATAAATGAATTAAGTCCAAACATAAAGTAGCTACTGTAAACCATTGAGGAGTTCCCTTTACTGTATTTCTTATCCTAATGACAATCACAATACATTTAGGTGTAAAACTCTTATCAATACAAATGAATCAAGCACAAACACAAGGCAGCTGCTGTGAATCGTTAAGGAGTTCCCTCCACTATCTCTCGGCTCCATCATCAAATATACTGCAGACCTTCATTATAACGCATATGTGTGCAAACTTTTCATGAATATAAAAGAATTAAGTCCAAACACAAAGTAACTACTGTAAACCGTTGAAGAGTTCCCTGAACTAGCCTTTGTCTTTATTATCAGAGCTCTTATGACAGTCACAACCTATCTAGGTGTAAAGTTCTTATCAATACAAATTAATCAAGCCCAAACACAAGGTAGCTGCTATGAATTGTTGAGGAGTTGCTTCGACTGTCTCCCGGCCCCATCATCAGCTCTACTCCAGACCTTTATTAAATTGTAGTGCTTCAAAATACTTAATGAAGATACTAAGAAATGCACTAGTCGCCCCTATGGTTTTCCATATCAGATCCTGATGTTCTTATCACGGGACTACCTCGAAAGTATCTTCTTCCCAACAAAAAAAGAATTATCAAAATCGGTTCATAAACGACGAAGTTATCCGCGAACAACCTAAGAAAAAAAAAAGCATATATACGGTCGAATTGAGTAACCTTGAGGTCGGTTAAAAAATAGAGTGATTGTATTTACGAAACAGAAATAATTAACCAGATGACTATAAATTTAAATACAGAAATATGAGTATGATTGTGTCACTAAGGTTTGTAACACAACAATGAATGTTTCGAATTTGAATCCCATAATAACTGTCAAAGACCTGCGAGTAATAATAACACAGGGAGAAGGATTGTAATTATTAACGAAACTTAGATGAAACAGATGATCATAAATTTAAATAAAGATATAAAGGATGTATCTGACATCGACGCACAAACGAGTACCATGGATCCAGTACATGATTCTGAATCCCCCAGTGGTGGAAGTTTTCGTTGGTTTTTTCCTGATTTAAAAAAAAATAATATGCAGTTTTTTTCACTAAAACCGTTCATAATTGGTATACTTTTAAAACCCAATAAGATTTTTAAGTAAAAAATAATTAATTCGCAAATTACACAAAAAGCGCAATGTGAACAAAACTCGAAAAACTATCCTATCAGCTGATTTAATAGAGTTCACATCAGGGGTCAACGTCATACCCACAAATACGCGCGGCGGCACGCTTGCAACGTTCAAAAGCCGAGCTGACACATTTTTTTAAACACTGTTATTTCTGTAACCACTCATTAACGATATAAATGACTATCATAATTTTATTAGTGGCATGCGGTGTAGCCTTCTCGCGAGGTTTGCGTTACGATGTCAGATACACCCTGTATAGTATGATTGTGTCACTGTGGTTTGCAAGGCAAGAGTGAATGTTTCGGATTGACTCCCGTAACGACTGTCAGATATCTGCGAGTTAAAATTACAGAAGGATTCTAATTACTAATGAAAATTAATCGAAACAGATGATCATAAATTTAAATACAGATATAATATGAGAACGATTGTGCCACTGTGGTTTGTCAGACAAGGGTGAATGTTTCGGGTTGACTCCCATAATGAATGTCAGAGATCTACGAGTAAAAATACAGAGGGATTTTAATTTATTAACGAAATGTTAAAGATGAAACAGATGATCATAAATTAAAATGAAAATAAAATAAAAATATCATAATTTCTCGGTGGTAGGCCATAACATCGGCCGCCGGCAGAAGTTACCACCCACCAGACAAATTCTTGCCGCCAAGCGATTTTTCGTGTTCCGGCATGATGTCTGGTGAAGCCGTATGGAGGACGGGTCTGAGCAGTTGTGTTGCGACGTGTGCCGGGTACGATGCGCCAAATGCTGTTGTGTTGGAAGTTTGGTCGTGGAGGGTCTTCAGATCAATCTCCCTTTGGCGCAGCATCGTTGGTCGTGTTGTTGGGTTTAACATTGCATCATCTCGCTCAACTGCCGTCTTCCTTCCTAATCGCTCAGTTTTTCTGAGTGAATAGGCTCTTAATAAACTAGCGCGCTTTACCATCAACGATCGCATCACTGCTTACCATCAGGCGGGATTGCGGTCAAGCGCTAGTTTATAATTATTAAAAAAACAAAAAAAATATAGATATATGAGTATGATTGTATCACTGTGCTTTGTAAGACAAGAGTGAATGTTTCGGGTTGACTCCCGTAACGAATATCAGAGATCTGCGAGTAAAAATTACAGAAGGATTCCAATTATGTATCAATGAAACTTACATGAAACAGATGATCATAAATTGAAATACAGATATATGTGTATGATTGTTTCACTGTGGTTTGTAAGACAAGAGTGAATGTTTCGGGTTGTCTTCCATAACGACTGTCAGATATCTGCGACTAAAAATTATAGACAGACTAGCTGTTGCCCGCGACTCCGTCTGCGTGGACTTCAGTTTACAGCGCGCGTTGGTTCCCGTAAATTAAAAAGAGCTCAGTTGATATAAAATAAGCGCCTATTAAAACAATGTGAACAAAATGTACGACCGCGTTAGCTCTTTTATTACTGCTCTACTCTTATTGATCATAGCGAGATATTATACAGCATATGTTCTTTCTCAGGCTCTAGAATACCTGTGTACCAAATTTCATTACAATCGGTTCAATTGTTTTGGCGTGAAATCCGGACAGACAGACAGAGATACTATCGCATTTATAATATAAGTATGGATTGTACATAAGGAAATTGTATTAAGGAAACTTAAATGATGAAACATTACAGATGATCATAAATTAAAATACAGATATATGAGTATGGTTATATGACTTTGGTTTGTAAGATAAGTCCCTCAAAAAATATTGCTCAAGTTCCTTCTATTAAACTACCGACAAGAATAGAATAGGAGGTTTTGGCGGGAAAGTCAAGCTGAGTGTCACGCTCATTTTTCATCGGACTTTTAAAATTATTTATAGTGTTGTTTACTAAACAAAAGTGCGTGATTTATGTAGTAAAAAGTGCATTCAGTAAATAATTCATAAAGGACAGTGAAATATCGCAGCATAGTGGCCACATCATGACTTTGTCTCAAACCTCCATCGTAAGACGGATCACGCCGTCTTTTTCGACATAAACAATTCATTACGTGACATTGGCTAAATGCACAAACCGTGCGAAGCCATAAAAGAAAGAAAAAAAAAGAATAGAATAGAATACTCTTTATTATGTACACCATATAGATTACAGAACATAAATAAAAATATTTTACAAAGGGTGACACGATGGGCGGTCTTATCGCCAAGAGTGATCTTTTACAAACAACCTTTGGATGGAATTCTAAGGGGAAGGATAAAGAAATAATGTAGGTAGTCTACAGTGTACTATATACATAGATTATACAGTAAATATATACGTTAAGTGTATCATACTAGTTTAAATAAATTTATACATCTACTTAATAAATATCATGCAAGAGCACATAAAATATAATAATATGTTTAAAGAGAGAGGAAGTGCTTTTTTATCAAAGTTTTAAAAGTAAACAGTGTCTGAGCACGCCTTACGGACACGGGCAAGACATTCCATAGCCAAACTGCTTGAACAGTAAAGGACATATCATAGAAACTAATGGAATGCATCGGCATCTCTAATATCAGGCTTTCCGATGACCTCAGATATCTATTATGTGTGTCATGAAGGAACTTGAAACGTCCTTTAAGATAAGAGGGGGTTTTAGGATTAAACAAAATGTTGTAGAGCTGAAATAGTATATGAGAATTCCGGCGAACACGTATGGGAAATCATTTAAGCTTTGTACGAAATTCAGAAATGTATTAAATGCATTTCTTTGGAACATGGACGTAGTTTTGTCTGACTAAGATTTTAATAAAATGAAGTTACCATTGGTATTGGTGTTGCTTATGCAAATAAGTTATAAAAATGACGTGCACGATAACCTTTTGCGTAGTTGAAAATCAAATAGCCGCACAGGTTGATCGATCTGGCAAAGCTACGCAAGCAGCGGTTAGGTTGTGGATGGGTAATCATCTTTACTTACCGAGATGCCTCCATGCTGTCATTCGTAGACCTTCGACAGTCGTTATGGGCGTCCCAAGCCCGAAAGTCTGACAAGCAGTCTTTCCAAGAAGTATCTATCGTATTGCCCAGTTGTTACTGTTGGTTATGAAGGTCAGGTAAGTAGTCGCTCCATGTAAAATAGTGGTATTCAGCTAAATCCGGTTAGACTGGAAGCTAACTCCAACCCATTTGGAAAATAGGCTAGACTGATGATGGTTATTAAAATTCTAGATAGACTAAAATTTAGTAATTACATAAGATGATCTAAGAAAGTTCTTGAATCTCGATCATTCGATTCTCCTAACTACCACGTTTAGTAAAGTAGGGAATTGAAGTAAAATTTATTTCCTCAAAGGTTCTAGTGGTCATATCTAATCAATTCTAATTCATACATCTGTGGAATTACGGCGGTAATAATTTATTAGCAGCATACATGTCAATACGGGCACTAGGCGGATACAAAGGTATTCTGAATACGACTGAATACAAGTGTCTATTATATGGGAATGTAGATATAGGATTAGGGACGGAATAGCTAATATCAAACCAATGCCTATCTAAATTGTACAGAAATGTGATTCTGTAACCATTCCACTGTGAATACTCAGATAAAGAGAGCTTGGCATGAGCTGTGATTTCAACTAATGCGAACAACAATTGACAACTCACTCTTTTTTTTTATAAGTTATAAACCAGCGCTTGACCGCAATCCCGCCTGATGGTAAGCAGTGATGCGATCGTTAATGGTAAAGCGCGCTAGTTTATTAAGAGCCTATTCACTCTAGCCTTGAAGACACTCAAATTGTAGTGTGACGGAAATACCGACGCTGGCAAATTGTTCCAGTCCCTCGATGTACGCGGTATAAAAGAGGAAGCAAAACGCTTCGTTCAGTTCGCAGTGGTGTCAACAACGTAAGGGTGGAAACTCGCCGTACGACGGGTCGTCCGATGATGGAACGGAGATGGGGGAATTAAATCATGCAAATTCCCTTGCTCACTCACCAGAATGCATCCTATAGAAGACCGAAAGGCTTGCTACACTACGCCTGTGCTCCAAGCTTTGGGGATAGTTTCGAGTAAAGTCTGGGTGGCCAATCAGGCTCTTCGCACGCCTCTCCACTGAATCCAAAGTGGCAAGGTGACATTTCAAAGCACCACTCTAAGCTTACTCGTCTTTGCATGGTGAAATTTTTATGAAATGAATACTCATAATATATGACTTCCAAGAACAAGTGTGAATAGAAGGGTATCTATATACACGGGTCTAAATAATTTTCTTATGATGCAAAGAAATATATCATTATAATTATAACATTGTTACATATATTAAAAATTAAAATTTACAAATTTACTACTTACTTGTTTGCACCTATAACAGCCTTTCAAAAAATTAACGACATAATTTAAATTTTGTGAAAACTTCCTGATTATTGTGCTATGCTGGACCTGCTGCTGCGGCTGCAGACCTTTTTAGATGGGTAATCAACAAACTATCCCGTACTGGGCGGAGCGAAAGAGCGTGTCAGACTTTTACCGACTAAAAACTACCAGTGTTTCTTTACTTACCTTTGCGCTAGTGTCCACTGTATCTCTTTCAAACAAATAAAGGTGCTGGTAGGCATCGGTCCTCGTAAACTCCGTCACGATATATGCTGACATCTCTCTGAGACAGGCGTGGAACACAACGCGTCTTCTCCCCGGGCCTGGTCCTTACTAGGCGGCTTGCCGCTTGCTGCGTAGTACTCGCCACCTTCAAGCCCGCATTTCGATGGGAGGAAGATGGTTCTCCCGACGATCAGGGCGTCTCCTACAGCGATCTACAAAAGTATCGGAAGTGATATTTTCTGTCCGTTCAGATTTGAAACTCTAGCTATAGAGGCTGTGAGTTCAATTCATTTTTTAAGATAGTTTCTAAACCGCTGGCTCACGCTTCCCGTGATCTAAGGGCTGACTTTTACCGTGGCCAGAGGTTAAAGATTGCCACACAACTTGATAATGCCACCAGTATTTGGGTCGTTGTCGATTGATAGGTACCGAAGAGAGCTAATATTATCAATCGTCAGAGATGTGAATGAATTTTTTGATGCTATATTTTAATAACTTATGTAGAATTTTTTAATTAGTTAAGTTAGGATTTAATTTTGTTATTTTTATTTCTTAATAATGTACAAGTTTTATTTAGGTACTTATTAGTTTAATTTACAAAAATGAAAACATTATTTTTTCGCAAATTAATTTTAGAGTATATTTTGAGATCGAGGCACCTGTAATAACGAACTTACAACTTACTTTTGGTCGTCATATCAATTACCGAGACAAATTGACGGCACGCAATCTAGTGCCCTTACTCAACAGCTAAATGTACACCGACAAAGGACAAAGACCTTTGATTACAATTCCCAATTAACCAGACAACATAATGGGGTAACTCGCCCCAATTACGCTCTTACCCAATTGCTTCTATGTTGAAATAACACAAATTTTATTTAAAGACTCAAATTATCTTGGGAGTTAATGGCACCGACTCTCTTGTCCACAAACTAAATTAAATTTAAGTCTAGCATATCCTTTTCTTTCTATTTCATTAAAAAAAGGAAGAAGATAAATATTAGTTCAGTCCTGTCAAATTAGTCAGCGCTTGATATAAGTCGCCATGTTTTTAATCACGTCTTAAATGGCTGTAATTAATTAAATTTAATTACATCTAAAATATCTATAATTAATTTAATCGAATCACGTCTAAAATTAATTTAATTAAAGCACTTTAATATGTGACTTTAGAATGTACTTGCAGACGACCTCCGCGAGGTCGTTAAAAGTTATTGGTCAAAAATAGAGGTAAAACATTAATTTTGTTTAATATTAGGACTCTCTATTCGTAGCCGAAGATAGCAAATAAAAGAATATGTAAATTTAAAAACATAAATTCATTCTGGGAATAATGAATGGATGATATAAATAACTGATTGTTTAATGTTTAATAATGTACTCATCCCAGTATGGAGAGATAGCCAGCTCATTGTACCTACATAAATCTAAGGCACCATAGATTATGTAGGAGTCTATAAAACTAATTAAGCTATAATGATTCCATTGTTGAGACACAGGCGTCTGTGAGTGGTCAACCCATAATCCATCACACTAGCCCCGTCCGAGTTGGTGAATAGTACATGTTTTCGATTTTTATCTTATGTAGGTTCTAGGCCATGCCAATTTCCTCTCAGTGATTTTCTTCACAGTCTAGAGAGGAGTGTAAGTGCAAGTGCCTGCATAGTTACCTCATATCGATAAGATCATTTAATGATTTCATTTCAGTTTACCACCAACTAAATCTACCTACTTACTTGTAGGTATACAGAAATTATGATCAAAGCCAACAAACTATCCGTCGAACTAAGGAGTGTCAATGAACTCAAACTATCTGTTGAGTAGAGATAAGGGACTGTATTAAATGCATCTTGTGGGATGCAAAGTCAGGCTCTCGACGTCGCGTCGCCTCGTTTGTGAGACATGATTGATCGTTCTCAAATTAAATAGGTTTCAAGTAAATAATTGACATTTAATGGACTAAGTGTTTGTGAAAAATGGAAGGTAACTGACCTGGAAGGTAGCGATCTCCTCAGTGACCAATAGCACGGGTTTCGCCGCAATCTGTCAACTGGGGACCTACTAGAGTATGCCACTCACTTGTGGGGCGAGGCCCTCGAGAAAAATGGGGAAACGATTGGCGTCTCCCTTGATGTCTCGAAGGTCTTCGTTCGGGTATGGCACGTCTTCAAGGCTAGGGCCGAGGGCGCGTTGTGTTCCATGCGCGCTTGAAAGAGATGTCAGTACATCGTGTCGGGATCCACAAAACCGATGCCTGCTACGGCCCGCGTGTTGTTCAAAAAAGATACCGTGATCCCGTCAGTAAAAGTCTTACAAGCCCAGAGCTTCCAGCTCTGGGCTCAAATCTGAATTCATTTGATGATGACATCCTGAAAAAATAAAAAGATACATACATTATACGCACAATGTAGAAGTCAAGTGATGAAATTGAAGTTTTATCATCATTGTAATCATTATCATCTTAATACACTGCTTGACGTCCCCCACTGCTGATCATAGACCTCTCTTTTTAGATGCCAATCTTTATGCCAGCCACCAGGAATCCCGGCCACATTTAAATTCTATAATTCGTTTTCATTGCAATTGACAACCGAAGGTATATTAGCGTCGTTAATTCACGTGGAAAAATATTTTCCAATAAAATCTCATTATCCTGTCCACACATGAAAATTTATGAGAATGTATGTGTGAGGATGGATGGATGTAATTTTGTGAGGATGTATGTATGTATGTTACTTTTTTACGCAAGAACTGTTGAACGGATTTTGACGAAACTAGACAGTAATATATTTAAAATAATCTCTTTATTATTTATACTGTATAAATTACAGAAAGTAAATAATTCTGAAGATTTTACAAAGAGTTACACAATGGGCAGTCTTATCGCTAAGAGTGGTCTTTTACAGACAACCTGTATAGCTTATATGCAATAAAGCATACGTTAAAATAATACATGTCGACGTCAGCGACGGCGGAGCGGTAGGGTCGACAGCATCTTCATAGTATAAAGAGGGACAGAGTAGGTTATCTTCATACAAACGCACCGCGCGCAGCTTGTATGTGTGCGCCATAGTATCTATGCGTCGCCGCACGCACACCTAAACAAAATATTAGAGTGCTATCAGTGCGCTAGTCTCGGCTAGCACCGGACGAAGTTCGCGCGTCACTCGTTCTTGTTAAAAAAATGCATGGATCGTCACGAGGATAGCGAACAACAACAAGTTTGCAATTTAAGTGTAGAATCTAGGTACCTTCACTACAAAAAATATTCTAGAAACCAAATTTTATTAGTGGTTCCACCTGGCGACTTTGTATAAAATATTAAGAGGATGGAGCAGATTTTCCACAAAGTATTTAAAAATGATCACTAAAATTGCAAAGTTGGTATGTCTATTTATGAACAAATAAAAGATTTACATTTTTCACCGCCCTGCTCATGCTTTCCGAGATTATATTTGCAAAAGTTATTATTAAGGATGCGGATATGTTACACATTAAAGTTTAATAACAAGACGTTTCGTAATAGTCAAAACCGAAGAAAGTATTTGTCTGTAGCTAAGTTGTAATTTTGTAATAAATGTGTGATTCAATAGATATGTTTGTAGTGTTTATATATTTGAATTAATTAAAAATAAAAATAAATATGGTCCTTAATATGTACAAAACTACAATTAAATTACTAAATAAAAAAATACAAAAAACTGACTAGTATATGTTTACTAAATACTAAGCAAATAATTTAAACATAAGCTCTTATTCTATAAATTAGCGGTTTGGGCGACAACCGAATCCGATAAAGCGCGGACAGTCCTCAACTTTCCGACCTTTGCCAATTTATAGACACTGAATTAAAATTTGGCTAAACCTGACAACCCTAAGACAGTAGGCAATTAAATCGCGGATTGGGTCGGAGATAACGTACTTCCCTCTTTATACTATGACATCTTGGTGTGGTGGTAAAGATCCATTTTGTAGGTGGAGTTTTGAATTAAACTGATGAGTGTCTTATGCACACACTTTGGAGCATAAGAAATTTGTACCCGACGTGCCTTATGCTCCGACGTCGGAGCATAAGCGACATGGCTGACTTCACGTCATTCAAACCTATTCCTACTGTGATTGGTTCACATAAAATACTTCTATAGACAAGTGTGACACTTCAGCCAACATAATAACTTAAATTTTTACTACTTTTCAAGCGACAACATTTAAAAATTTAATTTTTTCTCGTACGCGGAAAAAATCGTCCACCATGTTTCAAACCCGGTGAACTCGGTCGTGTTTGGTGCTTTTTAAAGCGCGACGTGTAAATATAGGTATCCGAAAATCTTGACAATCACAGTTTAAATAGACAAATCGAAAGTTTCGCCACGATACGAGGTGACTGTTCGTCAATCACCACTTTCCAAAACGACTCCTTCCATCTGATACCGACGATCCACGACATATATGTAAATAATACTTGTGTATAAGTGGAACCTAAGTCTTATGCCATGATGTTTAGGAGCTTGAAGGATTTTGAACTTATCAGAAGTTTAATTTGTTGTTTGGTTATTTTGTGTCTTGGAAGTAACAGCGTTGAAGTTGAAGAACAAGTTAAGGGTGTATCAAAATCAAGCAATTTATACTTTGGAATTACTTCTGACACCTATAAAGTGGAAATAACGAAGTTGTTCGGTAAGTTGTTGTACGTGTAAAAAAACGTGTAAAGGGAAGTGTGTATGATGTAGAATGAAATAAATGATGAACAATAGGCCAACTTTTTTATTAAAATTAAATCATCAAAATTAAAATACTGAATAAACCAACATGAGTACTGATGGAACGTTAGAATAATTACGTTCACGATACTACGGTTTTCTACTATTCGTTCAGGAACCAACATGAAACTAAATGGTAACTCTTGTAAGAATAATAATTAGTCTATAATAGGGTATTTGACAAAAAAAAACTAATTAGTCCGTCAGTCAGATTTCATATAAACAAAAAATGAAGACGACACAGTGCGTTGAAAACTTGTGTGATGTCACTGCACGCTACACTTTATAGCGACCAGTGACGTCACCAGCCACCACTCCTGATTTTTGACGCCTTTTAAATTTGTCAATTTTTATTGTTTTCATAAAAACAAAAATACGTGTCTAGTATTTTTTGGAAATCTGACTGACGGACCAATTAGTTTTTTTTAGTCAAATACCCTATTAAATGTAAATATTAAAAAGTTTGTAAAATAGATATAAAATCACACGTAAAGTAAATTGACTACTGCTAAGAGAAAAGTAGTCACTACTTAGGTACTTAAAGCCAGGCACTTTTTGGTGAAATTCGCTTACATATTCGCTTAGCTGAAATTCATTCCAAGAAAGACGTTTAATTTGAGAAACTTTAACAGTTTCTGAACGAATAAAGGGTAGCTCGAGTAGTTGGTTGGGAGTTAAATTGATTTTATTTCTTCTTAGACTGACTCTTTTGTATCAAGAATACTTATACAAAAGAAACATCTGTGAGACTACTCACTCCTGAGAAAATCTTGAAGTTTCTGAGAGAGCAAAATATCCCTATTAAATATTCGTTGGTATAGAATAAGCCCATGAACTAACAAATTACCTAAGAAAAATCAAAATTAAAATAATGCTTGACACTGCGTCGTAAAATGAAAAGGAAACTGAAAATCGAAACTAAAATAAGGAAGTCCAATCAGGTTAAAATAATAGACAATCAATAATTTTGTGCACGCCACAACAGCGGCGCTAAGCCCTCACCTACCGCCTGACGCAGGTTGTTTCGGGAGGTTCCTGTTCCGGATAAGGCGGGGTGTCTATTCTCGTTGATCTCGATCTATTTGAGACGCGCGGGTCCATGAAGACCGATGACTCCTGGGTTAGGGTTGCGGGTTGATTAAAAAATACACCGTAGGGCTGGTCGTCGCGCAGGCAAGTGGAGAAACACGGGTAGATTTTAGTCAGTAAAAGTCAGAAACGCCCTTCCGCTCTGCCCAGAGCGGGAGAAGTCATTTGATGGTTTTCCATCCCAAAAAAAAGGCCATGATTAATTTGAAAAAAGGTTGTCATGGTGACGTAATAAACAGCGTTGTCAAAAACTTACTGAATTATGGCTGTCTGCGATCTGATTGTTGATGAGTAATGAGTACCAGAACCCTAATTGCTTAAGACTCTATTACTATAAATTGGAATCATTCTGAAGCCAATTGGTAAACCATTGCTCCATAATATGTTCGGAAAGTGTGTCTGCTCAACAACATTAATAAACCAATTAATATTGTTGATCTGTCAAAATGAAATCCATTGACACTGCTAGTGGGTTACGCAATCACCCTGCTGGTGTCGTGGAAAATAATCATAACAGCGCATAAAACAAAATAAAAAAACTAAAGGAATGCTAACCTACATGACTGAATAGGAATAAGTGTGTACATTACATTACAATAGTTCATTCAATGGGATGGTCCATGTGACATATGTGTTATTTCGTGCTACAGGATGTTCTTCATTAGCGCGATTACAAAAGAAGTATATTTTTGTATCAAAATCACAAAAATAAACTCTAAAAATATAAATTAAAAGTCATTAATTTAAATTGGGATGAGAATCAGCACTTTTTGAAGGTCAATATTAAACAAGACAGTCCCCCAAAACGCTCGTCGTTCGGCACTTCCTAGTGCTTCCGCTGGAAAGAAGAAGTGGCAGAACAAACTTCCCAACAGTACAGCTGCCTGTTCCGTTAAAAAAACACATGACTTTATATAATACTATATATACTATGCTTGTAAAGTAATTCACATAACAAAACACAGAACTTTAAATTAAATTATTCACCAAATGCTACCTTGTCACGCCAATTTACCCACAAAACAAAAAAAAAATGGAAATGTAAGTAAGTAAAAACTATTAACTTAATAGAAGCTTCCAGACATAAAGGGCGTGACAGCTTACATATGCATTATGCATTGTAAAAAACAGACAACTATGTGAACTCATATAACTTGTCAGGAAAAATAATAATTCTGGAGAAAGTACACAAAAATTGCCTTGAATAGTCAATGAGAGGCACCAGCCTTCTTATCCTCAAGTCGTTGATAGAATAATATTCCGCTGAACAGAGGTTGTTTTAAGCTATTGCATAGCTTCTATCGCGGGCCTTGAGCGCGAGGACCGAATCCAGAAATTCCGTAACGAAAAAACCTCACGCTCCCCACTCCGACGGGCACGGAGGTGTGGCTTGAAGGCCGTACATCGTCTAACGTCGTTTCAGTTCGACAGTCTTCGGCACGGTATGTTTGTGTGCGTGCGAATACATCTTTTGAAAACAATTTATAGATTTTCAAAAAGAGCATGCATATTGCAGGGCGCGAACTCAGTTCTACACACTTGCCATGTTACTGATAGACGCGATGTGCTAAACTTGCGATTAATTTTCTCTCTGAAATAGGTCTTCTATAGAGATATGTCATAGACGTCATCGCCGTTGTCATGGCTACCTTAAAAACTTTTCATATAATTAATTATTAAGTATTTTTATTCAAATTAATTTAGTAGTGTTTTTATAAAATAGCTTTTTTTTTAACGGAAAAGCTAAGATGAATGTCACGCTAATTTTTCATTGGACTTTTAAATTATTTATAGTGTTGTTTACTAAATAAAAGCGCGTGATTTTATAGAGTAAAAAGTCCTCACGCGGCCGTTTTTTCAACTGTGATTGGCGATATCCGCCATTATTGTGAAATATTTTTTTAAAGAATTTCTATAATTTGTTACACGTGTTATTGGCAAAATTGTGGTATCTATCCACAGGGACCAGATCAAGAGTTGAAGTTGAAGTTTTTATTAAATAAAATATTACAGAAAGATGTCGGTGAACAATGTTAATACGAGTACATTTAAGTGTACGAGTTGTAATATTGTTATCTCCGAAACGAAACAACGAAAGTTTAATAAAAATATGCTCGTCGGCTTTTTCTGAGGAAGACATTGATGAGGCAAAAAAGTTATTGTTTGTTTCTACGAAGACAAGACAAAAACATGTATCGAGGCGTAAGAACAAAAAGCAGAAAGACCCAAAATATACGATTACGGTGTTTAAAATCACGGATCCCGAACAATCCCAGTTTTTTTGGCATATGACCTTCACAAATTGCCACCAGTTTGCTTTGACTACGTAGAACGTACGTAAAGAAGTTGATGAAGGGTTTATTAATTCTACGGTCAGATGTTAACGCAATCAGAAGTGATTATGTTACTAAAGATCAGCTCGAAAATATTAAATTGATAACAAATAATTCGACACCGACGCCGTTCATCATCAACAACCTTTTTATCGTCCCACTGCTGGGCACAGATCTCCTCTCGTACAAAGAAGGATTGAGCGTAATCACCACGCTTGCTCAATGTGGGTTTTCCTTCGCCTTCAGTCATTGGTGTCCAAGATATACTTAGAAAGTACATATAACTTTAGAAAAGTTACATTGGTACTTGCCTGACCTGGAATCGAACCCGCGCACTCATACTTGAGAGGCTGGTGTTTTAACCACTAGGCCACCACAACAAAACAGTGGGGTATATTGAAAAAGAACCTCGGAGTATTTGAGTATATTTCATTATCATATATTTCAGTGCCCGGCCGGTCTTGCGATTGTACCGAAACAGCACACAATGACAGAGATTATAAGTAATAGCATAGACAGACCTTACGGAGGAATTGCCCTATTGTAGAGGAAGTCCGCTTTCTCAAAGGTATCAGTGTTTTTATTTATTTAATAAAAGAAAAAATTGTTTTCTTATCGGTCACCACGCTTAAAAAGTGTAACTTGAATTAATATCAAAGAAAAAGAAATACTGCATAAATAAAATAAATAAATAATTATAATTGCATAAATTGATACAAAATGCTATGCAATAGCTTTACCGCGGCAGTCCCCGAGTGCCACACGTCTTTTTTTTATTGTGTTTTAAAAGCATTATACGACAAGTCTAGCAAAGTAGCGGGTATCTTGTTCTAAAAAGTAATACCAAGTACAACAAAATATTTATGAACCTTTTAAAGTCGATGTGTGGTGGCCGCCAGATAACAGTCGCATTGACAGCTATTATTAAAAAGATAGCAACACCGCTTCCAAAACTGCTCTTAGGAAACACGCCAGCTTACTTTAATAAACAATGCCTTCGCAGTGACATCAGTGGCCTGTAAATTACAGTCGATAGATGGCAGTCACCACTGTCTTAAAAAATCGTAAATTAATACCAATAGTCGTCAAACTCATCATCATCATCATCATCATCTCAGCGTATAATCCCGGTCGCATCCGCGGCCTTCGCGTTGGAGCCCGGGGTCCGCTTTCCTACTATTACGCCTCCATTTCGCACGATCTCTGGCATCCTGTGGTGTGAGATTGTTGGCACGCATGTCATCTCTTACAACGTCAAGCCAGCACTTCTTTGGCCTGCCTCGCTTGTTCCGGCCCGGCGGAGGCGCCATGGTAAGACATTTGTTACCCACGTAACATGCCGGTTTACGTAAGACGTGGCCGTACCATCGTAGGCGACTCTCTTGCAGTTTGTCTGCTATGTCACGGACATGGAGACTGCCACGAATGCGGGAGTTCCTGATGCGGTCTTGCCGCGTAACTCCACACATCCACCGCAGCATACTCATCTCCGTGACACGCAGCTCCTGCTTGTGTCGCTCAAGCACAGGCCACGCCTCACTGCCATACAGAAGGACAGGTCTAAACTCGTGCTTTTCTTCTATTCCTGTTCATGTTTGGCGGTTGTTTGGCTTATTACGAGTGCGACTGCCGTCTGACCACTCAACCCCGAAAGGGAAGCCGGCGTCAGGGCCCCGTCCGTATGTCAGCAGGTGCACCGTCTGGCAGGTGGGGTTGACTTGAGTCCCAAAGATGGTGGTGGGACCCCACAGCACCCCAATAGTCGTCAAACTAATACCTTTAAAAACACCAAAAGTTCATAAATATCCAAATATTTATGAACTTTTGGTATAATGCCCACTAAAACCCAATTAAAACGTGTCCAATTTATTTGACAAGTTAATCAACTGAATATAATTTATTCGCTACAACGCTGGTAATATTTTGTTTCTCGTTAAAATTTATTTTCAGCCTGAAAAGACAGATTGTGGCGCTAACAATGACGACGTTTATTTGTTTCATTTAACGTCCATTTAGTTTTCAAACAACATCGTTTTGAAATTCACTATTCCAAAAAATGCTTTTCGCCTTCAAAACTTACCAAAACCATTACTGTAATGAATATTAACAATAAATATATTGCACATTCACTTCACAGCGGTTCACCCTTCTTAGAGATTCGGATATTATTTGAACTCTGATATACGAGTACATGAAGATTAATTTCCTTATTCAAAACATACGTTGGTGACACCACTACGATCCGAACGAAGCGTTTCGACTCTTCTTTTATACCGCGTACATCGAAGCACTGGAACTGAATTTTGTCTGCGGTGGTATTCCGTCTAAATACAATTTAAGTGTTCAAGGTTAGAGTCCGCAGAAGAACGAGAGTAACCGACATAGCCCGAAGAATTCTAAAACTAAAGTGGCAGTGGGCTGCACACATTGCTCGGAGGACCGATACCCGATGGGGCCGACGGGTTCTCGAGTGGCGACCACGCAGCGTAGGTAGGCCCCCGATCAGGTGGACCGTCGACCTGGTGAAGGTCGCGAGAAACCGCTGGATGCAGGAGGCGCATGACCGGTCGTCGTGGAGTACCTTGAGGGAGGCCTATGTCCAGCAGTGGACATCTTTTGACTGAAATGATGATGATGATGAATCTAGCTCACTATTCAATCAACGGTTGCAATTACTGCTAGTTTATATAGTTAAAAAAAATGTTTCCGTATCCAGTCGCAACCTCATTTAAGCGACAATGTCGAAAATTTAGTTTAATGACATATATTATTAATTAATTGAGGCTAAGATCAAACTGTGAATATTCATTAGATTACGAAAGTCACCCTTCAGTTGTGAAGAAAATGATAAGAAACTTATTTCTCTTCATTCCTACTCATAATAACATCACGAAACGAATACAGAACAGTCTACAACACGTAGATAACGTGTCCATCTGCCTTTAAATCTGATATTGTACTACATATATGTATACAGCAAATTACTTTGCACAAAGCCTGTAGCACAATTTCCAATCTCATTCATGTCATTTTGTTCCTTTCAGTGCCGTTTCAAATAGGGAAGCTTTCAACTCGATTCATTTATCTGTTCCACTCTCTTTTCACTGACCAGGTGCCACTAGTAGTTTGGTTTTGAAGTGATATTTAAGTACTAATGTTCTTTGTTTTAAAAATTAAGTGGCAGTGGGCAGGGCACGTTGCTCGTAAAACCAATGGCAGATGGGGCAGTAAGGTTCTGAAGTGGCGGCCACGTACTGGAAGACGCAGCGTAGGGAGGCCACCAACAGGGTGGACCGATGGCGGGAAGCCGATGGATGCAGGTAGCATAAGACCAGTCATCGTGGAAAGCCTTGGTGGAGGCCTTTATCCAGCAGTGGATATCTGTAGGCTAAAGAAAAAGAAGAAGTTCTTTATGGTATTATTATTTTAGTATTGACATAGAAAAAAAATTATATTAACTATTTAAAAAAAAATCACACGATTTCTCACCGAAGTAGGCAAACGTACCTTCACAAAATTGCATTCACATCTTTACTTAGGTGTAATAAATCTGTAGAGAGGTCAATTCTGTACATGAAATATATTTCCAAAATAACTATCAGGGGGTGATTGATGATCGATCCTAATGCCAAATATGCAACAAGTAAAATGTTTGTCTGTCTGTCTGTATGTTGGTCAGATTTTCGGGACTTCCAAAGACCCGTAACGACCGTCAACAATCTACAAATGACAGCCTTTTTTTTTTTTTTTTTTTTTCCGGGGTGGAAATCCTCATAGGATGCCCGCCACCCTGGGGTGGGCGACGGGGTATGTCAGACTTTTACTGACTAAAACCACCCTGGTGTGTCTTCTATCACGAGCGCGCGTGGGGCCGCGGGAGTCTAAATTCTTCCACGGCCCCACATCCTCGTGCTGTCCCGGTCTGTCCGGGCCTCGTCTCCTGCACGGGGTAGTGGGGTGTTAAACTACCCCGTGCATCACCTCAAAAGCGCGCGCCGACACTCGCGCGCGCCTCCGTCTCGGGGTCCATCAATGGGGGGCGGGGACTTCCCCATGTCCCTCGCCCCTAGACCCATTCATGGCGGGTGGAAGAGGGCGTTATCCGCCCTTCCTCGGCGCCCGGTGCGTCTTCTGCGGCCCGGGAAGGGAGTTGATATCTCCCTCTCCCGTTCCGCAGCTTCCTTCTGCGACATCACGTCCTCGCAGAAGGACACCACCGCGGTCCACGACTCTGAGCTGCCGACCATCCTTCGCACTACTGCCGGCAGCGTCAGGTCGCCTCCTACTTTGTTTATGAGGACACGGCGCTGCTCCTCCCAAGCTACAAACTCGGAGAGCGTGTGCTGCGCCATGTCCTCCCCGCATTGGACAAATGACAGCCTGGACCAACGGCTTAACGTAATTTTCGTGGCACGGAAGGATCTTGGTATGTAAAGATGGTCAACCGCGGCAAGCATAACTTAACCTGATCAATCGACCTATGCGGCTGTTATTATTTTAGTTACTTGCCTCTCAATATTCTGATAGATATTCTATTTCTTCTTTAGGCCTCTAGAGGTCCACTGCTAGACACAAAGGCCTCCCCCAAGGATTTCATTGTTTTAGGGGGTTGCCCTAAACCCCACGCTTGGCTGGCGGGTTGGGAATCGCAGTAATTTGATATTCCACAGGAGAAGCGCTGCTGGCCGGTTCCCTGGTGAGAGTTCCTTAGTCGACAGCCACAGGAGGATATGCATACATGATATTCTATTTAAAATAAAAGAAAGAATGATTTAGTAGATACTTGTCGAGTTAACTGTTTTTTTAACGTGTTTTTTATTAGCTTCACTTGTATGTTTGTTTGTCCGTCACTAATTCAAATTTTTTTCAACCTTACCTTACAGTAATTTGTGCAGGCAAAATATTTTTTAGTTTAGATTTAGTTTTAGATTTAGATTTAGTTACTTGGGTAACGCATCATTACGAATTTTAGCACTTGCTATTCTGTCTGTTGGAGATCAAGAGAATTTGGTAAAAACAGATGAGCACCACTGAAGCGTTCATGTTATCCAATAAATGAGAAAAAAGCATGAGGCGCTTAATATACAAAAATTATGGTACAAAGCGCCTCACGCTTTTCTCATTTTATTAGTATCGTTTATATACCATTGTCATAATTTAAATTTTAAAATTATTTTTAACTTTTTAGTTTGATATTCTTGAAAACCATGTTTATTTTTAGTTTTTTAAACTATATTTTTTTATAATTATAAACTAGTGCTTGACCGAAATCCCGCCTGATGGTAATCAGTGATGCAATCGTTGTTGGTAAAGGGCGCTAGTCAAGAGCCTATTCACTCTAGCCTTGAAGATACTTAAATTATTGTTATTTTTTTTATTTTCAATTTGCATTCCCTATATTTCAAGCATTAGGTACTTAAAATTTATATTAACTTATCTAGGGACATTAGACCAACTTGTTCTATCATAGTTAGTTGGGCATAGGCCTCTCTCAGACAGCACCACATCACCCCGGGCTCCGACTTTCATATCCAGTCTTATTAGTATTAGCGAGTAGTTTTAGGTCGAACGTCCGCCTAGCTGGTAGGTATTCCAAAAATTAAAAAAGATACGAACCAAATTATTTACTTCATAGCATTGCTTAAAGTTATGTAGGTAGGTTTCGACTAGTATACGATATTTTTTGAAGAAAGTAGTTTAATTAATTTGAATGTAAATACAAAATAAAGGCAACATTTAACTATTCACTACTAACATAAAGTCTTTGTTATCTTTACAGGTAATTGCAATTTCCATTACTTGCAGTAGACGTCTTTATTGCAAGCTGTTAAAAGGTAAGTTGCATAAAATCCTTTAACGCCGAAGCATTTTCATTAGCTCAGTAATATTTGAAGCTAATTGAAGAGGAAATGGTGAAAATGTAAAGTACTATGATTGCTTACCATAGTATACTTTAAAAGGAATCTAAGTGTCCATGACCTCAGTATGGATCAGTTTTGGGTGTACTAGGAATAAGCAGCAAAATTGCTGTAAATATTTACCACAGCCAAAAGAGAGCAGATTTCGGAAGCAGAATCCGGAGGCAGTCAGCTTTTGTTTCAATTTTAAACGACCATCGGTAAGTGAAAGGACCTCGATTGTGTATACAACACAGCACACACATCGCGCCTCGCCCTCTGCTTCTAGTGTATAAAGCTCCTTACAAAACATGCTCTTTATTCTTCTGAAAAGAACTCTGAATTGCCTGCAGAGACCAGACGGTAATCCATAAGCTATCGCGCAAAACCTATAAAAGAAAAATTCACGTAACTTTTTTCCCCTTCAAATTATTCACACCATTATCATACTCGTGCGAGGGTACCTGTAAAACATTATTTTCAATTAATTTATAATTACTTTAACATAGATAGACTAATCTGCAAAACCCTCCAATTTAACTTGTTCCTTATCTATCCTCCAAAGATTTGCGGTTTCAGATAAGTGGCTGAAAGGTACGTACTTTCCTTTTACGATAGCAAAAAGGATAGGGGAAATGAGGATAGAGTGACAATAACGGCTCCTATTCCGGAATAGCCTACTAAATATTATGTGACACTATTCGTGAAATAAATGCCGCAAATCCAATGTTTTGGTGTTGAATTATTTGAATTTATTGAGGCAGCCTGATAATGTGTTTTTCTTTGGTATTTATCAACCTTCATCTCTATGCTTTCATCCTTTGTCCCTTTATCAATAAATAAATAATTGGCTTTAAAGGTTCTTAATGTATTTAACATTGTTCGCTTGGAGAATAAATTTATAACTAAGGTAAATGTTGTCCAGCAGCTAATATTTTCATTTAGTAGTTAAGTACAATGTTTCATTTTGTATGCAAGGTTATCTTATATCGTTAACATAGTAACTTTGTGTTAATATTGACGTATTGTTTGAGCATAGCTTTAATTATGTTTAAAGAGGATAAGCTCTGGGTAGAAGATCATGAAGTTGTATACTTTCGTCTTTTAGATTTTTCCTGCCATATGGCTTCTACGGGGGTGTGTCTGTATTCGGCTGAATTTGAAAACGAAAAACATCCACAGCTGGACACACGCCTCCCCAAGGATCTGCACCAAAACCGGTTCCTCACGACCTTCACCAGGTCGTTGATCTACCTTGTCGGGCGTCGCCTGCGTCTTCCAGTGCGAGGTCGCTACTCGAGAACTCGTCAGCCCCATCGGGCGTCGGTCCTACCACTGCCACTTAAGTGTTGCAATTCTTCGGGCTATGTCGGGTACTCTCGTTCTTCTGCGGATCTCCACTTTTTCTTTCTGTCTTTCTCTCTCTCTTCTCCTCAATTTTATAATTTATTGTCAAATTTTACTCATAATAAAACCATATACCAAAGCAGAGACTCCATATATATAATAAAGTTTAGCAATATTTTACTAACATCATGTTTGTTACAAATCCCATATTATTATTAGTTATTTCATTATTCTTGCCGGATAAAAATAACATCATTCCGTTTTGGAGTATCAACATACCTGTGTCAATATACTTTTTATTATTGATTCATAACCCAGCGAAATATAAGGAAGGAAGTATTCTAGAGAAGAAGGTAATCAATAAAAGGTATAAAGGAGCCAAATCTGCCCTGAAATTGAATAGCCCTAAGCCAATGTATCAATGGAAAGCTCTCATCAAGGAGAGTATTTCTTTAGAATAACTTTTTCTCCTTATTGTCAGTACAAAAGGGTCTACAGAGCTCTAAATGTGACTAATTAAGTATTATGCAGATTCTTTCTTTGATTTGCAAATTTCATATTTTATCGTTGCTGTAATATTAACGGTGGAGGAAAACATCTTGAGGAAACTGGCATGTCCTGCAGCTGAAACTTCGGAGACATGTTACATCTACCAAACTGTAATTGGACAGCGTGGTAGATTACGGCCCACGGTCTCTTATTAAGAGGAGGCCAGTGCCCAGGAGTGGGTAGATTAAAGCCTGATTGTGTATTGTAACTGTGACGTAACATGGCAACGGAAGTGTCTGGAATCACGTTTAGTCCGTTAACTAAGTCACGTGATTTTTTAACCGACTCCAAAAAGGAGGAGGTTACTCAATTCGACCGGTATATATGCTTTTTTGTGTTTGTTCGCGAATAACTTCGTCGTCTATGAACCGATTTTGATAATTCTTTTTCTGTTGGAAAGAAGACATCCCCAAGGCAGTCCCATGATAAAGACATAGGGTTTGATGGTGGAAGACCAGATAAACCAAGGGGAACTTTCAAAAACCGTAGGGGCAACCAGTGCGTTTGTAAGTTTTTTCATTAAGTATTTTAGCGTCAGCATCCAGTCTAACCGGATGCACCTGAACAGTACTTTTCACAACTAAAAAGTGTAAAATAAAAACTTTTTTTACAAAAAAAAAAACAACCGACTTCCAAAAAACATTACAAAGTGAATAATAACTAATTTCGGAAGTCGGTGTCAAAAACTAATATACAGAAACCAAAAACACCGACTTCCGAAATTAGTTATTTTTCACTTGTTTATCTTTAGCTAACTTCTTAAACAGATGGAGTAGTACTTAGTTGTCGCCAGCTACTAAACAGAAGATACAGCATATAGTGTATAGGTCATGTTTGTGACAAATGTTCTCTCTCCTCTTTATATGTTAGTATATATCTTACAGCTATTGGTTTTCCAGACAGACGTTTACTATGGTGTTCTTTCTCATTTTTCTCAAATGGATCAACAAGTGTACACTTCATGTAAACAGCCAGGTAATATTTCTCTTCAAACAGTAATAGTAGTTAGTAAGACACTTGACCTGGATAAAGGATTCCTTGATATATAGCAATCATACACTGTTTACTAAGACAAACACCTACCATTTTAGCCACTGTTACACATGATGACATATTAAGCACATACACACCTATAGGTACTTAATGTACATGTCCAGTTTTAGCTCGCATTATATACAAGACCAGTAATTTATAAGAACTTACTTTTCCATCCCTTTATGTTTATGAAATTCCAATATTTGTTAAGGAGAATGTGTCTACATTTGAAACATTTAATACTTAAAGTCTCCAAAGTGCACTAAAATAAAAAGACATAACACTGCAATTTTTCAAATAAAGGTATTTGCCTTCTGCCGTTTTTTCGAATTTAAAAAAATATTTTTGCGTTTGATACCCCATTAATTCATGAAGGCTTTAGGCGATACAACATCACGCTGCGACCAATAGGAGCGGAGCATAACTAACTTAGTTATGCTCCGTTAGTTAGTTATTTATATAATTAAATTAACTTGCCAAGTTCAGAAGTACTAGGATTGGGCTGTTGATGAAGATGATTATGATCTTTTAAAGTGCTTTTAAACTTGGCATTGGGTTGGATTTCAAGATTTTATAGTCAAACAGTTAGCCGATAAGCACTTCCCCCTTTTAAAAGACAGGTATGGTTTTGGGGGCATAAATATTTTGTTCTTTATCTAGTTGAACATCGCTAGTCTAATATGCGTCTAATAAATTCGAGTCTTGGTAATCAATCAAGCAATGTACTAAAAACTTAGCGGTGGCCCAAATTATGTTTGTATACTGTGACCTTATCGTGTTACAGATGAAAGACAAACTAGGGTCTTGCCGCGATTATTGCAGACTGTCGGTTTGAGGACATATAATCAAATTTGTACTTTGATAAGTTACAAATAAAGTTGATTTAAGAATGGCGTGATAACATGTATTTGCTTAGTAGTTGATTTGAATGGTATTGTAGGAAAGACCTTGACCCATAAGCTTCAAAGCCTATTATCCAAAATCCGAGTAAGCACTGTCCTGGCCAAGGCATCACTGAGTTTTAAAGGGCGCAACCATTTAGTAAGATATATTTTTTTAAATAATAATAATTCGTTTATAAACCAAATAGTGTTTTTACATTTTCTTATAATTACCTACTTCTAAAATAAATGTTATAAGGGTAGACTCCACACTAGGCCAAGCCTTCTCGTAGAGTCCTTGAGGGATGATAACAATTTTAAATATCAATTATATTATATATTCCTAATTATTCTCCCTAGTTCGGTAATATCAAATAAGTGTTCGTAAGCATAGAATTTGAGATATCTATCAACTCGTACTGGACCAGCGTGGTAGATTCTGGCCCACTATCTCCTCATAGAGAGGAAGTCTGTGTCCCAATAGTGAGAACGATATAGGCTAATTATTAACTTAGAGTTGCACTTCCGTAGTTAACTCTAAAAATCAATAAGCGCTTCTAATACTGTCAGTCGAAAAATATGTGAATTAATATTGTTGACATTTGCCTATGTCAAATTATAGTCTTTAGTCAAAGTTACGGATTGATTCATATTAAGTAATATTTCTAAGTTACATGGTTAAACCAATTTAGGTTCGAAATAGGCCGTCAGGTGTTGAGCTATTCACGCTAAAAGTAAAAAATTAATTGAAAATGGATACCCAACTACAAGCGCAGACATCTGAAAATGAAAATAAAATTGATGAAAAAGAACATAGATCAACAACGAATGTATAAAAAGTCTGTTTGCATAGTAATAAAAATCTCAATTCTCACAATCGTAAAAGCTTACTTACTGTAGATTACTTAATATAAATCTATAAAGTTACTATCTAAAACTAATGTTGGGACCACCTGAACTAGGTTTATTTAAACCTGTGTTTCAGGCTATCAAATCTGTGTAGGCACTAGTCTGTTAGGCGTAATCCGAATAGACAGTCAGATAAACAAAACGTGAAACCTAACTGGACTATGAATTGTCTCTTTTTTTCACGTGACGTCAGCTAGGTGACGCCCGTGTCCAGTTCATGCCTCATTCACGTATGTTAAAACACTTTGTCCTTCCAGAAAAATAGCGTTTCAGAAATGGTTTCATCATCAACCTTTTTATCGTCCCACTGCTGGGCACAGGTCTCCTCTCATACAGAGAAGGATTGAGCGTAATCACCACGCTTGCTCAATGCGGGTTGGCGATTTCAGACTTAAAGTCCAGGTTTCCTAAAGATGTTTTCCTTCACCTTCAGTCATTGGTGTCCAAGATATACTTAGAAAGTACATACAACTTTAGAAAAGTTACATTGGTACTTGCCTGACCTGGAATCGAACCCGCGCACTCATACTTGAAAGGCTGGTGTTTTAAGAAATGGTTTATTCTAAGAAAAAAAACATTGGTTCAGGGATTTTCTTTTTATCTTTTTTGATAGCAGCGGTTGCCTAGTGCCGTATCGGCCGCGTCTTACAAGTTGTATTGGTCGTAGGTTCGAACCCAATTAGGCGCTTTACTCGGTAGTAGACCATAACATCGGGCGCCGGCAGAAGTTACCACCCACCAGACAAAGCCTTGCCGCCAAGCGATTTGTCGTGTTCCGGCATGATGTCTGGTGAAGCCATACGGAGGACGGGTCTGAGCAGTTGTGTTGCGATGTGTGCCGTGTACGATGCGCTGTTGTGTTGGGAGTTCGGTCGTGGAGGGTCTTCAGATCAATCTCCCTTTGGCGCAGCATCGTTGATCGTGTTGTTGGGTTTAACATTGCATCACCTTGCTCAACTGCCGTCTTCCTTCCTATTCGCTCAGTTTTGAGTGAATAGGCTCTTAATAAACTAGCGCGTTTTACCATCACCGATCGCATCACTGCTTACCATCAGGCGGGATTGCGGTCAAGAGCTAGTTTATATAAATTAAAAAAAAAATATTTCATCACCACTGCTCTCCAAACGGTGCTGGAAAACATCGTGAGGAAACCGGCAGGTCCTAAAGCCAAAAATTTTGAAGACATGTGAGATGTACCAACCCACACTGGGCCAGTGTGGTAGATTATGGCCCAATCCCTCTCACCAACAGGAGGCCTGTGTCCCAACAGTGGGATCATTATAAGCTGATTACGTATTACTAGCTTTCCGCCCGCGGTTTCGCCCGCGTAGAGTTCGGTTATATCCCGCTCTTTAGATTTCTCCTGAGGAGTATGATTTTTTTTTTCGGGATAAAAACTACCCTATTATTTAATCCGGACTTCTATATTTACCTCTGCAAAATTTCAAAGCAATCGGTTCAGTTGTTACGGCGTGAAAGCGGAACAAACAAACACACTTTCCCATTTATAATATTAGTAAGAATATCTTTTTCGTCCATTTTGTGTTAGTTTTTTGCGTTTCCAACTAATTTTAGGCCGGTTTAAACCGTAAGTAGTACAAATATTTTACGTGTACCGAGTACCTATCTCACCGTCCAATCCTCGTTACTGGGGTATCACAAAATCCCTTGGAAAGACTGATGTCACTCACCCATACGGTGATTTCCATATTAAGAGAAGTTATTATACTAAATTTAGTAATGTTTACATATGAAGGAATCTATGAAAATATAGTGTTATGTGTGTTATTTCGTTATATTTTATATTATCGTAATAAAGTGTAAAGTGCTTCATAACAATGTGTTTTTTGGTTGATGGTAAGCAATGGTGCAATAGTTGATGGTAAAGCGCGCTAGTTTATTAGGAGCCTATTCACTCTAGTAGTCCAATGGAAACACCGCCGCTGGCAAATTGTCCCAGTGCCTCAATGTACGCGGTATAAAAGAGGAGGCGAAACGCTTCGTCTGGATCGAAGTGGTGTCAACAACGTGGGGCTAGAAACTCGCCGTACGGTGGGTGATGACGATAATAGAACGGAGATGGGGGAATTAAATTATGCAATTCCCTCGCACCCGTCGTGCGGCGAGTTTCCACCCTTATGTTGTTAACACCTCTACGATCCGGACGAAGCGTTTCGCCTCCTCCTTTATACCGCGTACATCGAGGGACTGGAACAATCTGCCGGCGGCGGTGTTTCCGTCGGACTACAATTTGAGTGTCTTCAAGGCTAGAGTGAATAGGCTCTTAATAAACTAGTGCGCTTTACCATCAACGATTGCGTCACTGCTTACCATCAGGCGGGATTGCAGTCAAGCGCTGGTTTATATTTTAATAAAAACACTCAACAAAATAATGTTAACCAAACCAAACAAAATAATGTTCTATTTTTTAATTATTATAATCAAGTCACTATCATGATCTCAGCGTTAATCCGAGCCGTAACCGAAGCTTTTTCTCTGGAGTCCGGGGTCCGCTTTACCAGTCCGTTTAAACTGCTGATTTTATAAGAAAAAAAAAGTTGGCCATGTAATAAAACTATGAACTTCATTGTAAGTACGTAATATTACTCTTTGACATATTCTTTATATCAAGATAAACCGATTTCAAACACGACAATAAGTCTCTATCATATTCCGTTAAAGGTTGACATAAAAATATGAGGGTCAAACGGGACGATTCTGACACGATTGTCAACCATCTTTATCTTGTAAGAAAATGTTATAGGAGCCCGAGTATATTTACCTACTTTAAAAGTAATGAAAATGTTTGAATATCGAAATATAATTTTCATTTTATGTTTGCAGAAAAATAATACAAATCAGTGCACAAAAACATGACAAATATTCGGCAATTTTTGACCTCTCCAAACCCAAAGTTCTCCACTCCATAAAATCCAAAACTCATTGAAAACTTCGTTGACACATTAAAACGACTGTTTACAAAACTCGCCGGCATTGGAAACACAAAGGGAAACAAAATAACTCCTTTAATTTTCATTAGCGGAAAAACCTTAGGAATATAAAAAAAACTCGGCGGTTATTCGCTGGGGAATCCGGGAAACGATTAAATTACCACAAATGGCGAGGAAAGCTGTATTACTGCAGTAAAGCCATATTATGTTATGACTCCAGCACTCAAATCATAGCCATTAAGCGAACCGAGGCCTCTATTAGGTGTCTTTACACCTTAAAGTGATTAAAAAGTGAAGGATTAAAGTAGAATAAGGGTTTAAAATAGCTGCCAACTATTGCTATGAACTGAGATCATCTTATGCTGGCTAGTTAGTGGAAAGGGATTATTTCAACACCCGTTACGGCCATAAAAATCCGCTTAAAGAAACTCTGTCGAGATTAATCAGCGAAATTATGAACGCTAAGCGCTACGGTAAAGCTGCTTCAAGCGCCTTTTCCATTCAAAGTTTTACGCCCCAACTATTAGAATGAAGATAAAGAATTAAGTAGCAATAATGAGCGTTTTGGGTTTGTACGGGCGCAATGCAGTTATGGAAGTAGTTGTAAGGGGGTCGGCGTGAGGCGAAATCGCCAGACGCGCCGATAACGCTTTAGCGAAAGCACGGGCCGCGGAAACGAGCGATCGCAGTTACGTAAACGTGTCGCGATTTCGTGTGAGCGGTGGTTTTAAATGCAAGCAAGTGTACTTGGTGGGAACTAGTTGAAAGATTATTTTTTGTGTGTTTTTGTGGATTATGTGAAGGTTTGTGGTATTTTTTTTTCTTTTTTCTTCAAACAAAAACTTTTTGGAATTTGTAAGTTTTTACTCTATTTGAAGTTTGGTCAATTATAAGCACAGGACGCTACATGGTACCGTTGGTAAATAACGGATTAAATTATGTCAGTAAATTAGTTTATAAGCAAAAACTTCTTCGGCTTTCACGTGAAAATATTTCAGGATTACCTTTCATAGTACTTTTTTTTGTAAGAGTTGTTTTATTTTAATTATAGAGAGTATTTTTTTCAGTATAACTGTGTAATGATCTTTTCAATACCTGTTTGTTGAAATAAGCAAACTTTCATTTCATAGATAGAGAAGAAACACTTAAACAATTCCTTTGAATATAAAATAAGGCCCTTAGTCTGCATTTTTAGGTAACTATCTACATAATGTTACATATATACTTCTTTTAATTATACATCAAAAAAATTGGTGTGCAAAAGCTCTTTATTTTTAGTTGAATATAAATAATTCCCAGAGTCATTATTTAAACCGGGCCTTGCAAGGGATTATCGTGTACTATATACTGGTTAATTTACGATGTATGAACAAAAATAGAATGAATATTTTATAAAGCATTTACATAAACTTGTGTAAATAATGTCACTCACTATCCTTTAGAATTATTTATAAGTTAGTCCTTGATAACCTACATTCAGAGTCCCTTTTTATCAAATAATAGTGTATTTTCAAAAACGAAAACTGACATAAGGATTTCGTTTTTAACTAAAAACTCATTTTAGAAGTTATATAATATAGACCGGCCAGTCTAGTTTTTAAATTATTTTAAAGTATTATTATTTCGTTTATTTGTCTTCATAATATACATATTAAATAACATTTTCAAATATTTTGAAAATATTTTTTTTTCTTTCAATATAAAAAATAGTAGGTCCACTGATGTCAGGAGCAGACTCCAACCTGCCGGTGCTTAGGGGTCTAGAGACACAATCTCCTCACGAAGCGGGTCGTATCGAGGAGTACTTTTGAATCAGGCTCTTGATCTAACTGCCTCACGAGAGCCTCAATAGATGTTGGTTGAGGCTCTTGAATACCAGACAATTGGCGGATACAACATTCGCTTTAAAGAATTTATTATTATCTGTCGTCATAATAATCTATTTCTTTGTAATAATTATATTTGAGTGCATAATATTAATATAATTTTTAGTCTCTTAGCTGATAATATTTAGATAAATATTGTTATATTCTTGTTAATAAACCTACGTAATTTAAATATTATATTTATTTATTGACAAAAACGAACATCATTTTTAATGATGTTTGGAATTTTGAAGTTCTTCATATAACCGTAGGAGCGGCGTGTATTAGGCCTTGTTATTTATTTTAATTAAAGACATGTGCCAACTGGGCCCTCTTGATAGATTACAGGCTCGGCTAGGGAATGACAGTTGTTTATTTAAATTGCATATTTTTTTCCGAAGGGATTTTGTTCAGCTTGTATATGTATCAACTATGGATTTTATGTGACTCTATATATCTCATTCGTATAAATAATTATTAACTATCATGGCAATCAAAAATTAACTAAAATATTGCTCTGCTATTGGAAAACACAGGCTTTAATAATAATAATAATTGTTATTATAATGACATAAAATATGAAAAAATAATGATACAACCACCATTTTTCCTCATACAAAACACGAAATTTACATAGAATCCTACATAAATATTATTAAGCGTAATAACTTCTCTAAATATGGAAATAATCGTATTTGTCAGGCAGTGAGCATCTGCAGAAGTGTTCAGGGGAATTCTAATATCAAGGAAAACTTGTCTAATCGACACTCCGCTTCTGCGGCACATTCTTTAAGTATCATTTTACTGCCATTGCTCTCAATATGTTGGAAATGAATTAATAAGTAGTGAAAAAAGGGCTAGTTTGATATGTGGGCAAAACCTTTAGAAAGAAAGAAATATTATTTATTTCGTACAAACAAAACGCACATTACAACTACTTAAATACTATAAAATAATAAAAAAAAGACATTAAAAAAAATAGTATCACTAAAAGCCTCGTACTCGAATTTGCACTCTATAAAACTATAAACAAAGTTGATTTGAAACTTTAAAAGCACTGAAACTGAAATTTGGCAATTGGGACAGCATCCTGAAGAAGATACCTACACAATATGCAATATTTTGAAAATATATTGAAAACCCCGTCCGACCCATAATGATAATAAAGGTTAGGTAAACACATGACCAAATAAAATATGAAATTTTACAGAATCATCATAGTAACAATACTAATGAATTTTGAAATAATCTTTTTTTCCGCGAATTAATTCCAGCTTCCTCAAAATTTGGTATTTTTTTTAAAAGTGGTAACACCATTTTCGATGGTATTATTATGAGCGATACGATCACGTGGCGCATGCCCTGCCCCCTTCACCCGCGCATGATTCAATCAAAAAACAACTGAAACAAACAAATGAAGTAACTTAACAAATGTGCCGTAGGCAATGCCTACGGCACATTTGTTAAGTTACTTCATTTTGCGAAATAATATTTATTTTTAGGGGGATTGTGTTTAAATTTTGCCTGGCTTTGTAGGCATTAGTAGAGTCAGTTATCGATACCTAACAATAACTTCACGGATGGGACAGGGTTTTCTTTACGTATTGTATAATTGTTATTTGATATTCCAGTGAAGACAGTGCTCATATTGGCTGATACAGTTTTAACAGTTTTAAGGGTCTACAGAAGTCTAAAAGTCTGATAACCAGCCTTACCAAGGGGTTTTATATTACCCAGTAATTAGAATGTGTAAGTCAGGTAGGCGGCGTATTCGCTGCATCTGGTTAGACTGGAATCCGGCCTAGACATAGGTTTAGGTCGTTTTCCAGTCCAATCCAATCGCTAGTCTCCTTGGAAAGAGGCTAGAAAGATGCAGCATAATTACTAAACTAAATTTTGTGTTAATATTCAGATTACCAATTACGGCACATTTGCCAAGAGTACTATCAGCAGTCGTATCTATTCAATAGTAAGGTGAGAATACTTCGTTTAAGTCTATGACTTACCGATATTACTTAATTGAGTGTTAAATTAATACTGTGTTGAATATTTGACATCCAAGGTAATTCGATCGACCATCAGGCTTGTAATTAACGGGGTTATAGGGTTTTATATTACGCATGCTCAGCCCATGTTTCCACTGTTTCGACGCACACTTCCGCATTTCGAGGGGGGGTGATTGCAATCGGACTTGCGGGCCCAGAGCAAGTTGGGGTAGATGTCACATGCCTCGTTATTCTCATTATTTTAACATTTTGAAAGCAGCGATGATGAAATGATTTACGCATAAACCGCTTGATGTTGTTCGAATCTACGATCCATGTCTCGTAATATGGATGTTTCCTGGGTTTAAAAAAAAATTGATTCTATTTAGTCCGTCTGAAGATTATAGAAAAATATTGGATACGTATATTTTGTTTTATCAAATCAAAAAGGAAAATATAAAAGGCATCAAAGATCAGGAGTGGTGGCTGGTGACATGACTGCGCGCTAAAAAGTGTAGCATGCAGTGACGTCACACGAGTTTTCAATGAACTGTGTCGTCTTCATTTTTTGTTTATATGAAACTAATTAGTTTTGTTTTAGTCAAATACCCACCACCATCTCTATTTCAGGTCCTAAATACTGTGTCTTTTGCGACAAATATCAGTGTCGAATTTTAGTTTACATTTTATCTTTGTGGTGTAAAAATTTGACGCCCATATCAAAATTTACGACAGTGTACGGATTAGTAAGTAATATGATCAAGATAAGTGAATTCAAAATGCAAACATTTTTGTTCGCATGCATTTATATGCTATATACAAATTATTTATGTACGTCGCAGGATTGAAACCCAGCCAGGCGATTTGCGTCGTGTAAAGTATATCGTCACCACTACTAAAGTAATCCGCACTGGACCCATGTAGTGTAATACGGCCCACTTCCTCAATTTGATAGAATTCTACGCTTTTTTGTCCCAGCTATGGGAACAGTTCAGACTGATTATTTAGTTTGATAGGTTAACTGAAGCATTTTCAGAGGTAATGTGTTTTCTTTAACAGTAAGTTCCATGAAGTTTTAAATTCAATTTGACACGCTGTGCGAGGGAATTGCATGATTTAATTTCCCCATCTCCGTCCCACCATCGGACGACCCGTCGTACGGCGAGTTTTCACCCTTACATTGTTAACACCATTACGATCCGGACGAAGCGTTTCGCCTCCTCCTTTATACCGCGTGGATCGAGCGCTAGTTTATAATTTATAAAAAAAAAATGTTTTTTTTTTATCTATACTTCAATGCCCTTCTTCTAAGCACGGGTTTTCTTCCAATCGTATCATATTTTGCAAGCTCATTCGTCCTCTTGTCAGCGTTGATAACCGTCAAAGTTGGTCAACACTTACAACTCACTTAACAATGGCACATGAACCATTCTGAATATTATTGTTATTACTTTAGTAACTGACTCCCTCTGACATCTTAATTACCGTAAATATTTGAATTCTCCAAATGATTTTGCTGACTTAAAAAGGAGTTTGCTTACCTTGCCTCATCCAAACATCGATCACTATGGCTGACAGGTACAGCCATCCGGTGATGGATTGATCATTTTCCGCTCATCCCGCGTCTTGTAATCGCAAATTATTTTTTGCTTGACGTAGATGCTTTGAAGAGAGAGGATAATTCTTTTTTAATAATACAAGTGAAGACTTTTATTCAAGATGTTTTAGAACATGAAAGACAAGGCATGCGTTTTATCAGAGTTTATTCATCATCTGCATCATCTTTTCCAACTATTTGTGGGGTTGGCTTCCAAAGTAACTGAGTGCCGCTAAATACGAATAATTGGCGCCTATCTGATTTCTACAACCTGCATCACATCATAATTAATACATTATATTTTTTTGTATATACGAAACTCGAAACACGTGTCCAATATTTTAAAGAATCTATGTACAAAATTTCAAAAAGATACCATGAAAAATCACAAAGTTATGAGCTTCTTATGTTACCTGGCTGTCCCTACAAAAATATGGTCAACACACCGTTCTCTTGCCGGTGCCTACAGCGGCGCAGCGCAGGGGCCCTGTCCCACTATGCGCCTAGTACTATGATCTACCGTTAACTGCGTTGTGCGCTCGGTAACCACACTGCAACATTATTTGAAGAACATTTGACATAATCAGCCTATAATACTCCGACTCCTAGGACACAGATCTCTTAGTGAGAAGGACTAGGCGATAATTTACCCCTCGGACCCAATACGGGTTTGTAGATGTCACATGTTTTTCAAGTTTTGCCTCTAAGGCATGCCAGTTTCCACAATTTTTCCCTTCACCATTTTGGTGATGAAATAATTTAAACGAAGTAAAGCGCCTGACGAGATCAGAACCTACGACTTGTAAGTCGCTAGTTATAGACTGTGGAGGCATTAGGAACGGGGTGTAAAGTTCACTCATGCTCCATAGAAACGGGAGGATCCTCCGACCAGACGGATGTCATGTTTGGCGGGCACTTGTCCAAAGGTTGGTGTTGGGAAGTTGTGTATATGCTAGTTGTATGGTAAGCTCTGCTTGCGAGATGTAGAATTTGTGTGACGTCAGTATGACATGTTGTTCGCATGTGGCGTTTGTAAGTACTGCTACAAATACTTTGAGGTACAGTTAGACACTTCCCCTTTTTTTTTTATTAATTTATAAACCAGCGCCTGACCGCAATTCCGCCTGATGTTAAGCAGTGACGCAATCGTTGATGGTAAAGCGCACTAGTTTATTAAGAGCCTATTCACTCTAGCCTTGAAGACACTCAAATTTTAGTCCGACGGAAACACCGCCGCCGGCAGATTGTTCCAGTCCCTCGATGTACGCGGTATAAAGGACGAGGCGAAACGCTTCATCCGGATCGTAGAGGTGTTAACAACATAAGGGTGGAAACTCGCCGTACTACGGGTCGTCCGATGGTGGAACGGAGATGGGGGAATTAAATCGTGCAATTCCCTCGCACACTCCCCAAAATGTATCCTATAGAACACCGAAAGGCTGGCTACTCTACGCCTGTGCTCTGGGCTTTGGAGACAAACTCGAGTTAAATCAGGGTCACCAATCAGCCTCTTCGCACGCCTCTCCACTGAATCCAAATTGGCCAGGTGACACTTAGCAGCACCAGCCCAAATGTGGCTGCAGTACTCCACACACGAACGTGATTTTCAACATATCATAAAAATAAAATATATTCGCCATAAATATGAGTTTATTCCTACACAATAGAGTTCAGTTTACACTACAACATAAAACATTTTTAATGGTACTCGTCACCCCGAAATCAACTTAATAACCATTCAAATAAATTCGATATTTATTTAACAGAACGCCACCTGCTTTTGCTTCGTTTGCGAACATACATCAGTAGGCCTAGTATGAGTTTTCATTACGAAACCCGTTCGATCGTATCGAGCGCGTTTGACTCAGCGATTGGCCCGCTTCAAGGTCGTAAGAACTCTCAACCAATGAGAGCGCCAAACGCGCTCGATACGATCGAACGAGTTTCGTATTGAAAACTCATACTAGGCCTACTGGTGTTACACGCACTCCGGTTGCGTGTACTACACGCATGACCTTTCCGTTTCGCTTTCTTCACCTTTTTATATGCTACTGGCTGCGCCGCGTAGGTTCAATGTGTTTTTTTATAAGTTCAGAACACACAAAGAATTTTTCAAATCCGACGACTAGTTGCTGAGATTAGCGCGTTCAAACAAACAAAGAAACCCTTCAGCTTTATATATTAGTATAGATTAGTAAAAAGAAGCCAAAAAGGAAGATAGTTTGATAGATATTCTATGTATCAAACTACCTTCCTTTTCGGCTTTTCGGAGTAAAACAAAACCTTCATATAAATAAAATAGATAGTCTTTCTTCTTTTTTTTTAGGTCCTTTTCGGTATGTTACACTCAACAAGTTATTAAGCTACTATAAAATGTAGTACAATGTTGTCAGAATTCTTCGCAACACTCAATTACACGGACAAAGAAAATTTTTCTTGAAATTTTGTCACGATCGTAATTTATTCCCTTGTACTCGTAAGTATTTACTTTTGTTTGTTTACGTTAGCTTAATATTATGTGTTGATGCGCCTTTTCTCAGAGATGTTATTTTATTTTTAGTTATTTTTTTTTTGCCTGTGTTATTTAAATTTTGTGACCCAATCTAATTGGCATTTTAAATGATGACCTGATATAGGTTTGAATAAATCGAGCTCAAGCGGGCTATACTTGCACCTATGACACAAAATATTTTATTTTTAACTTATTTTAGGCTCTATGATTTTATGGGATATTTCTCCTACTTTTGGATAAATATAAAACTTTTATAAACGTTCCCATGAAATAAAATGCTATTATATTACGATTATATGATTTAACAGGACTGCACTGACATTTTCTTTTTTTATTTTAATTTATCTTTAGATTTTCGATCTTCAGTGATTTATTGATTAAATTATGAAATTATAATTTTTGAATTGTACCTCGATATTTTAATTATATTTTGTCATTTTCTATTACATTATAAATAAATAGTATTTATTATCTTATGAAAGACTACGAATAAATTATAAACTAGTACTTGATGGCGATTCCGCCTGATGATAAGCAGTGTTGCAGTTGTTGGTGATAAAGCGCGCTAGTTTGTTACGTTGACACCACTACGATCCGGACGAAGCGTTTCGCCTCGTCTTTTATACCGCGTACATCGAGGGACTGAAACAATCTGCAAGCGGCGATGTTTCCGTCTGACTATAATATTTACTCGGTGGTAGGACATAACATTGGCTGCCGGCAGAAGTTACCACCCACCAGACAAAGTCTTGCCGCCAAGCGATTCATCGTGTTCCGGCATTATTTTTTTTTAAATAATTATAAACTAGCGCTTGACCGCAATCCCGCCTGATGGTGATGGGAGAAAAACTGAGCGAATAGGAAGGAAGACGGCAGTTGAGCGAGGTGATGCAATTTTATAAACTCATAACACAACTGCTGCCGTCTTTCTTCCTATTCACTCAGATTTTTTGTGTGAATAGGCTCTTAATAGTCTAGCGCTTTACCATCAATGATTGCAATACTGCTTACCATCAGGCGGGATAGCGGTCAAGCATACATTTAAATTAGATTGCAAGTCAGCATTTTTAACGTCAAAATTACCCTAAATGCCTTTCCTTCACCACTTTATAAAGATTTCGCTGGTAATGGGACGACACGATTGGTGCAGTGGTTGAGTTGAGTGATTGGCATCGCTGCGTGTCGCGGGTTCGATCCCCGCACGGAACAAATATTTGTATGGCCTGCAGGTAGTTGTTTCGGGTCTGGTTGTTTGCCTATGTAAGATTTGAATGTTTTTAAACACACCCACGATACAGGAGTAATTCCTAGTGTTAGGCAAAGTTTAAAATAAAAAAAGTACTAGTGGTGCAACAATTTTTTTATTTTTTTTTAATATTATAAACTAACGCTTGACCGCAATCCCGCCTGATGGTAAGCAGTGATGCGATCGTTGATGGTAAAGCGCGCTAGTTTATTAAGAGCCTATTCACTCAGAAAAACTGAGCGAATAGGAAGGAAGACGGCAGTCGAGCGAGGTGATGCAATGTTAAACCTAACAACACGACCAACGATGCTACGCCAAAGGGAGATTGATCTGAAGACCCTCCACGACCAAACTCCCAACACAACAACATTAGGCGCGTCGTACCCGGCACACATCGCAACCCGACTGCTCATATCCGTCCTCCGTACGGCTTCACCAGACATCATGCCGGAACACGACAAATTGCTTGGCGACAAGGCTTTGTCTGGTGGGTGGTAACTTCTGCCGGCGGCCGATGTTATGGCCTACCAGTAATGAATTCTCCAGCAATACAGTTGTCTGTTAAAATTTATCTCTGCATCAGGCTAATTTCCTATTCCATCTATTCACAGTTAGTCGTCTCACAACATCATAACACAGCTTTAGGCAATAAATCTCGAGACACTACAAATGCAAGCTCCAACCATTCATACTGATATTTCAATATAATCGCAAAAGCCTATGAAAATTTTTGTCGATCGTAAATTTAAATTGATGTATAGCTCTCTGCTTTGAGTGTATTCATAAATTTGAGGAAAGTCTTTGTGTTATAAATGGGTATTTGATTTTTCAAAACGTGCTACAGCCGAGGGTTTAATAGAGAGTAATATGATTTTAAAGGGTATTGTAATTGATCGTGATGAGGACCCTTAGGCCTCGTTTACGAAAACGTGAGGCGTCGTGAGTCACGTGCGGCGTGGCGTCTCGTGCCGCGTCGGCTTATCATTTTTTGAAATCATTTTATCGTAAGCGGTCTCATACAACGCCATATGTTTGGATTTAGTGCCGTTCGCAGCGCCTAAAGCGACGCGTAATACTCCGCGTCTCGGCAAACAAGGCTTTAGTGTGTCTACACACGAGCGGCACACGTCAACGACATAGGAAACTGCAAGCTTTCACCCAGTTCGGCGTCAGCCGCTGACGTAAAGTTTTTTTTTTTATTTTTCAAATAATCTCTTATTCAGTATTTTTAAACATCTGCCAACCACTGCCCAATCGACCCTCCGTCTTGTGATTCGTAGTCGTAGAAAAAACATAAACACCATTAGGTAAGTGTGCACACGAGCGTCACACGTCGACAATACAGGCAAATGCAAGACGGCTACTGCCGACAAACGTGTCGTTCGTGTATATTCACACTTAATGGTGACTACGGTTTTGCTGAGTTAGCATTAGTTAAACGACTAACCACAAAAAGGAGGATCTAGTGGGCAGTAAAACAGATAAAACTACTGAGAAGTATACGTAATATTATTTAATTTTTTTCTAGTAGGTTGGTAACATCAAATGTTTTTTGATTAGTAGCTTGCCATGCATGAAGTTTAGCTATATTAACCTGTTTCCCACGATTATATACAGTATGTTAAGAAAACCCTGTCCGACCCGTGAATGTGTTGTTAGGTATCGATAACTGATTCTACTAATGCATACAAAACCGGACTAAACTTTAAAAAAAAATCCCCCTAAAAAAATAAATATTATTTCGCAAAAAGAGGTAACTTAATAAATGTGCGTTACCAGCCTTCCGCGGGGGGCGGGCGGCAGGGCACGCGGCAGGTGATCGCATCGCTATTCGCTCATAATAATACCGGTGTTGTCACTTTTTTAAAAATTACCAAATTTCGGGGAAGTTGGAATTAATTCGCGGGAAAAAAAGATTATTTCAAAATTCATTTGTATTGGTACTATGATGATTACGTAAAATTTTATATTATATTTGGTCATGTGTTTACCTAACCTTTATTATCCTTATGGGTCGGACAGGGTTTTCTTAACATACTGTATAATTATGTATAGTTCTTAAGGTCAAATCTGCGTAAATTGTTCAAATTTTAGACAATGGTGCCGATTCTTTTCTTCAAAAACTTGTTAAAAGTCATGTGTTTTTTTTTTTAAATGAAGAGACAGCTGTGCTGTTGGAGTTTTTTCCGCCACTTCTTCTTCCCAGCGAAAGCACTAGGAAATGTCGATGGGTGAGCGTTTTGGGGGATTATCTTATATAATATAATAAATTAGGCTGAGAATCAGCACTTTTTGAACCTCAAAAAGTGCTGATTCTCAGCCTAATTTGAATAATGACTTTAGATTTGATATGAAAAAAAAAACTATTTTAAGTTATAGGTATGCATCTTTTTCTTTCTATTTCATTAAGAAAATGATAGAAGATAACATTTTACTTTAATCCTGTCAAATTAAGACAGTCCATAGACATTTTAAGCGCGATTATAATAAACATACGCAACCAAAAATACGCCAATTTACGTCAGGAGTGGACTAATTTCACATGTCTTAACTATGATTTTATCTTCTGTCCTTTACTTAATGAAATAGAAAGGAAAAGACACACGGAACATAAATTTAATTTAGTTTGTAAACAAGGACATCGGGGCCAAAGGCGACAATCAGTGTGAAAAGCTGTGTCAAAAATGTAAGGAAAGCTATTTTTGGCAGATTGAAACTAAGATCAGCCTCAATGTTCTTAATGTCACGTAAATTGGCCCTCTTATATGGGTAATAGCTCTTTCTCTCTCTCATACCCCTTGGCTTATCTCTCCTTCTTTTTAGTATTCCATTCAAAGGTTGTCCGTAAAAGATCGCTCATATCGATAAGACCACCCATTGTAAAATCTTCAAATTTATATCCTGTAATTTATATGGATAATAAAGAGTATTTTATTTTCTTATAATGTAACCATAATCATAATAATGTTTTCGTTTAAAGCACCTGCTACTAATCTCTTCACCACCTATGGTTGACTGGTAGAGAATGTCTAAGCCATTAAGTCCGCCATTGTACAATTTATGTGCGAAACAATAAATAAATAAATAACCTTCTTGGCAATTAAGGTAAAAAATATCGTGAGTTTTAAGCATGTATTCGTTGTTATTTTCTTATGTTCCAATTCTTTTTATGTCTCAAATTCCAAATCAAAGCGTTTAAAATCTTTATCTAAGACGGGCGTCGGAATTCCAAGATACGAAACAAAATTTATTTCACGCCTGAGTTCGCAGAGAGGTGGTGAATTATTTTATCAGTTCCTATGTAATAGAAAAACAAAGCTTTCTCAGACGACTTTTGTATCAGACAAATCATATGGTGTTCCCGAAGGGGTGAAATTCGATTCACCCAAAAAGCCTACATGTTCGTCTGAACCAATCAAGAAATCATATAAAAGTAACATTTTATTTAAGAAGCCGGTACTTTTGTGTCAAATTCTATTGGCATGTTTGAGAATATTGTTGGATTGTCTCTGAAGAACTTGAAACAAAATCTTTGATGTCATATACAATATCTACAGGAAACCCTGTCCGACCCATAAGGATAATAATGGTTAGGTCAGCATATGCTCAACGTAATCATCATAGTAACAATACTAATGAATTTTGAAATAATCTTTTTTCCCGCGCATTAATTCCAACCTCCCCGAAATTTGGTAATTTAAAAAAAAGTGATAACACCATTTTGACAGTATTATTATAAGCAATGCGCTTGTATTGCTTTCACGGATTGGACAGGGTTTTCTTCAGGGTCTTCTTCAGGGTTATAACATCACGCTGCGACCAATAGGAGCGGAAATAAAAAAATAGTATTTATTAATAAATTAATAGTATTTAATTTTAAATAAAATTATCCTTGACATTACTTAATTTCGATTATCATCTTATAAGATACTATAATTTTAAAATAACTCTTTTGGTGTTAAAATAAAATGTTCAAATGACTCGGACTCCACTACTCCACGCGAACGAAGTCGCCGGCGGCCGCTTGTATAATAATAAAATTGTTTATTTTTTAACTTTGAACATAATTTTTATGATATGATATGCTATGATATGAGACTATGTTGTTAGTACTTTTTTAATTTATATATGGCAAAATAACGTTTGTCAGATCAGCTAGTATAATATAAAAAGCAAAAAAATCACGTATATATTTTATAAACGAATATAAACTTTAAAGTCTTTCATAAACAAAAACTTAATTTGGTTATAACTTTACATTATTATTTCAGTTTGTTTGTCCTACAATAATTTATCAAAGGTTCAATCTTAATAACCTCGTTAAATTCGTGACTGCTTATTAAAAACTTAATTACCATTTGCGTTGGTTGATGGATTTATTTTACGTTTATGATAATTATTTAAAATAGAGGTCATAATTTTATATTCAGTTTTTACGATATGAATGTAAGGGTCAAAATTAATCTTGACGTTGTTAAAAGCACAGGAGCAATTTTCGTGATTTTATGGACGTTCAGGATCTGATCTTTTTTAACATTTTAACGTAGTGCCAGACTGAGATCCCGCTCTTCGCATTCTTCTCCACCAAATCCAAAGTTGCCTGGTGGCATTTTGTAGCAGCAGCCCAAATGTGGCTGCAGTACTCCACACGAACGAACCTGCGCTTTTTATAAGTAGCTTTGTATTAAGAAGCTGTCCCGTTATGAAGTACAGTCAGATCTTTGCCATAACGCCAAGTTTCCTGGCAGCCATCTTGGCTTTGGACTCAATGAACCACACAAAGTTAAGGTTTGAGGAAATCTTAACTTTTAAAATCTGAAAGAAAGAAAGAAAAGAAAGAAAAAACGTTTATTTACGGTAAACATGACATAAATGTGTACAAAAACAATTGAGTAATAATAGTTGATATGCGTCACATCCACGCAAAACGGCTATCGCTCAGCATTATGCTGCGACCCTATGAAAAACAGAGTCCAGCGCTGGTTTTCAGCGACAGCCGGTGGCGACGTGAAGACGTCTCCCGGTGCAGCAAACAATCACACCTGACACAGAACCGGTACAAAAAAAAAAACAAAAATGCAATAATAATAATAATAACAAAAAACTAAAAGCGATCGGTGCACTCCAAGGATAAGTTCCTAAAAGCGGAAACCCAGGTGAATAGGCTCCTTTTTCTCAGCAGTAAAGAGACACGTGTTTTGGCGCCGTTGAATGCCACAAGATTAGTTTCGCCCCATTCGAAGACGGCCTGAAGTGCAACATTCGTACGCTTTACGCCTACTCCTCTCTTTTGGAGCCTGAGCACCTGGAAGTCTCAACCTATCAAAAATTACCTCTAATTGACATTTTTCGTACATGTTTAACATTAACTGTCGTTGAAATGAAACGACGAATTGCGACTATATTTTGAACAATTTTTATTATAGGTATAGGTAATTTAGCCTTCTGACTACATTGTGGCATAGTTCGAAGTCTAAGACAAAAATAACGTGTCTTTAAATAGTAATACTAGTTACATTATATTCAAAGTGACTAGCACTAAAAAGCAATATGAATGTATAAAAAAACAAACTTAAGTAAAACACGATACAAGATTTTTTTTTTATTAATCATTAACCAGTGCTTGACCGCAATCCCGCCTGATGGTAAGCAGTGATGCGATCGTTGATGGTAAAGCGCGCTAGTTTATTAAGAGCCTATTCACTCTAGCCTTGAAGACATTCAAAATGTATTGAGACGGAAACACCGACGCTGGCAAACTGTTCCAGTCCTTTGATGTACGCGGTATAAAGGAGGAAGCAAAACGCTTCGTCCGGATCGCAGTGGTGGAAACTCGCCGTACGACGGGTCGTTCGATGATGGAACGGAGATGGGGGAATTAAATCATGCATTCCACCCACTGTTGGTTTCCTGCTTCATTGGCCACGTTTCTATGAGGCCCCTAATCTGCTATTTTTATAAATTTGTCACTCTCACACAATTCCATTGTTATTAAATAAATAAATATAAATATATATGGACAAATCACACAGATTGAGCTAGCCCCAAAGTAAGTTCGAGACTTGTGTTATGGGATACTAACTCAACGATACTATATTTATAATAGATACATATATAGATAAACATCCAAGACCCAGGCCAATCGGGAAAAGATCGTTTTCCATCATGACCTGGCCGGGGATCGAACCCGGGGCCTCCACGTCGCAGGCAGGCGTGTTGACCGCTGCGCCACGGAGGACGACCTATCTCTCTATCGACCTATCTCTATTGTGCTAAAAGTTCTGTTAAATTCATAATGATTGGTTAGTCCTCTCATAATGGAATGGTGATAGAATGACATTGCCATATTGCCTATTATTATAAAAACCGTTGGTAGAAATGATTTTCTGAAAACTACGTACTACTCAATATATGAACATTTATTAATATGGAGTGAAGTGACAGTGATTGCCCACTGGAAAGTCACAATGACGCCATTTTGTAAGTAGATTAGGAAACTTGTAAAAATCTATCATTAAGAGATCACTGATCGACTATTCTGACACTATACACAATAGAAGATTAGGACCCCTAGTCTGTGCAAGACTAATCCAGGTCTTATTCACGATCCCTTGAAGGTAAGCGCACTCTCCTGGTTCTTGGTTTGCCATCGGTCCTTCCATTGCCATAGATTCCAGCACGATACTAAACCAAACATAAATACCACGTTTTCTTTCATTCTACTTAATCTCAAAGAAAACTATATAAATTTTCCCAAAGCCCCACATTAAACATTAACTAAATCGCAACAAACTAATTTATTTCCTAACTCATTCTAAAAACAGCTCCATCCAAAACGAAACAGACACCTGAAAGATCGTGTAGTATTTGTAAAAAAACAGACATGAAAATAGTAATATAAATAACTATAAATCTCGACTAACCCAAGATCATAAACTTTCCAAATCGAAATTCTCGGTCAAATCCGTCCAACCGAACCACGATTTACAGTTCTCCGGTTATTTTTAGATACCGCAAACGGATCTTAGAACGGATCTAACACAACTATAGAACACATTTATATTTCTGTCCAACATATCTGTTTTTTTCTGAATGGGGAATCTGACAATCGCACATAGTATAAAATTGTAATCCCCTTCAAAATGAGTTCATCACGGAATTAGAGTTAGATTCTATTTTTTGCATAAAACAAGGCATAAAAATTGGTACTATATTCTCTTTAAAGTCAGGCAGAGCTGTACCAATATCTAATGTTTCTACATTTTGACCGTCCCGCTTCATCTATCAAAGACAAAGACCTCCCTCAAGGCTTTCCACAATGAGCGGTCTTGTGCTGCCCGCATCAATCGGCTTCCTGCGACCTTAATCGGGTCATCGGTCCACCTTATTGGAGGCACTGATAACATTTTGGTTTATTTAACAAATATTACTTATTATTAACTTTTGAGCTAGGGTGAATGAATTTATGTACCAAATATATCGTATTTCAACGGTGTCTTCATTATTTCACGAAATAATCGCAATTAAAAGTTGGCATATCAGTGCTCGTGACTAAGGCAAAATCACGAAAATTACTAAATATTTCGTATGCTGTGCGAAACTTACAAATAACTGAACAACCTTTGACAGTGCCGTTGGCATTAATCCCGGATTATATAGGACAGCATACACAAAAAAATGGACTAAGATCTACCATTGCAAAGGTCAGGTTGGAAGGCGAGATTAAGGATGCATGACTTGGCAGTAAAAAACAGGGTCAATATTTTACTTCCAAATAAGGCTCGACCGAGATCTCGGTTTCAGCGTTCTCGGCTGCAATTTCGACTAATTATAGCCGAGATTCTCAATTACCACCGAGACAAGGTCAGACGGCAGTCGCTTCACGGAAAATATTAAAGTTTAGCTAAAAAATCAGCAGTTAGACTGGTGAAGGGGACCCCAGACTCCAATGCTTCAGTTGCAACTGGGATTAACGCTGAGATGATGATGATGATTCTCGATTATCACCGAGAATGTAAGTAGCTTTCTTAGAGAGCCAAGACATGCTAATATTTTTGAGTAGTAGTTTTGGTCGCCTCATAAGGTGCTTAGACCTGCAGAAAATAAGATTTTATTTGCACCGCCTACTAACGTGGCAAGTTCACTTGCTGTTTAGCAAAGGTGAACTATTGTATGACGAGAGGCGACACTCTTTGTAGGTCAAAAATGCTGAAATACTGCTATAATATAAAGTTATTTAGCTTTGAATATTAAATCAGTTAATTTTGACAAACAGTTAGTACTGTATTAAAATGTTTTTTTACACGCTTTGTCTATTTTCGGTCTCGGGTCTCAGTCTCGATCGAGATATTATTTTATTATCGATCTCGGCTGAGAACGAAAAAACCAACTGGACCGAGCCTTACCTACCTCCAAAGCATTAGTGATTAATTTTCTGTAAATTTAATATATTGATATACGCAAGAACTTTTTTATCACTCTACGCTAATATTACAAGAAGTTAACATTGTTGGTTATAAATCTATAGCTATACGAACTATAAAACAAAGGCACTTTTCATGCCAGTCCGTTTGTCAGCTTTATTTTTTAGGATTCCATCTTACATGAAGAGTAAAAACTTTATTACTAAAGTGAATTTTTCACAGATGGTGTATTTACATCTATTGTAGCTTTAACAGCACATAATAAAAACAGAACTTTTACTTTCATTATATATTATGCATAATCTGTGTAAATAGTACACTGTAGACTACTACATTATTTGTTTCTCCTTTTCCTTAGTATTTCATTCAAAGCTTGTCTGTAAAAATGTTCTTAGCGATAAGACCACCCATTCTGTCACCCTTTGCAAAATCTTTATATTTATCTTCTGTAATTTATATGGTGTACATAATAAAGAGTATTCTATTATATGGTGCACGTGTCTGAACAACATTTGGTCGGATTTCCAAACTACACAATGAATTTTGATACGATTTTCATTATCATCTATAAACTTTGTTCCGAAAGTTTTGTTTGTACCTCGTTTTTTTGGCACATCGCCACATCTTCAGATGGTCGCCGTCCATTGTATGAGTACAGCACTTGCCCTCAAAAATCCAATCACTACATAGGTTGTACATAATAATCCATGTTTACTGATAAACTACAAACTATCGAAAAACAACCAACTGAACATCAAACCACGAAACCATCACCAATCAACATTTGTACTAAAATCACTAGACTTGCTCAACCCACCGAAGAAACTATAAACAGTCTTGAAACTGACAACAAACTTAATCAAAGCCACAACAGATGCCAATCTTGATTGTATTAATTGAAGTCTGATATTGATTATACCCCAAAATGCTAGATGAACTAATAGACGATGTGATTTGTGATGGATTCATAGAAAATAGCAGCGGTGGCCCAGTGGTATCCGCTGCGACATACAAGTTGTAGTCATAATTTCGAACTTTGTGTAAATTATTTCTTCATCGATACTCTCAAAACGGTGAAGGATGGAAACTTCGAAGACATGTGACATCTACCAAACCGTATGGGCCCGCGTAGTAGATTACGGCCCATTCCGTTTCACATAGAGAAGGCCTGTGTCTCAGTAGTTGGAACATAATTGGCTGTATATGTAATGTATAGCAAATAATAAATATGCGCAATTGCGTGCACCCAATCCTCTGATTGGGTGTACGCAAAACCACTTACTAGGGTCGATCTTGAGGCTGCCCAATAGTGTGCACCATATGAATAACTACAGTACATAAATAAGAAGAGTTTACAAAGGCACATGACACAATGGGCGGTCTTATCGCTAAGAGCAATTTTTACAGACAAGCTTTGAATGGAATACCAAGGAGAAGGAGAGACGTATAATGTAGGCAGTCTACAGTGTCCTATTTACATAGATTATACACCATAATATATAAAGAAAGTATTTTTTTTTAGTAAGTGTTGTCAAAGGACAATAGAAATACACCACCTGTGAGCATTTCATTTTAGTAACAAACTCTTAGTACTTTGGATAAGTAGTTGCTAGTTGTATTTCACAGATATTAAGCAGTCGTTACGAGTCGTCAGAAGTCCAAAAATCTGACAGCCAATCTTACCAAAGGGTTTGTTAGTACCCAGTAACTGGATTATGGAGGTCAGATAGGCAGTTGTCTCATGTAAAATACTGGTATTCAGCTGAATTCGGTTAGACTGTAAGCTGACCTGACTGTAAATTCATACATTTGTGATTCATTTTGGTCTCAACCGACATGATGCCAATTTTAGGAAACCTAAGAATTTTGGCACACGTATAGGCAAACTACCCGAATCACTTGATACTTGAATAAACTTGGAGTTAAGAGACCATTTTAGGTGAAGACGGGAACAATACGGGGCGCTTACAAGGTGAAACTTAAACATATTTATTAGGTACCTAATAACACAGATTGATATTTTGACGACACTGTTGGTGCAGGTGTCGTGGTAAAGTCCGGTTAAGTAGTCACGGCCTCTCAAGGTCAACTACGAGATGCCATATCAAAAAAAAAAAGGTTTCTCGCACTGAATAAATATTTTTATGGCCTACAGCTAGTTGTTCAGGGTCCGACTGTTTCTGTATGTGAGTTTAAATGTTTGTTAGCACCCACAATACAGGAGTAATTGCTAGTATTTCACAACTTTATAAAAAAATCCTTTCAATAAACAAGCTTAATAAATAAGAGCGAATACTCTCTTATTTAAGAAAAGTGTAAAGAGCTTTTTGGGTAGTAAATGCTACTATAGCTTCAACTAAAGGAAAGTAAGTATGTATGTTTGTTACTCTTTAACACAAAACTACTGAATGGATTTAGATGAAATTTGGCACTCAGATGATTTATAACTAGCAATAACGCATAAGATACTTTTTAAACACAGGCTTAACCCTATGAGATTTATCAAAATAACGTACGAAATATTATACACATTGAAAAGGTCTACAGAAAAGTTCGAGATGGTATATGTCTATCTCTTATGGATATCCCACAATAACATTTTTTTATCATTTACTTTTGCCGATAAGTACTAGTTAATTTTCGTAGCGATTTTAACCAATACAGCTTTAATCCTTATCCGATTTAAATGAGACAGATTTAAAAATTGCGGCCCGAGCTCCGCTATGGTTTTTATACAAGGTTCAAAGTTTTTCTGTTGTGTATTTAGTAACAGCATTGCAGCCGTGTGAAGCCGGAGCGGGTCGCTATCTATAATAAAAAAAAAATCTCATTTTATTTCTCGCGTTGGTCTATTGATTGATTTTATCATCAGTCTACAGCAGTCCACTGTTGGATTTGGTCCTCCCCTATTGAACTCATTGGCTTACTTCAATAATAATCTTTATTACACAAAAAAGTGTGAAGTCCCTGGCTCCTGTGACTAGGGAAAGGGCACTGGCTCTGGTAACACAGGTATATCACCCTGTGTTACAAGATCCAGTGCCCTTTCCCAATAGGAGATTTTACAGAATCCTATGCAAAAAGATTAATAAAAATAAATTAATTTGATTACAAGACTAAACGAAAAGTGGTTAAAAGAAACCTGTATTGAGTATTTGAGAGTGCGTGTTTATGTGTGTGATTAAATAGAACATAAGAAATAAACAGAACTTGTTTATCTTGCATTCTATTTATTTTAATGTTAATTAACTTGTTATTCACCCCCAACACTAAGACATTTAATTATTACGAGTCACACTAAATTCATCATTAAAACTAGTTTACTCTCATTAAATTTATTTTTAACCAACCAAACTGAAAGTTCCAAGAAATCCGGATTAAGTATAAACATTTTAACTGTAGGAATTACAACTGACTAGTCAATTGAACGTACATAAATATATAGAGGTGTGAGTCGCAGTGTTCGCTTTCAACTTCGGTACAGTCGAACATAAAATTAGTTGTACAGTTCAAAATATTTTCTTTTCACTACACAGTCAGCTGTGCAATTCTATAATCCATGTCATCATGGAAGCTTAAGTGAACCGAGTTTTGAGTCAGCTGTCATACCAACTAAAGCTGGATATTAACGGCTGGTTCTAAGTTCACTTCATCTATCATTTCACGGTGAGATTTTTACACAATAGTTAGTTTGGATTATGTATCATTATCATGATCAGGCTGTAGAAGTCCACTGCTGGACGTAGGCCTTTCCAATTTCACGCCATTCAACTTGATTCTTGCCTAGAGCACAGGCGTAGAATAGCCAGCCTTTCGGTGTTCTATAGGATACATTTTGGGGAGTGTGCGAGGGAGTTGCACGATTTAATTCCCCCATCTCCGTTCCACCATCGGACGACCCGACGTACGGCGAGTTTCCACCCTTATGTTGTTAACACCTCTACGATCCGGACGAAGCGTTTAGCTTCCTCCTTTATACCGCGTACATCGAGGGACTGGAACAATTTGCCGGCGTCGGTGTTTCCGTCACATTACGATTTGAGTGTCTTCAAGGCTAGAGTGAATAGGCTCTTAATAAACTAGCGCGCTTTACCATCAACGATCGCGTCACTGCTTACCATCAGGCGGGATTGCGGTCAAGCGCTGGTTTATAAATTAATAATTAAAAAAAAAACTCTCATCCTGTTGCTACCAACCATCCTGCAAAATCGTCTACGAAGACATTCCGATCGTCGAAGACTGGATGTATCGTCGTTTACCGATTCGCGGTCTCCACTCTAGAAACACGTCTACTCCAACAGTCGTCGGTTCGACGCCTAATATGGCCGGCTCATTACCACTTCAGTTTACTTATTCTGTGAGCTATGTCGACAACTGGATTATGTATATATAAAGATAAATTATAAATGATTGATGTCTTTGACCAGTGTGTGTTGCTAGTCATGCCTTAGGGAACAGAAACGTGGTCGCTCACAATGGGCCTCATACGAAGGCCCAAAGTCAGACAAAAAGCAGTGGAAAGAGATATGCTAGGAGCTTCTCTGCGCGATCGAATCAGAAATGAGTAGATTCGCAGAAGAACCAAAGTCACCGACAGCTCTTCGAGTGGCTAAAATAATGTGACAGTGGGTGGGGATTATTGCTCGTAGAAACAATGGCCGATTGGGCGTGTGGCGGCCACGCAGCGTAGGGGAGGCCAACAAGGAGGACCGATGATCTGGTGATGGTCGCGGGAAGACGATGGATGCGGACAGCACAAGATCGGTCATCGTGGAAAGCCTTGGGGGAGGCCTATGTCCAGAGGTGGACCTCCTTAGGCTGAAGAAAAAGATAAATGATTTATTTCTGTATGTAGTTTTGTACAAACACAAGTCCCTGTTTTTTTTTTTTTAGATAACAAAGGCCGCGCTATGTTAGCCCAGATGGCGTACAAATGTTTGTGATTTTAATAATAAAGTCAGTCAAGTGTTAACAATAAAAGAGGTTCTGTGTTCGTCTGTATATTATATAAATTGTATATAAATAATGACATTGTTGTGTACATAGCATAAAATGGTATAAGATTTTGTGTAGGGTTGGTACGACAAAGGAAAATAAAATATTTTTTTTCAGAACTAGCTTTGCGCCCGCGACTTCACCCGCCCGGAGTTCGGTTTTTCGTTCGCGCTTTTTAGTTTTCCCTCGGGAATATATTTTTTTTTCGGGATAACAAGTACCCTATTATTTAATGCGGACTTCTAACTTTACGTCTACAAAATTTTAAAGCAATCGATTCAGTAGTTACGGCCTGAAAGCGGAACAAAGAAACAAACAAACTCACTTTCCCATTTATAATATTAGTTTGGATTGTGGATACTTAAAAGAGTGATGTGACAAATACGTTTTTTGCCATATACAAAAAGATACTTCAACTTTTGGAATTTTGTGACGTTGTGAACATTCTTCTTTAGTCTATTTAATGTCCAATGCTGGACAAAGGCTTCCCCCAAGGCTTTCCACGCTGACTGGTCCTGTGCTACCCGCATCCATCGGCATCCCGCGACCTTCACTAGGTCATCGGTCCACCTTGTTGGGGGCCTCCTTACGGTGCATCTTCCAGTACGTGGCCGCCACTCCAGAACCTTACTGCCCCATCGGCCATCGGCTCTACGAGCAATGTGGCCCCGCCCACTTCCACTTAAGTTTAGCGACTCGCAGAGCTATGTCGGTGACTTTGGTTCTTCTGCGGATCTCCTCATTTCTGATTCGATCACGCAGAGGAACTCCGAGCATAGCTCTTTCCATTGGCCTTTGTGTGACTGTGAGCCTTCGTATGAGGCCCATTGTGAGCGACCACGTTTCAGTTCCGTAAGTCAGTACTGGCAACACACACCAGTCAAAAACTTTAGTCTTGAGACACTGTGGCATCTTGGACAACGAGAAGATGTAGCGAGCTTCCTGGACGCTGCCTAGCCTATCTGGATTCGACGAGACACCTCTTTCTCCAAGTTGGACCTACCTAGTTGGACTGTTTGTCCCAGGTGTATATACTCGTCAACAACTTCGAGTGCAGAGCAACCAACTAGAATTGGAGTGGGTACAACATGAGAGTTCGACATGATCTTCGTCTTATCCATGTTCATCTTTAGACCCACTTGTTGGGAAGCTCTGCTGAGGTCATTGAGCATTTTGCCCAAGTCTTCCAAATCTCAGCCATGACCACGATATCATCTGCAAAACGGAGATTAGTGATGTACTCGCCGTTGATGTTGATGCCAAGTCCTTTCCAGTCTAAGAGCTTGAAAACATCTTCTAACGCAGTGGTGAACAATTTAGGAGATATGACATCTCCTTGTCTTACTCCACGCTGGAGATGAATCGGTTTCGAGTCCTGATCCTGGGGACAGACTGACATGGTGGCGTTTTTGTAAAAACACTTTATCACCTCAATTTGGCACCGCTGGAGAGACTGTAGCACCGCTCAAGTCTCGATTGAATCGAAGGCCTTCTCATAGTCCACAAACGCCAAGCTTTTTATACTTTTTATACGCCAAGTTTGTTATACTCGTCGGACTTCTGTATAAGTTGTCGCAGCGTAAGTTTGTGGTCTATGGTACTAAAGCCTTTTCGGGAGCCTCCTTGTTTGGGAGGTTGGAAGTCGTCGAAACTGCGAGCGAGACAATTCATGATAACCCTAGAAAACAGCTTACAGACATGGCTCAGGAGGGATATCGGTCTGTAGTTTTTCAGGAAGATATTGTCACATTTTTTGAAAAACAACACCACCACGCTTAGACGTTTCGCCTTTTAGAATGACGGAATTATGAACATTATTAGTTTTAAAACCACATCTTCTATTATGAAATGGATTTTCTTCAAATTTGCACTCGTTAGTTGAAGAGTAAAATTATTTTTACATAATCTATAGGTGTAGTTATTCTTGTGACTGTACCTACTGATGCCTGCGGTTTGCCAGCAGACTTCATGTTTGATGCAAATGTGGTGTAATTCCGTAGTCTCTCTATTTACCTAACTACTTGAGTAGCTCATAGCTCTGTAGGGGTCCTGACTTAAATTAGCTTTTCAGCAAAAACTGATTGATTTGGATAGGACAGGTTTTTTAGTAGAGATTTAGGATGACAACTTTAGGCCTTTTCTGCATATCTTCTTTTTCTTCAGCTTATAAAGGATCATTGCTGGACAAAGATCTCCCCAAGGCTTTCATTGCTTTTTTCTTTGTTTGCCATAATCCCCACGCTTGGCAGATGGGTTGGGGATCGTAGTAATTTGATATTCCACAAGAAAAGCGCTGCTTCCTGCTTCCCTGGTGAGAATTTCCTTAGTTGCCTCTTACGACGTACACAGGAGAATATGGGTTGTTACTATTCTAAGCCCGGTACCACATTGGCTTTTCTACATAGAGGATGTCATTGATATCGACGCACAAACGAGTACCATGGATCCAGTACATGTTTCTGAACCCCCACAGGTGGAATTTTTCGTCGGCTTTTTCCTGATAAAAAAATAATAATATGCAGTTTTTTTCACTTTAAACCATTCATAATTGCTATACTTTTATAACCCAATAAGATTTTAAAGTAAAAAATAATTAATTCGCTAATTACACAAAAAACCACAATGTTAACAAAACTCGAAAAACTCTAGCAGCTGATTTAATAGAGTCACATCAGGGATCAACGTCATACCCACAAACCGCGCGGCGGCACGCTTGCAACGTTCGAAGGCCGAGCCGACACATTTTTTTAAACACTGTTATTTCTGTAACCGCTCATTAACGATATAAATGACTATAATAATTTTATTAGTGGCATGCAGTGTAGCCTTCTCGCGAAGTTTGCGTTACGTTGTCAGATACACTCTGTATATCCACATTTTATTTTATGTGTGCGCCTTATTTGCGGAAACTTATCGGTGGTGTTCTTAGTCCAATTGATCTATTATAAATATATAACATATCCGGCCCAGTTCCATTTAAGTTTAGCTGCTTTATGAGTAACGTCAGTTAGCTTGGTTTTGTCACCTATGTTGACGTCATCGCGGCAGGTCAAAACGGGTCAAGAACTTCATTGAGCTCTTACTGCAATATCTGGCCGACGATCGCAAAAGACATAATTGTTTTGAAGAGGAAGGTTTTTGTACTTAAGTGGGACAATATTAAAAAAAAGTATTCATGAAAATAAAACATGTTATTAGTATAAATTGACACAAATATTTTAAATGGGAAAGTGTGTGTGTGTGTATCTATTTGTTGGTCCATCTTTCACGGGAAAACAGAGCGATGATGTATTTTTTAAGTTACGATGATTGAAGGTATGGGTTGGACATACATAGGCTACTTTTTATCTTTTTCTAACCCCCTCTTCCTGAAATGCTTCAAGATTATACGGAAAGCTTAAACTTGGTATGCGGACTATTTTTGATTAACAAAAAAATCGTGCTTCATTTTATATTTGGAAATCCGTCCCTAAATTCTTTAACAATATCATCTACAGTTAGTGTACTAAAAACATTCTCTTCCGAATTCTCTTCTGTTTTTTAAATCAAGAAATACGTGTTACCCCGAATTCAATGCAACTTTAGCCACGGGCAAAACTAGTAAATATGTATATAATGTATATCAATAATATTTATATTTTTTCTTTTTTTTATAATTATAAACTAGTGCTTGATCGCAATGCCGCCTGATGGTAAGCAGTAATGCAATCGTTGATGGCAAAGCAAGCTTTATTAAGTGCCTATTCACCCAAAAAAAAAACTGAGTGAATAGGAAAGAAGACGGCAGTTGAGCGAGGTGATGAAATATTAAATCTAACAACACGACCAACAATCCTATCCTAGAGAGAGATTGATCTGGAGACCGCCCACTACCAAACTCCCGACACAACAACATTTGGCCAATAGTACCACTATTGTATCTGTCCTACGTACGTCTTCTCCAGACATCATGCCGTAACACGATGAATCGCTTGGCGGCAAGACTTTGTCTGATAGGTGGTGACTCCTGTCGGCAGCCGATGTTATGGCCTACCCCCGATAATCACCCGAATTAAAAAAAAAAAAAACTTACAGTCATCGATTCTGTAGGTATTAAGTGTATTTTTATAATACGTTAAGGTTACGCAGGAAAAAAGAAAATTATTCAACAAAACTTTGTACTTTCCAATTTATGTTGCTCTATTGTTACTTTTGCCGAACAAAATCAATTCATCAACATCAAACAAAAGTACCAAAAACTCCGCTTCTTACATACTTTCTTCAACAATAACAACGTAATTTTATTGTAAGACATAAAATTTCTAAAAATACCTTCACAACAACATCGGAACTGTTCAATACAATTACGCATTTTCTCGATATTTTCAAAAGTTCATCATTCGGTTCCCCGAGGGGCTTGTTCTACACAATACACACGTTATTACTTTTTATTTGTTTTTTTTTTTTATTTTATTTAGTTGCTACCTGATGTATGTTTATGCTAGTTATATTGTGTGTCTTTAAGTCTGTACTGAATAAATGTATTTTCATTCTTTCTTTTTTTCTTAAAGTAATATCGGGTACGTTCGGTTGTTCGATCAGATTACGGATTGGAAAATCTTTACATATTAAAACCCCTCCATACCTCGTAAAAGCATGTTAAGAAGATCCGGTAATGACAGCGAGGACTGTTGGTGTTCCCCGCTGGAATACACAGATCTACGACAGTGGTTACGGATTGTCAAAAGTCTCAAACTCTGACCACTCGTACTAAAATTATTTTGTATTACCCGGTAACTGGGGTGTGGAGGTCAGATAGGTAGTCTAATAGCCAATTCCAACATATTTGGGAAAATACTAGGCAAATGATAACTTTAGAAGCATTTATAAATAATTTATACAACGATATTTTATGTTTGTGCGAAACCTGAATATAGTTTGTTCAGAATAAGCATTTGAATGAATTCCGGTCATTTTAACACCATTTATATATTTTCAGAAATGCATTTAGAAACTGTTGCGGGCGCGGTACATAGCTTAGGTCGATCATCGCCTGCGCAACACCTGACGCCGTAGGTCAATACCCCGCTCGCCCGCCTGCGCGGAGCGTTTACCATATTTTTGTTGGGACAGCCAAGTAGGATAACAAGCTCATTACTTTGTGGTTTTCCATGATATCTTTTTCAATTTTTCTACAAAGATTCTTTACTTAAAAACACTGGACACGTGTTTTGGGTTTCGCATAAACAAAAAATAATGTTGTATATTATAAAAACTTTTTGTAAGAGTGGTCATAGTGTCGGGGTTATGACGTCGCGTAGCGACTCTCAAAGATCCGTGAATGACATCCGGGATTCAGCTTCTGTAAGATATAAGTGTTGAAATTCCGTTTTATATTCATTCTTTGTGACCTTTATATCCATTTCATCGTATCCAAAGCGGATCTTTTAGTGCCCTCTAAGCTTTTAAAATATTAGCTTATATGCTATATAATTTGGTTATAAACGTAATACTGGATAGAATCTCAAAAGCTTTATGTAATGAGGATGGGAATTTTATTGCTATACATTTTAGTGACTATAAAATCCATGGATCTATGATCGAGGTCCATTCCATTCCTTATACTCCAGGAAAAGGTATAAACGTAATAATGACTTACTTTTCTTTTATGCTCTGCTTTACAGAAGCTACTTATTGCTGCTGTTTATTGAAGTGAAAACTTCATTAACGATGTTGAGGACTTTTGTTGCATAGGGAAAAGCATTAAATTTGCGTGAGCGTGATCGACCCGACACCATGATCGTTTTTAGGATTCCGTACCTAAAAGGTAAAACGGAACCCTATTTATTTATTTATTTGGACTTCTAACAGAGAAAACACCTTAAATGCTAGAAAATATAAGTAACAGGATATGACATTGTGCTTCTCCACTTATAAAAAGTCACAGCATGCAAATATAATACATATTATCACAGCATGAATACAAATCGTTAACGTTGTATCGAATTAAATTTTAAAACAATGTTATATTAAACTAAATTTTTAGACAATGACAACAAATATGTATTAAGCAAAAATTCCATCAAAACACAATAATAAAATTTGAAAAAAAAAAAGAAACAGTAACAAGCATTTTCTTAATTAAGTCAAATAATGATTATGAAATAAAGTTTACATTAAAAAGAAAAAAAAAGAAAGAAAGAAAGTAAAACAAATAAAATTACAATAGACAATGGGATAACAATAATACAAAAATTGTATTAAATTACTATTCATAAGACTTCGCTGTCCGTCTGTCTGTCCGTCTGTCAGCAGGCTGTATTTCATGACCCGTAATAGCTAGACAGTTGCAACAGTCACTTTCAGAGATTATGTATTTCTGTTGCCGCTATAACAACAAATACTAAAATTTAAAAATATATATATTTAAGGGGGCCTCCCATACAACAACGTGATTTATTTTTTGCCGTTTTTAAATATAATAATTGTATGGAACCCTTCGTGCGTGAGTCTGATTCGCACATGGTCGGTTTTTTTGTTTTTTACTTTTTGTGGTTTTTTAATGATTTCAGATTTCACTTCTGTCGATCAGTACCATGACTGCTGATTCTTTTCTTATTGTTCGCGTAAAGTGCAGTTGGTATGTTTTGCTTTTATTATTTTCAGAAGTGCATGTATTAACAGTTACTTTGGTTTGCTTTCAAGATGTTTTTATGAGTTGTGAAAGATTTGAAGATATTTGTTCCGCTGACACTTAGGTACTTAATTTTACTGGAGATATGATCTGAATTTACAAGATCGATTCTTTGTTTGTTTAGTAAATGTTTACTTTATTTTGATACCTTAATTCGCAAATAGGCTAACTCAATATTTAGTAAAAAAAATATTTAACTCTTATAAATACATTTTTTTATAAATGAAAATTTATAAAAAAATGTATTTATTAAGATATCATGATAAACCACAAAATTATGAGCTTGGAGCACTTGACTGTCCCAACAAAAATATGGTCCACGCTCCGGTCGACTGGGCGAATGGTGCATTGACGTCAGGCGTCAGCTGCTGCGCGGGCGATGATCTACCGTAACCTACGTTTCGCGCTCGGTAAACATATTGCAACAGTTTCTAAATGTATTTGGGAAAAAATATTACGTGTTGTGAAAATTATTGGAATCAATTCAGTTGCTTATTCTGAACAAACTATATTAAGGTTTCGTATAAACAAAAAATAACGTTGTAACAACTAAAAGAAACAACTTTAAAAGAAAAAACAAATAAACACAAAGAATAAATAAAACAGAAAGTCCTTTAAGAGGCTAAAAGCCCTATGTCGACATGATGCTGTACCATTTAAAAAATAAATATTGCAACACTGGTATTCAGACAATGTGTTATTTAGAATGTTTGTTTTAGAATACGGGACAAGTACACGAAAAATATAAGTGATTCGTAAAAATGTTTCGTCGATTATAATAAAATCAGTCGTTTCATAAATAAGTGCTTCATCATCCTACTTATTTAGAGCGTACACTATAATATACATATACAGTATTTTAAGAAAACCCTGTCCGACCCGTGAAGGTGTTGTTAGGTATCGATAACTGATTCTACTAATGGATACAAAACCAGGCTAAACTTAAAAAAAATCCCTCTAAAAAAATAAATATTATTTCGCAAAAGAGGTAACTTAATAAATGTGCGTAAGCACCCTTCCGCGGGCGGCGGGCGGCAGGCCACGCGGCACGTCGTTGCATCGCTATTCGCTCATAATACCGGTGTTGTCTAATTTTTTAAAAATTACCAAATTTCGGGGAAGTTGGAATTAATTCGCGGGAAAAAAAATTATTTCAAAATTCATTTGTATTGGTACCATGATGATTACGTAAAATTTTATAGTCATTTGTCTACTATCCTTATGGGTTGGACAGAGTTTTATTAACATACTGTATAGTGTACGCTCTGTACTGGTAAGTTAACACTTGGCTTAATTTTAATGTTAAGTTTTAATGAAATTTTATATTTTAACACGAACAAAGTATTTTTAAATTCCTAGGTTTATGCAGTCGTATAATTTTTATCATTCGTTTTATCACAAAAAATCTCAATTGAAACCAAAAGTTGACATAATCGTGCTCGTAGCCGTACAGAGAAAACTCAATTAGCAGTTTAATGCAATTAAAAAAATCATGGACGGAAAACTCAACCAGTGGATCGTGCTTCGAATGAAGTACGATACAAATGATTTAAAGATACAAGAGCTGGTAGCTCATTTTATAACAGCTCTGACAAAAACGTAGTACACATAACCACATATCAAGATTTACCATTTCAGTATACTCGTAAGCTATCATCCTATACAAAAGCCTATACAACACGAGGTCACTTTAAACTGGAAATATATAGCTGTAAAGGGTGTATCTCACATCGACGCACAAACGAGTACCATGGATCCATTACATGATTCTGAACCCCCCAGTGTTGGAAGGTACATGATTAAAAAAATATATATAGTTTTTTTCACTTTAAACCGTTCATAATTGCTATACTTTTATAACCCAATAAGACTTTAAAGTAAAAAAATAATTAATTCGCTAATTACACAAAAAAGCGTTATGAAAACAAAACTCGAAAAACTATCTTATCATTTAATAGAGTTCACATCAGGCGTCAACGTCATACCTACAAACCCGCACGGCGGCAAGCTTGCAACGTTCAAAGGCCGAGCAGACACTTTTTTTAAACATTGTTATGATGTCAGATACATTCTGTATACGGTTGTCTTCCTAATCACTTAATCCTTTTAGAATAATGTGAATAATTATGAACGTTGTCAAGCGACAGCTAAGGCATCTTGGTTGCCTTTCGGGTACAAAGGGAAAGGAGTGGTGTCCCCTGATTAATCTACAATCCACAGGTAGTTTGCACAAATGCCCAAAATCAAAACGCCATACCTACAATTTTTAATTCAATTAAAAATGATATTGTACATTTCATCTTGGCTTTCCAACCTTGGAATCTTTATAAATCTACACTAATATATAAAGTTGCAAAGATTATTTGTTTGTTCGCTTGAACGCGCTAATCTCACGAACTGCTGATCCGATTTGAATAATTCTTTTGCGTTGGACGGCCCATTAATCCAGGAAAACTTTTGGGCTATATAACGTCACGCTGCAATCAATAGGAGCAGAGCATATAAAAAAAATAATATGAATCCTAATCCAAATAAATTATTAGTATTTAATATTGAACATAACTGTCCTTGACATCACTTTATGCTGATAAAAATCTTATAAGATACTACATTTTTAGAATAACTCTTTTAGCGTAAAAATAAAATGTTCAAATAACTAACTCCACGCGAACGATGTCGTAGGCGGCCGCTAGTATTAAATATTTTATTCAATGTAGACACAGATGATTTGAATTATTCATACTGTCTAAAATGGTACAATTCTAGGGAACCTTTCTTTTCTCCACGGTTTGTTAATTCAGTTCCAAATGAATACGTCGCTAATTGGAAACCGGAGAATTATTACCGTCTTCAGAAGAGCCATTATTTAAAAGTCCAGCTGTAAGAGGGACTTGTTATTTTTTCATTTGTTTTCTTTTTTTTTTCATTTTGATGTCTTTGGCGCTTCCAAATTCAATTTACGTGGAGCCAATGATTGGTCGTCTTTTAACGGCTTTTCAAACAAAGATTCTTTATCCAACTGTTTTAAATATTAAAATAAGCATTTATTTCTTAGTATATTAACGTTTGATTGGAATGAAAGAAGTTTAAATTATTTGTTGCGCCTTTTACAGAAAGATCACAATATTAAACACAATTAAAAAAGGACAGAACTTTTATAAAAAAAAAATACATGACGGAGGGAGAACCTCCGTGGTGTTTTTGAAAAGTGTGACGTCAGCATAGCTGACGTCACAGAGGTTATCTTCACGATGATCACTCATTGTGGATCTTCCAAAGGAAACTTCACAAAATCCGCAACAACTTCTTTTATTCAACAAACAACGTAATGACGTCACAACTAGGTCCTTACTGTTCGGTGGCTCAGAACTGAATGCCCGAGTGCCGGTCGTGCGGTCGTATTTATAGTCGTCGCCCCCACTCGTGCAAATATTACAATAACAAAGATAGTGATTTGCTGTTTAACGTTAATTTGACACCGTAATAAACTGTAAAGTAATTAATCTACTGATTTTAGAACCATCAAATTATGAATGTTAATTATTTAAGTGATTAAATATTGTGATTGCGCCGACACGGCCATTCTGACAGGCGGTGCGCGCTCTGCACCAGCCTCGTTGATTCTCCCCGCGATATCTGTAAGAATAGAAAGAACTTCCTCTGAGTTGGATATCTGAGAACAACTTGCGTTGCTTTATATTAAGTAGTTATGTAATAACAGGCAGTCTAAGAATATCAATAAGGTAATGTAAGTTTTTGGAGGTTCTCGAAGAGGTCTCGGAGGGTTCTCGGAGGGTTCTCGGAGGGTTCTCGGAGGGTTCTCGGAGGGTTCTAGGAGGGTTCTAGGAGGGTCTCGGAGAATCTCGTAGGGTCTCGGAGAATCTCGTAGGGTCTCGGAGAATCTCGTAGGGTCTCGGAGAATCTCGTAGGGTCTCGGAGAATCTCGTAGGGTCTCGGAGGGTCTCGTAGGGTCTCGGAGGAACTCGGAGGGACTCGGAGGGACTCGGAGGGACTCGGAGGGACTCGGGGGGTCTCGGAGAATTCCTATTGCATTTGTTAGGCTATTTTGAAATGATTGAATTTAGTTACTTACCCTTTATTCTGATGGGTGGTTGTTTGGTTGTATTCGCAAGTTTCCTCGTACGTCGATGGTGTAGGCTCTGCTGCAGGATCTCGATGAGTAGGCAGACTTTCATACGGACATCGAAATCCGTCCAGTTTGTACACTTCGATCGCTTGATCGATATGCTGGCACCATTTTCGTAAACCGATGAGAGTAACTGGATCAAATGATGGTAGATAGACGTCCTTAATCCTTATTTTTGCTTCGGCTGGTGGAGCACATAAGTGCTTCGACATTTTCTGCATCATTTCCTATATTTGCATCATAAATTGTGGTGGTATGCTGCCCATCTGCATTCCATGGTCGGTACATTTGCGGTCTTGATTGGAACACAGGTTCTAACGGTGCATTGGTAACCAACACGGGCTCGCGCTGCTGGGTGATAGTTGGTTCTAATTGATCAGGTGGTGACGGTCTGATGAGGAAGCGGTTTGGGTAGGAGCTTCCTGCAATCCCACTTCTGATGACGGAGGGAGAACCTCCGTGATGTTTTTGAAAAGTGTGACGTCAGCATAGCTGACGTCACAGAGGTTATCTTCACGATGATCACTCATTGTGGATCTTCCAAAGGAAACTTCACAAAATCCGCAACAACTTCTTTTATTCAACAAACAACGTAATGACGTCACAACTAGGTCCTTACTGTTCGGTGGCTCAGAACTGAATGCCCGAGTGCCTTTTTTTTTTTTTTTTGATATGGCATCTCGTAGTTTACCTTGAGAGGCCGTGACTACTTAACCGGACTTTCCTGTGGATGCCTTAAATGAATTTAAAGCCTCCAGCCAGGGCTATTAAAAACTAAGCGACTGCGCACTAAGGGCACCCCCTGTGGGGTACGAACCTCGGCTTAGGGCGTCGCTGGAGAAAACAGCAAGGGACGGCTGGATCGAATTATTGCCCGAGTGCCGGTCGTGCGGTCGTATTTATAGTCGTCGCCCCCACTCGTGCAAATATTACAATAACAAAGATAGTGATTTGCTGTTTAACGTTAATTTGACACCGTAATAAACTGTAAAGTAATTAATCTACTGATTTTAGAACCATCAAATTATGAATGTTAATTATTTAAGTGATTAAATATTGTGATTGCGCCGACATACATATACAAAGAATAAATGAAACAGAAAGTCCTTTACGAGGCTAAAAGGCAAGATCCTATCTCGACATGATGCTGTGGCATTTAAAAAATAAATATTGCAGCACGGGTATTCAGACAATGTGTTTATTTGGAATGTTTGTTTTAGAATACGGGATAAGTACACGAAAACTATAATTGATACCAGAACCCCTAGCGTAAAAATATTTCGACGATCATAAAAAAATCAGTCGTTTGATAAATAAGTGCTTCATCATCCTACCTAACCATGGATGCAGCTGAGTTCAGCACAGACCTCCACAACCCAACTATTGGGTAATATAATAACCCTTTACCGACTTTACCGACCCGTAACTACTGTCAGCCGGGTCCAACGGCTTAAGGCTTCTTGGTACATAAAGATGATCACCCGTCCATGAATCGATCGCGCCAAACGTAGCTTAACGTACCGCACCTTACCTGATTCTTCATGGAGACATTTATACAGAATCGATGGGCTGAAATGTTTTTTGAAGCCGACTGCCAAAACACGAATTATCGATCCGCCACACTCGATCACAAGTTCATCATTAAGCTTTATTAAATACACAGGAGTAAGCCGCCTCCAAGGAGTTTCTTAAGTCCTAACTAAGCCGGGAGCGTGTAACAAACCACAAACTAACTATGTGACATAAGCGATAGTAAGACCTTCTGCACATGGACGTGCTCGCGTTTGTTTCGTTTGTGAAATTTCTTGCAGGTTCTTTTCCATAGATATAGGTATCTTTGGAATAGAACCTGCAAGAAACTTAAAGAAGAAGCATGATAAGTCATGCTTTCAAAATCAAAAATCATTAATTTAAATTAGGCTGAGAATCAGCACTTTTTGAACGTCAATATTACAGAAGACAATGCCCTCAAATAGGCCGCCTTTCGCCACTTCATAGTGCTTTCGCTGGGAAGAAGAAGTGGCGGAACAAACTCCCCAGCAGCACAGCTGTCTGTTCATTTAAAAAAAAGCACATGACTTTTTATTGTATAAAGTGATGTTGTTTTACTATGTACTGTAGTGAACACAAAAAACACAACAACAATGAAATTATTTACCATATTATGCCAGCTAGCCACGTCAAAATACCAGCAAAGCAAAAACAAAAAAATAAAATGGACATGTAAATTTATAAGTAAAAACTTTTTATCTAAATCTATACTAATATTATAAAGAGGTAAAATTTGTAAGTTTGTAAATTTGTATGTAGGGAGTAATCTCTGGAACTCATAATCCAATTCTATTTTTTTTTTACCGGGCAGAAAGCTACATGATTCCTGAGTGCTATAGGCTATAAATTGTTTCTATAACATGTATATTAACCGAGCTGTCACAACTTTTGTCTAGCAAGTCGAAAAAAAATAACTCATAAAACAGAATTATTGCGTGCGCTGCCTAAACAGTTGCTTAAAATTAAAAACAATGTATGGCTACCTGGTTCGTCTTAATTATTTCTACAAAAAAGTCCGCGGTCCATATCTCTATCTTTTATATTTTATCTTATATACTTCTTTTATTGTATTAAAAAAATTTTTTTCGGCATACTTACGTTTGGTTGATTATTTATTTGAGCAACAAAATATTAATTCTTATGACAATAAGTTATTTCAGTATCACAAGAATATCATACAGTATATCAATTGGTCATACAGTTTCAGAGATAATATAAAATTACTAAAACGCAAAATGCTCCTAGCATAGAATATAATAGAATACTCTTTATTATTTACACAATATAGATTACAGAAATATAAATATAAAGATTTTACAAAGGGTGACACAATGGGCGGTCTTATCGCTAAGAGCGATCTTTTACAGACAACCTTTGGGTGGAATACTAAGGGGAAGGAGAGAGAAATAGTGTAGGTAGTCTACAGTGTACTATTTACATAGAGTATACAATAAATATGTATGTTAAATGTATCATACTAGTTTACCTAAATATATACATTTTATTAATAAATATTATACAAGAGCACATAAAATATAATGACATATTTAAAGAGAGAGGAAGTGCTTTCTTTATCATAGTTTTAAAAGTGGATAGAGTTTGAGCACGCCTGATGGACACGGGCAAGTCATTCCATAGCCGAACTGCTTGTACAGTAAAGGATTTATCGTAGCATAACTCTCATTATGCAGAAGTTTTACCTAATTGCCCATAGATTCTCTAAATCGCGGTTTTAAGTTATCGTATGGTTGTTGTTGTTGATAGATACCTCATAATCAAAAATATCGTAATTTCATTATACGTTTGTTTTGTACCTATGTTCGTAGTTTCGTACTTCGTTCTATCGTAATAATCGATACGAGTTATTCGATATTACGATTGTTTTGTCGCAGTCGCTGTCATGGGTGGTGTCACTTTTGTGTTTGCAGGTAACTTTCGTCAGACATTTCCCGTCGTCACAAGAGGGACACGTGCAGATATCATAAAGGCATGTCTAAAATCATCGCCTCTATGGAGTACTTATAGTCCAAACTTTGAATTTACGTACGAACATGAGAGTCCACGTTATCGGAGATATGGATAACGATGTTCCACAACAGCTGCTCAAAATAGGAGAAGGGTCTTTTTCTTTTCGAACCTTGGGCTCTAACTCTGCGGAAATCGTTATAAATGAGACTCTGGGTCGTATAGTTCACAGTCTGCGGCATCTTATAGACGCAGTATATCCTGACCTCGAATATTTACTAGATAGAGACATTCATTGGTATTATTCAAGGGCTATCATCTCACCAAGGAACGATACAGTCAATGAAATGAATAATCTAATTTTACAAAAAGTTTCCGGCCATGGTAAAAAATCTACAAGTCAATTGATACAGTGTGTAATATCAAGGATGCAGTCCACTATCCGCAGCAATTTTTAGATTCCCTTAAACCTTCTGGTCTGCCACCTCACGAACTGCTGTTGAAATCTGGAACGCCTATCATGCTTTTAAGAAATTTAAGCCCGCCTAACCTGTGCAATGGCACAAGGCTATTAATAAAAGATTTGAAAGATAAACTAATTGTGGCGACCATTCTCATCGGCCCAGGAGCTGGCCAGTTAGCGTACATTCCAAGAACTCCAATGATTCCGACGGACCTATCCATACCATTTAAACGACTCCAGTTTCCAATAAAAACATCATTTGCCTTGACTATCAGCAAGTCCCAGGGACAAACATTCTCTTTGGTTGGCATTGACCTACGAAAAGAATGTTTTTCCTATGGGCAAATTATATGTTGGTCTATCAAGAGTGGGATCATTCGAAAAGCAGATTATTGTGTTACCGGAAAATAAAACAACTTCAAACATTGTATATAGAGAAGCTTTTAATTATATAGATACCTAACTTAAATAAATAAAATAACTAAAAGCCGACTAAGGGTTAAGTTACCTTGAGCAGAAAAGAAAATTTCGATAATCTTTGAACTTACTGATCTGATTCCAAAAAATATTTTACTAATAAAATTAAATACAGTAATATCAATCGAGTGTAATCTTATGTTAAAACACGAAATTTTCCGCGGACGAAGTCGCGGGCAGAAGCTAGTAAAGTATAAAGGGCGCGACAGCTCACATATTTGTGACTTTACTAAGTAATTTTGACATTTAAAAAGTGTTATTTCTCAGCGAAAGTTGAATGAATGACTTTTGAAATTAAATACTGACTTTAAAGGAGCGTTTGTGAATGTGTAGACACATCCTAAGATACGTTATTATACTGAAACCACAAAACTTGAATGTAAATAACTCAAAGCAATTATTAGACTACATGAATTTCAAACACGGGGAATTAGTTGATACCGTGAAATTGTTTGTAAGATTCATGATTAGATACACTTGTGTGGCGTTAATCTTTCTTATATTGCAAAGATGGCGAACTTTAATGCTTTGTGCCATTTTTTCCAACTGAAAATTTCATGGGGCCTTGACGTATCAACAGTGAAAAATGTTGAATTAGTGATAAATGGAAAATTGATTATTTCTTTTTTTATAATAATTATAAACTAGTGCTAGACCGTAATCCCCCCTGATGGTAAGCAGTGATGCAATCATTGATGGTAAAGTGCACTAGTTTATTAAGGGTCTATTTACACAAAAAAACTGAGTGAATAGGAAAGAAGAAGGCAGATAGTGAGGGATAGTGAGGTAATGCAATGTTAAACCCAACAACATGACCAACGATACTGCGCCAGAGGGAGATTGATCTGGAGACCCTCCACGACCAAACTTCCGACACAACATGCATCATAACCAGCACACATCACGCTTCACCAGACATCATGCCGGAACACGACAAATCGCTCGGCGGCAAGACTTTGTCTGGTGGGTGGTAACTTCTCCCGGCAGCCGATGAATTTCTCGGTGGTAAGTTAAGGCCTACCACCGAGAAATTAATATATATGCGTATTATCCTAGTACCTTTGCAAGCGTTTGTAACCAATTTAAAGAGACCCATTGTTCTCCTGTCCTTATACTAGTTTATTAGGGGTCTACCCCCACTATTATAGCCATTTATAGCAATGCCGAAATAATTTGGCACGTGCACTAACGGCACGCGTGCCATTGGTTCGCCATCCCTGTTCTAGAACCATTATATCATTTAAGCAATTTTAATCTTTATTTTAGAGTGGATTTTTCTATTATTGATCGAAGCGTAAATTAATAAGCACTTTATTAACGATTTTAAAAATCCGTTCAGGTGCGATTTTTTTCGGAGTCGCGTACGAAGAATTCCGTACAATAATGTATTAAATTTACGCCTGTTGTACGGTAGACGTCCTTAAATTCTCTTTTTAGTATTTAATACGGACAAAAAGGTCTATGATAAAGTATATGCTATGGTATATATACTATTGTAAAGATCTATGAATTATAGCAAGGACCAACAGCTTATCTTACTTTCCCACACACGGGGTGTCTCGATAAGTAATGGACGCCCAACTATTCAAAAAACGCTGTTTTCTCGTGGTCCCAGGATTTTGCCCCATTAATGGGACCACGTGGGACAATAGTTTCTCGTAGTCCCATTGTTGTGTATTTACATCCTGTATATAAAATTATGTAGTTACCAAAAAATAACGATAATTAAAATAACAACTAGGTATATTCTAATCTAAATAAAACTCTTAATTAAATAAATAATGGCGTTGATTTCTCCCCTATATTTTAATGTGTACGTATCAACAGAAGTCTTAAGTAATCAATGTCAGTCATGTGTAATTTATTCAAATCAAATCAAATCGTTTATTGCAATCCATAATGTACAGTTACAGGTGGTAAATATTTTATTATAATATTTGAAACAATTATGGACCCTGTTGGGCACAGCAAGTTTTAAATAAGTAGAGAGACGAAAATCGCTTCATGTTTCCATTTATCTATTTATTTAGTTTTATGTAATTCCTATTCATTTATTTTTATTATTTGTATTGTTATTGAGTATTTATTCTCTTGTTATCTCTTTATGTTATACATATTATATTAATTATAAAGTATTCGTTTATTAACAATTTCTTTAATTATATTGAAATTATTTTTATTTGGTACCTACTTGATTAAAATTTGTTTATTATTATAAATGTAGGTATTATATATATATAAGTTTATTATTATATTTTTTTTTTATTTTTTCTTTATTTCCCTTTAACTTTTCTTTACAATTAATAATTATTAATAATTGAATTTATCTGTTAAATATTCTTGTAATGTATAGTCGCTTTTCTTAATTAAGTATTGCTTTAATTTAGTTACAAATATACTGGTTTTATTCTGTTCTTCAGGCATGTTCGCGGAAGCGCGAATTGATGACTTTTATGCCATCATTCGCAAACGGTGTGCTTCGATGTTGCGGCGATTTCGGGGCAGCCCGAACAGTATCCTAGCTACACTGGCGGACAAGGTCGATGGACCTTTTATTAGGCTCTGGGCGGACAGACATGTGCGCGCACATATTCATGTCGCCAACTGATGTTTGTCTCTCTTTTTACTAACATAGGATAAGTTTTTTTTTTTTTTTAACTAACAATATATGGGCCTTGCCTGAAATAAAGAATTTGAATTTGAATTTGAATTTAATGTCTTCTGGTAATTTATTGTATATTTTTATTGACATAGAATATGGACTAGATGAGTGTAATTTTAGGTTGGATGGGGGCAAATTTAATTTGTTTCTATGACGCAACGTATAATGTGTTTGTTTATCTCCCCGTGTCTTATAGGAATCTGGATATTTGCGGACTAGTTTGCTTAATTCTAAAATGTAAATGCTAACTAAGGTAAGAATCTTGTGTTTTTGGAAGTAAGGCTTGCAACTGTCTGTTGATTCTATATTTGTAATTATTCTTACTAGCTTTTTTTGCAGGGTGAATAGGGAAGGAGCGTCTGTGCTATTTCCCCATAAGATGATGCCATAGTTAAACCAAGCATGGGCGTACGCATAGTATGTACTTAGTGCGGTTTGTAGGTTTGTGGTCTTTTTTATTTCACGGAGAGCATATGAGAACTTTGAAATTTTTGATTTTATTGTCTGTATGTGCGTTTACCAGTTTATGTGTGTGTCTATTGTTAAGCCTAGGAAAGTGAAATTATTTACTGATTCTAATTTATGTTGTTTAAAAATAAAGTCTATATCTATTTCTTTTTTCTGCCAGGGGTGAAAAGCTATTAATTTGGTTTTGGTGAAATTTATTTCGAGATTATGGTCTGTCATCCAGTTTGTAGTCTTTTCAAGAATTGATGAAAGTCTGTCGTTTAAATTGGCATTTGTTTGGCATGGGGTCAGGATAGAGATATCGTCTGCGAAAAGTACACATGGACCGTCAATGGTTTTAGGGAGGTCGTTTATATATATGAGGAAAAGCAGGCAACCTATGACACTTCCCTGAGAAATTGAAGCATGGCTTAACATCGGATCTTATGAGTTGTGCTTCTTTTGTTTTTTTTATTAAAATATTCGATCTCAACTATTTGCTCCCTACCTTTTAAATATGATATGAACCAGTCATGGGCTTTCCCACGTATTCCTATTCCGTACAGTTTATTTAATAATATTTTAAATTGCACTTTGTCGTATGCCTTAGTCATATCAAGTATTTTCTTTTTTCAATTCATCATCGAATACTTCACTACACACTCTAAAAAGTTTATTTATGGAGAAAGAATATATACAGGAGGATATATACGTCACTGAAAGAAGAAATGGGACTACGAGAAACTGTTGTCCCTCGTGGTCCCATTAAGGGGACAAAATCCTGGGACCATGAGAAAACAGCGTCAAAAAATTACCGTGGAAATCGGTAGATTGTTCGATCGAGCTTTATAACTGTTGTTTAGGCTTAAAGACAGGTAACTACTAAGTGAAGTCATAAATTACCCTTTTGTGACTGTAACTCCTACACCAATGACTGTTTACTTTGTTATAACAAAGTAGCCAATAGTGTCACTCTAGCACTAAGTAGTAGTGAACATAAAAAAGTTATGGCTGTCCCAGTAATTACTTGAACAGAAATTGTATTTGAAATGTTGAAGAAATTACTACCTTCGGCGGCCGAGCGTCATTCGTTTATGTAGTAAATGTCAGGTAATTACCGACTTCACTGTTAAAACATTTAGTTTCTTCAGTTTATAGGCCAGTTCGTGAAACAATGACGAATTTTAATAGAAATAATACATTACACATACCTGAAATGTTTAACTTCATTTTCTTTTTCATAAATGATAAACTAGTGCTTGACCGCAATCTGGCCTGATATATACCAGGCATCAGCAGATCATTAGCATGCAGCAGGAACAGAGTTGCAGAGAGAACAGACCACTGAGGAACACCGGCATTAGTCGACATGGGCTGCGATGAGCATCCGTCGACAACAACTCGGAGGGAACATTCAGTCAGGAAGTTTTTTACCCAGCCAGTCAGGCCAGAATGCCATACCCGGACGAAGACCGTCGAGACATCAAGGAAGACAGCAATCGCTTAGCAATTTTTCTCGAGGCCTTCGCCCCACACCTGGAACCTCCCCAGTTGACCGATTGCGGCGAAAACCATACTGTCTGTCACTAAGAAGATCGTTACTTTCCAGGTATGCCAAGAGGCGCGAGTTCAACTGACGCTCCATAATCTTGCAGAGGACGGAGGTTATCGAAATCGGCCGATAGTTTGAAGGATCAGCACGACTACCCTTTTTGGTAACGGGCTGCACATTGGCAAGCTTCCAGGACTTGGGCACTATACCATTCCTAAATGAGAGGCGATACAAGCGCGTCAATACAGGATACAACTCGGGCGCACATGCCTTAAGAACAATCGCTGGTATAACATCTGGATCACTAGCCTTATTCATGAAGAATATTAATAGAAATGATTGACTTAATTATTAAAATAATTAATTTCGTTAATTTAGTTTCGTTAAATACGAAGCAGGTGCAGTTCGATCGATTAAGTTACGCTTGCCACTGTTGGTCTGTGGATAGATGACCGTCTTTATGTATTTTTAATGATAACAGTAGATTCCGTATAAGACCTTTTTTTTTAATTGCGCACCAGTCGTGCGCACGCACACCCGCCCTCGAGGAGATCTTGTCCCGTGTTTGAAAGCGAGCCGGATAGTGTTGGACACCAACTGACTAAAAACCAGTCCCCGTCAGCACGGTTTTGTCTCCCATATCGGGGTGGGAGAATCTTTCTTGCTTTTCGTTTTTTTTTTTTCTCGCGCTCTAGTTAATCTTATTTTATACTGAAGGTGACAGTAAACTTTCTTCTTATTATATTTTATTAATTATTCTTACAGGTAAATGTTACTCACTCTATATTGTTAATCTTTATAGGTTTCATATAAGACCTTACATATAATTTAGTAAAATAAATAAATAATAGTTCTAACCGTACTGGCACTGGTAAAAACGTATGTTTGGATTCAGTCGTGCTGTGCGTAAATAAACACAAATACACTGGCACAAATGCCACATCTAGTAAAACATACACTTTAGATCCGTGTTTGCTCGGCTGTTTAATTTTTTTATATATTTTTTTTATAAAATTTATTTTTAATAATTTTAAAGCTACCTTCGTATTCATTATTAATTTATTACATTTAACGACGATTTTCCATGTACGCTCACAAACATTTTATGTAAATTTAGTTTCTCAGTAAATGATTTAGTGTTAATTCTTAATTATAAATATCTTTTTTTATTTATTTTTAATCATTTTAAAGCTAGCTTCGTATTCATTATTAATTTATTACTTTTAACGACGATTTTCTATGTACTCTCGCAAACATTTTATGTAAATTAAGCTTCTCAGTAAATGAAATAGTGTTAAATCTTAATGAGAAATATTGTTTTTATTTTTTTTAATAATTTTAATGCTACCTTCATATTCATTATCAATTAATTACTTTTATCGACGATTTCCTATGTACGGTCGCAAACATTTTATGAAAATTTAGTTTCTCAGTAAATCAATTAGTGTTAACTCTTAATGAGAAATAATAAAGATCTGTCCATTATAAAAAAAAGGTAAGTGTTAACAGATTTTCAGTAATTGGGTTGTATCCTAAAAATTAATTTAATGTCCATGAGATAGATTTATAAAAAATATTGAATACATATTTTTTATTTTTTCTTTCATCCAAATACTTAGGAAGATATATTGATTTGAAATGTTGCATGACGCCATGCCGTAGTACAAAATATACCACGGCGTGACGAAATTAGCCCCCACTCTGTAACTTTAATACGCTATATCTCAGTAGTTTTTGGTAACGTTCGACGAAATAAAAAATACGGATCTTAATTTTTTTTTTATCTATAAGATGGACTAATTATTTTTTTGATTTTCATACCTTGGATACATCCCTATTGTCAATTAGGCCGAAGTATAAAACTTGAATGCTGACCATCCATTCCGTATGTTTAACAAACTCAAAGACTAATATGAAAGAATTCAAGTTCCTACTTTCGAAATTTATACTTTTAGAGAACCGGAATCAAAGGGTGCCGATGCGGCGACGGTAGAATATTTCCGAAGATCCCAAGATCTAATCTCGGTTTTATCTGTGGCCTTCCCTCAAATATCTTTAGGTTGTCTCGGTCCTACCAAATGTAGCTGAATACAAAGTAAATAGTGTTACAAGGAGCATCACTACCTACTGATTTCCATGTCTTGATATTGTACGGAAAAGAAAAACAATTTCATTTCTTTTGTTGATCTTATACTAGTAAGGGTGAATTTCACCAAACTTTTAAATTATTTTTTTATAAGTTTATAATTATAAAAAAATAAAAAATAATTTGAAAGTTTGGTGAAATTCTCCCTAGGACTTTACCACTCCCCTCTTGCTCCCTTAGTGTTTAGTGCTTGACCGCAATCGCGCCAGATAGTAAGCAGTGATAGAATCGTTGATGGTAAAGTGCGCTACTTTATTAAGAGTCTATTCACTCCAGCCTTGAAGAGACTTAAATTGTAGTCAGACTGAAACACCGCCGTTAAAAAATTGTTCCAGTCCCTAGATGTACGTGGTATATAAGACAAGGCGAACGCTCCGTCCGGATCACCCTTTCGATACAGCCGTCCCTTGCTGTCCTCTCTAGCGACGCCCTAAGCCGAGGTTCGTGCCCCACAGGGGGTGCCCTTGGTGCGTAGTCGCCTTAACTTTAGTTTAATTTTTATGTGCCCCTGGCTGGAGGCTTTAATTTTACTTAAGGCATCCACAGGAAAGTCCGGTTAAGTAGTCACGTCCTCTAATGGTCAACTACGAGATGCCATATCAAGAAAAAAAAATCCGTCCGGATCGTAATAGTGTCAACAACGTAAGGGTAGATACTGTAGAAACTAAAAATACTACGGATCGTCCGATGATGAAAAGGAGATGGAGGTATTAAGTCATGCAATTTTCTGGCACACTCCAAAATGCATCTTATAGAACACCGACAGGCTGACTACTCTTCGCCTGTAATCCAGGCTTTTTAGATCGTTTTGTACCTAGCAAATTCTTCATCATCATCATCATCATCGACCTTTTTATCGTCCCACTACTGAAGGTCTCCTCTCATACAGAGAAGGAAAGTCTTATAAAGTTTAAATTTTTGACAGTTTTATATACTGGAACTTTCTGATGTCAATTTGATTTCACACCTAAAAGATATTAGAGAGGCAATTTCCGCATATACCTGTGTGAACATCCGAAATCTAACCACAGCATCATTCTGTCATGAACACAATGAACGCACCTAAATTCTTGACAACTGACTTTGGGGCTAGCTCAAGCTGTGTGATTTGTAAAAAATAAAAAATAATAATAGTATATTATAGTTGCCAATAATCAATAATTCTGTACGAAATAATGCTCAATAATATTGAATAGGTGTTAGAAGTAAATTGTACAATATGTAAAGAAAAACCTGTCCGACCCTTAAGGATAATAAAGGTTAGGTGAACACATGACCAAATAAAATATGAAATTTTACATAATCATCACAGGAAAAATACTAATGAATTTTGAAATAATCTTTTTTTTTCCGCAAATTAGTTGCAACGTTACCAAAATTTGGTATTTTAAAAAAGTGACAACACCATATTTGACGGTATTATTGTTAGCGAATAGCGATGCGACCTCCTACTGCGTGCCCAGCCCCCCTTCGCCCGCGCATTTATTGCCTTCCACACATATATTAAGTTACCTCTTTTTTACAGAAGGATTTTTTTAAGTTTAGCCCGGCTTTGTAAGCATTACTAGAATCACTTATCGATACTTAACAATACCTTCACGGATCCGAAAGAATTTTCTTTACATATTGTATAATTATATGAAATAAATATGCGATACATGTCCAAAATTACTTTCAAGAACTTATCTTACTGCATCGTATAGGTATTTATATAAGGAAACGAAAATTCGAAAACATGTGTACGTATGTGTGTATCTGGGTTTGCGTGGTAGAGTACTGTACAGTCCGCTCTTTCTTATACAGCGGAGGCCTATGGCCCTGCTGTTCATTCAAACATCACTTTCTCACATAAAACACGTTTAAATATTCCTAAACGGGTTACCTATGGTTATATAAAGGATATGTAAGCCATTTATATGTAAATATGCCTGAGGTATCACTCTCAAAGATCCCAAATTTTAGGGACAGAAGGGTCAAGGTCAACATGATCACCTTCCAAATTAGCTGCTTAGTATGCTGACCTGAGTCAGGCCTACCTGTCCCTAATCCTTCCTCGGTTGTGCTAACATGGTTGTTCTACAGATAGGATGTTGTTCTACAAGATTGTTTGGATATGAATTTAGGCTATCTCACAGTTCATTACAGAAGAACTGTGAGATAGGAAGGACAATATACGTTTCTTGTTCACGCATATTATTAATTGACTGATACTATTTATATATTATACATATTATAGTCTACTTGGCACCGCTGGAGAGACTGCAGGACAGCCCAAGTTTCGATCGAATCACAGGCTTTTACGTAGTCCACAAACGCCAAGCAAAGGGATAGGTTATACTCCTCGGCCTTTTGTATAACCTGCCGCAGCGTATGTATGTGGTCTACCGTGCTGAAGCCCTTTCTGAAACCGGCTTGTTCAAGAGGCTGGAAGTCGTCAAACCTGCAGACGAGACGATTCGTGAGGATTCGTGTAGACTATCGGTATATTGAAGCACTGAAGGGTTTGTACGAAAACGCCACCATGTCAGTTCGAATACAGGACCAGACCTCGAAACCTATACCTCTGCAGCGTGGTGTCTTCAAGGTTCTGGACTGGAAAGGACTGAGCATCAACATCAATGGCGAGTATATGACACACCTTCGGTATGCTGATGATATTGTAGTCATGGCTGAGACCGCGGAGGATCTGAGTACAATGCTTGAAGACCTCAGTAGAGCCTCCGAGCGAGTCGGTCTTAAAATGAACATGGACAAAACGAAAGTCATGTCTAATACTCATGTTGTACCGACTCCTATAAAAATTGAAGACTCTGTTCTCGAAGTTGTTGACAGCTACGTATATCTGAGACAAACTATCCAGTTAGGAAGGTTCAACTTCGAGAGGTCAATCGTCTAATCCAACTCGGCTGGGCTGCTTTAGGGAAGCTACGTAAAATCTTCTCGTGAAATAAACTGCAGTGTCTCAAGACAAAAGTCTTCGATCAGTGTGTGTTGCCAGTGATGACTTATGGAATTGAGACGTGGCCGCTAACAATGGGCCTTATAAGAAGGCTTAAAGTCACTCAAAGGGCAATGGAGAGGGCTATCCTTGGGGTTTCACTGCGCGATCGAATCAGGAATGAGGAGATCTACAGAAGAACGAGTAACCGACATAGCCTGAAGAATTCCAACACTGAAGTGGCAGTGGGCTGGACAGATTGCCCGTAGGACCGATGCCCGATGGGGCCGACGGGTTCTCGAGTGGCGACCACGCACCGTGAGGTGAGACGTAGCGTGGGTAAGCCCCCGACAAGGTTGACCGCCGATCTGGTGAAGGTCGCGGGAAACTGCTGGATGCGGGAGGCGCAGGACCGGTCGTCGTGGAGAACCTTGGGGGAAGCCTATGTCCAGCAGTGGACGTCTTTCGGCTGAAATAATGATGATGATGATGACATATTTAGAATAGCATTCACTCTACGGGAGGCCGTAATATCGGCTGCCGACAGAAGTTACAACCCACCAGACAAAGTCTGGCCGCCAAGCGGTTCGTCGTGTTGTCATGATGTCTGGTGAAGCCGTTTAGAGGACGGGTCTGAGCAGTTGGGTTGTGAAGTATATCGGGTACGATACGCCAAACGTTGTTGTGTCGGGAGTTTGATCATGGATGGTCTCCAGATCAATCTCCCTCTGGCGTAGCATCGTTGGTCGTATGGTTGGGTTTATAAAATTGCATTACCTCGCTCAACTGCCGTCTTAATTCCTTCCTATTTCCTCAGTTTTTTTGAGTGAATAGGCTCTTAATAAACTAGCGCTCTTTACCACCAACGATTGCATCACTGCTTAGCATCAGGTGGGATTGCAGTCAAGCACTAATTTATAAATATTAATATATAAAATAAAAAGCCACAGATCACTTCATGGGAATTCATTTCTTATAACGGTAGAGGAGTACCTAGTCTGGTGACGAGCTCCATAGAACTACATGGTGGCTGGGTGCGGTTCTCTCCCGAAAGACGGGACTGAACCCAAATATCGAATATATCACATATATATAGCCTGTAGTGATTTAAGCATACCTAACTTACACCAGGCTGATATACGCTATTTTCAAGAAATGTAATTTGCTAAAAACTTTTCATTTTAACGTCTAAATGTAATTCAAACACTTATCATCATTTCTATATAAACAAGCCACGCAGAGCTTCTGGTAAAGGAAAATAGCCAATGTTTTATTCATACAAAAGTCAGGTACTGATATAATGGGTGGTGCTACAAGCAGTTTATTTTATCTTTTCATTAATATTAAACTCGAGATTTCTACTTATCCCTTGGTTAAGTGGTTTCAGGGTGGATTTGCCGATCTTTTTTTTTATACTTATAAACTAGTGCTTGCCCGCAATCCCGCCTGATGGTAAGCAGTGATGCAATCCTGAGTCAGCATTTGTATTTCGAACCGTACTGAGGCTATGTCAAAGTTCCTAATACAAAAGTGTCCAAACAAAGCTGCCATTTCTATATAAAGAACTGCGTTTCTATAATGGCTAGGTGCATAATTTAATAACAGTTTAGATGATTTAACTTTAATAACCGTTTAGGTGGTTTAAATTTAATAACCGTTTAGATGATTTAACTTTAATAACCGTTTAGGTAGTTTAAATTTAATAATCGTATAGGTGGTTTAAATTTAATAACCGTTTAGGTGGTTTAAATTTGATCTAAAAAAATCCATGATTTATTATACGTATCCTACATGTTTTGTTTGATAATGTCTCGAACAAACTAAATATAATATATATATTTATATATAAGGTAGATTTGGGGACTGACAACAATATTGATTTACTATTCCACTTTGCCGCACTTTCGTTTCAGTGCGGTCATGGGACGTGCTCAGGTGGGAATAGGCCGAGGGCTGAAAAACACAATCTGATAATTTATTATGTTAGTATTGTTTAGAAATACTTTACCTTCTATTAATTTGTTTTCAGAAGCTATACAATCCATTAAATTTTGTTTAGTCTTTGTCTTAAGTAAGTAGACAAAATTGCTATGTGGTTAGTATTTTTTATTTAGCGATTTTATTACACTTAGTATTTTTCTATAACTTTTAAATTCTAGCCTTTAATCTTCTCACTTTTATATCCTGTCTGATCACTTAGTATTGACTTTGCTAGCAAAGGTGTAACAAAAAACTGTGTGTGACTGAGGTTATTGATCTATAGTGCCAACTTAAGGTATATTACACCCACAAAAAAAAATCAGACATTCCAAATTTAGTAGGTAAACAAATAAAATAAACAAAACTGTACAATATGATTACTAATTTTTATATTCCAAATGTGAACCGTAACTCTAAACACACATTTGCCTCAAAACAGTGAATCATTTCAGTTATAGATTTCACAACTGAAATTATAGTTTTGAATTTAGAATTTTCGCTTATCACTACAGTGATAAGCGAAAATTCTGGCTATTACAATAGCCAAACTGCCAGCTACACAATCACGTGTTTTTTATGCAAACTCTTTTTAGTTAAATTAGTACAGAAAACTGAAATGTTTGGATTTTACTGATGAGAAGAGTATTTATTCGACATTTTTTTTTAAAATACACCTGTCTGTTTAAAGAGTTTAAATGAAAATATATTGAAAATATTATGTTTTTCACTGTCAATTTCAATAAATAACAATAACAAATAGACACAAGTTCGAGCCGTTGCGTTGAACAGTGCAAATTAAAAGCCAGAATAACATCAATGATAGAAAAAGAATTTCACTAATATAAGATCAGCAGAAAATACCTAAAGTATCCACCATAACTCAATAGTTCTGGTAGATATTTTAGTTAAAGCAATAATTAACCCAAATCGTTAACAATAAACCCGTGTAGTTTACCACCCGTAACGTGCAAACCGTAGATTTAACTAACAGATTTCGCGGTTCAAATGCAATGTTTGTAGACAGTTAATGGCTTTCTGTAATAGCTAGTTATTTGAAGCGCATTCTCAGTGTGCAAATGTACTGTGAAGTGTTCAAAATCGTTGGAATAAACTAGTGTAATACAGGGTGGAATTTATATCACGCGCAAAATAAAACCATCAATTTGTCACAAGGCTCTAGACACGATTGATGTTTAAATATGCTATGTAGATGTTAATATAGAAACAAAATTATTTAGTAACTAAAAAAAACCGGCCAAGTGCGAATCGGACTTGCCCACGAAGGGTTTCGTACCATTATCTTGTTTTTTGTATGGGAGCCCCCCTTTTTTAATTTAATTTTAATATATAATAATAATATTTATTGGGACAAAAAATACATTTTCCACTTATCGTGTACAATAAAACTACATTACAAAAGGTAGGTATAATAGGTTTATCCCAGTCCCCCAAACTAGGCTAGGCCTGTATCTTAGGGGGCAGTGTCCAGTTATAGAGTATGCTATATAATACAATGAATTTTGAGCAAGTGACTTTAAAACTATATACTTTAAAATACGAGAATGAGATGGTGAAGATTGAGATTGTATGAAGTAAGAGTGAGTATTTGGTGATTACGTTTAGGAAGTGTTTGTGGTGTAGTGAATAATGGTGAAGTGAATGTATGTATGTACATATGTGTGAATATTTAGTGCTTATGCCAAAGAGAGTGTGAGTATGCAGGGAAAGGGCTTATTGGTAAATAAATAAGTGAACTTGTATGGAGCATAGACCAGGCAGTCTAGAGATTATTGGGATTATTCCACAAATGTAAGTAAGGACTCTGTGAATGAGTAGTTTTTTTGTATTAGCCATTCCGTCAGTTTATTTTTTAGGTTGTGGGAGTTGAGATCCATTATTTTTAGTTGATTATTAATTTTTCTACACAAATAGTAACCAAGAATATAAAACTGGTGTCGAGCAAAAGTGGTTCTGTGCTGGGTAAGACTTGAGTGCTTTTGGTCCGGTCCGGGGGTGGAATGGACTTATGTATCCTCATTATTGTCTTGAATACGAACAGCTGCCGTACTGTTTTTTTTTTTTTTTAAGTTTGCCTTCAGTTCACTCCTAGCATGGCAAGAATTCTTGTCTTTCTTTTGTTTTATCTTTTCCACCAATACTCTTTTTTCCGCTTGTTTCTTTGCGGCATTGGCTATCGTGGGTTGTTCTTTTCCCGTGTCTGTTCTTTTATTTTTTTTGTCATCTTTCTTTTGTCTCTTGTTTTATACCTATATAATTTTTGTACATTACTTATATATACTAGTCTTATTCTATATAACTACATATTATTCTTACATTCTTAAGCTATTCTTGCCGACCGCTGCCGTACTGCTAGGACTTTACAGTTGGCATAGAGGTCAGATGTTGGATACCTAAACGGTTTTTGGTCATTACTTTTAGTATAGCTCTCTGTGCTCTTTCTATTTTAAGAAACAAGCTTTTAGCTGCTTCACCCCAGGCAGTTATACAGTACCCGAATATAGATTGACAGAGAGAGCAATAAATCATTTTCGGCGCTGTACTGTCGGCAGAATCTCTGAGGGACTTAAAAATGTGGATTAGACGCATGGTCCTTGAGGTAGGGGTGTCAATTTGCCCGTCCCATCTCAGGCCACAATCGATCTGTACACCCAGGTACCTAACAACTTCTGAGCGAGTTATCGTGGAACAGACACAATGAACTCTGGGGACTGTGCAGGAGCGAGCTTTAAGGGTGAAGTCAGATCCAGGAGTATTACCACGTCTTAACCCGTAAGGATGTAACCAAATATACTGTGAACATTTCAAGCGTCTATCTATTTTCGTTATTAATATGGACTAAAGAACGGCAAAATAATCACGTTTGTCGTATGGGAGGCCCCCTTAAATGATAAAGCTGAGAGCTTCGGCTCTCCAATAATTAAAAAATTTGTTCAAACTTTAATAATTACTAACACTAGGCAATAAGTTTTTGTTTTCTTTGTATGCTACTAACACTCTTATGGATTTTTATGTCTGAAATAAAAATGATTTATTTTATTATTTTATTTTATTAAATATATTATTTTTAGTATTTGTTGTTATAGCGGCATTAAAAAAATTGATAATCTCTGTAAATTTCAACTATCTAGCTATTACGGTTCATGAGATACAACCTGGTGACAGACGGACGGACAGACGGACAGACGCATAGCGACCTCATGAATAGGGTTTCGTTTTAATTTTTTACGGTACGGAACACTAAAAAAACGACTATCAACTCCCCGCGAAGATCGATCTCGAGGGCATCCTATCTTATGATAGCGGATTCGCAGCCTCAAACCAAACACGTCTATTCCAACGTTCAATTACTTTTACCAATTTTATATTCTTACACATACGGAAATTTCAAACGCCTCTGGAATCTCGGAATACGTGCCCAAAAAGAAGAAAAAGTACAAAGTGTAGTCGGAAGAATACCAATAAGTAACTGTACCTCACGGCTGAAAAGAACGACACCGAGGACAGAATCATATCTACATTTTTGAAATTATTCTTTTTGTACCAAAATAAACGAAATAAGAGGTAATAAATGCTCAAAATCAACCCCTATTTTCGAATGCTTTTTGAAAAGACTTACTCAAAGAAAAACATGACAAAAATTTGATAACATGATGGAAAATGCCTCTGTCAAACTTAATTATAAAGTATTGTCTTGTTAGGTTAATGAAACAGTAACTTGATGACTTAAAGCGGAATCTCTAACAAAAGCTGTCAATATAGAAGTAGCAACATCATCTGGAATTCGTAATTATCGTATCGTCAGCGGAAGAAAGTCTTCACATAAATGTCAAGAATTTCTTGCTGCTACGAGTACCTACGTTATATTCAACAGTCTGTCAATTCAAATCCAAATTGTCGTATTTATTTGAGTTCCTTTGCAAGGCAAACGCCCATCTACATACTTTCCTTCAACTTCACTGTGTTCTTTTTTTTTCAATATACTCGTATGGTATACAGTATGTTAAGAAAACCCTGTCCGACCCGTGAAGGTGTTGTTAGGTATCGATAACTGATTGTACTAATGCATACAAAACCGGACTAAACTTAAAAAAAAATCCCCCTAAAAAAATAAATATTATTTCGTAAAAAGAGGTAACATGATAAATGTGCGTTGAGCACAACCGCGGGCGGCGGGCGGCAGGACACGCGGCACGTGGTCGCATCGCTATTCGCTCATCATAATACCGGTGTTGTCACTTTTTTAAAAATTACCAAATTTTGGGGAAGTTGGAATTATTTCGCGGGAAAAAAAGATTATTTCAAAATTCATTTGTATTGGTACTATGATGATTACGTAAAATTTTATATTATATTTGGTCATGTGTTTACCTAACCTTTATTATTCTTATGGGTCGGACAGGGTTTTCTTAACATACTGTATATGATATTATGTTGGTGGCCTAGTGGTTAAAACACCAGCCTCTCAAGTATGCCAATGACTGAAGGTGAAGGAAAACATCTTGAGGAAACCTGAACTTTATAGGTCTGAAATCGCCAACCCGCATTGAGCAAGCATGGTGATTACGCTCAATCCTCAATCCTGCATGAGAGGAGACCTGTGCCCAGCAGTGGGTCGATAAAAAAGTTGATGATGATGATGATTGTCTTATAATACGAGACTTTTTTTAAATTAATAATCGTTCGAATTTACGCTACATTTACTTCACGCATTCGTCCGGATAAATTTAAATTCAAACGATTACGTCCGGATTATATCCAAGCAGTTTCATCCCACTGTTTATGAGAACGAACCTAAGTTTCCACAAAACAAAAAACATTGAAAACGCGTACAGAATTAAGACGTGTGGTAGATTCGAATCGCACCATTCATATTCATTGGACCTACCCTCAGTCACATCCCCAGTTAAGAAACTGCTTCAAAGCCTTTATTTGCTGTTCGGCTCCTTGGAAAAACTTGGGTGACGCATACGATAGTAGAATATACGGAAGGCCAACGCCAGCCCTAATCGGCAAGGGCTTACACTAAAACACAATTAGTTTGCAGAAAATGGCGCCAATGACGTCACTGAACTACCACTTGCGTAGTTCGGTATAACAATGCGTTATGGGCTATCAATTTGATGATTAAATATCTACATCGCTAATTAAAGACCCGTTGTGGGTGTAGACGATATGTTCATTCATGTTTCGTTTTAATCAATAATGTTTCGCCTACATAAGCGTCCATTTTGTATTTTGAATAATTTTAAGTAGGGATCGGCACGAAAACTATATCCCTTAAGGTTATTAAATACTCAATGCTTTTAGCGTTATATGTTTAGGTTTATTTTGTTTGTTTATGGTATTAGAGTAGCTTTTCCTGGAAAATTATTACGTTATCTAAATGTGATATTTTCTAATTTTGATCACCATTAGACCAATGGTTTCAATAATATGTCTATATAATACAAAAATTACGCAAGTTTGCTCGTTTTTTACCTACTTTTGTGAAGCCATAATAGCCCTCTACAGTGGGGCTGGCGAAGGAAAGTTAGCCCCTCACAAACTTTGTTGAATGGCTAATGTTTTCACGACGTCATGAGCTACGATCAAAAATAAGAAATTACTTATCCCATTAAGAAACTTTCATGTCAAAATCATGCCACGCCTCCCGATTTTGCTAAGAGTTTTAGGTCAAACGCCAGCAATCACGGATTGGTACAAATATAATATGAAAGTTCATTTGAATTATACAAAAGTGTGGTGGAAGTGGTAGCCTAGTGGTTAAAACACCAGCCCCTCAAGCTGGTGTTTTAACCACTAGTAGGTCAGGTAACTATCACATTAACTTTTCTCAAAAACATCTTGAGGAAACCTGGACTTTATATCAGAAATTGCCAACCCGCATTGAGCAAGCGTGGTAATTACGCTCAATCCTTCTCTGTATGAGAGGAGACCTGTGCCCAGCAGTGGGACGATAAAAAGGTTGATGATGATGCAAAAGAGATGACCTATATGTAATGGCCAAAGCAATATGAAATGTAACACAAAGTGCGACAGACAAAACAGACTGGTCTTGACACTCAAAACCTGGAAATATTTTGACAAATACATAACATGCATAATTGATATACAGTATGTTACAAAAACCCTGTCCGACCCGTGAAGGTGTTGTTAGGTATCGTTAGCTGATTCTACTAATGCGTACATAACCTGGCTAAACTAAAAAAAAAATACCCCCTTAAAAATAAATAACTTAAATAAAATAAATAGGTAATTTCATGGCAACACAGGCACAGGTCATGACCTCAGTTGACCTCATGCATGTAGGTATTGGTAGTCTAACCACGTTTATCGACTGTAGAAAGAAACAATGATACCTACTTAGGCAGCTCGTGAAAAGAACTTTTTTTTAAGTAGAAAGGTCGTCTGACCCTCCGAATGTATCTTCGAATTTCATTCGATGAGCACAATGGCTGTGGCGGAAATGTTGTTCCATATTTCGTTCACTAAGAACGATACCGGCCTGGCACCGTCCCACGAGATTAGCACGGTGTTTCACAACGTTAGTCCACTCCTACCAATCCACTGCTCGCCGAACTGATAGTGGAGGTACTCACGTACAGGTCGGCAAAAATATGGTGGGGCACCGTCATGCTGGAACCACATTGACCAAGAAGTAGTCACATCCGAATCATTCAACACCTGATCACAACACAACACAATTGCAGTTTTACTAGGTACCTTCCATCAGCAGGTTACATTACGTTAGAAAACTATGTGATCACACAATAAACGATACGTCTTCACGGACGCAATGTCTACGCGAAACTAATAAATTTAAAATAAAAATGATTTTTATTTCATAAAAATAGGTACTCTAACTGCACGGCGGTGCCCTTTGACTAGAGGTGTGAAAGTATTCAAAATATTTCTCGTATCGATTTTTGGTATCAATTTTGTATTTCAGAATTTCACGCATCGATTCAACATCGCATGGCATTCTTTAGATTTTAGAACTTTCACATAACTTAAATAAGGTGAACTTAAATGCTTTACATTGTTTATAATATTCTCCTAAAATCGTATTTCATAAGACCTTTCTAGTTCCTATTTACTAATAATAGGTACTTGTGTTACAATATTGTTATGAATAATTAATCGGTAATCTGCGTTTTTACAACAAATCATTCGAGCAGGTATAAGTTTCGAATAGTAGCGACAAAAACAAAACGTTATTACGCAAAAACTAGTACAGCTCTAATTATTCCTTTGCGCGTCGGCGGCTAGACACACTGACGCCGCCGACAGTTATAAGGTCTAAAATGGTGTTTACACTTTTTTAAATTTCCCGAATTTTGGGGAAGTTACAGGGTAAAAAAGATTATTTCAAAATTCATTAGTATTGTTACTATGATGATTATGCAAAATTTTATATTTTATTTGGTCATTTGTTTACCTAACCCTTATTATCCTTGTGGGTCGGACAGGGTTTTCGTAACATACTGTATAGTGTTCCCACTGCTGGCCGCAAACACAGGCCTCCTTTGCCTCTTTTTTATTTTTTAGCCTTCATTGAGAAAGAGTATGTTACACATCTCCGATGTCTTCTTCGATGTTATGGTATATACCTACAACAAATCCAATAAAAATCACATCTCACTCTGTCAATTCAGCTGTCTATGAAAAGATATTGTTTAACCTAAAATGTCCCAAATTTTCAGCCTACAATAACAGAAAGGTTTGGCCACGGTTCACATTAAAAAAAAGCTTTGCCGATACCTATTGCCAAATTAGTCTAGGCTTCATAATTCCACGCCACTGAGAGGTGTCGATCAATATGCAGCTCTCAAATTTGTATGACAAAGCGTATGTCCCGGGAATTATTCGAGAGCGCTTGGCTTGGTTAAATTTTATTTCGATAAATATTCAATGCAAAGGTTTTCATGGCACGAATTAAACAAATAGGTGTCTTAATACCCGTTATTAACGGATGACGTGTGAGATCTAGCAGGCCGCACAAAACCCGTTTGTTGGATTACGGGTTAATCTCAGTCAGTCTCAGTGAGAGGACGCTTGCGTCCTGGCTGTGGGGACATTATAGACTGTTAAATTTTGTATGAAAAAAAATCTAGTTAATTTTTGGCACTTTGCACACACTTGTATTACCTACCCACTGAACTTTTTAATTATATACTTTTTGTTTATAACTCCTAAATTTCCATTAAATTACCAACCTAGCCTAGCTTAGATGACACTATTATTTTCTATTTTTATTAATATGTATGTCCATACAGAGAAGCCAAGAAAAAACAAACAGAACTGGAAAAGGCACAGAGCTGATTTTGATTTCATAAGAAATCTCTTCCAGCATACCTATGATAGAACATTAGACACATGTTATGTAAACAGCGTGTGCAAAACTAAAGGACACCAAATACGAGTAATACAAACAATCAAAAACAATTCAAAAACAAAACAAAAATGAAAATATCCTTACTTCTAAAGTCTATCCCTAGAATCACGAAAATTATAACATACACAAAACAACTAATACTATGTAAGCAATACGATGCTAATAATACCATTGTATACTAGATTTTTACGTTCATGCTACTTTAATCGTTAATTTATTGCAAAATAAAAATTATAACAAGCACTTTTACGCCTGCAACTCAGGTTCAACCTAGTTCAGGCAAATTATACATCAGTTCTATTTAGAATTAAGAAAAATATTATACAAATAGTGTGCAAAGCTGAGAAATAAACAATTTATTATTATGACTATGGTAAACTGGAAAGCTAGTCTTCTTTTAGTTACCTTTTGAAAACTACAGCAGTATAGCAATCCCTAATGTCGTATTTTCTCTACCATCTCATTGATTCCTGCGAACAAAGTTCATGCTCCAATACAACATGATCAGTTACACTAGCCTACATCAACCGTTATCTTAGTCAAACACAAACGTCAGTAGTGTCCAACATTCTAAAGATCGAAATCTCGATCTGCTGTTGTCTTTAGTCAAATAACTAATTGTTTCGAACATTCGCGGGAACGTAGCGGAGATTGGAGCCAACCGTCGTCAGAGCCAAGCTTCGTTTGACTGTTTAAGACAGTCAGTTCTGGACACGGTGACACTAAGATGAAGATAGCGACGAAGGTCTTACCCTGTCGACGACAGTATTTACCTGCCAGTAACAATAAACCTTGCTTGTCTTTTTCAGTTGTTTCTAAAGCCCCATTATTGATAACCCGGTCTTTTAGGTCGGGCTTTCACGGTGCGCTTTATCTATTCTACAGAACATTACAAGTACAATTAAATGGTACGGCCTTCCCTTCCACGGCATGCCATAGATTCTCGCCGTTTACTACGATATGCTATAGCATGCCGCGAGATAGCATTATATAATAATTTGTAAAGAAAACCCCGTCCGACCCATAAGGATAATAAAGGTTAGGTGTTTATCTAAAATTTCATATTCATTTCATATTGTTTACAAATAAAATTTCATAGTAACAATACAAATGAATTTTAAAATAATCTTTTTTAATTCCAATTTCCCCAAAACTTGGTATTTTTTTTAAAAGGGACAGGGCCTTTTGACGATATTATTATGAGCGATGCGACCGCTTGCCACTTGCCCTGTCCCCCTTCGCCCGCGCATGTAGTGGATTTTAGTTTATCCTGGCTTTGTAGGCATTAGTAGAATCAGTTATCGATACAACACCTTCACGGATTAGACAGGGTTTTCTTTACATATTGTATAGCATCAGAAGAATAAAAATAAGATTCATATTCCTTTGCTATGTCACGCCATGTCGTGCTGAGGCTTTAGAGGTAATTACTTACAAGAAATGTTTTACTGCTCAAAAACTATGCTGTGGAGACCAGATAGGCAGTCACCCTATTTAAAATGACGCGTGGAATGTATTTTAAACAATGTATGTAAGTTTTTCCGTGTGGTACGGGGCATAGAATACTACCAACATGTATCCTCCCGTGGGTGTCGTAAGAGGCAACTAAGGAAACTCTCGCCAGGGAAGAGAGAAGCAGCGCTTCTTTTTTTTTTAATAATTATAAACAAGTGTTTGACCGCCATCCCGCCTCAAGGTAAGCAGTGATGCAATCGTTGATAGTAAAGCGCGCTAGTTTATTTAGCCTATTCACTAAAAAAACTTAGTGAATAGGAAGGAAGACGGCAGTTGAGCGAGGTGATGCAGCGTTAAACTCAACAACAGGACCAACGTTGCTGCGCCACAGGGAGATTGATCTGGAGATCCTCCACGACCAGACTCCCAACACAATAACATTTGGCGCATCATACCCGGCACACATCGCAACACAACTGCTTAGACCCGTCCTATGTACGGCTTCACCAGACATCATGCCGGAACACGACCCGCCTGCCAAGCGGCGATTATGGAAATGCCCTCCAATGGAATGAACGTTTTGTCCAGCAGAGGACCTCTTTAGACTGAGAAAAAGTTTAAGGTGTTTTTGGTGTACTTACAATAAGGAATACAGTATAAATAAATAAATGATGGTTTTCTGATATTGCAGAAAAAATTGGCTGTCTGTAGAACTCCGTCTACTGCCGATATTTGAACGTGATAACGTCCAAACAAAAAAAAAAACATAAAAAAACATAAAAAAATTACAAAAAAAAAAATTAAAACATAAAAAAAAAATTAAAAAGGATAAAAAACGTCCGTTGCCGTCAGGAATCGATCCGCGGCACCTCTTGAGTGAGTCGATATTAATCCGAGCGTTTCACCACTCGGCTATCAATGCTTTATTCATGTACGCGAAAAACTGCTACTAATTGTTTACAACCGTGCTTTTAGGTAAATAATATTGCACTCTAAAGCTACAAGGCTAAGGTTAGTTTTAGTAGGCGTGGACTCCGTGTAGCGTCAGATTCGGCCGTTACGCAGTTTTCGCGAATGACTCCCAGCATACCGATTTAATAGACGTTATCACGTCAAAAGCCAATTAGTAAATTTCTAAGCATTACATGCCATAATACCCACGGGATAAAACAGCCTATTCCTGGTTGGGGAGTATTTTTTCGGAAAAACAAATGAATATTCAAATTAAACTAATATTTTTAATTGACCTATGCCCATCACGCCCTTTTGTACCTATTTCTTTTAATGACGTCAGATGTAATTTCGTTTAATTAAAATTTACTTTTGCCTTTATGAGTAATGACTCGTCCTTAATAGTGGTCAGCCATGATCTTTTTAAGTGTTTTGAGATAATTAATATTGGATAGTTATAATTAATGATTTCATTAAATTCGTCGAAATTTAAGGTCACTGGAAAAGTACACCTTATCAGTCGATAATTACGCCAGCCTAGAGCGAGGCGACCATTGGCCATTTGTTTTATACAACTGGTTCAACCATCTACTACTTTATTTATTTATTTAAATTTTATAGTACACCAAAAAAGCCATTACATAAAAAAACACATTCAACACTACAAAATATATCTACAATTTAATTTATAATTTATCTAATGACAACAACAGTCCAATGCTTAGTAACTTATCTACTAAGGGTTAGTAACACTTAAAAACTAATCATGATTACCAACCAAGCAATGCTAACCAGTGCCTAAGCACCGGCGCATCGTACTTGTCGGCCATGGTGTGTAGGATGCTGTTAGCGCTAGTCCTAGTTCTGCCTAGCAACGAGGCCGCCTTTTTCCTCGTGATGGCATGAAAGTCATCAACCTAGTACCTAGGTAACCCTAACAGCACCAACAGGCCTTATTGCCAATGCAATATCTTCCAGGTAACCTTAGATTAGACAGAGATTTTGCTAAAAAAATTTGACTGTCGTTGTGCAAAAATAAAAGAAGACTTTAAATGACAATGACAAATAGTGTTTCTTGACGAGTCTTTTAGCACTACGTAATAACGACTGGTCGCGTTTTATTTCAACTAGCAATACATTCCACAAACGAGGGCCCTGGACACCAAAGGCATATCATGAAACGTTTTGAAAGGCATGTTTGACTCTCATTTTGACAGTTCAAACACATTCATTAGGTTATTAGCATTATTGAATACATACCTATATTTTTCGAAGATATGGAGCGTTGTATTAGCAACATCCTTCCAAATTATTCAGATTGAGATTGATAATATGTTACGTAATTCTACTGCTGAGGATCTGGTTGCCATTCGATCTTCAAAATGGATTTTCAATTAGTTTTCAAAATGGTGATGGTATTTAGGGTTCTGCCACGACTACTTCTAGCTGTGTCAGGGCTCCACGTGATTCTCGCACTATACGCCCAATTCCCAATATCAATGAAGTACCTAAATATCCGATTGATCATCGGACGACCCCTCGTATGGCTAGTGTCCACCCTTAGGTTGTTGACAGCACAACGATCCGAACAAAGCGTTTCGCCTCGTCTGTTATACCGCGTACATCGAGGAACTGGAACAAATTGCTAGCGGCTGTGTTTCCATCGGACTACAAATTAAATGTCTTCAAGACCAGAGTGAATAGGCTCCTAATAAACTAGTGCCATCAACCAATGCATCACTACTTCTCTTCAGCAGGGATTGCGGTCAAGCTATAGTTTATAATATTTATATAAAAAAAAAAAATATGGCATAATGTGCCAGTCCGAACCCGCCTGCCAAGCGCAGGAATTATGACAAACCTCCAAATGCAAGAAAGCCTTTGGGGAGGCCTTTGTCCAGTAGTGGACCACTTATACTAAGAATAAAAAGAAAGAACTGCCAGTACAGAAAACTATAGAGTCAACCAAAGAGATTATACACTACATGAGCTATGCTCAAATACAAAGCAGCCTTGTTAAGTTAAACACGCTAAAATGTTCGTCAAAGTAGTTCAGTAACTTTTTATTGCTCCAGATGTTTAGCAATAACTACTTCGCAACAAATAGCCCATAACTGATTACATTGTGCGGAATTATAGCAGTCTGAATGTCGTTATTATGAATTCCTACACCATTAAATGGGGAAGTTTATTAGTTCTGTATTTACTTTGTTGCGAAGACAAAACGTACTGTGTGTATCTTTTGGTTCCGCATTATGACATTTGTTTCAAAGTAAACGCTCTTGCTTCCTTGTATATACATACATACATACATACATAGACAGATTAGGGAAATGTTGCGCCGGGGTGACAAGGAATTTGCGGGTCGTAGATTTAAAACAACTGAGGCGCTTATACTTTGCGTAAATTATCACCACTTCTCTTAAAGCGGTGAAGGTAAACATCTTGATGTCTATCAAACCGCACTGGAAACACGTGGTGAATTACAGCCCAAACAGCGGGATCATTACAGGTGGATTATGCATTATCGGACGGTGAAGAGGACTACACTGTATTTTCATAATATTTTCCCTTTCTTTTGGGATGGGAAATCATCAAATGACTTTTACTGACTAAAACCCACCCGTGTTTCTTCACTTGCGTGTGCGGCGCCATGTTTTCTTTTTAGGCATCGGTCTTCGTGGACCCCGTCACGATGTGCTGACATCTCTTTGAGGCGCGCGTGAAACACAACGCGCCGTCGTCTTGGGCCTGGTCCTTACCGGGCGACGAGCTGCCTACTGCTACTACACCGCCCGATAATATTTTCCCTCTATTATTATTTTCTATCTTCCTCTTAAGAGGAGCCCTGTGTTTTGGAAGTGTGTAGGTAGTAAGCTAAATCTGACAATAAAAATCGATGTTCGATCTTAATATAAGTATCAGTAACAATGTCTAACAAATTACAAACAAAAAAAGAAATTACATTTATTCAGAACAGACTTGAAGACACACAATATATTTAGCATAAACATACAAGGGGTTGCAACATAATAATTAAGAAAAAATAAATAAATAGAAAGTAAAAACCCCGATGTAAAAAAAATAGCAGCAAAGTGTGCGTCGCGGCTGCACCAAAAAGCAGATAAAAGAGTATTAGTAGTAGAATTGTAAATATAATCTTTACAAAAAAAACATTGTTCTTGGCAAGCCTGGTACTTACTTATGATAGATTGGTAACCTCATTTTTATGTTATGTATTATAGCGAAAAAAATCCATTAAAGTTGGCAACCTTAACTACATGATCGATGTAACGAAAGCCATACATAAAATAATGATTGGATAAAAATTGGACAAAAGACTGATGTTGTTTTTTGTTTTTATCTTATTTTACCGAAAAAAGGTCACGTCTGAATATAATTTTCGTGTGAATTGAATCGCCTGATATGTCATTTGTTGAAGTGTGAATGATTTTTGTGACGTTGACTGAGCGTGTACATACAAATATGAGATTTTCTGGTTTAACATCAGCACTGTCGAGTAATATTTCAATAATAAATTCGGTTATGACCCGCTGAAGTAATGATGATTGATACTTATTGATTGAAGTAAAAACTGATTGATATTTGTATAATGTTGATATTAAAATATAAAATAAGAACGTTACATTGTAAGGAATAATATTGTTCGATAAAATCACTAATTACAAAATACAATGCGGTTTTAATTGCACATTATTTTTATGTCATGAAGTAATGCGCGCTTTACATATGGTAATCAAACTTACACAGACGTTATGTATGTGTACGTGAAGGGAATAGTGTTAGCACATAACACGCATACAGAGAAATACTTCTGACTTCTTTGAATTCTTGTGAATTGCACATACATTTATGGAGTGTTTATATACATGAAAACCACAAGTAAAACGCGCGCTGCTTTATGAGATAAAAATAATGTGCAATTAAAACCGCATTGTATTTTGTAATTAGTGATTTTATCGAACAATATTATTATAAAAATAATATCAACGTCAAAAATAAAAATAACCACTGTTACATGAGTTTGACTGAAGATAAGATATTGTCACAAACCTCAACCAGAGGAAAAATGAACACTTTTTCTATAGAAAAAAATTCTACCAATTCTTCTATCAATTTTTGCAACGGAAAAGACTTGACTGTCATATTTACTTTACGAAATGTATACCCGACTGCGTGACCCCTGATATGTCCAAGAAAGTCCTTTTTTATTTTATATGAACATTCCAATTTCCTGCGTCAGATTTTTTTTATATTTATCAACTTTATTGAAGACGTTCGGTGGGGCTTTTATTGGGCAAAAGATATATATGTATGTTCCAGAAAGTCTCTGAAAAGGCTACTATATGGAATTGAGTCAACTATTTTGTTTCTTTTGAGGATATAAAATGAAAATAGATATACTCTAGGTTTTTTATCGAACCTCTTTGCGTAAACTCGGTGGTAGGCCATAACACCGGCCGCCGTGTGCCGTGTCGTCGTGTTCCGTCATGATGTCTGGTGAAGCCGTACGGAGGACGGGTCTGAGCAGTTGTATTGCGATGTGTGCCGGGTACGATGCACCAAATGTTGTGTTGGGAGTTTGGTCGTGGAGGGTTTTCAGATCAATCTCCCTTTGGCGTAGCATCGTTGGTCGTGTTGTTGGGTTTAACATTGCAGCACCTCGCTCAATTGCCGTCTTCCTTCCTATTCGTTCAATCTGAGTGAATAGGTTCTTAATAAACTAGCGCGCTTTACAATCAACGATCGCATCACTGCTTACCATCAGGCGGGATTGCAGTCAAGCGCTAGTTTACAATTACTAAAAAAAAACATTGAAGACTTTATATTTTTTTATTACAGAAAGGTCTCCCTACACCAGGAATTTCTCCTGTATCGTAGGTGCGTTTACAAACATATACATTTACGAAATAGCCAGACCCGGAATAACTAGTTTGAGGTCATTCAAATGTTTAATCCGTGCGGTAAATCCGCGATACACAACGCAGCCGGCAATCACTTAACCACTGCACCAACCGTATCGTCTTTACCACCCCCTACTCGAATTTAAAACAATAAATTGTAAATTGGTAACTTATACGACATTATTAGATCAAAACCTTTTGAGATGTTCACAAGGCGTTGAGTGCCATTGGGCTGATATTGGATTCTCGAGCTCATAACGACGGAACATCACCAATTAGGACAAGTACCAACTAAGTATGTACTCAGTACACACTGAGGATATATTCAAAGCTTAGTAAACGCGAGAAAATTACTTAGGGTACCACGTTTGAAATCCGAATTCAATACCCATTCCTGCGTTTATTCTTGTTCAAGAAATACGCATGAATAGAGATAATGCAGTGTATGCAACATTCTAAATGAAATCCTTTTAGTCGAATATCTATAAAAGGGTGTAGATATTATATTTAAACATTATTAGACATAATAACAAAAAAAAACAACCGACTTCCAAAAAACACTAAATACAAAGTGAAAAATAACTAATTTCGGAAGTCGGTGCCTTTAGCTTGTGTATATTAGTTTTTGACACCGACTTCCGAAATTAGTTAATTATTTTGTAGTGACTTTTGGAAGTCGGTTGTTTTTTTTTTTTTGTAAAAAACGTTTTTATTTTTTAGTTGTTGTCACTTTTTACTTGTGAAAAGTACTGTTCAGCTGCATCCGGTTAGACTGGATGCTGACGCTAAAATAGTTGGGAAAAGGCATGTAAGCAAACGGTGTGATGTTGTTTACTTTAATTTTTACCCGTAATTTTAGTTTAAAAATGGATCCACTGAACCGATTTCTATAAATTGATTGTGCACAAGCGTGACGAGTAGGTTGTCGTTGTCCTATGTAAACTTCAATGCTGTAAATTTTTGAGGAATTCTTTTAACTGCCTATAGTCTTCATCATCAGATTTATTGCAAAAAGAGATATGGGAGATATAGATGCAAAATACTTATCAATATAAATGAATTAAGTCCAAACACAAAGTAGCTACTGTAAACCGCTGAGGAGTTCCCGAAACTGGCTGTATGAGGGTCACAACCACCGAGGTGTAAAGTTCTTCTCAATACAAATTAATCAAGCACAGACATTAGGTAGCTGCTGTGAATAGTTGAGAAGTTCCTTCGACAGTCTCCCGGCTCCATCATCAATGTCCGGACTTGAAAAAAGACGATGATCTCTGAGTTTGTTTCGGCTTTAATTCTCAGAGGTGGTCAGTTAGGAAAAGCCGGTTCCAGCGAGTTTAAAAAAAATATAACTCTTAAAAGTGATCAGTGATCTTCTTGCATAATAAACGATTTCATTTCATTTTTATTTGGTAAACTCAAGGCCTCCACCAAAATTTGGCTCTGTCGGATTTTTTGTTATTTCGTTTGTCTAAATTGCGGCCAATTTAGTGACATAGTCCGTTGACTATGTCTTTTGTGGATTTCTAAAACAAGAACGTCAATCGCTTTTGACTTCTTAATACACGAACCGAAAAAAGGACAAAGTCGTCTAGTTGTACAACAGATTTGACATTTACAAGCTGCATAATATGCCAATTTATTTGTAATTTTTTAGGTCGTTTATTTATTCATTGTCATTTTAAATTGATCAAATTTGCATCTTACGTGCATATTGGAACATTGGAGAATATCTATACCTCTAGTAGAAACTGAAAACCAAATTAGATTAGAACAAAATAGCCTGTTTCTAACTACATCGGTATAGAAGCAGATGCAGCTGACTGAACTAACGAGGTACGGATATAAGAGTGACCAATCCATTGTCCGTTTAGAAAGGTTGTGATCAAAGGCAAAGCTTCATTTTTTGGCCTAACACCAATATCCTGCCTCACAAGGTAGAATATACCCACATGCCGCTAATAACCCCGTCCATTACTTGTCGTATATTAGCTATATTCACATGTGTGTCGAGTCGAGTGCCTACTGCGGGAAATAGCTGAGACGCGAGGAAATTACGTAGAGAAACACGTTTGAAATTCGAATTCAATATCCATTCCTGCCTTTATTCTTGTTCAAGAAATAAGCATTAAAAGAAATAATGCAATGTACGCAAAATTCTAAATGTAATCTTTTATAGTAAAATGGAGTTGATTGTAAGTGGTTGTGTGAAAATTCCTGCAAATGACATTAGGAGTTTAGTTAAACTCGTGCTGCAGTTTGCAAGAGATTAAAATTTAATTATCGTTTGCTGTAAAAGCTTGTGGGCTTATATAGATTTTATATGCTAATATGTATAATGCTCAAATCTAAGTGTTTGTACAAGTCTTTACCAGTGGCCTGACATTTTCAGATTACTATTTAGTAGGTGTTACTGAGTATAGTATTAGTTTTTATGTAGAACTAGCTTTTGCCCGCGACTTCGTCCGCGTGGAATAGTGACTTCCGGCAGATTTTTGGTTTTTCCCACATAGTTCCCGTTCTTGCGGGATTTTCGGAATGGTCGAGTTTCCGCAGAATTTTTAGGATAAAACCTATGTTTTTTTTTCGAGTTCCAAACTATTTATATCTGTACAATTTTTTAAGTAAATTAAATTATTATAGAACTTCTGCATATACTACATTTTTTGTTTTATTGTCTTGTGGCAGAAGAATATATTGATTTTCGCCACAACCTGATCTTGATAAGGCGACGTATAACTGGCCGTGCGAAAAACAGTCTTGGCGTAAATCGATCCCCACGTGTTTGAATGTCTGCCCCTGTGATTTATTTATTGTGACTGCGAAGGATAATTTAATCGGAAATTGTATTCTTTTAAAATTGAAAGGTAAGTCGTTGGGTATCATTGGGATGCGGGGTATGAGGACTGTTTGACCAACTGCTGGACCAGTCAAAACTATTGCAACGATGACGTTATTGCGCAGAAATTTTACTTGAAGTCGGGTCCCGTTGCATAAATTTGGTGGTTTGAGATTTCTTAGTAAAATGATTGGGGCACCTATTTTTAAATTAAGAGAATGTGGGGGAAGGCCGCTTGGGTTCAAGGAATTGAGGAACTCCTGTGGGTAATTAACTACATCTTCTTGATCCATCACGGTATCAATGGATGTGTAGGTTACAATATCTCCTGGGAGTTTACTTAAAATTATATCATTTATTTCGTCAACGTTACTATTTCTTGCCGCCAATATTGCTCTTTGACACATCCATTGGTGGTCCTTGTTTTCTATTTGGCTGATGTCAGGGTATACCTTAGTTATTAATTCCTCGATGTTACCCACTTTTACTCCTAAATCGCAATCAATTTCAATTTTATTATTAGAATGAGGTATTTTCCCGTCTCCTACAGAAAGTAATTTTGACGGGAAAGTTATACTACCTCCCCCCAAATGTGCTCTCATATTTGTAGATAATTTTAAAATATTTACAAATTTCCATAATGGAGAACTTTTAAGGCAAGCCTTCACAATGTCTGCTCTGGTTCCCCTTACTATTACCGGTAAGGTTTGGCGAAAGTCCCCAGCAAACATAACCGTAATCCCACCCATGATTTTATCACAGTTTCTAATATCTCGGAGAGTTCTGTCTAGAGCTTCTACGTGAGCTCTATGTATCATGGTACATTCGGCCCAGATTATTAGACTGACGTCTTGTAAAACTTTTCCCAAAGGTCCATTTTTGCGTATAGAGCACACGCTATCTTTCTCTAAAGACACAGTTAGGGGCAGTTTAAAAGTGGAATGAGCTGTGCGTCCACCTGCTAATAAAGTTGCAGCAATACCTGACGACGCTACTGCTAAGGCTAGCTTTCCTAGAGACCTTACTTTTGCCAATATAAGATTAGTAATAAACGTCTTGCCGGTCCCACCGGGAGCATCCAAAAAGAAAATTTTTCCTTCATTAAAACTAACACTTTTCATGACACAATTATACGTTGTCACCTGGTCATTTACCAATCTTGGTTCATTTTCTGTGATATATTCATTTAAATCATTTAAATTATATAGTTTTCGCAACGCTACTTCTAACGGGTCCAGAAGCGAATTATTTCTTTTTGCTGCAGGAAGCCCAAAGTCGGTTAGGGATTTATCTGAAATCTCATGTATTTTATCTTCAATTATGATTAGTCCATCATTGTATATATCATCATTATATGCTAATGTCATATCCTGATTCTCATTACGCATTCTGTTTAATATATCTTCACATAGAGCATCACGAAATTTATTCCATAACTCTAAGGGGTCAGATGGTTGGCAAAATATAAGGATAGTGGTAAATAATTCTCTTAATTTTGTAGCTGGCTCGGATATAATTGCATCGGACATGGTATTTTGCCAATGTTCATCTCCCTCCAGTAAACCTAATTCCTTGCAAGCGCCTTGGTACGTTTGGAAAATAACACCATTCACGGTTCGTAGATGTTGAAATGACATTGGACCGCGAACATATTGCAGTAACATTCTTAAATAAAAACATTCAGTTTGAGTTGGATGAATGTTATAAACACGGCCTAAAGTTGTGTCTTTTTTTACACCGGGATATCCCTCAACATCTTGCCCGCGTCTTCTTCTAGAAAATAAATTTCTTTGCCAAACGTAATACTGGGGAGCTTCGTGATATAAAAGGGTTTTTGCAAAATCGTCGCTTTTGCAGAGATCAAAGAACGCTGTAAGTGTCGTTGATGAAGGATTGTTCACACGATCTTGGAGATTTTCATTATTATAAAAATATACTCTTTGTCCATTTTCCAAATGAACGGCTAAATGAACTACTGCCGGAAAACGTTCATGAATCGAAAATTGAAAAATTCTCCAAAACGCCTCCGAGGAACTTATATAGCGACCATTTAGATATTTTTCTACTTCGTCGTTATTACTTTGTAACGAAAATGTGGCTTGATCAGAACCTTTATGAATATACTTACAGATGTATTTAATAGCTTTGACCGATTAACAAAACTCTACGTTAATGTGTGCATTGAAAATGCGTGACAGCAGTGGATTATAGGGAACCACCCAACGATTATCCACGCTCATTTCTGTACCTTTTACACGAATTATAGCTGTGAATCCACCATTATCTGGAGACCTGCGTCTGTAGGTTGGATAACCGTCATCCCCGGTTTGTGTTTCCGAAATAAAATGCCTCGGGTACTTTTTAGAACAAACGTTTTCTTTCATACATGGTGATGCAGGATTATGAAATCCGCAAGGACCATGTATCATATTTTTTATGACAATATTATGAAGAATCGGATCTTGTTGTATGTCAGGTATTTCAGCCGATATTATTGCATCTATAGAATCTGGTTGAACTTTGTTAGCCAGCCACAATAAAATATGGGCGTGAGGTAAACCTCTTTTTTGCCATTCTACACTGTAAACAAAGGCTTTCGATGGGCCAAAAATATGTTTCTTCGTTAATAGGTCTATCATTTTTTTGAGTTTTAAATGAAATACCCTAGAAATTAAATCGTGTCTATCATAAGAATGTTGATTGGGCAATAACTCACTTTTTATTTCTGGCCATTCGGGGTTACATGTAAATGTAATGAAGAGGTCAGGTCTTCCAAATTTCCTGACATATGTCATGGCATCTTGACTTTTTTCATTCATGAATCTGGGGGATCCTGTAAATGACGACGGCAATATAACGTGCTGGCCAATATTAGAAGCGTTTAAATGTCCATCATTTACGACGGCATCTCTTAAATGAATGTAATCTTCTGCTCTCAATTTTTTTTGATTTCTTTTGATGAAGTTCAGCCTCTCAGAAATCATTTTTGCCGCCATATCAACACAATATTGGTTGAATAATCCTTTAAAATAATGTATACTATTAAAGTCATTTATTCTCACCATGAATCTAAATGCATAAAACTGCATACATGAAACAGTTTTAGATGTAGCCGTAGTATTCTGCTGTGGAATATTAATACAGTATCCGTCGTTTCCAAAGGGAAACAGTAAGGGATATTGAAGCGGGTCATAAGATCTATGAATTTCAGAAACTCGTTGAAGTCGACCATCTCTCGCAGTCAATACAATATCACGGGGACCTTTGTCTTCATCTATCATAAGAACAGCTACTTCATCTACTACCGGCGCATTATACCGACCTCTATGCTCATTAGGAGGTTTTACATCAGCATGAATGATAAGTTTTAAATCATTCGGTGGTCTATTTTCTAGATTGTACTTAAAACTTTGAATATACGTATTATGATCATGAAGATATGTTTGGAGAACGTCGATAAGATCGATTTGCAAGCTTGGGTTTAAATTTGAGCGCAAGGATACCTGATCTGCATGGGAAACAAAATATATTTGTAGGAATTCGGGTTGTGCCCCTACAGCTGGAAGTAAATCACCGATTAAATGATAAACTTGCCCTTGGACTTTAAAAGTGGGCATAAAGTTTCCCTCACGAATTTCTTTGGCACCAAATGAAGTCATCTGAAATAATGTATTATATTGTCTTGAGTGATTTAAGAAATGCTTAGATGATGGATGTGAGCCTGATATCAGTTCCTTTAAAACGGATGTTGGTTCCGGAATTATAGGTATATTTACTTTGCCACCACTACAACACAATCCAGGAGTTTCAGCTGCCCATTTTTTTGCTTGGCATAAGTTGCATATTTTATCCATTCTGCCAATATCAATATCATTTAGCTCAGAATAGTCAACGGTACAATCATAAGCAAAAGCAGCATTTAATAAATTATGTTGTCTGCGAGTTCTATTCCTAGTTGATCGGGCATTTTGCTGTGTTAATCGTTGGGATCGTTCAGCGCTTGATTCCCGATCACGGTTAGCCAAAGTTCGGGAATTCTGTGAGGCCAAACGTTGAGAACGTTCAGCACTGGATTCCCGATCGCGGTTAGCCAAAGTTCGGGCATTCTGTGAGGCCAAACGTTGAGAACGATCAGCACTCGATTCCCGTTGCCGGTTCGCCAAAGTTCGGAAATTTTGTGACGCTAAACGCTGCGAACGTTCAACGCTTGATTCCCTTGCACGGTTTTGTTCAGTAATTGCTCGTTGTGTAGCCAACCTGTGCATATTTTCATCCTCAGTTTCATTGCTGCGCAAAACTCGCAGCCGCTTTGCAGTAGCAGTCTGCCGAGAAAGCTGAGTTCTTTTTCTCGGCATTATAGTGATGAAGAAAGAACGTAGAAAATGAAAACTTAACTAAAGCGTAACTCGTAAAAAAAGAAACGTAAGATTAATAATTAGGAACCTAATTGTTTTTATTTTTAACGATTATGTCAAAAGAAAATCCGTAAAATGAAAATAAGTTAACAAACTTTATACTTAAACTTAACCCTAATCTAATGAGAATAAATAGGTAGACCACACCTATTTACAGGTTTTACCTAAAGCGAAAAAAAAAATAGAAACTAAATACGTTAAACTAAACCCTAATCTAATAAGAATAATTAAGTAGGCGATACCTATTTAGGTACCTACAGGTATTATGTACCACAAAAAAATATTAGAAACTGAATACTATTTTTAAAACAAACGATACTATACTTTTAAAAAACACATACTTATTAATTAATAATCTACATGAAAACAAAAAAGTGTTATTATTGTGTCACTAAATACTATCCTAAAACAAATAAAGTACCTACTATATAGAAAACAACCTCAAAATGAAACTGTGTTTAAAAAGTAATATTACGATGATAATTATATCGCATAAACAAATTAGCGCTGTATTCAACCGTTCAGTAGGGAGTAGGCATGGTATCTCGTAGAGCTGCACCCCCCTCCCGGCTTGCCCGCAAGCACCGCCTCTCTCCCGCCGCGCCGGCCAGCGCAGTGAGCGCAGAGAGCGAGTTGGTTTTGTTTCGGAGTTATTTATCATTGTAATCTTTAAAGTTTTTTGTTGAAATTAAGCTATGTCAAAGACAATTTTATTCACAATGAAGTACTCTTAACCAACAACATATTTATATTTATATTTGAATAAAGATTAATATTATTATGTTGATACAACTTAAACAAATTATTTCGACCAAATTTGGTACCATAAAAACGGTCATTGTGACTAAACCTTAAAAGATAGACATATGCCGTCGGGGACTTTTTTTTAGATCATGTATAGAGGAATAATTCTTTCATACATATTTTTTGTGTATCTTGAACCGTTTTCGCAGCGCACGCAAAGAAAGCCTTCAAAAATGAATAATTTTCCCCGTTTTTTACACATTTACCGCTCTGTCTTTGCTCCTATTGGTCATAGCGTAATGTTATTTAGCCTATAGCCTTCCTCGATAAATGGACTATCCAACAAAAAAAGAATTATTCAAATCGCACCAGTAGTTTCGGAGATTAGCGCGTTCAAACAAACAAACAAACAAACTCTTCAGCTTTATTATATTAGTATAGATATCGGCTCACTGCGTTAAAGATGTATTTTAATGGTTACACATTCTATTTGTATTAACCCAATGATAAACTTTTCACTGTAGGTATAGACGCACATCAAGTTACTGCAATAGGAAAAAAATCTTTATTAGATTTTCTATTTTATCGTTAAAATATTAAGGCTTGAGGTTAATTGGGATTATTTGACAGTTTCAGGTACCTGCTGTCGTTCGTATCTACATATTTTGTAAAACAATATCTGGGTATTACAATACCGAATATTAAGTTTAATAAAATAACGAAAAACCAGGGAGGTATTTAGTACAACTAACACAGTAACATTTCTGCAAAATAAAAAAAAAAACACTCTTTTTTATTATTAATATTCTATTTTTCTCTATGGCAAAGTAGAAAATTAAAATCCTTCAGTTAAATAAAACTTGTCATTGGCTAACACAAACCGTGGAGTGCCAGAACAAGAAAAAAAAATTAAATAAAAACTTACGTCCTTAAGAACTATGGAAACAATTTGTACCGAATGTCAGAATCTTATCACCGGTCCCAGGCATGGAATTAGTATGTACTTTGCTCTATGTTCACACATTACATAAACTAATATTACGTTTCCTAGCAACTTTGGTGTTATTGTCTATTGAAACAGATTACAAGATACGTTATCAACACTTGTGAAGGCATGTCACAACACACAACAGAAACTATCAATAGTTGTTGTATAGTCATTACTACGCCGTATTCGCGCATAGTTGTAGGACTATATAATCTTTGTATTTTAGTTTGCTGTTTAGTTCGTGCCTCGGATCGCGTATAAGTTTTCGAGAAAGGAAGCTTTGGAAGATGGAAAGTTCTGGGATATGAAAAGTACGTATAACTCGATGTTTTAATATCCTTTACTATTTATACCTGTATATGTAGAAAGATGGGGCATTATTATTATGTTTTATTGTAGGTGTTAAGCCCAAAAGAGTAATGATACTATGTAAGTAGGCAACAAAATAATCGACGTCAAAAAACAAAAGATAAAATATTTTATTTACACAATTCGAACCGAAGCTTCATTGAATTCAAACATACGAAAAATATTGAACACTATAACAAAATAATCAAATGATAAAAGCAAATAACAAGAGGTAAATAAAATTTTACTAAACGGTAGGCGTCAGCAGTTTTTATGACGTATAAAGGCATACTGACTGACAAATTAAACCGCCTATTTCTATTCCCAGTCTATTTGTATTCCCAGTCTGAATAAGATCCCTGAAATAGCACCCTAATTGAGTAACATATTGGTACTATCAACTTGAATCATTTTGAAGCATAATAGGGTATTTGACTAAAAAAAAAACTAATTAGTCCGTCATTCAGATTATAGAAAAATATTGGATACGTATATTTTGGTTTGTCAAAACAATAAAGATTGACAAATATAAAAGGCATCAAAGATCAGGAGTGGTGGCTAGTGCTCGCTAAAAAGTGTAGTGTCCAGTGACGTCACTCGAGTTTTCAACGCCCTGTGTCGTCTGCATTTTTTGTTTATATGAAAAAAGAAAAAATACGTGTCTATTATTTTTTGGAAATCTGTCTGACGGACAATTAGTTTTTTTTAGTCAAATACCCTATTATAAATGTTGTAGACCTATCAAAATGAAACCCATTGCTACTGATAGTCTATTACGCAGATATAGATAACTCGCAGATACATCTAATACTTTAGTCACTAGAGCTAGTCAAAGATTTTTAAAACTATAGTCCGTCCGACACTGCTATTCAGTTTATTAGAAAAATAATAATTTTAAAATTTTGATTCTAGAGTGCATTTAATAGTCTCAAAATCCTCTTACGCATTAGTGTTGCCAGTGTTTTTATATATTCTCGTATTTTTTTGACCGCAATCCCGCCTGATGGTAAGCAGTGATGCAATCGTTGGTGGTAAAAGCGCGCAGGTTTATTAAGCCAGTTGTGTGAGGTGGTGTAATATTAAACCCAACAATGTATTACAAAAACCAATGATGCTACGTCAGAGAAAGATTGATCTGGAGACCTTCTACGATCTAACTAACCGACACAACAACATTTGGTGCCACGTACCCGGTACACATCGCAACACAACTGCTCAGACCCGTCCTCCGTACGGCTTCACCAGACATCATGAACACGACTAGTATCGTTATCTCCATGCTGTACATGCCTTTTTACGTCGCGCCAAATATTTTTAGGTTCCTAAAAATTATTACGTACATAAATCATGGTCCCCAAATAGTTTTATTGCCTGCTGCATGCTACGCGATCTATCACCACATAATACCATGTTAACACGCAGTATGGCTTATTAAAATAAGTTATATGAAATTATTTGTTTATGTTCGTTTATAACTCGAAGACATGTGACGCGTCTAACTTGGGAGCTGAGTTTGGAAAAACGTTAACGGGGAAATTTGCTGTCAGAAACTTTTAAAGAATTTTCTATTAGGATTTAGCGACACATTTGTACAGTTTTTCTTGGACTTAAAGAAGGTTTGGAGTGAACGACAGCATGGTGGTTGAAAAGCAAGACTGCAAAAAGAAACGTGTTGTTCCGACCCCAAGTAACATCAAGGTCAGGTGATGATGAAGACAGCGTGACTCAAAATCGATTGTTTTTAATTAAGTAAATAATAATAATTATTATTAAAGAACAGATAAATAAAATTTATTATTATGTTTTCATTTTTCAATAATAAAATACACAATAATTATTATTAGATATTCTTATAGTCAATCGATTTCGATAATAATAATTATTTATATACTTAATTTGACAACATTTTTCGAATAGTTAGCACAACAATAACTTTCTTTTTCTTTTCACAAATATTATGGCATCAGAAAAATTTAGACAAGCTTAGAAACTATTGACGCTAGTTTGTGAAAGACTAATGACTGCTATATGTACTTTCTAAGTATATCTTGGACACCAATGACCGATTACAAGGTAAAGGAAAACATCTTGAGGAAACCTGGACTTTAAGTGTGAAATCGCCAACCCGCATTGAGCAAGCGTCGAACTATACAGAATAGTGGTCACCAGGGCCACCACACACAATGTGTCAACATGGACAATAACAACATAATTAAATATTTAGTATATGGGAATCCCATCATTCCCATTACTTTTTATAAATTATTTCTTCACCATTTTTTTTTAATAATTATAAACTAGCGCCTGACCGCAATCCCGCCTGATGGTAAGCAGTGATGCGATCGTTGATGCTAAAGCGCGCTAGTATATTAAGAGCCTACTCACTCAGAAAAACTGAGCGAATAGGAAGGAAGACGGTAGTTGAGCGAGGTGATGCAATGTTAAACCCAACAACACGACCAACGATGCTGTGCCAAAGGGAGATTGTCTGAAGACCCGCCACGACCAAACTCTCAACACAACAACATTAGGCGCATCGTACCCGGCACACATCGCAACACAACTGCTTAGACCCGTCCTCCGTACGGCTTCACCAGACATCATGCCGGCGGCACTGCTCTCATAACGGTAAAGAAAAATATTGTGAGGAAACCGGCATGTCCTACAGGCAAAACTTTGAAGACATGTGACATCTACCAAACCCGCACTGGGCCCGCGTGGTAGACTTTGGCCCACTCCCTCTCAACGAGAGAGGAGGCGTGTGTCCTAGGAGTTGGAAGAACGTTATGGGCTGATTATGATAATAATAATGCCAAGTTATGATATAGTGGGTAACTTTGCGTTATGCTCAATCCCCCTTATTCATAAAAGCTGCTTAAAGTTAACTAGTGATTAGCGATTATTTAAACATACATTTTTCACATTTTAACGTTATTTAACTTTAATCATCGCTTATGGATAAACCCCTTAAACATTATAGTGTTTATTCATAAAGGATTTTTAAGGTTAAGTGACGTTGAAAGGTCAAAAATGTATGGTGAAATAATCGCTAATCACTAGTAAACTTTAAGCAGCGTTTATGAATAAGGCAGTATATCTCTATAATCAGTCAAAAATGTAAAACACTCAAATAACACTCAAATAAACTATATATTTTGTTGTTTTTAACAACAAAATATATAGTTTAAAAAACTAAAAACATGCTTTTAAAGAATATCGAACAAAAAGTTAAAAATAATTTTTAAAAAAGTTTGAGGCGCTTTGTGCCATATTTTTTGTATATAAAGAGCCTCTCGCTTAAAAAAAAATTAACTTTTTACTTTGATATTCTTTAAAAGAGTGTTTTTTAGTTTTTTAAAGTATATTTATTTTCAACTATTTAATTCGATATTATTTTTTAAAATTTAATTAATTTAATTTTTGTAATACGAACGAACATATTGAAAACGGTGAGACATTTTACAGTAATGAGCCGCTCACTCGTAGTCTGAAGAGTTAGAGACGGACAAACAAACAAACAAGCAAGCAAACATACAAGTGAAGCTAATAAAAAGCATGTAAAAACTAAAAAAGAAATAATGGGAAAAGTATGTATTAATAAAATTAGGAAATTTACTATTTGGGTTAACATAATAATTTCTCTATCTAAAATTTCTATATAGCCCAGTCATATTAGGTAAAAAAGGGGTCAACCTCGGAATGAAAGATAATAAGCTGCAAATTGGTATGAACCTTTGTTTTGTCATTCTAAATGTTGTCTCAAAAGTCACAATCGTTATCGTGTCCGCATCTCAAGATATTCAAGGTCAAAGGTCACAAAAATCGGTTTTTCGTGAATATCTGGCTTCCTATCGGTTAAATGAGATTTGCATTTATTATAAAAGTTGTAGGCTATAAAATTCCCTACAACTTTTGTTTAAACTTTTTTTTCATACAACCAACCGTTTTGAAGGTAGAGCGCGAAGAGTGCACATCGTACAGTCATATACGACCTAATGCAAGGTCAAGCGTGAGTTATAGTTATCAGTACGTTATAAAGTCAATTATTTACTTGGAAATTATAATTATTAAACAATGCCCATTATTTATGTACTAACTATTAATTATTTATATTTAATTAAAGTAAGTAACTTGATTATTTATATATAATTATTCATATTTAACTATTTAAGTATAAAATATTATTAATTCTGGATTATATATTTTAGTTTTATTTTAAGTTAAAATGATAGTAAGAGTATATATTTTACACATATTTTTACCCGACTGCCAAAGAAGGAGGGTAATGTTTTTCGAGTGTATGTAAGTATGTATGTATGTCTTTTCCTTTGTGACCTCCTGTAGCCTAAACGGCTTGATGGATTTTGATGTATGAGGTATCGTTAGATTTGTCTTGATTACGGGAGTGTCATAGGATACATTTTATCCTAAAAGTCCCACGGGATAAAGACATAATAATATTTTTCCCTTTAAAAAAATATGTATGCGGTATCATTAGATTCATTTCAATCACGGGAGTAATTAATATAGGATACGTTTTTTCTCAAAATTCCCACGGGAACATGTTAATTCTGCGTCAACGCAAAGCAACTCATGCGTTAGCAAGCAAAAAGATAGGGCGTGGCCTGGCATGCGGCGCGCGGCGCGGTGCGGAGGGGGATATGCTCGAGTATACAGCCCGAATGCGGGCACACGCATAAGGGCACACGTCGTTGACGGTCGTCTCTAAATAGCGATTTTTTCGATACTTCGTCGTCTGACGCGAAACTTATAAAGTATAAATAACTCGTTCTTTTTCTTTCGTGTTTCTCTCTTTAAATTTATTCGTTCTTTCTAATTAATTAACTCGTTCTTCCGTTCTTTTTTTTGGTTCTTTCTTAAATTCTTCATATTAATTAATAATATAATAATAATTATTAATAAAATAACTAGGTAGGTAGATATTTTTGGTTAGTTTAAGTAACATTCTTTTAAACAATCCTCACTTATTCTTTTTGTATTTTTTTTTAGTTATAGTTCAACTGTTTTTTTTTTTATTATTATTAAGTACTTCTCCATTAGTACTGATTTTTTCGGCAATAGGTATCAGACCATTTTAAGAAATAAAAAAAGTTATAAATAAAAAAAAAATATTATTAAAAAAACAAAATACCCGACTGCACACTAAAAAAAGAGTAAAACAAGCCCCACAATAATATTGATCAATCAAATGCTAAAAACTAATTATGTAATACCGTTTAAACAATACCTATATTAAAATACACTACAATATGTGTTCGTAATCGATAGTTAAATAAACAGAAACTTATTTTGAATACAAATTTACTGAATATAATTTATAAATGTTGATGGAAAGCATCGCAGGCGGGGACCACCTTGACCGCCACCAACGAAAATTCTGCTAAATGGTGCACAACCGAAATGACTATAAGTAAGCCTCTGTTGGTCCCCGCCTGCGATGCTTTCCATCAACATTTATAAATTATATTCAGTAAATTTGTATTCAAAATAAGTTTCTGTTTATTTAACTATCGATTACGAACACATATTGTAGTGTATTTTAATATAGGTATTGTTTAAACGGTATTACATAATTAGTTTTTAGCATTTGATTGATCAATATTATTGTGGGGCTTGTTTTACTCTTTTTTTAGTGTGCAGTCGGGTATTTTGTTTTTTTAATAATATTTTTTTTATTTATTATTAAATACGGCATAATATACATTTATCAGAATGTGAGTTCAAATATCAAAAGTATCTTTGTTGATTTTAATTGTAATGAAATTGGAAATGGAAGCTAATTATCTTCTTCTTTTTCGTAGTCTTCTTTTTCTTGTCGCTCAAAAATGTTCGATTCATTGTCATCATCCTCATTATCTGTCATGTTCATCTCCAAACCTTCCAGAATATCGGGATCATATGTATTTTCTAGTGCAGATATAGGGTTTAGGTATTTAGGTAGGTATGTTAGATAGTGTAGGTATAGGGTTTAGGTATTTAGGTAGGTTTGTTGGATAGTGTGGGTAAAGCTTTAGGTAAGTAGGTAGGTATGTAGGTTAGGTAAGTAGCCTACAAACTAAAATATATAATCCAGAATTAATAATATTTTATACTTAAATAGTTAAATATGAATAATTATATATAAATAATCAAGTCACTTACTTTAATTAAATATAAATAATTAATAGTTAGTACATAAATAATGGGCATTGTTTAATAATTATAATTTCCAAGTAAATAATTAACTTTATAACGTACTAATAACAATAACTCACACTTGACCTTGCATTAGGTCGTATATGACTGTACGATGTGCACTCTTTGCGCTCTACCTTCAAAACGGTTGGTCGTATGAAAAAAAAGTTTAAACAAAAGTTGTAGGGAATTTTATAGCCTACAACTTTTATAATAAATGCAAATCTCATTTAACCGATAGGAAGCCAGATATTCGCGAAAAACCGATTTTTGTGACCTTTGACCTTGAATATCTTCAGACGCGGACACGATAACGATTGTGACTTTTGAGACAACATTTAGAATGACAAAACAAAGGTTCATACCAATTTGCAGCTTATTATCTTTCATTCCGAGGTGAAAGCCCTAATATGACTGGGCTAATACATAACAATCGCCAAGATAATCTTTACGTCTACATAATCTATTAAAGAAAACAGACAAATACTACTAAAACTGTAAAGCTAAACTAAATTTATTCCAAAAATAAATTCTATTTTCAAAATACGAGAGTCAATAATCCTTAACCCTTTATATTTCTAAACCAATTCCATCGCCTTCATTACGCTCTAGATAAAAGGAGCCGAATATTTTGAACCGTTGATATTATGACATATTGACATTTGTAAACAGGGTCGCATTATGTTTTTTTTTTTTTTTGTTATCAATGACAGGCAAGCCTCAGGGACGTCAAGTCACGAAATGCCAAGGTTTTTCCGCATATCAAGCAGGTGTGACTATGGTTTTCCAATTTCAAATATCTGTTGGTGTTGTGTGTAGCTTACACTCTATAGTTGTCAAAAACTGAATATTTTTTCAGTATTTGACGTGCCCAAAATCGATATGGGTAACAACATTTATTCATTAATTCAAAATACATTATTTTGTTGAAGCAATACGTGTTAAAAATAAAAATTTGGTAATCTTAATAAAAAAAACACTAATTAGTCTGTCAGTCAGATTTCCTATAAATATTAGTCACGTATTTTTCTTTTTTCATATATAAACAAAAATGAAGACGATATAGTGTGTTGAAAACTCGTGTGACGTCATTGCACGCTACACTTTTTAGCAAGCAGTCACGTCACCAGGATCTTTGATGCATTTTATATTTGTCAATTTTTATTGACTTCAAAAAAATATATACGTATCCAATATTTTTCTGTAATCTGAATGACGGACTAAATAGAATTATTTTTTTTACTCAGGAAACATCCCTATTCTGGTTTTCGCCAAATTTTGGAAATCTCGGTGCCAGTAAGGAAAGGGAAAGTTTCATTCGAAAACCTCAAACTTTGAAGATTCTATGTCAATTCAAAGAACCTATTGCAACAAAACGGATTTATTTTACTTTAACCCCTATTATTATCTATTTCTGAAGGTAATCGAGGAAATACCAGATCGTAAACTTGAAGATTATTACGAATCGTCAGATTTTGTTTTGTAAAGCTAGGTTTTCTGTTTCTCAGTTTAATATAAATGGAACGTGGTCGCTCTTAATGGGCCTCATACGAAGACTTCACACAAAGGGCAATGGAAAGAGCTATGCTAGGAGTTTCTCTGCGTGATCCAATCAGAAATGAGGAGTTCCGCAGAAGAACCGAAGTCACCGACGTAGCTCTGCGAGTCACTAAACTTAAGTGGCAGTGGACAGGGCACATTGCTTGTAGAACCGATGGCCGATGGGGCAGTAAGGTTCTGGAGTGGCGGCCACGTACTGAAAGACGCAGCGTAGGGAGGCCCCCGACAAGGTGGACCAATGCCCTAGTGAAGGTCGCGGGAAGCCGATGGATGCGGGCAGCACAAGACCGGTCAGCGTGGAAAGTCTTGGGGGAGGCATTTGTCCAGCAGTGGACATCCATAGCCTGAAGAAGAATATAAATGGACTGAGCGTAACTAGGCTACATGAGCTTTTACATGTGTGGATGGGATATCATCAAATGATCTCTTCCGCTCTGGGCGGAGCGTATGGGTGTCAGATTATTACTGACTAAAACGCACTTATCTGTGCGCCAAGACCAAGGTTTCTATTTCAACCAAACCGCGGCCCTGGCAGGCATTGGTTTTCGTGAACCCCGTAATGATATGCTGACATCTCTTTGAGGCGCGCGTGCTATAAACCCCCGTTGACCCGGACCTGGTCCTTACTGGGCGGCTTACCTTTACTCATATTAATATACATTTTCAAAACTCCGCTACATATCCCCGTAGCACAGCTTTAGGGCAAACCCCACGCATTTTCATAACACAGTTTGACATCCTGGCACTTCTCTGGTGGAAACGCAACCTTAAACTTCGGTTCTGGCCTTAGGCTACATGGCCTTAAACTCAGTAAAAAAAACATTCTTCTTTGTCATAAGAATTAATGCTTTCAAGTGAGTCTAGTCTTTATTTGACAATTCAATAGAACCGATGAATGGCCTTAGTAAATTAAATTAATGCTTTGAACTTGGTAAAACCGCATCATCAATTTGATGTAGGTATATACGACAGCAAGTCAAACTACCCAAATCTATCAAACATTCCCGATCAACCTTGAACCTTACTGCTTTAGGGTTAAAATTGAAAATCTAAAACAGAAATATGACTGATTGTAGTCGCTTTATGTGCTGTCGTCTGTACCTATACTCACTCAAAGCCTCTTGTACGATAAAAAAAAATTAATATAATATTCATTTATGTATGTACTACTAATACTAAATTACAAATGACACTTAAACGAATACTTAATATTATTTTATACTAATCTTATCCTACTAAAATGTTTGATATTGTTATTGGTATTTCCTTGGACAGTTGAACTGCGTTCCTTAGGCGCGATTTTAGGAAATTACATGTTGCACAGTCAAACGGAAAAAGGGAAAAGGACTCACTGAAATATACAGCGCCGCATTCTCCGTCTGATGATGGATGCCTCCACAAGATGTCCACTATTCAGTTTTGTTATTGGATTCAAGGGGTAATGATTGATTTTAAGGATGGTTAGATCCGCCGGTCAGCGTTCGTTCCATTTTTTATGGTGATGTCTTTTTAAAACCAAAGAGAAGTTGGCTGTTGTTTTTTTGTAAGTTTTCTGCCTTAGTCTCTAGGCTTTTAAGCCAGATATATGGAATTAGGAATTGAATGGGAAGAAATCGGGAAATTTGAATGTGCTTGATGTAAGAATGGTTGCATGCTTTAACAAAATAGAAAGAAAAGAAAATTTGTGAAGACGTATGTATAATTATGTATGGATATTTGTTACTCTTTTATGCAAAAACTACTTAAAAGACTGTGACTAAATTTGACGTAGGTACTGGAAATTTATGACCAGGATTAACATATAACTTTAGAAAAGTTACGTTGGTACTTGCCTGACCTGGAATCGAACTCGCACACTCATACTTGAGAGGCTGGTGTTTTAACCACTAGGTCAGCACGACTTTCTAAGTACTTTCTAAGTGTATCTTGGACACCAATGACTGAAGGTGAAGGAAAACATCTTGAGGAAACCTGGACTTTATAAGTCTGAAATCGCCAACCCGTACTGAGCAAGCGTGGTGATTACGCTCAATCCTTCTATGTATGAGAGGAGACCTGTGCCCAGCAGTAAGACGATAAAAGGTTGATGATGATTAACATATTATATGTTAGACGTTTTTATACGGATATTTCCACCTACCAAAACTTTTGCGGATAAAACCATAGCTTTTCCATCAACTATTGCATCACTGCTTACCATCAAGCGGGATTGCGGTCAAGCACTAATTTATAATATGTTATGTATATCACATACATAAAATAAACGAAATTGTCTGTTTTTAATATCAAAATGACAGCTTTCTACGAAATTAATAATAAAAAGAAAGTACGTAATTATAGTACGGTACTTGTAGCAACATGGTAATAAAGGGGTTAATTTCAACCCTAGACTGGAATTGGAAAGGTCATAAATTACTTTTTATTGATATACTTAGTCGGACTGAACCTCTATATGTGCTCCATGGACTGAACCATCGGCGGAAGCTTGGTTCAAATTTAAAATACATACACTATAGCGTTTGCCGAACAGAATCCGCACTTCGCTTATAAATCCTGCCTACAAAAGTTGCAACTATACAAACCTCTGCAGCGTGGTGTCAGACAGGAAGATGTTATCTCCCCGAAACTGTTCACCGCTGCATTGGAGGATGTCTTCAAGGTTCTGGACTGGAAAGGACCGGGCATCAACATCAATGGCGAGTACATGACACACCTTCGGTTTGCTGATGATATCGTAGTCATGGCTGAGACCGCGGAGGACCTGAGTACAATGCTCGAAGACCTCAGCAGAGCCTCCGAGCGAGTCGGTCTTAAAATGAACATGGGCAAGACGAAAGTCATGTCTAATGCCCATGTTGTACCGACTCCTATAAAGATTGGAGACTTTGTTCTCGAAGTTGTTGACAGCTACATGTACCTGGGACAAACTATCCAGTTAGGAAGGTCCAACTTCGAGAAAGAGGTCAATCGTCGAATCCAACTCGGCTGGGCTGCTTTCGGGAAGCTACGACGAATCTTCTTGTCCGAAATACCGCAGTGTCTCAAGACAAAAGTCTTCGACCAGTGTGTGTTGCCAGTGATGACTTATGGAATTGAGACGTGGTCGCTAACAATGGGCCTTATAAGAAGGCTCAAAGTCACTCAAAGGGCAATGGAGAGGACTATGCTTGAGGTTTCACTGCGCGATCGAATCAGGAATGAGGAGATCCACAGAAGAACGAGAGTAACCGACATAGCCCGAAGAATTGCAACACTAAATTGGCAGTGGGCTGGACACATTGCCCGTAGGACCGATGCCTGATGAGGCCGACGGGTTCTCGAGTGGCGACCACGTACCCGAAGACGTAGCGTGGGTAGCCTACCCACGCTACGTCTTCCGACAAGGTTGACCGACGACCTGGTGAAAGTCACGGGAAACCGCTGGATGCGGAAGTCGCAGGACCGGTCGTCGTGGAGAACCTTGGGGGAGGCCTATGTCCAGCAGTGGACGTCTTTTGGCTTAAATGATGATGATGATGTTGAATAGAATACATAGAACATGGTCACGAATGTCCTCACAAGCTTGTTATTATGAGAGCGATTAAGTGAGCTCGTTCATTCTTTTTATTTTGCTTTGAGTGAATGTATTAAGAATAGCAAAAGAGTATTTTTAGTAGCAATGGTAGAAATTTACCCCTCTATTCATAAACTTTAGCGACTTCAAAACTTGCATAAGATTTATATTTGGCCTGCGCAAATATGATCACATATCTGCATTTCGTACAAAGCTTAAGTGGCTTCCCATACGTCTTCGCCGGAATTCTCATATACTATTTCAGCTCTACAACATTTTGTTTAATCCTAAAACCCCCTCTTATCTTAAAGAACGTTTCAAGTTCCTTCATGACACACATAATAGATATCTGAGGTCATCGGAAAACCTGATATTAGACATGCCGATGCATTCCACTAGTTTCTATGATAAATCCTTTACGGTACAAGCAGTTCGGCTATGGGATGACTTGCCCGTGTCCGTAAGGCGTGCTCAAACACTGTTTATTTTTAAAACTATGATAAAAAAGCACTTCCTCTCCCTTTGAACATATTATTATATTTAATTTGCTATTGTATGATATTTATTAATTAGATGTATAAATTTATTTAAACTAGTATATATTTATTGTATAATCTATGTAAATAATACACTGTAGACTACCTACACTATTTCTTTATCCTAACTCTTAGAGTTCCATCCAAAGGTTGTCTGTAAAAGATCGCTCTTAGCGATAAGACCGCCCATTGTGTCACCCTTTGTAAAATATTTTTATTTATGTTCTGTAATCTATATGGTGTACATAATAAAGTGTATTCTATTCTATTCTATTCTTGTTATTAATTATATATTTTTGACGTTTTGACGACATTTAAACGACGATTAAAGTTATGTGACGTGCAAACGCCAAAAATGTATGGTTAAACAATCGCTATTCATTAGTTAACATTTCAATCGTTAACTTCAATCGTTTTGGTGAGACATATTTAAAAGGTGTTTTTTTAAGTAAAAACTTCTCTAGCGACATGTAGCACTTTGGTCAAACACTTTAGTCACTTTAGGGCATGGAAAAAGCATTGAATTCGCATGAGCGTGACCGTGTCGTCACCGATTAATAATTTCAGTTTTATTTTCATCGACAGTCCCACGACTGCTTTTTTTTGTAGCATTAATAGAAATCGTGTTTTAGTGAAACATATTTAAAAGGTGTTCTTTTTGTGGATAAATATACCACGTAAAATAATCAACGCAGAGTGGGCGGAGTTGTACATCCAAATGTGCTTAATGCAATCAAATGGTCACAGATTTAGACTTCAAGCATCCACTGAGAGATTCCAGATGAAAATACCTAATATCACTTTGCTTAACAACCCTTCTTTGTATGAGAGGAGACTTGTGCCCAGCAGTGGGACGATACAACGACGGTTGATGATGATGCACCGCAGTAGCTCGTGCGTCCAAAAAGTTACGAGTCAGATATATGAGGTTTAAGTACGAGTAGTTAAACTAAGCATAATCAGCCTACTGTATGTTTCACTGTTGAAGCCTCTCTGAAAAAGAGTGGGCTGTGATTCACCATGCGCAGTACGGGCTGAGTACAAGTAAACATCTTGCTAATATTCACGCTTAAACTACTGAACGGATTCGAATGAAGTATGGCACAATTATAGTTTATGACCAGGAATAACACAAATATAGAATCTTTATCCTGAAATTTCCACGGAATCGGAACATATACGCGTTAAACCGCAGGGCTCAGCTAGTGTTATCTGTGTATATGTAAAAACGATTTTTTTAAAATTAAAAAACACTTGCTTTCATGATTTTTAATCATATCGTTTAAGCAATTAATAATAATTAATTGCATGTTAAATGGCACTTGAAAAGTATAAAACGCAAACCAAAAACTTGGGATCCATTCGTTTTGAACATCAACTTTCGTCATAAAATAGTGTAATCCAATAACAATTACTATAACTACAATTACGACCTGCTAATTTTCGTAGTTAGGTAGCAAAATAATTATTTTGATAGCACTTAGGGTACTTTTGTAATTACTTAACTGTGCCTTCTTCTAACCGGGCATCGATGGAGCTAATTGTGGTCAGAACACTCGAGAGAATAGCAAACAGGCTACATTATACAGGCATTATGTTTTGTAGAAAACTTAACCCAATTTACTATTTTTGCCACGCCACGTCATGACGGGTAGGACGCACTGGTTGAAGATTTTAGTCTTCAAACATTGGGGTATGGGTGACGAAAATACCCGACGAAGTTTACCAAATACTGCATCCTTCTATTTGCCTCCTTCTCGAAGTTGTTTTTCCCTAATTGCAACGTTTGCCCGAGGTATACGTATTCTGTAACAACTTCCCCGGTCCCGGAGTGACCCGTTCATTGAACATAATTTTGGTCTTGCCTAAGTTCATCCGGAGATCTATGCATTGGGAGGATTCAGCTAAGTTGATCAGCATTTGTTCCAGCTCTTACTGCGTTTCCGCCATGATGACGAAATCGTCCGCAAATCGCAAGTGTGAGATGTACTCGCCATTGATGTTAATACATATCCTCAAGGGTATTGGAGAATAATTTGGGGGAAATACGTCCCCTTGTCTCACCACTCGCTTAAGAGGGATATGTAATATATGTATATCTTAAATCGTTAGTTGTATATCCAAAATTAAATACAGTCGAACTGAGAACATTGTGAAGTCTAAAACTAATACTAATGCTCCAAATAAATTGCCTATTAATAATAACGGAGTAGAAACCTTAATAACTAGAACATTAAATAATTTAATAAGGGCATTTGCTACGATAAAATTAGAATCATTAATAAATTAGGGATACGTATTTTCAACAGCGTAACACACTATGTGAAGCGATGGCTGCAGTATGTAGTTGAGACATTATAAAAGCTAAAACAATTCTTCTGCATACATACCTAACTACAATTGCAACAAGATAGCGTATGATCTAAATTATCTGAAGTTCCACAAAGGCTGGGAACAAAGGCTGACACAGCTATTGTCGCAGACCGATGGAACATTTTAATGATGGCACTACGCCCGGGTGAATTGTGCACGAATGAATCGCAATGAATGAACGCATGCTATTTTAATATTAATAAAATCATAATATATATTCGAATGAGTTATAAATATAATAATACTGTAATATAATATATCAGTCCGTAGTAACAGCCTCTGTGGCGTACAACAAACACCTGAAGCCATTAACCTTGTAGGTATCTGATCACTCCTCGGTCTTGAGGGTTTGGTGTCCCTTCGGACGATCAGAGTAAAAGAACAGAGAGTACAGCTGTATTTACGAAGACACTTGTGAAGACCTTGTGATATCTCCTGTTCATTTAATATTATGATATGGACAGCCTCCGTGGCGTAGCGGTAGCGAACGCGACCGTTGCGCAGGGAGGCGCGGCTTCCATCCCCGCACAGAGTAAATATTTTCATGCATGAATATGAATATACGCACTGGTCTCGTCATGCCTCGGAAAGTACGTTAATCCATTGGGAACGGTTGCCATACGAACATCTAGTTGCATTCATTACGGGTTGTTGGAGCCCTCAAAAGTCTAACCATTGGTTTAACTGAAATGCTTAGATATCGCGTTCGGGTTGTGGAGGTCGGACGGCGGTTTCTTCACGGAAAATATTGAAGTTTAGCCAAAATCAGCAGTTAGACTGGTAAAGCGAAACCCAGACTCCAAAGCTGAAGGGCTACGGATGCGACTGGGATTAACGCTGAGATGATGATGATGATGACACTGCTTACCATCAGGCGGGATTGCGGTCAAGCAGTAGTTCATAACTTATATAAAAAAAAGATAGAGTAACAATAATGCTGTAATAAACATACCAGACCTAGATGTATTCATCAAAAAAAAAAAAAAAAACAATAAACCATCCTTGCCAACTTACTACCCTTGCTAACATTCTTTTTTTAAATATAGTTTCTTTTTAATTTCAATTTTTGTTTTTGTTCGTAACTTTGGCTGTTTGTATTTGTTACTGTCTGACTTACTTTAGTCTGTCTTGTGTATATTAGTTTTACTTTAGCGTAATATACCTAGTTTTCAAAGCAGCAGGATATATAAAACAATGCTATGTACGCCGTAATTGTCATGTACATTAGTACTTCAATTATTAAGATTTCCCTTCCCTTCCCCTAGTATTATAACTATTTCTCCCCTAATCTTATAACTATAATGGTAGGGGGAAATGAGGATAAAAATAGTCTCAGCATTTCTCCATAACACATGCCTATCATGATAACCGATTTCCACAAAGCTTTTTAGCTATCGGTGCCACTTTCACACTTCCTCTTATGTACTCATTTGTGTAATCTTTTTCTTTTTTTTTTAATAACCATTCTATCCATTCGTGTAACACCACACACATCCCTCTTAGCATTCTCACCTCAGTTGCATGCAATTGCCTTATATTCATCCCATTTTCTCGCCTAACATTCTCATTCGTAGTAGACAGCAATACCTATCAATGTGCATATGTACAGGCGACAGCAAATCAAGCTACCCGAAACTGTTAAATATTATCAATCAACCTTTAGCCTTAATGCTTTAGAGATAAAGGTGAAAATCTAATAAAGAAATCTGACAGATTATAGTAACTTGGTGTGCTGTCGTCTGTATAGTCACCAAAGGAAATAAGTATGCAGGGTCCTTGGATATAGTTGAAATTTATCAAGAAACCAATGGATGTTTTCGAAAGACATTTTATTAGATAAATTAATGTGGAAAGTTAGCGTCAACTTTTAAGTAAAAGTTAACGCATATTTTCCATATTTTTGCGAATATATTGAAGATAGGGAGCTTATTTCTAACAAGTTTTCGTAACAAATTACTTGTTTCATGTTCAACCCAAGCCTCTTCTATCTCGTTCAATAAGCTCAATAATGCTTGTTAGTTGAACGATCCCCGGAATTTGAATCATCTCTTGAACGCCAGTGGACGAGCTCCTAGTTTTGAAGCTTTATCGATGCTGTTAGCTTCTGCATTTTCATCGTGTCTAGTATATGTAGGTATGATAGATATTCCCTGGGCTCCAACGCGAAAGCCGCTGATGCATCCGGGATTATACGCTGAGATGATGATGATGATGATAAATATTTCGGGAATAATTTGGTGCATTATAATGGAAGAACTAAGGAGACTGTTAAAAAACAGTAGAATCACTTGAGTACCTAATGTGATGCAATCGTTGATGGTAAAGCGTGCTAGTTTATTAAGAGACTCTAGCCTTGAAGACATTTAAATTGTAGTCAGACGGAAATATCGTCGCTGGCCAATTGTTCCAATTCCTCGATATACGCGGTATAAAGGACAGGCGAAAAGCTTCGTCCGTTCAGTGTAAATATATGTGGTTAGTGATCAATAAGACCACGTAGAACATAGTCTTATTTTATAATTTATTATCCACTCAAGCGTCCAGGCCAACAAAGCTGCCTAAAATTTTTTGGCGTTAAACGTTCAGGCAACCATGGTGGACTCACTGACATGTACACTTTAAAAAAGTTTTTATTTATGATATGTACCAAAGAGCTTCATGAACTTCTTACTAGATGGTTCTGTATTAAACAACGATTCTCGGATGGATGAAACAGTGCCCCACCTGACAGATAACATCGGAAAAAAAGTTTGTTTATAAACTGTGAGTACAGTTTTGTACAGTGGTAGTGAGTTCTGCGATTAAAATGAGAGTAATAAACTATTTTTTATTATCCGACTCTTATTAGTGTTATATATTAAAATCATCATCGAGATGTATTCTTTCTGAATATGTATAAATACTTTGTACCTATCCAATGTCTGATAAGTTGTCTTCACGAGTGTAAAAGTGGATAATGAATTGATTGCTCATTGTTGTGTGTGCCGGATTTTCGTCAAGGTTTTGTTTAATATAATATCTTAGAATATGACAAAATAATCCCTGAAGGAAAAATAGTTCATATTTACTAATTAATTAGACTTCTGCTAAAAAATAACAAGAAAATAACGAGGGGGAGGGCTCTTAATAAACTAGCGCGCTTTAGCATCAATGATCACATCACTGCTTACCATCAGGCGGGATTGCGGTCAAGCGTTAGTTTATAATTAATTAAAAAAAAAAAGGATTTTACGAGCGCTCGGCGCGGCTTGATACAGATCGCGCTTGGACGTACAACACATTCCCAGCTCTCACATCGGGATGTTCAAGTGGCTAATCTGATGATTCTGGTTAATTCTGGTATTTAGAAAACGTGTATATAATAAGACAGTAAGGTTACACTCCGCAAAATCACCCTCATAAGTCACAATCCCGTAGGAATATCGAGATAAAAGTATTCTATGCCCTAGCCCAAGTCATGACATGACCCGTGTGCTAAAGTTCATCCAAATACGAATGTTTAGTAGTTTTAGAGTCAAAGTGTAACATGCAAGATCCACCGACTTCAATTGAACATTCATCATCATCATCATCATCATTTCAGCCGAAAGACGTCCACTGCTGGGCATAGGCTTCCCCTAAGATTCTCCACGACGACCGGTCCTGCGCCTCCCGCTTCCACCGGTTTCCCGCGACCTTCACCAGGTCGTTGGTCCACCTTGTCGGGGGCCTACCCATGCTGCATCTTCCGGTACGTGGTCGCCACTCGAGAACCCGTCGGCCCCATCGGGCATCGGTCCTACGGGCAATGTGCCCAGGCCACTGCCACTTTAGTATTGCAATTCTTCGGACTATATCGGTTACTCTCGTTCTTCTGCGGATCTCCTCATTTCTGATTCGATCGCGCTGTGAAACCCCAAGTATAGCCCTCTCCATTGCCCTTTGAGTGACTATTATTACCTTCAGCCAAAGTCCAACAGTGTTACTAAATAATTGTCCAATACCTTTTGTGTGCGACTGTGTAGAATGTTGTAGAAAATAACGAGGAGGAGGGCTCTTAATAAACTAGCGCGATTTACCATCAACGATCGCATCACTGCTTACCATCAGGCGGGATTGCGGTCAAGCGTTAGTTTATAATTATTTAAAAAAAATGGATTTTACGAGCGCTCGGCGCGGCTTGATACCGATCACCCGCTTGGACGTACAACGCATTCCCAGCTCTCACATCGGGATGTTCAAGTGGCTAATCTGATGATTCTGGTTAATTCTGGTATTTATAAAACGTGTATATAATAAGACAGTAAGGTTACACTCCGCAAAATCACTCTCATAAGTCACAATCCCGTAGGAATATCGAGATAAAAGTATTCTATGCCCTAGCCCAAGTCATGACATGACCCGTGTGCTAAAGTTCATCCAAATACGAATGTTTAGTAGTTTTAGAGTCAAAGTGTAACATGCAAGATCCACCGACTTCAATTGAACATTCATCATCATCATCATCATCATTTCAGCCGAAAGACGTCCACTGCTGGGCATAGGCTTCCCCTAAGATTCTCCACGACGACCGGTCCTGCGCCTCCCGCTTCCACCGGTTTCCCGCGACCTTCACCAGGTCGTTGGTCCACCTTGTCGGGGGCCTACCCATGCTGCATCTTCCGGTACGTGGTCGCCACTCGAGAACCCGTCGGCCCCATCGGGCATCGGTCCTACGGGCAATGTGCCCAGGCCACTGCCACTTTAGTATTGCAATTCTTCGGACTATATCGGTTACTCTCGTTCTTCTGCGGATCTCCTCATTTCTGATTCGATCGCGCTGTGAAACCCCAAGTATAGCCCTCTCCATTGCCCTTTGAGTGACTATTATTACCTTCAGCCAAAGTCCAACAGTGTTACTAAATAATTGTCCAATACCTTTTGTGTGCGACTGTGTAGAATGTTGTAGAAAATAACGAGGAGGAGGGCTCTTAATAAACTAGCGCGATTTACCATCAACGATCGCATCACTGCTTACCATCAGGCGGGATTGCGGTCAAGCGTTAGTTTATAATTATTTAAAAAAAATGGATTTTACGAGCGCTCGGCGCGGCTTGATACCGATCACCCGCTTGGACGTACAACGCATTCCCAGCTCTCACATCGGGATGTTCAAGTGGCTAATCTGATGATTCTGGTTAATTCTGGTATTTATAAAACGTGTATATAATAAGACAGTAAGGTTACACTCCGCAAAATCACTCTCATAAGTCACAATCCCGTAGGAATATCGAGATAAAAGTATTCTATGCCCTAGCCCAAGTCATGACATGACCCGTGTGCTAAAGTTCATCCAAATACGAATGTTTAGTAGTTTTAGAGTCAAAGTGTAACAAGCAAGATCCACCGACTTCAACTGAACATTCATCATCATCATCATCATCATTTCAGCCGAAAGACATCCACTGCTGGGCATAGGCTTCCCCTAAGATTCTCCACGACGACCGGTCCTGCGCCTCCCGCATCCACCGTTTTCCCGCGACCTTCACCAGGTCGTTGGTCCACCTTGTCGGGGGCCTACCCACGCTGCATCTTCCGGTACGTGGTCGCCACTCAAGAACCCGTCGCTCCCATCGGGCATCGGTAGTACGGGCAATGTGCCCAGGCCACTGCCACTTTAGTATTGCAATTCTTCGGACTATATCGGTTACTCTCGTTCTTCTGCGGATCTCCTCATTTCTGATTCGATCGCGCTGTGAAACCCCAAGTATAGCCCTCTCCATTGCCCTTTGAGTGACTATTATTACCTTCAGCCAAAGTCCAACAGTGTTACTAAATAATTGTCCAATACCTTTTGTGTGCGACTGTGTAGAATGTTGTCGTGAATGTCATCCCCTTCTAAAGCACAGTTGGCAAAATAATGAGATATGCAGGAAAAAGTAAAAAAAAATATATACAATAATAGTATATGGTCTTGGCATTGGCTGCTGATCCGGCTCGAAGGATGAAAATTATGTTCGATTTTTACCACATCATTCTCCTATATTACCTATTGTATAATTATCTTTATCTACTCTCATATCAAATAATTAAAAATATAAAACTAAAAACGACTTTATATTGACGTACTTTACCCATAGTATATCGAAAGGAAATTAAAAAATTAAATTATAACATTATTTCTCTAACAAAATAATGTTATAATACATTTTTTTTTCATTACCCTACAGATTACAAACCATAGACAGGAATATTTCATTTTTTATTTGTGGCTGCGCGCGCCGTGGCGCGTGCGCGGTGAAGCAGGGTGCCGAATTCTGGCGCCAAATACGTTTCTTTGCATTGCAAGACGTTTTTGTGTTTCGCTGGACACATAATTGATTATTATTGTTTCTTAAAATGTCAAGTGATCAATCTCTATCTTTTATTTCAATTCAATACAATGTATGAGATTAGATAAAGTAGTGTATGAAACTGTACATAATTAGGTATTACACACTCGTGGTGATACTATTAAAAAACTCGCTTCGCTCGTTTTTCAAACTCACACTCGTGCATAATATCCCTCATTATATAACAGTTTCATAAACTACTATAATTATTATTAAGGTTCACTAGGAATTTCATGTGTGCAGAATGCATTACTGTAATGCATACCACAGCTATTAGCCCCTTAGAACTACACGAGCTAAACGTGTTTGCGCTACAAATTAGCTCTCTATAATTAGGCAAAGCCTGTTAAAACTTTTGCCACAAAATTACGAGCGTGGTAACTTTTTACGCTAAGGTTTCCTAGACGAACGATAGCCTCACATAGTGTCTGCAATTTACCGGTCAATTACGTCACTGAAACTTTTTTTTTATGAAACTAAATAGGTGTGTTTTCCTAGAGAGTGTATTTTAATACGGGGAAGTCCGCAAGCCCTGCTGTTATCATTTTCCTTAAAGCCACATTACATTATGGACGGCATCTTCAACTAAACCGTAGCTTTTTAGCTAAAGTTATTACAAAATAACTCCAAACAGTGTCGTTGTCAATGGCAGGCAAGCGATGTCGAGGTCTCTATATAGCATACGACTTGCGATGTGGGCTGTGGTTTCAGACTTTTTTATATAATTATAAACTAGTTCCCGTTAGTTAGGCCGGGGATCGAACCCGGGGCCTCCACGTCGCGGGGCAGCGTCGACCGCCATGGAGGCTTCTTCTTCAATGCAGTAAAGTAATTAAGTTTATTCTAAATGCGAAAAGTTATTAGTTATCTTATTAAAATTGTTGATTAAGTCTCTCAAAACGTTCTGAAAATAATTTTCATATCGTAAAAATAATGTTCCTAACATTGAGTACCGTTCCCAGAGTTTCATTAAGCTTATGAAACTGACAAGGAAATTACTTAACATTAGTTGCTAAGCTAATATTTCTTTTACGAAACTTTCATGAGGTTTCAAGTTTCGTATAAATGTTATGAAAAATATTCAAATACTAGCTTTTCACCCGTGGCTTCGCCCGCGTTAACTTCGGTTATATCGCGCTTTTTAGATTTTTTTCGGGATAAAAAGTACCCTATTATTTAATCCGGACTTCTAACTTTAAGTTTGCAAAATTTCAAAACAATCGGTTCAGGAGTTACGGCGTGAAAGTGGTACAAACAAACTTACTTTCCGATGTATAATATTAGTAACGATATATTTGGTGTACACATACAAATATTCCAGTAATCTCCCTTGGGCACTTGATGTTTTTTTAGGACCAAAAGTAGCCTATGTTACTCTCCACCTTTTCAACTAACTGTATGCCAAAAATCAGGTCGATTGATTGCTTAGCTACGGCGTGAAGGAAAGACAAACAAACAAACAAACACACTTTCACATTTATTAGTATGGATTGATTAAACAAACTACCTATATATCTGTAACGGTATTTATAAGAACGCGTCATATTGACGTTACGCAGATCCAGCAAGCAGAGTTTACCATGCTATTAGCACATATTCAACTTTCTAACATTAACCATTGGGCAAGTGTCGCTAAAGTCAGAACTTGTCTGGTCGGAGGATCCTCCCTTTTCTATGGAGGATGACTGAACCTTACGCCCTGTTCTTTATCCCTCTAAATATTTATTTCTATATTATAAAATCGTCAGAATTTCGATTAGAAAGGATCTCTTGTGTCAAAATTCTTATGTGATTGGTTTATCAAAATACCAACAACCTATGTTAATTTCTTGTCGTGGTAGCCTAGTGGTTAAAACACCACCCTCTCAAGTCATACTTGCAGGTTGCAGGTGTGCAGGTTCGATTCCAAGTCAGGAAAGTACCAATGTTTATTTTCTAAGTTATATGTACTTTCTAAGTATATCTTGGACACCACTGACTGATTAAAAGGTGTGGTCAACACGCCTGCCTGCGACGTGGACGCCCTGGGTTCGATCCCCGGCCAGGTCATGATGGAAAACGATCTTTTCCTGATTGGCCTGGGTCTTGGATGTTTATCTATATTTGTATTTATTATAAATATAGTATCGTTGAGTTAGTATCCCATAACACAAGTCTCGAACTTACTTTGGGGCTAGCTCAATCTGTCTGATTTGTTCGTATATATTTATTTATCTTAAGGTAACCTAGACCTGGAATTTAAGTCTGAAATCGATAACTCGCATTGAACAAGCGTGGTAATTACGCTTAATCCTTCTCTGTATGATGTTAATTTCTAGGCTTAGAGATTAAATAAACAAGTCTCTATTATTCCACTGAAGGGCCAAGAACTCGTTTTTCCTTATCTACTATTTTTATTCTACTATCTATAATAATTATAAACTAGCGCTTGACCGCAATCCCGCCTGATGGTAAGCAGTGATGCGATCGTTGATGGTAAAGCGCGCTAGTTTATTAAGAGCCTATTCACTGAGAAAAACTGAGCGAATAGGAAAGAACACGGCAGTTGAGCGAGATGATGCAATGTTAAACCCAACAACACGACCAACGATGCTGCGCCAAAGATGCTCCACGACCAAACTCCCAACACAACAACATTAGGCGCATCGTACCCGGCACACATCACAACACAACTGCTCAGACCCGTCCTCCGTACGGCTTCATCAGACATCATGCCGGAACACGGCAAATCGCTTATATTTTTCAAATTCTAAGATATAAAAGAAGACTGTCACTAGTGAATCTGAGAAAACGCGACCCGACTCTTAGCCTCCATAGTATCAGTTTGTACATTTCAAACCGATCCAAATTGGATTTGTTAGCGAGTTTTCTTGGATCGTCCGTTCTAGGTATATTTTTCACAGATTCAAATTCAGAGCATTATTCAAGCGTTTTATACGAAGACTAGCTGACCGGCAAACGTTGTTTTGCCATATAAATAATAGATTAAATTACTAAAATGGCTATTAAAAAATAAGGGTTGATCGTAGAAGGGTGAAAATTGGGGATTGTATGTATTTTTGTATGTTGTATCATAAAAAAATAGAAATTAAAAATTTTGTCTAAAAAATTTAAAAAAAAATTAGGGATGGACTACCCCTAACATTTAGGGGGATGAAAAATAGATGTTGGCCGATTCTCATAGATACCGTTTAAGCACAAGAAATTTCATCAAAATCGGTCTAGCCGTTTCGGAGGAGTTTAAATTCGAACACCGTGACACGAGAATTTTATATATTAGGTTTGATTTTTTTTTTCGCCCTTGGGCGAGATGGAGCGACGACATCAAAAAGGTGGCTGGTAATGGCTGGCGGAGATCTGCTCAGGATCGAGCTTGTTGGCGTGCCATGGAGGAGACCTATGCCCAGCAGTGGACGAGTAGGGGGTGATGATGATGATGATGATACGAAGATTTTAATTGCCAAAAGCTAGTGTTGCAAATAAACTTTATAGGTGCTTCAGATAACTATATCCTTTGTAGAGACGACAGTACATTAAACTACTGCAATCTGTCAGATATCTTTATTAGGTTTTCAACTTAATCTGCAAAAAATTAAGGCTCAAGGTTGAGTGGTAATATTTGTGAGTTTTGGGTAGCTTGACTTGCTGTCGTCCGTATAAAATACGCACTATACGTTGACTAAGGGAAAGTAATTGTTTAATAAGTTGGTTACCCGCTTATATTGCGTAGATAGAGAAGTCTAGGAGAGAACGACACGTGGCGCGGACCCCAATTAAATTGGGATAAGGCGAGAGATTGTATTTTTTCTTATTTAGCAACAGAGCCGGTGTCAACTATTCTGTCAGCCACAACATTTTTTTTAATTAATTATAAACTAGCGCTTGACTGCAATCCTGCCTGATGTTAAGCAGTGATGCAATCGTTGATTGTAAAGCGCGCTAGTTTATTAAACCTATTCAATTAAAGGTTGTGGTGGCCTAGTGGTTCCAGCCTCTCAAGTATGAGTGCGCGGGATCGATTCCAGGTCAGGCAAGTAGCAATGTAACTTTTCTAAAGCTATATGTACTCTCTAAGTATGTCTTGGACACCAATAACTGAAGGTGAAGGAAAACATCTTGAGGAAACCTGGACTTTAAGTCTGAAATCGCCAACCCGCATTGAGCAAGCGTGGTGATTACGCTCAATCCTTCTCTGTATGAGTGGAGACCTGTGCCCAGCAGTGGGACGATTAAAGAGGTCGATGATGATTTGAAAAACTTAGCGAATAGGAAGGAAGACGGCAGTTGAGCGAGGTGGTGCAATGCAAAACCAATAACACGACCAACGGTGCTGCGCCAGAGGGAGATTGATGTGGAGACTCTCCACGACCAAACTCTCGACACAACAACACTTGACGCATCGTACCCGGCACACATCGCAACACAGCTGCTCAGACCCGTCCTCAAAATGATAAAGGTTCAAATCACAACTGTCTTTCTTTGACAGTTATGACACCTGCAGAGGAATCACGTAACTATCAGTAACAATGGGTTTCATTTTGACAGTTCAATAACACTCATTGCGTTATTTACATTGTTAAGCAAACACATTTTCCGAACATATGAAGCAATGGATTAACAATATGCTTCAAAATCATTCAAGTTGAGAGTAATATTGTGTTACACAAATAGGGTGCTAGTTATAACCTCCATGGCTATAACACTACAAATTGACATAGTAAGTCATTTTGATAATGAAACATTTTTTTTTTCTACCATCCTTATCTAGGTGTTTACACCACTACGATCCGGACGAAGGGAGTTTTTGACGGGAAAGCTAAGATGAATGTCACGCTCATTTTCATTAGACTTTTAAATTATTTATAGTGTCGTTTACTAAATAAAAGCGCGTGATTTATGTAGTAAAAAGTGCATTCAGTGAATAATTCATAAAGAACATTGAAATATCATATGCATAGTGGCCACATCATGGCTTTGCATCAAATCACGTCGTAGTCGGCTCAAGAGGCATTTTTTTCAAATGTTATCGGCGATATCCGCCATTACTGTAAAATATTTTTTTTTAAAGAATTTCTATAATTTGTTACACATGTTATTGGAAAAATTGTGGTATCTAACCACAGGGGCCATTGAGAGTTGAAGTAGTATTCACTCTAAAGAAAAGAAAGAAAGATCCGGACAAAGCGTTGCGCTTTGTCTTTTATACACCGAGGAACTGGAACAATTTGCCAGCAGCGGTGTTGTCGTCTGACTACAATTTAAGTGTCTTCAAGGCTAGAATGAATAGGCTCTTAATAAACTAGTACCCTTTACCATCAACGATCACTGCTTACCAATTGTACATGAAACACATGAAATGATCAATAAAAACTTTTGTTACAAAAAAAAAAAAACAACCGACTTCCAAAAAACACAACACAGTGAAAAATAATTAATTTCGGAAGTCGGTGTCTTTGATCTTTGTATTTTGTAAAAAAAAGTTTTTATTTTACAGTTTTTAGTTGTGAAAAGTACTATTCAGCTGTATCCGGTTAGACTGGATGCTGACGCTAAAATAGTTAATGAAAAAACTTACAAACGCACTGGTTGTCCCTACGATTTTTGAAAGTTCCCCCTGATTTCTCTGGTCTTTCACAATCAAACCCTGATGTCCTTGTCATGGGACCACCATGGGAATGTCTTCTTTCCAACAGAAAAATAATTATCAAAATCGGTACATAAACGACGAAGTTTATCATCAATCATCATCAACAACCTTTTTATCGTCCCACTGCTGGGCACAGGTCTCCTCTCATACAGAGAAGGATTGAGCGTAATCACCACGCTTGCTCAATGCGGGGTGGCGATTTCAGACTTATAAAGTCCAGGTTTCCCCAAGATGTTTTCCTTCACCTTCAGTCATTGGTGTCCAAGATTTACTTAGAAAGTACATATAACTTTAGAAAAGTTAAATTGGTACTTGCCTGACCTGGATTCGAACCGGCGCACTCATACTTGAGAGGCTGGTGTTTTAACCACTAGGCCACCACGACGAAGTTATCCGCGAACAAATGTAAAAAAAAAACATATATACGGTCGAATTGAGTTACCTCCTCCTTGCGTCCTTATCGCTAATGCAATCTCTTTTAGGCAACTAAAGAATGGACAGAGATTCTCCTGAACCATAAGTCGGAGTAACGTTGGTGCAAATATTATAAATATCGTACACTTAAATAGATACACAGTTACATACACATCCTAAAACATACATACATATATACATACTGAACATAATAGATAAGCAAAGTAATTAGGAAAAATATAGTTTGTTGAATAAGATCATAACGACAAATAGTATTCCTTCACAAGTCTCTACCACACCTATGTATACTATATTATACTGCTTATAAATCCAACTAATTGATTTTCTTTCCAAAACTAATAATTTATTTAAACACACATTACGGCTAAACCCAATTTTAGGAACCGTTTACCTTTCAGTATTGAATTCTGACTAATTTCAGTTCCACTTATTGGAACAAATGTTAATACAATTCGATAGATTTTTGTTTGACGGACAGAAACAATTACTAGGTGTTATACTTACATAATTAAACCAGAAATTAGTGGTGGCCTAGTGATATAGTTGTAGGTCGTAGGTTCGAATCCCATCAGGCGCTTTGCTTTATGTAAATTATTTCATCACCACTGCTCTCAAAACGATGAAGGAAGACATGGTGAGAAAACATGTCCTAGAGGCAAAACTTCGAAGATATTTAACATCTATCAACCCGTACTGGGCCCGAGTGGTAGATTAAAGCCGATATTTTCCTTCATCGTTTTCAGAGCAGTCGCTCTGATTAACTCAGACAATTTTTTTGTTCTTTCTTCGGAATTAGCTTACTTTTTTTTTATTAATTTATAAACCAGTGCTTGACCGCAATCCCGCCTGATGGTAAGCAGTGACGCAATCGTTGTTGGTAAAGCGCACTAGTTTATTAAGAGCCAATTCACTCTAGCCTTGAAGACACTCAAATTGTAATCCGACGGAAACACCGCCGCTGGCAAATTGTTCCAGTCCCTCGATGTACGCGGTTTAAAGGAGGAGGCGAAACGCTTCGTCCGGATCGTAGTGGTGTTAACAACATAAGGGTGGAAACTCGCCGTATGACGGGTCGTCCGATGGTGGAACGGAGATGGGGGAATTATCATGCAATTCCCTCGCACACTCCCCAAAATGTATCCTATAGAACACCGAAAGGCTGGCTACTCTACGCCTATGCTCTAGGCTTTGGAGACCAACTCGAGTTAAATCAGCGCCACCAATCGCCTCACGCACGCCTCTCCACTGAATCCAAAATGGCCAGGTGACACTTAGCAGCACCAGCCCAAATGGTGCGTTATTATGAGTTCACATAATTTACTTTTTGACAATACATAAATATGTGAGCTGTTACGCCCTTTGTACCTGGGGCTTTTATTTAAGTAATAAGTTTTTACTTATTTACATTTCTATTTTAATGATATTTTATTTTATCCTTGTGCTTTGCTGGTATTTTGACGTGGCATATGGTAAATAATTTCATTGTTGTTGTGTTTTCTTATGTTCATTACTGTACCTACATACTATTGTATAAAGTCGCGTGTTTTTTTTTTTGTTTTATATGAACAGACAGCTGTGCTGCTGGGGAGTTTGTTCCGCCACTTTTTCCCAGTAAAGCACTAGGAAGTGTCGCCTCGCTGGATAGGCGTTTTGGGGGACTGTCGTATGTAATATTGACGTTCAAAAAGTGCTGATTATCAGTCTAATTTGAATAAATGACTTTTGATTGAATTGAGGACTGGTGATGAAAATATTTGACACAAAGTTAAACGTCTGCCTGAGTCAAAACCTAAGATATAACATACTACTTACCTATAAGGTTAGATCCAGGATACCGAGGGACTGGAAGTATTTGTCTGCGCCGGTCTTCCCGTATGATTAGAATTTAAATGTCTTCAAGGCTAGAGTAAATAAATAGGCTATTGATGAACTAGTGCTCTTTACCATCAATGATTGCATCGCTGCTGACCATCAGACAGGATCGCAGCCAAGCGTCATAGTTCATACATTACGTTAAAAAAAATATCAGCCCATAATAAGTTATAAAAACGGCATTCACTGCCTTTGTTTTTGAGAGCAATAAAATAGCCGTCTGATGCATCATTGGGATTCAGATCAGAGATCGTAATGATGAGTGGCTAATATTTATTTCACAGTATGAGTTCTAAAAGGAAATTTTATTATTTTCATTTCGAATTGGGTAAAGGACAACATAACTTCTGATTATAACTATAATAGGTATAGATCATTTCATCAACCAGTAAAAGACTTTTCTCAGCCATATTATTTGCATTAAAAAAGTTAAATAAAAAATTAGAAAGTTATTAAATACTAGCTTTCTGCCCGCGAGGAATTCAGTTATATCGCGTTTTTTAAATTTCTCTCGGGAATAACAAATTTTTCCGGGATAAAATTATTTAATCCGGGCTTCTAACTTTACATCTGCAAAATGTCACAGCGGTTCAGTAGTTACAGCGTGAAAGCGGAACAAACAAACAAACTCACTTTCCCATTTATAATATTAGTAAGGCTGTAGTTACAGTCAGTAACACGTTTTATTTACTGTACATGAGTTTGAAGAACCCCAGGCTAAATCATTGAGCAATAACAGCCGCACGGGTCGGTCGCAATCGATCGGGTTACCCTAGCCGTGGTTAGTATTTTTTTGGTTTAGATGGGAAACCAACCCGCTCCCTCAGGCGCTTCGCCTCCTCCTTTGCCAGCATCACTGCTTCTCAGAAGGAGGTGACGGCCTGCCATACACTCTCGCTCCGGACAATGGCCTGGACCAAGGTCGGAAACGAGAAATCGCTGCCGATCGCCGCCACAAGGACACGGCGGTGCTCTACCCAAGCTAGGCAGACCTCCGCCATATGCTCCACCGAGTCCTCAGGGCAGATATAGTGACGACACCGTGGCGTTTTCTCCCTCCTTATATGGAACGGGAACCTCCCCAAACGGCTATGTCCGGTGAGGACCTGCGTTAGGTGGAAGGCGCCGTGTCGTCTCTCTAGCCACTCCTCAAAGAGGGGACTTACCGCGGTTAGTCTGTGGATGGTCTTTACATACCGAGATCTCAGTTCCGGCCGTCATAGGTAGGAGTCCGAAAAACTAATAACGAATCTTGCCAAGGGGTATTGTTTTACTCAGTACTCAGAAAACATCTGATATTCAGCCAAATCATGGGAAAAGGCTAGGCTTTCTGCCGAACCCGATTTCATTACAATACCTTAAAAGTTACAAATCAGCGAAATGTGCCAATTTCCATGTAACTATCTTCGCATTCATTAACAAAATGATTTAACTTACAATAATATCAAACCATCGTACCGCATCTTCCTTGTGATACGCATCTTTGCATCCAATTTATAACCAAATTCACCTTTACGGTACCGCAAAAGTCAACGAATATTGTCGGAAAATTAAAGGAAATTCAAACACGTGTAGGTGTCTTCCTATTAATACCTTAGAAGCTATTATTGCCTGAAATTCAGATAGAAGTCAAACACAAAAGGAAAGTTTAACATGAATGTTCTTTGTGTGTGAGGTTAGGAAGGCGTCCTTGACTTTTGTCAGCGGTTCAGTAGTTACAGCGTGAAAGCGGAACAAACAAACAAACTCACTTTCCCATTTATAATATTAGTAAGGCTGTAGTTACAGTCAGTAACACGTTTTATTTACTGTACATGAGTTTGAAGAACCCCAGGCTAAATCATTGAGCAATAACAGCCGCACGGGTCGGTCGCAATCGATCGGGTTACCCTAGCCGTGATTGGTATTTTTTTGGTTTAGATGGGAAACCAACCCGCTCCCTCAGGCGCTTCGCCTCCTGTCCTAGCCTGGACTCTGGTGTGTTAGGTAGTGAAGATGAGGAGACAAATTATGCAAATACTTCTAATTTATTGATTTTAATGGAAGAATAAAATATACAAAATACAGCAGTGTTAACAAGAGGTAGTCGTCGAAAGTTCTATGTTCGAATGACGCGCGATCGTAGTGGGGACACCACCTCTCCCCCCGCACCGCGAGGGGTTGCCAGTGATCGGCCTTAACATCCTCCCCCCGTTGAAGGTCCTTCCTTCAACTGATGTTCTTCAGCCGCCTCCAACAATGGACACAGTCGATTGACAGCTCGTCGAATAATACCTCGAGCCGTCTTTACATCTGCCACTCGTGCTACACCATCATTGCCAGGATGTAACGTTTGTATACGCCCAATACTCCACTTCAGCGGAGGCAGGTTACTTTCCTTAATTAGGACCATATCTCCGACACGTAGCTCTATTCCAGGTTGTCGCCATTTTGTACGATGCTGAAGTTCTGTGATGTATTCATGCTGCCATCTGTTCCAGAAATGCTGTCTTAATTGCTCCAACTGTTCATATCTTCGAAGTCGGTAGCAGGGTATATCTGTCAACACTGGTGAGGGCAGAGCTACTAATGGTTTACCGACGAGGAAATGTCCGGGGGTCAAAGGTTGGAGGTCATTAGGATCAGAAGACATGGGGAATAAAGGACGGGAGTTTAAGATGGCTTCTATTTGAGCAAATAAAGTGGATAACTCTTCATAAGTTAAATGCCTATCTCCTAATATTCGTTTAATGTGATACTTAGCCGACTTAACCCCAGCTTCCCACAGTCCTCCAAAGTTAGGCGCATATGGAGGTATAAATGAGAATTTCATACCTTCATCAGAACAAAATTTATTTACATAATCCTTATTTTCTACAAAAAATCTATTCAGTTCATTACTAGCTCCAAGGAAATTAGACGCATTATCACAATATATCAAACTAGGTTTAGAACGACGAGAACAAAATCTTCTAAGGGATAAAATAAAAGCTTCAGTACTTAAGTCGCTTACAACCTCCAAGTGCAGCGCTTTAGTTGTGAAACAGACAAACACACAAAGGTAACACTTGCTTATCTTACAACCTCGACCCTTTCTATCGGTAATAAAATAAGGACCAGCTAGATCAACCCCTGAGATTTCGAAAACCGTCCCTGAACAATCCAGACGCGTTTTAGGGATATTGCCCATTATAGGAGCTATAGACTTCATTCTGTATCGTTTACATAATATACAATTATTCGAAACATTCCTAGCCACCTTTCTGGCATTAATAATCCAGTAATTATCGCGTACCGCCGATAACATGAGCTGTGGCCCAGCATGCAGCAACCGTTTATGCCTATTTTCGAAGATAAGCCATGATAATCGATGTTTGGAATCTAACAGTAAAGGGTGCTTCTTCTCATACGGTAAGGACGAATTCCGTATTCGACCTCCAACTCGGATTACTAAATAATTTAAATCCAGAAAGGGGGTAAGAGCTAAAATCTTAGATTTACTACTTAGTTGTTGTTTATTTACTAACAACTTATATTCATCAGGAAATGACTCCAGTTGTGATAATTTCACTAGACTAATCATACTATTATTTAACTCATCGGCATTTAAAACTCGAGACACAACTCGGCATTCCTTATCCCTTAATCTACAATTTTTTATAAACCTAAGAACATATGCCATCGCTCGTTGTAACTTATTTAAACTAGAATAACGCTCAAAGTTAATAATTACCCTTTGTTCCGAAATGACCTCTGTACTGACATTCATAACTTCAATTAGTGAGACACTATTCAAGACACTATCGTCTACCTTTGGCCAATCGGAACATTTTCGGGACAGGAATTCTGGTCCAGTCCACCACATTCTGTATACATTATTATTCAAACGATATACGCCGCGAGAGATTAAATCAGCAGGGTTTTGTTCGGTTGGTACGTATCTCCACTCACTATTTCCCGTTAATTTCTTTATTTTATTTACTCGATTGCCCATAAACACCTTTAATTGACTTGGAGATGTATTGCGTAACCAGCCGAGCACTACCATAGAATCCGTCCAATATACACAACGAGCGATAGTACATCGCAGAGAATGAGTCACCTTATCACACAACTCGGCGGACAACAATGCGCCACACAACTCGAGTTTAGGGATCGTCAGACTCTTTAAAGGCGCGACCCTCGATTTTGCACAAAGTAGTCGAACATGAATTTCGCCTAACTGATTTATCGAACGAACGTATGCACATGCTCCATATGCAAGCATCGAAGAGTCGGAAAACATGTGAATTTCAATTTGCGATACATTTTTACACATGACATGTCTAGGAAATTCTACACAAGTTAACGAATTTATACTATTTACAAATTTATCCCACATAATTCGAATGTCATGCCCTATGGGTTCGTCCCATCCTAATTTACATAACCATAACTTCTGCATGATTAATTTGGCTTTAATTACAAATATACTTAATAATCCTAACGCATCAAATATCTTAGCGATACATGACAATACGTTACGTTTAGTAACCTTCTCTTGGCTATTTACTTGTATCTCGAACCTTAGAGTATCAGTTTCAGGTGCCCACGTTAAGCCTAAAGTACTACTAGTTGCCTTAAACTCGGAAATACACTGTACTTCATTCAACCTATTTGCAACTAGCAACTGAGTAGCATTCGATCTAAACTTTCGTAATTTGAAACATCCTGAATCTAACGTTTGGGTGATCTTTCTACATATACGGTTCAACCCGCCCTCGGTTTCATGGCCAGTAATAAGATCATCCATATAGAAATCATGTTTTATTATATGCGAGACTTCTGGATCATCACATTCATCAGCCAATTGGGAAAGACAACGCGTACTCAAGTAAGGAGCCGACGCGGTTCCGTATGTGATTGTATTTAACTGTAAATGTTTCATGGGTTCATTCTCGTTCTCTCTCCATACTATCATCTGCAAATGTCTTTGACTATCGGATATTAATATTTGTCTATACATTTTTTCGATATCCGAAGTCATGACGTAATTATGTTGCCTAAATCGCAACATAATACTGAGTAAATCATCTTGTATAACTGGTCCTACCATTTGGATATCATTTAACGACAACCCACTACTAGTCTTCTCCGAAGCATTAAAAACAACGCGTAATTTTGTTGTTTCGCTTTTTTCCCGCATGACGGGGTGGTGTGGTAAATAATACCCAAACTCAGGCGACTCAACTTCTGACAAATGATTCAGCTCTCGATATTCATTGATAAATTCAGTATACGGTGTCTTCACATTTGGCTGTTTTTTTAATCTTTTTTCCAAATTAATTAAACGCATTTTTGCTATACACAAAGAATCCCCTAATACTTCAGGAGAAGTGTGAAATGGAATTTTAACACAAAATCTACCATCCATTGTCCTATACATATTATCTACAAAATGCTTTTCACAAAAATCCTCTTCATGACTGGATGTTATACTTTTGTCTAATAATTCCTCTACTTTCCAAAATCTTTCTATTTGTTCACTTAAACCGGTTGTTAAGTTACACTTTACTTCATTCTTTGACATATTACGAATGTCTATTGGACCTGCAACAAGCCAACCTAGCCTTGAATGCAGCAAGGTGGGAAGACCTTTACCTAATTTTATCTGTTGGCCGGTTATCAAGTTCCAAAACAAGTCCGCCCCAATTAATATATCTATTTCTGAAGGCTCATAGAATCTACTATCAGCTAAATCAACGTTACCAGGAATATTCCAATTATTTATATTAACCTTTACATTTGGTAACTTACTCGTGATTTTTGGCACAATCATACAATTAATCTCTGCACTAAACTCATTGTTTATTGAGCTAAACTTAAACTTACAACTTTCTGTTAACTTTAACTTAGTATTTCCTATACCTAATACGGTCAGGGTTTCCTTTCTACGTTTACAACATAACCCTAATTTTTTACAAAAATATTCAGTTATAATCGAGATTTGACTACCGGAATCTAATAATGCGCGCGCCACATAATGTTTATTATCTATTTTGCTCACAACATTAATGAGCGCTGTGGACAAAAGAACGTGTCGAGTAGTTGTAGCAGATAACGAAACCGGTTCCTTCGCCGCCGGCGCAAGCCGCGTAGGCTCAACGGTAGCGGAGGCGGTCGCTTGCATCGACGCTGGCGAGTTCGAGTCCGGGCGCGCAACGCCGAACGATACTGACTGCGTTACTGAGCTATTACCGCGGGAACTCACAACGCCCTCCGTGCCTTGAGGTTTATTTCTGTGAAGTAATACATTATGTTTGTGTTTACAAACTTTACAGCTAATTGCCTTACAGGTGTAAGCACGATGACCTGGTTTAAAACAATTTATACATAATTTATTTTTCCAGACGACTTCATTTCTTTGTTCTAAACTCATAGAATTAAACCTTGCACATTCAAATAGCCGATGATTTTCTTGGCAAACGACACAATTATAATTACGATTAGTTTTTTCACTAGGCTGTGACGACGAGACAAAACTAGATGCCCTCTCACTTCCATATTTACTTAATTTACTCGTACTCGGCTTGTCTGTGTCTAATATCTCAGCTCGATCACGCAGAAACTTAAAGAATTCTTCGAGGGTAGGTACTTCTCCCAATAAGCCTTTGTGCTCCTTCCACTTGGTACTGGTTTTTTTATCAAGTTTACTTACTGCTAAATGTATAATAATTGTATCCCAGTATTCTACCGGCTGCTCTAAGGTTTTTAAGCCCTTTAAATTTTTAGATATAGTATCTATCATAGAACGCAAAGACTTATCAGACGCCCTTGTTACGGTTTCTATACCAAATAAAGAATTCATGTGATTACTAATCAACCGACGCTTATTATTATAAGTTTGACACAATAAATCCCATGCGATGTTGTAATTATCCGCGCAAAATGTTACTGACTCGATACTCAATGCAGGACTACCTTCCAACGACGATCGCAAATAATGGAATTTATTTATCGGTTCGATAGAATTATTGTTATGGATTAACGATTCAAAGGTGTCCCTAAACTCTAACCATTGCGAATAATCTCCACCAAATGTAGGTAACTTAATAATCGGCAATCGTACCGAACGGGCAAATGAATCAGCACTTTCAAAACTATCGGAATGATTCGAATTTTGTTTAGCTATACTTTTTCGTTTTAAGTTACTTTCTTCTATTTTTTCCAACATACACTGGCCTTCCGATATTAGTAAATAAAATTGCCCTTCGATCTCGGAACGAATCATCATTTGTTCGCTCGGACTTTCCGAATCAATTTCGATTTCCGATTGCAAATCATCAAAAGTGGAGAAACATTCCTCTAATTTGGCCAACCTTAATCTCAATTCTGAGATCTGCTGGTCAGATAGCCTTTCCAAAGCTTTTATTTCATTTAAATAGGTTTTAAAAATCGTTAATCTACCCTTAATGTAACTTCTTCTTTTAATCGGATCTGCAACTTTTCCACTAGTTTGAGACATTGTGACAATACGAAAATACTACGTTGTGTTTATTAATTGATTAACTATACCCAGGTTCTAAAATTCACACCAGAATATCGAGAAATCCACCAATTTACTAAAATATACCGCACAATCTGGACACAAAGTAGGTAGGAGGTAAAAAAGGAACGGACTCACCAACGGTTTTCTGTTTCTCTTCTTGATAATACTCTCTCTTCCAGTATTTCCTGTACCCTTATACTTCTTTCTCCAGTCCTGTGAATCCTTATGCTTCCTTCTCCAGTCCAGATATGTTTCAAAATTGGTTCCCAGTATCCTGGTCACGGCACCAAAATGTCCTAGCCTGGACTCTGGTGTGTTAGGTAGTGAAGATGAGGAGACAAATTATGCAAATACTTCTAATTTATTGATTTTAATGGAAGAATAAAATATACAAAATACAGCAGTGTTAACAAGAGGTAGTCGTCGAAAGTTCTATGTTCGAATGACGCGCGATCGTAGTGGGGACACCACCTCTCCCCCCGCACCGCGAGGGGTTGCCAGTGATCGGCCTTAACACCTCGTCCTTTGCCAGCATCACTGCTTCTCAGAAGGAGGTGACGGCCTGCCATACACTCTCGCTCCGGACAATGGCCTGGACCAAGGTCGGAAACGAGAAATCGCTGCCGATCGCCGCCACAAGGACACGGCGGTGCTCTACCCAAGCTAGGCAGACCTCCGCCATATGCTCCACCGAGTCCTCAGGGCAGATATAGTGACGACACCGTGGCGTTTTCTCCCTCCTTATATGGAACGGGAACCTCCCCAAACGGCTATGTCCGGTGAGGACCTGCGTTAGGTGGAAGGCGCCGTGTCGTCTCTTTAGCCACTCCTCAAAGAGGGGACTTACCGCGGTTAGTCTGTGGATGGTCTTTACATACCGAGATCTCAGTTCCGGCCGTCATAGGTAGGAGTCCGAAAAACTAATAACGAATCTTGCCAAGGGGTATTGTTTTACTCAGTACTCAGAAAACATCTGATATTCAGCCAAATCATGGGAAAAGGCTAGGCTTTCTGCCGAACCCGATTTCATTACAATACCTTAAAAGTTACAAATCAGCGAAATGTGCCAATTTCCATGTAACTATCTTCGCATTCATTAACAAAATGATTTAACTTACAATAATATCAAACCATCGTACCGCATCTTCCTTGTGATACGCATCTTTGCATCCAATTTATAACCAAATTCACCTTTACGGTACCGCAAAAGTCAACGAATATTGTCGGAAAATTAAAGGAAATTCAAACACGTGTAGGTGTCTTCCTATTAATACCTTAGAAGCTATTATTGCCTGAAATTCAGATAGAAGTCAAACACAAAAGGAAAGTTTAACATGAATGTTCTTTGTGTGTGAGGTTAGGAAGGCGTCCTTGACAAAAATAGGCTTGTGAAGCTGTTATATGAACAGTTGTTAGGTATACGGAATTTTTGTTTACATTGTGTGAACATTTTTTAAATTAAAAACTTCTTTAGCAGTAATGTGCACTTTTTGAGGATAGGTAAAAAAAAAAAAATCGCATCAGGGCACGTGACCTGATTAAAAAATCGTAAAACAGAAGAAGAGTAGACCGCCGGCACGGCATAGGAAAGGAAGTAATATCCCGTTCTCTGTCTACTGGTTTTAAATGCTGTTTTACATGATTCATCAGGTTAAAGTCTGTAGAGAGCTTCAATACAGTTTTTGGGCAACAAATTAATGTTCTATGTTGTTCGGTATTGCTGCCCCATAGTATAAGTCCATAGCGCAGTCTAGGCTTTATGTATGCGTAGTAAACTTATTAATTGTTTTTAAATTGGTAACTTGTCTTACTTATCTGAGCGCATATGCAAATTTAATTATTATACTACAGACATTGTCAATACAATTTAAATGTTCGTCATTAGTTACACCTGGAAACTTAGTCTGTGTGACAGATTTGAATTTGGGTATCGTCATGATCCTTTTTATCGTCGTCAGGCCTCTTCCCATTCGTCATCAATCTTTTTTTTATCGTCCCACTGCTGGGCACAGGTTTCTTCTCATACAGAGAAGGATTGAGTTTAATCACCACGCTTGCTCAATGTGGGTTAGCGATTTCAGACTTAAAAGTCCAGGTTTCCTCAAGATGTATTCTGATGTTTTCACATTTTAATCAGTCATTCAGTAATTCGTGTCCAAGATATACTTAGAAAGTACATATAACTTAGAAAAGTTACATTGGTGCTTGCCTGACCTGGAAGAATAGTAACATAAAAATAAACCCTTCAATCTGAGATTTATTAACAGTCTGGTACCTATAATTATTGTAGAAAAATCTCGCGAAGTGAAATTAGAATTATTTATAACAAATTGTTTAGAAATTTCTAACTAGCTAACTTTATGTAGATTTTCAGACTAATTATGTTTTGGACCTTTACTGCGTTCATGTTTTAACACTAATTGAAAGTGGTTCATTCCTATAACCGCACCCACCCAATTTCTAAAGGATGACGTCATCACACATAATGCATCGTTCTGCATAGAAATTCAATTTGAAAACACACAAAGGCATATGGCATATCTAGATACGTGTCTAGCTTCGTTTGTTATATTGACTTGCTTTGAAGACTGAACTATTGGACAACAATACCAGAGTATTGTGTCAGAATACATTATTATGTTTAACTGTATCTATTAGTTGTATATTTGAGCTTATCATCAAAGGGTAATTATTTTCAATCGTATTATATACAAATACAGTAAAACCTCTGTTAAAACTCTGTAGTAAAGATTAATACTAGCCACTAAGAACACCATGTACAAATTTTATATTTTGGATTTTGTTTTTTTTTTGGACACTTACTTACTTGTCAATAAAAAACCTTTCAACAGACTGCGCAATTTTCTGTTATATTTATTATATAAATTAGTGGTTATGGGCCATTAAGAATAACGAATACAGTTAAAACAGTAAGAAATACGTATTCTGCAAGTATTTTATGAGCAAGTGCTATGGAAAATATACCATCGGGTGATCGGTCGAAGACCACGTCAACGGCAGAACTACCGGCACAATCGCAGCTCATAAACAAGCTGAGAGGTAGCAGTAACTTTTCTAATTGGATGTTTTCTATACAATGCTATTTAGTCGACCTTGACCTCTGGGAGATTACTACAAGTCAGCCCAACCTCAGTGATCCAGTACAAAAAAGGCGAGATGAGAAGGCACGAGCGAAAATATGCCTACTTTGCGACGAGTCTGTATATCCAGTTATACGACCGGCCACATCAGCTTTTGACGTACTAAACAGGCTGAGAAAAGCATATGCGGATAGCGGCTTAACCAGAAGATTATCACTTATGCAAAGGTTGCTAAGCAATAAGTACACTGGTAGCATCCAGAGCTACACAAACGCGGCAACAAGCATTCAACAAGAGCTACAGGCAATTGGCAAGGCAGTCGAAGACGAGTTTCTCGCTATTATCATACTAGCAGGCCTACCTGAAGAATTTCGACCGCTAGTAATGGCATTAGAACACACGAACACCAAACTAACGTCAGAAAATGTTATAGCAGCCCTATTGAAGGAAGACTCCAGGAAATCTTTACCTACCAGGGTTAAAGAACCTAGCACGACGGCATTGCAAACTAACGAGCAGGAGAAGAAGAAACTCTTTTGTAAATTTTGTAAAAAAACCGGGCATGTCGTATCACAGTGTAGGAAGTTAAAGAAAAATAAGATTTCAGTTTCGGCAAAGTGTAATTCAAATTATACATCCCACTCTACACTTTCATCTTGTTTTTCTAACATCCCTTTTTCAGGTTCAGAGGATTGGATCCTAGACTCTGGTGCAACCACACATATGAGTAATAACAAAGAGTGGTTTGAGACTTTGTCCACCCATATTACTCCAATCACTGTTGCTAATAAAGAGCAACTCCTGAGTCAAGGCAGAGGTACTGTAAATATTAATATATCTGACAATGTAAATAGAGTTTCTGATGTTTTATACGTTCCCAACCTTGCAACTAATTTACTATCAGTCAGTAAATTAGTAAATAAGGGGTATGATGTTTTATTTACATCACAAGGGGCTACCATATCTTTGAGTGGCAGTTGTCAAGTGACAGGTAATGTCATTGCTTCAGGTTCACACTACAGAGGCATGTTTAAACTTGATGTAAAGAGTTCTCAAGCTCTTTGCTCTACCACCAAAGAGGCTGCTATGTTGTGGCATAGACGCCTTGGTCACCTCAATGCAAGGAGTATGAATATTTTAAAAAATAAACGAGTTGGCGTTAATTTTAGCGGGAATTGTAATGAAACTTGTGTTCCATGTTTACAGGGCAAACTGTCAAAGAAAAAGTTTTCAAAATCTCAAAGTAAATCAAGTAAAGTCCTAGAATTAGTCCATTCGGACTTATGCGGACCCATGAGTACGCATTCTTGGGGCGGAGCATTATATCTTCTCACATTTACCGACGACTACAGTCGAAAAACTTACGGGTATCTTTTGAAATCAAAAGCCGAAGTTTTTAGTAAGTTTATGGAGTTTAAATATTTAGTTGAAAACCAAACTGGCGAAAAAATTAAGGTAATACGTTCAGATAATGGTCGCGAGTATGTAAATACGGATTTGTCTAATTTTTTAAAGGAGAATGGAATCATCCATCAGACCACCGTACCATACACACCGCAGCAAAATGGAGTTAGTGAACGTGCTAATCGGACTATAATTGAAAAAGCCAGATGCATGCTCAAAGACTCGAATTTACCTTTAGCATATTGGGGAGAAGCGGTAAATACGGCAATTTACCTTAAAAACCGTATGCCCACCCAAGCCCTAAATAACAGAATTCCAGAAGAATTATGGACCAGGAAGAAAGTTAACCTCTCTAACCTGCGAGTCTTCGGATGTGAAGCTCATGTCCTTATCCCGAAAGAAAAACGGAAGAAACTGGATTCCAAAACAGAAAGTTGTATCTTTGTTGGCTATACAACTGAAAGCAAAGGTTACCGCCTTATAAATCCTGAAAATCCTCGAACGATTATAATTGCAAGAGATGTTGTCTTCATAGAGGATAAAATATATGCCAACACTAAATCTGGAAAACCAGATTTAGAATCAACAGATCCTCCAAAGTCAGTAGAAGTTTTAACAACAGATCCTCCAAAATCAGTAGAAGTTCTTGTACCCCTTGATCCTGAACCAATTGAAGACGGACCTGTTCCACAATCTGTATCTCAGCAACAGCGAGACATTCAGCCTGTGACGATACCACCATCAGAGGAAGTACCTTTGGATGAACCCTCAACTTCTTCCAGTCCTCCTCCAAATGAAGCTATAGCTAGAGAATCACCATCGCCAGAGCGCAGATATCCTCAGCGAGACAGACGTCAACCTGATAGATTTGAAGCTGGTTGTAATATCTACCTTACTTCAGATATGGAGCCTGAGACTTACAAAGAAGTTGCACAACATCCACAAAAGGATAAATGGTTAGAAGCAATGAATGTTGAATACAATTCTTTAATGAATCACGGAACATGGGTTCTAGTCGACCGACCGTCAGATCGGAAAACAACTAAATGCAAATGGGTTTATAAAATTAAAAAAGATACAAGTGGACAAATAACAAAGTACAAAGCGAGACTAGTAGCAAAAGGTTTCACTCAAGTGGCTGGAGTAGACTACGGAGAAACTTTTTCACCAGTTGCTAGACTCTCTTCTGTAAGACTTCTTTTGGCATATGCAGTTCATCACAATCTACAAGTACATCATCTAGATGTAGAAACTGCTTTTCTAAATGGAGATCTCGATGAGGAAATATATATGGAACAACCGGAAGGTTTTTCTGAAGATCCAAGGAAAGTGTGTTTACTGAAAAAAGCACTATATGGCTTGAAGCAAGCTCCACGACAATGGAATAAAAAAGTGTGCGAAGCACTTGCCACTTTGTCGCTTACTCAAGTTCCATCCGAACACTGTCTCTACATTAAAAGAGATGGTGATGACATACTAGTCGTTGCCGTGTTTGTCGACGATTTCCTTGTTTTGAGCAGCAATGATCTCATGAGAGAGACATTTAAAAAAGAACTTAAAAAAATGTTCAAAATTAAAGATTTTGGTCCTCTTAGAGACTGTCTCGGTATGCGTGTCATACAGAGCAAAGGCTGCACTACTCTCGATCAGACCAAGTACATAGAGAAACTTATTACAAAGTTTGGGATGAATGATGCAATAACTATATCAACTCCTTTAGAACCTGGTCTGAAACTAACTCTTCCCTCGAAGGAAGAAGAAACTGAAGCTCCTTATCAGGAACTTATCGGCTCGCTAATGTACATTGCTATATGTACAAGACCTGACATCTCACACTCAGTGTCGTATCTTTCCCAATTCAATGCACATTACGGGGGGGTACACTGGAGGGCCGCTAAGAGGGTTCTACGGTACCTGAAGGCTACCAAAGATCTAAAGCTTCAGTACACTTCAAAAGGTCAGTCATACCCAGTCGGATATGTTGATGCCGATTACGGGAACAACATTATTGATCGACGTTCATTTACTGGATTTACCTTTATCATGTGTGGTGCACCAATCTCATGGGAAGCACGCAAGCAGCGCACAGTCGCGCTTTCAACCACAGAGGCCGAGTACATGGCTCTAGCTGAAGCTTGCAAAGAGGCGATTTACCTGAAAACTCTCATACACGAAGTCTTTGCCGTCTCTCATCCCATCACCATACATACAGACAACCAAAGTTCTTTAAAACTGGCACACAACAATACATATCACTCACGCACAAAACACATAGACATTAAACACCATTTCATACGAGACTCGCTTTCACAACACTGCATACGTCTTCAATACAAACCCACGACAGAAATGATTGCAGACATTTTGACCAAACCTTTGCCGAGACTGAAGCACTGTAAATGTGTACAGTTGTTAGGCTTAGTTTAGGTTTAGGTGTATGTTGTTATTATTCTGCAGGTGTATAGTAGTTGTGTAAAGATAGTGATAGGTCGGTGTATATCAATGTGTCTATTTTTTGTAAGTATGTATTAGTGTTAAGTGTACAGTTAACTTTGATATGTCTATATACCTTATCCATAATATTGTATATAGGGTGTTCTTATTGCGGGGGGGTGTTAAAACTCTGTAGTAAAGATTAATACTAGCCACTAAGAACACCATGTACAAATTTTATATTTTGGATTTTGTTTTTTTTTTGGACACTTACTTACTTGTCAATAAAAAACCTTTCAACAGACTGCGCAATTTTCTGTTATATTTATTATATAAATTAGTACCTCGATAAATCAAACCTCGGTAACTTAAAAACCACTATAACTGAAAAAAATAATATGTTCCCTTCCCATCAGAGCCCAAAACCTCTATAACTTAAAATAAGTTATCTCTGTATTGGCCCTCAGTAACTTAAAGAAAAGTTTCCACAACCTCTATAACATAAAAGTTTGTCAATGAGTAATTTGAAAGAGTGTGCAAAACAAAAGGTTTCGGTATTTATTGCTTGCACGTGTTTACTAGTTAAATTATTAACGTAAACAATACATTTGTCGCCTATTATTTGATTCTTCGAAATTCTTTAAAGCTTTGCGGCGGTTAGCCTTAAGAAAAAAGTTTACTTGGATAATAAATTGTTGATCATTGTCCCGGAAACATCGTACTGTCTGATAAAACTGGCTTAAAATAAGTTCAAAAAGAAAACTAACAACAATCACATACGCTGATAAATTAAAAACTATAGAAGCAATGAATGAAAAATGGATTCAAAAGAAAAAAGTTGCGGCTCAGTTTGGAATACATGAGAATACATTATCAATAATTAATCATTAAAAACTAAATTATCAATTTAGTATAAAAAACAATTTAAAACAACGTTAATAATGTCAAAATAGAAACAAGGGTATATACATACATATGAACATACCTACCTCTATATTAACCTATCCCTAACATAGACCCTTGATAACTTAAAACCTCTATAACTTAAAATGTTTGGTGTTTCCCTTGGACTTTCATGTGTTGGGCTTTTACTTATCGAGGTTCTACTATATCAAGTTTTGTAATTGTAATAATATTTTGTGCTGCAGTAGCTTTTTATTACTTAAACTAGTGCTTGTCCGCTATCACGACTGATGGTAAGCAGTGATGCAATCGCTGATAGCAGAGCGCACTAGTTTACTATGACCCCATTCGCTCTGACTTTGAAGACGCTTAAATAATAATCAAATGGGCCATGGAATCAAATAATCAACCGCCGTAAATTGTTCCATTCCCGATATAAGCGATATTAAAATAATAAAACTAGTACTGTCCTTGCTACTTAATAATACAACTAGTAACCGTAATAAAAAGTAATATGTTACATATTTACACAAATTTTACTTGCGAGATAAAGTAAGAATAGCTAGATTGTACGTCATTGAGAGAGTTTTAGAGCAAAATGACCGATGAATGAAATGAATGATGAATGAATGATGAATGAAACCTATGACGTTAAAAGTAGACCAGCAAATTTAAAGCAGACCTAACTTCAGAGTAAACCAAAATAATATACGCTAGCAAGTTAGGAGCCGAACACAAACTAATTTTAAAATTTACAGAACATTTTTTAGATCAAAAATAAACAAATGTTTAGGCATAAAATTATGATTATAGTATCAAGTATTTCATCCTGTTGACAGGAGACAATTTAAATTGTAAATGGGATAAATTCTGCCTAATATGAACAGGATAAGAAGCAAATCTAATAAAACATATTTCAATAAGATTACGCTGATTTTTTTAGCGTGCGAAGTTAGAACATCAAGTTATAAACCCTATAAAATCATACCTACCTTTTCATTGGGTTCATACCTAGATGTTCTGACTTCTGACTGATAATGTAACATTAAAGTATACGTAAATGCAAAACCTAATTACGGTATCGGTTGAACAAAAAGTTACTTCATTCATAAAATGATTCTATTCAAAGCTTTCATTAAAGTTCCATGCCTCATTACCCATTACAGAACCTTCGAAAACAGATCAATTTTCCCCGAATCCCTCCATTTTCCCGCATTTTTCTTAACCTTCAAAGTGATGGTAAACATCTTGGCACGCAGATACGTACCTCCGCTTGTATTCATCGGGTATCCAAGGTTCCTATTACGTCGGCACGGCTTCATTGAGTCCGGAATATTTTATGACCCAGCTCCAGCCCTCTATAGCCTTCAGTACAAACCTTTCTTAATTGAATTTCAGGTGTTTGGCCGCAAACAATTTCGTTAGCTATCCGTGAAGAAACACTTTTCGTGTTTCATAATTTTAGATTATACAGGAGTTAAAATTAAGTCTGCACCGACCACAATCACGATGAGATATTGAACAATTTTTCTTAATTTAAAACAAAATTGTACAAAGTAACCAGCAAACATTGTAGTACCTACATGTACCAACACATTTTACGAAAATATTTCATTACAAATAAGTTATTTCATATAGATACAGTAATCTTAAGTATACTCACACTTATTATTTGTACTCATACTTATATTTCATTCATTCCTATAAATCATAATACGCATTCCAGTACTATGAGGCGATGTTCTGATTCCACTACACCAGGATTCAGCTCACAGACACAGCCCTCAACTTTAAGTTTCGGCGTTTTAGGGACACCTTAGCGTAGGGAGCTGTACTATGCTGGATGGTATCACTTTTTCCTACTTATCACAACACTTTTTAGTTTATTTTACTTACGATTACATTGTTACAACAACATTTTCTGATTTGTATTTTTTTTATCGGATTCTTCATCCGAACTCCTTTAAGTCCAAATTAAAAAAAAAAAACTACACATAACATTACAGTACTACTACTTATACATTTAACCGTACATATTGGGATTATATTTACGATTAAGTTAATAAGTACCTAAACCACTCAAAATCAAAATCTCATGATGACACTAATTTCGCTAAAAAAAGATTGGCATAGCCTTAACAAGTTAAAACATTAGACCTATAAGGACCGAGTGCCCACGGTTATGGTCTGTCGACTCTTCACCATAACCAGAAGACTGATCTTTATTTAACTAAATAATCAGAATTGCCATATAAGGTGGCAATGACGCCTGCCTTTCGGGTATTTTTCTTGTTGACAGTGGTGCGGCCGAATTTTCGATGCCCTATACACTCAATTTCTTTCCTTTTTATAAACATATGTAGCTGTACAAATTAAACATCGTGTACCTCAACATATTCTCAGTTTACCCATAAAAAATCATATAAATATGTCGATTAGTTTAGTCACAGGAAATTATTTTTTATTTTTTACATTTTCTACAATATACATGTTAATAAGGAAGCGCTTACAGGTTAATGACCGCCGCATCCTGCGGTACCAAACTTTAATAGTAATGGCGCGAAAAAAGCAAGTCGATACAGGATCGCGCTGTCGCCGATCGGTGGTCAGTGAATCAATATTTTTAAAGGATGTTCTACTCCGTTTGCAATTTTATACGATTGGTTTGAAATTATCATTTTTTTTTTGTTTTTGATTTTAGGTTTTTTTCTATGGTTTAGGATTATTCCTATGAACCAGCATTGGTCGTGTTTTCATTTACTGTCGAATTGTCAGCACCACTCTGTATATATTTACTATCTTGGATGGTGAAATAGAAAAGGAATGAAATTATGATTAGTTTAGCTTTGTTTAATCTGCAGGATAATTAACTATCAGTAAACAATTTGAAAGTAATAGTGGGTTACCCTATTCGGGTGCGGAATATCGTACTAAACAGTATTACAATACATTGGTAGGTACTAATATAGGCATAATATTACCATAGCTAGAGGAGCTTCACACAAAAACTTAAAGACTCTGCAAAAAAATCATGCTTACTAACAAGAATCTCCCACAGCCAAGCATTTAAGACGGAATTTATACCAACACTCAGTATATACGTATACCTTATGCTGATGTGATCAAGCTTTATCTTGGAAGATGTCTACTTGTAAACAATTTCCAAAAGAGTCTTTGTTTAGTAAGTGTACATTGACTCACAATTAATGTAGTACGGGTAGTAGGTACATTATGTAGGAATATTTTGATGTATTATTGATGAGTAAATAGAAAGTGTCTTTCTTTTTCGACGTCTCCTGTTTTTTTGTTTTATGTGCTCCTTTATCCTTCTCTGTATGAGAAGAGAGAGGGAGGAGCCGTCCGTAAACCCCTGTCTGTGAAAATATGTCGAGTCGAGCTTTCATGCGCTCCCTCTCAGACCGGGCGTCAACATTATGAGTAACTTTTTGGAAAAATTAGTCATATCCATAAACATGAACTTAGGCAGTAAAATAAGGCAGAGTTCACGATAAATTCCGATAACTTTGATATCTGTTTTGTCAAGTAGCCTTTCCCCAATAAATAGGTCCTCAATTTATTTTTAAATAAGTTAACACTATATATAGTTTTAAATTTTACAGGTTATATAAAAATACTGGCTATGTTTGAGAACTTTTATTTTGGTTGCATATCAGAGGAGCATAAGGAATCTATACAACAGAAAGTTTATACAGGATGTATCTGACATCGTAACGCAAACTTCGTGAAAAAGCTAGACCGCATGCCACTAATAAAATTATGATAGTCATTTATGTTGTTAATGAATGAATACAGAATTCACAGTGTTTAAAAAAGTGTCGGCTCGCCCTTTGAACGTTGCAAGCGTGCGGGTTTGTAGGTATGGTGTTGATCCCTGAAGTGAACTCTATTAAATCAGTTGATAAGATAGTTTTTCGAGTTTTGCTTTCATAGCGCTTTTTTGTGTAATTAGCGAAATAATTAATTTTTACTTTAAAATCTTATTGGGTTATAAAAGTATAGCAATTATGAACGGTCTAAAGTGAAAAAAAATGACATAGATTATTTTTTAAATCATGAAAAAGCCGATGAGAAATTCCACCACTGGGAGGTTCAGAATCATGTACTGGATTCATGGTACTCGTTTGTGCGTCGATGTCAGATATACTCTTTATAGAATGATGGTCCGCCTGAATTCTGTTCGAAGTCTATTATAGAGATTTTCAAGTCGACCACGGCAACACGTGATCAGGCTGAATTGCCTTGTCTTCCACTTATTTAGGGGCAATAAATGTCTACATACCATTCTTATCATAAAATTTGAGAACTCTTGGCTGTGTCCTAGTAGCCCTGTGCGTTACGTGCCTCAATAAAAAATAATTAATATGTGACATCATAGAATTCCCCTTGGCCCGTTGGCGGTCAATTGTCCTATTTGCCCTCAATTTCATAATAATACGTTTGGAATACAGATGACATAATGTCTGTATATTAATTATTTTGTGTCATTTATTGCCACAAACGAGAATGCTATATCGTATGTTATGCTGTTAAACTTATGGTTCCTATGTCCTTCTTTTACCAATTATATAAACTTGGAAGTGCTGGGCATTTGAATGATTTTTGAATGTTATATTCCTGAACGATTCTGAAGGTAGATTCACACTGCGCCAGGGTTGGTTAAAAACGAGACCGCGGCCTCGGCGCGGGCGCACAGGCAAGTGAAAGAAACACGGGTAGATTTTAGTCAATAAAAGTATGACACGCCCTTCCGCTACGCCCAGAGCAGGAGAGGTCACTTTCCATCCAGAAGAAAAATAATATAGGCAGGTTCACACAAGATTTTCATATCGTGTCGTCATGCATCAGTTATTTCATTAGATACTCAGACGCATATTTTTCATAAAGAATTGCACACTATTCTGATGAAGTATCACATTAGAATAGTATATACGCCTTCGAAATATGTATAAGATTAGAGAAATCGTGTCAGAGAAGTCGTTACAGCCTCCGTGGCGTAGCGGTAGCGAACGCGGCCGCTGCGCAAGGAGGCGCGGATTCGATCCCCGCGCAGTGCAAATATCTGTATGCATGGATATGAATATTTGCAGTAGTCTGGTCGTGCCTCGGAAAGCACGTTAAGCTGTTGGTTCCGGTTGCAATGGCAGTCGTTACGGGTTGTGGAGCCCTCAAAAGTCCAACAATTCAGGAGGTCAGGCGGCAGTTGCTTCACGGAAAATATAGAAGTTTAGCCAAAATCAGCAGTTAGATTGGTAAAGCGAACCCCAGACTCCAAAACTGAAAAAGCTTCGGATGCGACTGGGATTAGCGCTGAGATGATGATGATTAGAGAAATCGTGTTCTATTTTAAGCCAAGATTAAATTAGTTATTTATCGCCCCTCAGTTGTAATGAAATATAACCCAAATTTCCCCTATATTTTTGAATTGTATGTACATATATTTAATATTATCAATTTTAGACTTGACACATTCATATTTTTCTCCTTGTTCTTAGACACTTTTGTCTACATTTCCATTTTACTTGCCCTTTGACAGGTCTGCCGTAAGAAATTTCTTAAGAAATACCATTGTACTCAGATCTTATTTTGTCATATCCTTATGCATTTTATTATGAGCACCTAAGGAATAAATTGCCTGTCTTCATTCGAACATATGACCAACAACTCGCAAGTCACGGTCGTTACCACTGACCACTGCTCTCCGAACAGATATGGGGCAGATACAAATAGACTACACATTTACACAATATGTTCTAAGTATTGAAGGAAGTTATAAACATCGCGGAATGACTTCTGGAAATAAAGGATCGTTACGCTAAGAAATATTATGTAAGGTTGCCGATGGTTTTACGGTTTTAAATGGTGTTAGTAGTTTGTCCGCCTGTGAACTAATTTATGTTGGAGATGTTTGTGGAGACATTGGTTATTTAAACTGAGATTTCTACTTAGTTATAATCCACGAAGAGTTAGACAAAGATGCTTTTTTTTTGTTTTGGATGGGAAATTAAATGACCTTTCCCGCTCTGGACGGAGTGGAAGGGCGTGTTACACTTTTACTAAAAAGCACCCGTATTTCTTCAGTTATCTGTACACCAAGGCGACGGTTTCTTCTGTAACCAACCCGCAACCATGGCCCAGGAGGCATCGGTCCTCGTGGAACTCGTCACGACGTGTTGACATCTCTTTGAGGCGCGCGTGAAACACAACGCACCCTCGACCCGGGCCTGGTCCTTGCCGATCGATGGCGAGCGATGAAAGGCTCGCCGCCCGCAAGCCCGCATCTACGGTGACCGGGAGTTCGCTGTTGTCTCCCGATGTTGTTGCTGCCGGGCATCTTCTGCGGCAACTTGCCCCTTAATTCTTTGAACGATAAACTTGAAAATCTAATAGAGACATTTAACAGATTATAGTAGCTTTATATCTGTATATCCAAATTTGCCAGTTATGACTGCGTCCTCAGTACTAGGGGACGACCCAATTGTTATCAATCAGGCACAAATGCAGGCTTCAGGCAGCTGCAGATAAATTTCTTATAGAAAATCCCGATGATATCACATTGTTCAAACTAGGAATTTAATTCAGGCCCTCATGCTGAGCAGTAGAGTTAACGGCTTGATGGCAAGAGGCTTATACCTATTATGTGAGACTTAAAAATACAACTGGCGAAAAGTGGGTATAGACCTATAGACATCTGGTTAATCCTTCAGAAAATAGAAATGCATTATGCTAGATAGGTTTTTAAGTTCTACAGAACTCTAAAACCTACATATGTATATATACAGTACATCTAAAAAGTAATAAACTCCAGTTTTTCAATGTTTCAACCGTTTCAACGGGACCCTAAGACTGTCGATCTGCCTGTCACCAGGTTGTATCTCATGAACAGTGCCTGTAAAATATCAAATGTTCTTTGGACTCATTGAACCACCTAAAGTTTAGGTTCGAGGATATCTCAATTCTCAAAAGCTGAAGGCGGTCGGGAGTCTCCAAGGATACATTCCAAAAATTAGGAGCCCAGGTGAACACAAGCATATCTCTATTCTCTATTCACCACCAAAAGGAGGCTACCCTTTTGGCGGGAATAGACACGAGCCACAAGATTGGCTTCGCCCCATTCGAAGACTACCTGTAATGCAACGGAGGACGATGTTTGAATACATCGTCCTCTTTCGGACCGGATTGCTTCCTTATTAGCTCGAGCACCCGGCAGATATCTCTCCACAACTGTGCTGTCATCTACATACCCATAGACACCAGTAATCAGCAAAACGTTAATATGCAGCAGAAATAGCCCCCCTGAGGAGCACCGGCATTAGTCGACATAGGCATATATACATTGTATATATTTATAAATTTTGTATAGATGCAAATGACTCGCACTGGACCGATTTCTTCGCCATTTTGACAGCAAATAACAGGATCCCACCGTTACATTCAAAATGCCTTCCAAAATATCCTAATTAAAACACAATGCCTTATCAAAAATTGGACGGCGGTCTTCAAAAGGTTCATAGATACTTATTTAGATTATTCTCGAAACCGCTTCTGATAACATCGGAATTGAAAGAAAGGATAAATTGCGGTGGAAATTGGAAAGTGCCCAGACTCGTCTTGTTTGAGCCCAATATCGGTTAGCCCTATTAGGGTCGGCTGGATAATGGACTTCTATCCTGCGGTCGTTTACAAGCGCCCTAGTTTTTTTTTACTCTATAACATATAAATGGTAGGTAAAGGTATGTATTGTGTAATATATTCTTTTTTTTTTTAATTATAAACTAGCGCTTGACCGCAATCCCGCCTGATGGTAAGCAGTGAAGCGATCGTTGATGGTAAAGCGCGCTATTTATTAAGAACCTATTTACTCAGATTGAGCGAATAGGAAGGAAGACGGCAGTGAGCGAGGTGATGCAATGTTAAACCCAACAACACGACCAACGATGCTGCGCCAAAGGTAGATTGATCTGAAGACCCTCCACGACCAAACTCGCAACACAACAATATTTGGCGCATCGTACCCGGCACACATCGCAACACAATTGCTCAGACCCGTCCTCCGTACGGCTTCACCAGACATCATGCCGGAACACGACAAATCGCTTGGCAGCAAGGCTTTGTTTGGTAGCTGTTGTTAAGAAAAACGAGGTGTGAACTTACTGTTACAAGAATATACCTATTGCTTTAATGCTATTTATATTATTGGACTATTTCTGCAACTTAAAATTGCATAACACACTCACAATCTAAATTACATTGGCAGATATTACTGTGAATTATTGATATCAAAATAATTTAATCACACTGTAGTCAGTGTCACAAACACTAGTGCTATCAAGTGGCAACACCAAAGAGTTAACTTTGTAATTAAGAAAATATTTGTCTGAGTCTATGTCTGATATTTTTTCTTGTGTATAGAACCTCTCTGTAAAACTTGATTGTTGTGAGAAATATAGCTGCGTGCAAAACTAGTTACTTCTCTATTTTTTTTGCCAACCCATTGCTTCGTAAGTTCGTAAAGTTTTCTGATCAATCAACGTAAATAACGCATTAAATGTTGTTCATCTGTCACAATGAAAGCTACTGATAGTGTGCTCGCAATTACCCAACTGAATATTTATTAGGACAGATGCCCTTTAATGATAAAGATATTAACATTCTACTCGAATTAGATCGTAAATTCAAGTCCTTTTCTGCTAGTATAGCAGGCAAGACTTTATTGTTAACATACCAGTATAGGCTGAGCTCGTATTCTATTTAAACTCTTGTCCAACGCCAGGCCAGCTCAAGCTCAAAATGTTGCCAACGAGGTGCGGTCTACTGTACTGACTAAGTTAGTTCGAACTCATTACATACTTAGTTAATATCCACTTCTTAATGAATGATTGCGTGGGTTACAATCAACAAAACTCTCATGATGGGAGAAAGTTCCTCAATTTATATATAAATACTGGGTGTAGGGAATAAAAGCGAGAAAAATACATTTATAAAAAAGCTTATCTATCATTGAACTCCCAGCCACCGTAAGCGTGGTGAGCAGTGGGCAGCTTGCCGCCCGGTAAGGACCAGGCCCGAGTCGACGGCGCGTTGTATTTCACGTGCGCCTCAGAGATGTCAGCACATCGTGACGGGGTCCACGAAGAACGAGGAGGTCCTGGGTCAGGGTTGCGGGTTGGTTAAAAAAAGAAAACGTGGCCCTGGCCACTGGGTGACTTTTAGCCAGTAAAAATCTGATACACCCTTCCGCTCCGCCCAGAGCGGGAGAAGTCATTTGATGATTTCCCATCCCAACGAAAAAAAAAGGATAATAAAGGTTAAGCAAACGTATGACCAAATAAAATATGAAATTTTACATAGCCATCATAGTAACAATACTAATGAATTTTGAAATAATATTTTTTTTTCCGCGAATTAATTCCAACTTCTCCAAAATTTGGTATTTTTTTAAAAAGTGACAACACCATTTTCGTCAGTATTATTATGAGCGATGCGACCGCAGGCCACGTGCCATGTATTTCCTACCGCACATGTATTAAGTTACTTCTTTTTGCAAAATGATATTTATTTTTAAGGGGATTTTTTTTTAAGGTTAGCCCAGCATAAGTAGAATCAGTTATCCATACCTAACAATACCTTCATGATTCGGACAGGGTTTTCTTTACATATTGTATATTGTGACCGTGTACAATAACTATAGTACTAAAACACTAGTATATGTAACCGCAGATATTTTGTCAATAACTGACGGTTCTTGGATCACATGAACCGCCATAAAATTAAATTTAAATAAAATTTATTTAAATGTATTCATGAACGAAAGGGTCAATTTTAGTCATCGTAAAAGTTAACTTTATGTAGACTAATACATAATATTTATATAATGCAAGAAAGTTACGTTCTAAATCTAATGTTGAGACCACCCGAACCAGGTTCATTTTAACCTGTGTTTCAGGCTATCCAATAATGCAGTACCGTGTGGTACCCGGCTTAGAATAGTATCATCCGATATCCTCGTGTGGGTGTCGTAAGAGGCGACTAAGGGAACTCTCACTAAGGAATCGGGCAGCAGCCCTTCTTTTGTGGAATATCAATTTACTGCAATCACCAACCCGCCTGCCATGCGTGGTGATTATGATAAACCCCCCAATGCTTTGGGGGAGGCCATTGTCCAGCAGTGGACCTGCTATAGCTATATAGGCTGAAGAAGAATAATGCAGTATAAGAGGAATTAATGGTCATAGTTCGCGCGTCAATTTCTCATAACCCGCTGTCTGACAGCATAAACTAAATATTTTTTACTCCATCAAAATTGGTACTAAAATATAAGCAAGTATGAAAACCCATTAGGGCGTTATTGCTTGAATCATTCCTGTCAAGGTAACAGACGTCCCTTGGGATACAACGGCTCCATCAATAACCTCACACCTGAATATGATAGTAAATATTCGACCTATTTACAAAAAAGTTTAACCCTTGACATAGTCAGGTTTTGTAAGGGGTTTTTAATAACGCTATTGTAGATTTTTTTTGATGCCTAGAAAATTGGCAGTTAATGATAGTGTCGTTGTGAATCTCAAGACATTACTGCTAATGGTGTTGGAAGTTGGAAAAAAAAACTATAAACTCGTTTTTATTATCTTGACGGTTCTTCGTTTGTTGTAGAATCACTGACGCCTGAAGCACAGGTTTTACTTAGTGCAGGGAAATTATACATCATTACTATTGAGAATTAAGCTGACAGCTTCCGTGGCGTAACGGTAGTGACCGCGGCCGTTGCGCAAGGAGGCGCGGGAATTTGAATGTATGGTTTGGTCGTGCCTCGGAAAGCACGTTAAGCCGTTGTTCCCGGTTGCCTTACTAGCATCTAACGGCAACCGTTATGGGTTGTTGGAGCCATGGAGCAAATTGGAGCACTCAAAAGTCCAACAATTAGTCTAAGTTATTGCTTCGATATCGCCTTCGGGTTGTGGAGGTCAGAAGGCAGTCACTTTACGAAAAATATCTAAGTGTAGTCAAATGAGCAGTTAGACTGGTAAAGCGGACTCCAGACTCCAAAGCTGAAAAAGCATCCGATGCGACTGGGATTAACCCTAAGATATTGATGATGATTCTGTTCTACTCTACTAAAAGTTTTTGCTTTAATAAGCAACATAACATCCATAACATTGGCCGCCGGCAGAAGTTACCACCCACCAGAAAAAGCCTTGCCGCCAAGCAATTTGTCGTGTTCCGGCATGATGTCTGATGAAGCCGTACGGAGGACGGGTCTGAGCAGTTATGTTGCGATGTGTGCCGGGTACGATGCGCCTAATGTTGTTGTGTTGGGAGTTTGGTCGTGGAGGGTCTTCAGATCAATCTCCCTTTAGCGTAGTATCGTTGGTCGTGTTGTTGGGTTTAACATTGCAACACCTCGCTCAACTGCCGTCTTCCTTCCTATTCCCACAGTTTTTCTGAGTGAATAGGCTCTTAATAAACTAGCGCGCTTTACCATCAACGATCGCATCACTGCTTACCATCAGGTAGGATTACGATCACGCGCTAGTTTGTAATTATTAAACAAACTTTAACAAGAGTGTATATATCTCCTCTCAATAATATCTTGAATGACACATGCAAAGACACCATAAACTGAAAAGAGTATGTGTATGTGAAAAGCCTTTTACCAAACAGGCTGGTTATATTCACACTAAAGATTATTCAGGTGATAAGATATTCTATTTGGTGAATAGTATCTGTCATCTCGCATGTGAAACATGCGTCGTTCGTGGTAACGATTTAGTGCGGGTGAATAACGGTTTGTCGAGGTAACTGTCGTTTATCTGTTTCTAAAGATTAATGATCAGCGCTTTGAATAAAAACGAATTTTAGTGCTGTATTTGTGCGCAATTTCTTTGAAAATTACAGATTAATACTGAGACGGTGCTTTGTGTGATTTTGTCGGACTACAATTGTCTCCAAGGCTAGAGTGAATAGGCTCGTAATAAACTAGCTCGCTTTACCATCAACGATCGCATCACTGTTTACGATCAGGCGGGATTGCGGTCGAGCACTAGTTTATAATTTATAAAAAAAAAATATAAATCATTTATAGAAGTACGTTATTTTGATTATGTACGTTAAAATCAAGGGAATTATGAAAAAAAAAAGGTTTAAAATAACTGAGAATTAGTCGAGTCGTGCAGCAGTTAAACTATATCCACTTATGTATAGGTGTGTAGGATAGTCATGAAACTATCCTAAAAAAAACATAATTTCCTATTTTTTTTTTTTTTTTATTATTTTATAAACCAGCCCTTGACCGCAATCCAGCCTGATGGTAAGCAGTGACGCAATCGTTGATGGTAAAGCGCACTAGTTTATTAAGAGCCTATTCACTCTAGCCTTGAAGACACTCAAATTGTAGTCCGACGGAAACACCGCCGCCGGCAGATTGTTCCAGTCCCTCAATGTACGTGGTATAAAGGAGGAGGCGAAACGCTTCGTCCGGATCGTAGAGATGTTAACAACATAAGGGTGGAAACTCGCCGTACAACGGGTCGTCTGATGGTGGAACGGAGATGGGGGAATTAAATGATGCAATTCCTTCGCACACTCTCCAAAATGCATACTATCAGTTGGAATAATTTTGAAGCTTATTGCTATTCCATTGCTCCCTATGTTGGAAAATCTGTCTGCTCAACAACGTAAATAACGCAATGAATGTTGTTGAAGTGTCATAATAAAACTCATTGCTACAGATTACGCAATTACTCTGCGGGTTTGCTATGCCTACCAAAATGCATACGTCACTAACATTGCGTCTTATGTTCAATGGAAAGAAATGTTATCGCTTGCAACGGTGTTCATAATCCACTGTGAATTGTTTTACCTTAAAATCAAAGTAACGTGAAAAAATTCTGAACAGATTCAATGCAAAATATACAACATATTACATAGTGTTCGTAATAATAGGGAAGCAAACTGTTACCCAAAATTTACGCACTATTGTTTGGTTCAACGGTTAACCTCAAATGGATGGTAGGCGGCTTTTAGCGGTTGAAATAGTCTGTTGTTGTTTAAGTAATTATTAGCGTAATGCTTTTCTATAGACTACAGCTCGGATTTATAGAGCACGAGCAACGCCCTCGATTTCACCCACGTGTTGATCCCGCAAGAATATACAATATGTAAAGAAAACCCTGTCCGATCCGTAATGGTATTGTTAGGTATCAATAATTGATTCTAGTAATGGATACAAAACTGAGCTAAACTTAAAAAAAAATCCCCCTAAAAAAATAAATATTATTTCGCAAAAAAGAGGTAATTTAATACATGTGCGTTAAGTACCCTTCCGCGGGCGGCGGGTGGTAGAGCACGCGGCACGTGGTCGCATCGCTATCCGCTCATAATAATACCGATGTTGTCACTTTTTTTAAAATTACCAAATTTCGGGGAAGTTGGAATTAAATCGTGGGAAAAAAAGATTATTTCAAAATTCATTAGCATTGTTTCTATGATGATTACGTAAAATTTTATATTATATTTGGTCAAGTGTTTACCTAACTTTATTATCCTTATGGGTCGGACAGGGTTTTCTAAACATATTGTATATAGGACTAACGACCCGCCCCGGCTTCACACGTGTGTATTGCTGATACTAAATACACTACAGAAAAACTGCGAATGTTGTATATAAAAATATAGCGGCCTTACGCCCCAGCAGGTCGGTACCGTCGCAAACGCTACGACCCGAATTTTTTTAATCTGTTATATCTTCGAAAACATTCATTTAAATCAAGTGCTGCAAAGGACCATATAGGTCTATATTAAATGAACAACGTATTTAAAGTATTTAATTGGATAAATCGCTTCGAAAATTAGTTTGTCATTATTGGTCGTAAAAAGTAAATGACAAAAAATGTTATTGTGGGATATCCGTAAGCGGGGAGTTTTCTGTAGACCTTTTCAATGTGTACAATACGTACATTATTTTGAAAAATCTCGTAGAATTTAGCTTGCGTTTGCAATGTAGCCGGAAAAAAATGTATTTATTTACGACGTCACATTAAAAACCTTGAAAATAATCGTATTTCTCCACTATTTAATTGGTATCTTTGTAGTGATTGCAGTCGGTTAGAATGGAGAAATAACAGCATATAAGGTATAGGGTACTAGGGGTAAGGTATAGTTGTAGGGTACTTATTTCTACAGCACTGGACAAAATTATACCTGAACTTTTCCACTAACCGCTTTTGCAACATTTCTCTCAACTCTTACCACGATACTCTCAATACCATTCATCAATTTGATTCTTTCATCAATATGCTTAGTTATTCCCGACAATGTTAGAGTCACACGTCACACTATAGTAGATATTGCAATTTTCTATGAAAAACAAATTTTGTTTATAACCGATATATTTCTAAACTAGCACATGGTTCTACCATGTGCTAATTTCATAGTTTCAGTTATTGTTTTTCCAACTCGAGTAAAACGCACTCCTGCATATTTCATCTTCGCAATAGAGAGGCGGGCTGCACACATCGTTTGGGTGGGTTATGCATCGAGAACAGAAACTGCCCTAAATATCTTGATGGTACTCTGGACAGGCATTTAACATTCAACAAAAACTGCAGGAATATCAAGCAGGAAGTGCAAAGTCGCACAATTTTCTTCGAAATGAAATGAAATCGTTTATTATGCAAGTAGGATCACTGATCACTTTTACACGTCATATTTTTTTAATACCTGGAGCCGGGTTTTCCTAACTGACTACCTCTGAGAAGAAAAGCCGAAACAAACTCAGGGATCAAAGTCTTTTTTCTTCTATAAGACTAATCGGCGACTAGTTCGCGGACCTGACGCGTGCAGTCGCTCTGTTCAAGTAAAGCTAGTTGATATAGCCATCACTGGAATCGCACCATCAGTAGTTCGTAGAGCGGTGGCAAACTCTAGCGATAGATGTAAAATAATCTCCGATATACCACGACCTATGTACAACAACATCCCAGTACCACAAAGGCTTAAAAACCGAAACACTATTTCAAAGTGGTTCGTCCTGCTCAATGGCAAACAATCGCGAGAAAGGCTGAATCTGTTGAAAAACAGCTGCGTGCTTCCTTACCTAAACCGTTTGTTCCACCCGCAGAGGAACCTTCACCTGGATATGGATTATCTTGGTAACATGAATGTATTTAAACAGACTCCGGACACAGATTGCCCGAAGCAAGAAAAACCTGTGCAGGTGGAGGTTCATAGACGACTCCGCCTTCTGCTCGCTCTGCTACGCATTGTTATTAAGCAATATACGTAATTATGACATTTTAAACACTGTTTTTTTTTTTATAAATCACGTAAATTAATGTAAACGTTTTCATTTTTAATGTCTGGACTTGAAAAAAGACAAAGATCCCTGAGTTTGTTTCGGCTATTTCTTCTCAGAGGTAGTCAATTAGGAAATGCCGGCTTCATCTAGTTTAAAAAAAAATATGACGTGTAAAAGTGATCGGTAATCCTGCTTGCTTAATGAACGATTTCATTTCTTCGATTGTAAAAATGTTGCTGTTTTACTAACGATGAGATACTTAATAACTTGTCCTGGTGTCATGTCAGCTACACTTCACTGAAACTTATGGAGACTAGTGTTTATGTCAAACAAGCGGCCGAGTTCTGAATCGAATCCATTTTGATTTCTAACGACACTCTGAAGAAGATGCTTACAGGTTACGTGCGAATTTCCCTGTGAAGTACACGTGACACGTGCTGCGAATCTACTATAAACAAAACAAATAACAGATTCATCTACTATAAGAACTATTGACGAAGATTACGATGATGAGCAGTTCCACCGCACGGTGTTTAGTTTAGTTGCCAAAGAGGCGCTTTGAAGAAGACGAATTGAACACATAATGCCGACGTAGTCTATGTGGGCAGGTATCAATCACTACGTTCACGAAGGATAGGTACTATTAATCTTATGTGTTAATCCTTTGGTATGTGTACGCAGAAGAGTATTTCAAATGAAAAATTGAGAAGACGCTTTTGGAAATTACGCTGGTCGAATTTGTAGGCGCGATATACATAAGTACGTGTTGAGAGAAATGAGGTACGTAAAAGCATGTGAGAAGTAATTTGTTACTGAATCACAGGAATGAAGTTTGCGTGATATTTGCACACCAATACGTGTATATAATAGAAGGAGGAAGGAAGGAATGTGTACATTTAATATGAGTTTTAGTACAGCTATATAATTATCTATACTAATATATAAAGCTGAAGAGTTTATTTGTTTGAACGCGCTAATCTCAGGAACTACTGGTTCAATTGGAAAAATTATTTTTGCGCTGAATAGCCCATTAATCCAGGAATGCTTTAACATCACTCTGCGACCAATGCAAGCGGAGCATATCAAAACATTTAAATGTATGCTGTTCATTATAATCTAGAAATGTAATCATGTATGTATAGAAATCAACTCTTTTGGGGTTAAAATAAAATGTTCAAATAACTAACTCCACGCGAACGAAGCACACGTATTATTTTTTTTTTTTATATTATAAACTAACGCTTGACCGCAATCCCGCCCGATGGCAAGCAGTGATGCGATCGTTAATGGTAAAGCGCACTAGTTTATTAAGAGCCTATTCACTCAGAAAAACTAAGCGAATAGGAAGGAAGACGGCAGTTGAGCGAGGTGATGCAATGTTAAACCCAACAACACGACCAACGATGCTGCGCCAAAGGGAGATAGATCTGAAGACCCTCCACGACCAAACTCCCAACACAACAACATTAGGCGCATCGTACCCGGCACACATCGCAACACAACTGCTCATACCTGTCCTCCATACGGCTTCACCAGAGATCATGTCAATGTACTTGCTGTAAGCATCTATTTGTTGCGTTAGTCTTTTTTATTTGACTTGATTGTGCTCTGGCTGTTGAGAGTATATCATGCTCACTCAAATGTCTCGCTGGTGGTGGCGTGTGTGTTGGGTCATTAGGTTCCCTTCAATATGGTTGAGCTGAATGATGCTGATCCATACGTCATGTTCGTGAACGGACGCCGTCAGAGCGGACTGGTCATCTCTTAGCTGCCATGGCGTATTTTAATTTCTGAATTGTTGATTTGTTTTTGTATTTTCCATAATGGACGCTCTCAGCGTACAATATATTTCTGCATCTGTTCTCACACGGTTGATTTCAACATGAATGATGTAATCATATATTTGTATCTATAGCTTGATAATTTCAAAGAGTGTCCATGGAGTTTCTTGCCCGTTTTTCTCCATAGGTACCTACTCTTTGGAATGGGCGACTAGCTTCATTTTACTGACTGACCGACCTTCTGACAATTCAAAAGTGCTGGTTTATTTGATTTAAATGCTTAGATTTGATTTGATAGTAAAATAAGAATTTAATGCGGGCACGGCAAAAATGATTGTTTTTTATAATAGTAAGCCAGTTCAGCCTCTCTTGGCCCCTTTTAGATGCACAGAGTTCGGTAAATCATCACCTATCCCATGTCTCCGTCCCTTATTCAACAAATGCAGTGAATCTGTGGACGTACACTTTGACTCTTTGTCGCAGTTCCGGAGGAAGTTAGCTGAACTAAATTAGTCGGCTCCACCTCTTCCTTTCTATTTGCTACCTGTTTGTTTTTTTTTTAATTTTATTTGATTTAAGTATTTTGCGTTTTGTAAAAAAAGAATATTTTATCTTTAAAATAGATTAAATTCTTGTTAGCTCTATTTTAATTGTACGCTGCAGCTAGCTCAGAACTCATAATTTTTAACTGTAAATTTAATTGTTGTAACAACTACGGGTGGTTCTAATAAATATAAATAAATAAAAGGATTTATGACGGTAATATACGGCTGAAGATCCAATACATTTACTTTGAAGTAAGTTTTACGTTTATTTTACTTTCATAACAAACTGAAACTCGCATATTTACCTAATGTAGAGTGGGTTGGTAGATTACCGTGTTGGTTATTCGAATGTTTGGTTCTATAATATGCTGGTTTCATAACTCTCTTGCACTGTACAGAGAGTTGAAATAATTTAGACAGAATAGAGCACCATCATTTTTTTTAAATAATAACTAGTCACTGGTTTATAATTAGCAATCTCAAGTTTATTAGTTTGCAATTAGGTCAAGCACTAGTTACTAGTAGAGATGCAATCGTTGATGGTAAAGCGCGCTAGTTTATTGTGCATATTCACTCAAAAATACTGAGTAAATAGGAAGGAAGACGGCAGTTGAGCGAGGTATTGCAATACTAAACCCAACAACACGATCAACGATGTTGCGCCAGAGGGAAATTGATCTGGAGACCCTCCACGACCAAACTCCCGACACAATAACATTTGGCGCATCGCACCCGACACGCATCGCAATATAACTGCTTAGACTCGACCTCCGTACGGCTTCACCAGACATCATGCCACGCGACGAATCGCTTGGCGGCAAGACTTTGTCTAGTGGGTGGTTAAATTCTGTCGGCTGTTATGCCCTATCACCGTTAAGTCTATGAGTATAGGATCGAACCTACGACTTAAAACTCGTAAGTCGCAGCAGTTCGTGTTCCGGCATGATGTCTGGTGTACGGAGGACGGGTCTGAGCAGTTGTGTTACGATGTGTGCCGGGTACGATGCGCATAATGTTGTTGTGTTGGGAGTTTGGTCGTGGAGGGTCTTCAGATCAATCCCCCTTTGGCGCAGCATCGTTGGTCGTGTAGTTTGTTGGGTTTAACATTGCATCATCTCGCTCAACTGCCCTCTTCCTTCCTATTCGCTCAGTTTTTCTGATTGAATAGGCTCTTAATAAACTAGCGCGCTTTACCATCAACGATCGCATCACTGCTTACCATCAGGCGGGATTGCGGTCAAGCGCTAGTTTATAATTATTAAAAAAAAAAAGAAGATATCAATGGGGTCAATACGGCTCAACTCTCGTTACAAAAGCAGCCTATTATGTTCCTACTCTTCGGACACAGGCCTCCTTATGGCGAGAGGGAGTTGGTTACAAGCTGCCACGCAGGCCCAGTCCGCGTTGGTAGATGTATGTCTTCGAAGTTTTGCTTCTAGAACATGCCGATTTCCTCGCGATGTTTTCTTTCACCGTTTAAAGAGCAAAGGTGATGAAATCATTTACACAAAGTAAAATTCTTGTCAGGGTCCGAACCTACGACCTACATTTTATACGTCGCTGCCGATACCAATAGGCCACGACTGCTATTCCCTCCACCAACCTTCGTCAAGACGATGTTAATTGATTTTCTGAGTTAATTAATAGAGTTAAGTCTATTTAGGTTATCTTTGTTAATACAGAAGCTTATGTAAGCTCGATTTGATTAACTTTGAGGGATAAATTAGGGTCAATATTGTATTTCAAATCAGGCGATTCGTCATGTTCCGGCATAATGTCCGGCGAGGCCGCACGGGGTCGAGTCTAAGCAGTTATATTGCGATGTATCGTGTATTCTAGAGTATCGGACCATGGCAGGGCAGGCTCTCGCGCTCTATCGGCCTCAACTTCAACGAGGCGATCCAGCCAGTACTGGAACAACTACATGTAGGTCATATTAATATTTGTTCCGTGCGGTAATAGAACTCGCGACATACAGTGCAGCAGTCAATGCTTAGCCACTTCGCCAATCGTGCCGGCAAATTTATGTCTTCAGAGTCATTACCATAGTAGATAAAGAAGAAGTTTTAAAATATCGGGATATTCTTATTAAGAAAATCCGTTGTTATAGCGACAAAAGACTTCAATTTCAACAAAAAAAAACTGCTTTTTGGTTATCTACTACTGTTCTAAAAGCAGCAAATTCTCTGCCATTCCTTTTCCCTACCTACCAGTTATTTAAATCCTGCAAAGTTTTGTCAGTTCGGCTACGCTTACTTACAACGTTAATATAATTAACAAAAGGCAGAATGACATAGTGTATAGCTACACCTCTATCTCTAATTTATGCATTTACACATAAATTCTATACGTTCTTAGGGCCCTGTTTACATAACAGATTAAATAGAGTATATTTATAATCATCTGTGTAAATGCATTTATAAATTTTTTGCAAGGTTTTGTTATATGAGCAGACTGAAGACCTACTTACAGTATGTAAATAAATTATCTCTCGAAAAAGTATCTCTCGGTGGTAGGCCATAGCATCGGCCGCCGGCAGAAGTTATCACCCACCAGACAAAGCCTTGCCGCCAAGCGGTTTATCGTGTTCCGGCATGATGTCTGGTGAAGCCGTACTGAGGACGGGTCTGAGCAGTTGTGTTGCGATGTGTGCCGGGTACGATGCGCCTAATGTTGTTGTGTTGGGAGTTTGGTCGTGGAGGGTCTTCAGATCAATCTCCCTTTGGCGCAGCATCGTTTGTCGTGTTGTTGGGTTTAACATTGCATCACCTCGCTCAACTGCCGTCTTCCTTCCTATTCGCTTAGTTTTTCTGAGTGAATAGGCTCTTAATAAACTAGCGCGCTTTACCATCAACGATCGCATCACTGCTTACCATCAGGCTTGCGGTCAAGTGCTAGTTTTTAATTACTATACTAATAATAACACTCTATACTTCCATTGTGTCCTAGATTCTTCGTCACTTTTATTGTTAACTAGCTGTTGCCCGTGACTCCGTCCTCATGGATGGATTTATTGCAAAATAGTACAGGCAAATTATACATCAGTGCTGTTTAGAATAAAATTATCATAAAAATGCTGAGAAATAAACAATTTATTTATTTACTACGGTTTATGAGATAAAGCTTGCTGGGAGACAAATGGGCGGACAGTTAAAGCTTAGCAATATGGATTTGTTCACTTCCTAAAAAGTCGCGTCCAGTGAGGAAAATATGTTCACTATATATTTTTCTGTCCATGTGAAATTCTGAATGAAAACAGAGTACTTTTACTTCCTCTACATAACAATGTTCAGTACAAAATTAATGAAAATATCATGCACTTAGTAAGTAATAGGATTACTGTGAACTCATATTCTTGTGGAATTCAGTTCACACAACAAATAACCTTAGCCTTATGTTGGCTGGTATTTCTATTGTCAGACAACACAATCGTACAGATGTAAGTAATATATTATACTGAAGTGCTATGACACAGTATTTTAGGCGTAGTTAGCAAAATACGAAGAATTTTTAAACTATTTGGTAAACTGCACTGTACTGTATTATACTTTATTGTGAGAATGTATGCATGGATGAATGGAAAGAAAGAAAGAAAAAAAAAACGTTTATTTGCGGTAAACATGACATAACCATGACACCAGCTTCTCAAGTATGAATACGCGGGTTCGATTCCAGGTCAGGCAAGTACCAATGTAACTTTTCTAAAGTTATATGTACTTTCTAAGTATATCTTGGACACCAATGGCTGAAGGTGAAGGAAAACATCTTGAGGAAACCTGAACTTTATAAGTCTGAAATCGCCAACCCGCATTGAGCAAGCGTGGTGATTACACTCAATCCTTCTCTTTATGAGAGGAGACCTGTGCCCAGTAGTGTGACGATAAAAAGGTTGATGATAATTAGTATTGAGTGATAATAGTTGACATGCGTCATATCCACGCAAAACGGCTATCGCTCAGCATTATGCTGCGACCCTATGCAACACAGAGCCCAGCACTGGTTTTCAGCGACAGCCGGTGCCGACGTAAAGACGTCACCCGGTGCAGCAAATAATCACAACTGACACCGAACCGGTATCAGTATCGGTAATAAAAAAGCAATAATATTAATAATAACAAAAAACTAAAATAAAAATCGAAATGTACATAGTGAGAGAACAGTTTAAACAAACACAAACAGGAATATAAAAAAACAAAAACAGTATATAAAAACAACGAGAATATCATTCTCAACAATGGTTTACCTTTTACATAGTGGCAACATTAAGCAAGCGTCCGGTTTGATGGATTTAGATTGAATATTAGGGACACAGATGGCTTATAACCGGGCTGCCGGCAGAAGTTAATACCCACCAGACAAAGTCTTGCCGCCAAGCGATACGTCGTGTTCCGGCATGATGTCTGGTGAAGCCTTGCGGAGGACAGGTCTGAGCAGTCGTGTCGTGATGTGTGCTGGGTACGATGCGCCAAATGTTGTGTTTGGGAGTTTGGTCGTGCAGGGTCTCTAGATCAATCTCCCTCTGGCGCAGCATCGTTATTCGGGTTTATTATTGCATCACCTCGCTCAACTGCCGTCTTCCTTCTTATTTACCAAGTTTTTAAGTGATTAAGCTTTATAAACTAGCGCTCTTTGCTACCAACGATTCCAGCACTGCTTACCATCAGGCGGGGTTGCGGTCAAGCATTAGTTGATAATTATTAAAAAAAAAGCATTATTCTCATGGATTCAAAACTTATACGGGTGACACCACAAGGTGCAGATAGTTGGTAATAATTACATCCATTTGTTTTCTATTGATTTTGGTGTAGTCATTATCACCATTGCAGCGTTAATACCAGTCGCATCGGAAGCTTTTTTCAGCTTTGGAATCTGGTTCCGCTTTTAACAGTCTTAACTGCTTATTTGGCTAAACTTATATATTTTCCGTAAAGCGACTGCCGTCTGACCTCCACAACCCGAAGGTGATATCGAGGCATTGCAGTTAGACCATTTGTAGGACTTTTGAGGGCTCCAACAACCCGTAACGGCTATTAGATGCTCGTATGGCAACCGGGACCAACAGCTTAACGTGCTTTCCGAGGCACGACCAGACCAGTGCCAATATTCATACTCATGCATAAAATATTTGCACTGTGCGGAGATTGAACGGAGGCTGTCTTTGATTTTGGTGTAGTGTTGAATTATATGCCAGTAACTGAGGTTTGAATTCAGCCTGCTGGGTAATTGCACAACACACTATCAGTAGCAATGTTCTTCATTTTGAGAGTTCAACAAGATTTTAATTTTATTTTATTTTTAGTTTATTAAGATATCCAACAGCGATTTACATAGATGCTTACACTAAAACAAATATAATTCATAAAAGCCAGTAACAGGATATCATAGCTAAGTATAACAAAAAAATGACCTAAACTTTTAAAACAATAATGTATTATTTTATTTTTTAATATATACATGCAAACATACACACATACACACACACACACACACACACACACACACACACACACACACACACACACACACACAAACTCCCGCTGGATAATTCATGTCGACAGCCTCTCAAGCACTTGCAACTTAAATTTTGATTTCGAAACGGTATAAATATCGATATCGCTGAAATTGTGCATTGTACATTGTGTTATGTACATTGTTGTGCAGACTCATTTTCGAACACACGGAGCAATGGATTAGCAATGTGCTTTGAAATGATTCCAACTAATAGTAACAATGTGTTGGGGAATTAGGGTACTGATCGGACAATCGATCCCTATACCACAATCTCAGCAGTAATGCTTGCAAACACTACGCCACAGATGAGTAAATACAATCTTAGTAAAACGAGGCAGTGTAAACAAAACAGTATATATACATTTATAGCAGAAAGGGTTAACAAACCAAACATTTGGTACATCTATTATCGGCAGAAACCGGACGTGGTACCAAATTGATTCAACTGATTACTATCAAACATTTGATGAAAATACCACTATACACTTTGATACACTCACGAACACACTTGATATGAAATTACTTTCGTGAGCATTGAAGGAGAATAATTTGCTCTGTATTGTGTTGATTGATAGATCATTAATTCTTCTGCTGATCGGAAGGTGACGCGAGGGTGGGACTGGATTTATATTTTCGTCAATGTTTTGATTCTGGAATTGGACACTTATTTCTTAGTTGATAAACATGAAATTGTGTAAAAACAAGTCGGATTCTACATACTTGCACGTGGACGTGATGGTGGCTCTCGGAATGTTGGAAACACGTTATGGTCATGGACTGCCGCATGAAAGCGAGGATGCCAATCATCAATCATGTTCTTCACAAACTGTCCTTTTCTTTTCAAACCGTCTCAAGGATGCAAAGCGGGCACATGTGCTATATATGTCTGCTTTTCCTCAAAACCATATTAAGTTCTGTGTCCATATTAAGTTCTATGGACTGGGTGAAATGAAATGACTTTATTTAACCTCAAGATCCTAGATAACGATAACCTTACCAGTCGTCCCTAACGGTGCGAATATTTTTCTGTAAGTATAAAATGTCGTGTTCTGTAATTTATATGATATATACAATATATAAACTGGACTTTATAAGTCTGAAATCGCCAACCCGCATTGAGAAAGCGTGGTGATTACGCTCAATCCTTCTCTGTATGAGAGGAGACCTGTGCCCAGCAGTGGGACGATAAAAAGGTTGATGATGATGATACAATATGTTAAGAAAACCCTGTCCGACCCATATATAATAAAAATTTTTGCGTAATCATCATAGAAACAATACTAATGAATTTTGAAATAATCTTTTTTTCCCGCGAATCAATTCCAACTTTTTTTTTTTTTTTTTTATTAAAATATAAACCAGCGCTTGACCGCAATCCCGCCTGATGGTAAGCAGTGACGCAATCGTTGATGGTAAAGCGCACTAGTTTATTAAGAGCCTATTCACTCTAGCCTTGAAGACACTCAAATTGTAGTCCGACGGAAACACCGCCGCCGGCAGATTGTTCCAGTCCCTCGATGTACGCGGTATAAAGGACGAGGCGAAACGCTTCGTCCGGATCGTTGAGGTGTTAACAACATAAGGGTGGAAACTCGCCGTACGACGGGTCGTCCGATGGTGGAACGGAGATGGGGGAATTAAATCGTGCAATTCCCTCGCACACTCCCCAGAATGTATCCTATAGAACACCGAAAGGCTGGCTACTCTACGCCTGTGCTCTAGGCTTTGGAGACCAACTCGAGTTAAATCAGGGTCACCAATCAGCCTCTTCGCACGCCTCTCCACTGAATCCAAAGTGGCCAGGTGACACTTAGCAGCACCAGCCCAAATGTGGCTGCAGTACTCCACACACGAACGGACCTGTGCTTTGTACAACATTAGAAGCTGCCCTGGTGTGAAGTACTGCCGGACCTTCGCGATTACACCAAGTTTTCTGGCAGCCACCTTGGCCTTGGACTCAATGAACCGCCCAAAGTTTAGGTTCGAGGAAATCTCAACACCCAAAAGCTGAAGGCGGTCGGTACACTCCAAGGATACATTCCGAAAAGTAGGAGCCAAGGTGAACGGGCTCCTTTTAGCGGTGAAGAGACACGCCTGCGTTTTGGCGGCATTGAATGCTACAAGATTGGCATTGCCCCATTCGGAGACAGCCTGAAGTGCAACACTCGTTCGCTCTACCATGGCCTCTCTATCGGACCGGATTGATTCCCCACTAGCCCGAGCATCCGGCAGGTATCTCTCCACAACTGTGCTGTCGTCTGCATACCCATAGATACCGGGCATCAGCAGATCGTTAATGTGAAGCAAAAACAGAGTTGCAGAGAGAACAGACCCCTGAGGAACACCGGCATTAGTCGACATGGGCTCAGATGAGCATCCGTCGACAACAACTCGGAGGGACCGTTCCGTCAGGAAGTCTTTTATCCAGCCAGTCAGGCTAGGGGAAATGCCGTACGCTGGAAGCTTACTCAAAAGGCCAGCGTGCCATACCCGGTCGAAGGCCTTCGAGACATCAAGGGAGACAGCAATCGCCTCCCCATTTCTCTCGAGGGCCTCGCCCCACAAGTGAGTGGCATACACTAGTAGGTCCCCAGTTGACCGATTGCGGCGAAACCCGTACTGTCGGTCACTGAGGAGATCGTTACCTTCCAGGTATGCCAAGAGGCGCGAGTTCAATACACGCTCCATAATTTTGCAAAGTATGGAGGTGATCGAAATCGGCCGATAGTTGGTAGGATCGGCACGACTACCCTTTTTGGGCACGGGCTGCACGTTGGCAAGCTTCCAGGACTTGGGCACTATACCAGTCCCAAATGAGAGGCGGTACAAGCGTGTCAATACAGGAGACAACTCGGGCGCACATGCTTTTAGAACAATCGCTGGTATACCATCCGGACCACTAGCCTTATTCACGTCCAGACGACACAGTGCTCTCAGAACCTCCTTGTTCCGAATGCGAACCTCAGGCATTGAAGTACCGCAATGTGGTAAAATAGGTGGAGTAGCACTGCCAGTATCAAGACGTGAATTATGGGCAAAGAGAGATGCAAAGAGACCTGCTTTCTCTCTCGCCGTATGAGCCAGTGTTCCATCAGGCCTAACCAGCGGAGGCAGTGAGGGCCGACAGAAGTTCGCCTCGACCGATTTGGCAAGGGACCAAAAAGATCTGCTACCGGAAGGCTGCGCAGATAACTTGTTGCCAATATGGGTAATACGGTCGAAGCGAGCCTTCTTTAGTGCCTTTTTGTAGGACTTGGCAGCACGGTTAAAGGCTCTCTTCTTCGAGCTTAGATCCGGAGCTCCGCGGTCACGAGCGTCAACCCAGGTGAGAAATGCCGTGTGCTTACGCTGTTCGGCTTGGGCACAGTCGGCATTGAACCATGGGCGAGCCGAGCCACCGACGGGCACGTCTTTATAGGGAATAAAATATTCCATAGCTTGACGCACCACATCGGTTATAGCATCCGCACAGCTCGACGGATTGCTAGAAGAGAAGCAGACCTGCTGCCAAGGATAAGACGCAAAGAAATGGCGCATCTCATCCCAGTCTGCTGACCTGTATCGCCACATTCGCCGTTCACCACGAGAGTCGTGATCTGGTGGGGAGAAGGTCGACACAGACTTCACCAGACAGTGGTCTGAAGTTCCCAACGGTGAGGAAACTGTTACAACACACCTGTCCGGATCAGTGGTCAGCAGGAGGTCCAGACAATTGGCAGTATGACCAACTACATCAGGCACCCTAGTCGCTTGCTTTACCAGCTGGGAAAGGCCCATTGAAAGCGCGAAGTTTCGCGCTTCTCTCCCAGCGTGGTCGGTCCTCTGGTACGGGAAAAGCCAGTCCTGATGGCAGGCATTGAAGTCCCCCAGAGCGACGAAGTGTGCGTCAGGGTGCCGCTGCAGTGCATTGTCAGCAGCCTCACTGAGGTGGTCAAATAAACGAGTTGTCTCCTGATCACCGCTGTGCGATCGGTAGACACAAGTGTAAACAATTTTGTCCACACCAGTATCAACCAACAGCCATAGGGACGAGGAATGAGGGTCTTCGAGGTGACGGAGGCGCCGGCAACAAATGTCATTGCGGACATACACACAGACCCCGGCACGCTGCAGGAAATGGTGCTCCAATGCGTATCCCGGGTAGTTGAGGTATGCCGCATCAGACGGACATCTGATCTGGGTCTCCGTCAAGAAAAGTAGATGGGGCTTCTCAGTCTCAAGGTGGTGATGTACTGCAATGAGATTGGAGTGCAGACCTCGAATATTAGAGAGGTGCACTTTGAAGGAGAGGACGTGCGCCCGCTGTACACACCTACTTTTCTTATTTGACTTTTTCATTTGAAAAAAAAAAAAAGAGTGAATAGGAAGGAAGACGGCAGTTGAGTGAGGTGATGCAATGTTAATCCCAACAATGCGACCAACGATGCCGGGCCAGAGGGAGATTGATCTGGAGACTGCGGGGACGCCCGAACCCCCCCAGGGATCGCCATCGGGTCCTCTCGTCCGGTCGCCAACCGGCACGATGGGGCCACCCTGGGATTTTTCGCAGTTGGCGGGGCAGCCTTTCATATGTGGCTGGCACACTACTTGGGCCCCCAACTACCTGCGGTCGGCCAGCGGAAAACCGTGCTTCGGATCCCGCTACCCTCCACGACCAAACTCCCGACACGACAACAATTGGCGCATCGTACCCGGCATACATCGCAACACAACTGCTCAGACCCGCCCTCCAAACGGCTTCACCAGACATCATGCCGGAACACGACGAATCGCTTGGCGGCATGACTTTGTCTGGTGGGTGGTAACTACGCCGGCGGCCGATGGTGAGGCCTACCACCGAAACTTCCTCGAAATTTAGTAATTTCTAAAAAAGTGACAACACCGGTACTAGAGCGAATAGCGATGCGACCACGTGCCGCGTGCCCTGTCCCCCGCCGCCCGCGGAAGGGTTGTTTACCGCAAATGTATTAAGTTACCTCTTTTTGCGAAATAATATTTATTTTTGTAGGGGGATCTTTTTTAAGTTTAGCCCGGCTTTGTATCCATTAGTAGATTCAGTTATCGATACTTAACAATACCTTCACGGATCGGACAGGGTTTTCTTTACATATTGTATAACAAAGATTGTTTACGTACCTACATAAAATCAGATTTCAATCGCTTCTGCAATATTTACTTTGTATTGTGAAATATTCACGAAATACACACGCACCCACACATACACACACACACACCCTCACATACACATACACCCACGTATTCACCCACATTATACATACCCACACTTACATCTACATTGCATACACCCAGTCCTTGCTTATATTTTTAATAAGTGGTGATGTTAAACTAAGTCTTATACCTTTTTTTTTTTTTTTTTTTTTGCCGGGGTGGAAATCCTCATAGGATGCCCGCCGCCCTGGGGTGGGCGACGGGGTATGTCAGACTTTTACTGACTAAAACCACCCCGGTGTGTCTTCTATCACGAGCGCGCGTGGGGCCGCGGGAGTCTAAATTCTTCCACGGCCCCACATCCTCGTGCTGGCCCGGTTTGTCCGGGCCTCGTCTCCTGCACGGGGTAGTGGGGTGTTAAACTACCCCGTGCATCGCCTCAAAGGCGCGCGCCGACACTCGCGCGCGCCTCCGCCTCGGGGTCCATCAATGGGGGGCGGGGACTTCCCCATGTCCCTCGCCCCTGGACCCAATCATGGGGGGCGGAAGAGGGCGTTATCCGCCCTTCCTCGGCGCCCGGTGCGTCTTCTGCGGCCCGGGAAGGGAGTTGATATCTCCCTCTCCCGTTCCGCAGCTTCCTTCTGCGACATCACGTCTTCGCAGAAGGACACCACCGCGTCCCACGACTCTGAGCTGCCGACCATCCTCCGCACTACTGCCGGCAGCGTCAGGTCGCCTCCTACTTCATTTGTGAGGACACGGCGCTGCTCCTCTCAAGCTACACACTCGGAGAGCGTGTGCTGCGCCGTGTCCTCCCCGCATTGGACGCAGTGGTGGCACCGAGCGTCCGGCTCCCTGCCTAAGCGACGCAGGTACTTGCCGAAGCAGCCATGCCCCGACAGTACCTGCGTCACCCTGAACGACAGGGAGCCGTGCCTCCTCCCGAGCCAGTTGTCGAGTACTGGCCGGATCGCCTCGACGGTAGCGAGGCCGGCGGTAGGGCGCATAAGCCTCTGCCGCCAGTCCGCCACCAGGACCTGACGGAGCTCCTCTCGGCGCAGCTCTATCTGCCGCTGCACCGGACTGGAGCCCCGTGTCCGTTCTTCCTCGCGCCATCGGTACAATGACGCGAGTACTTTCGCCTCTAGGTCCCAGGGCGGGGATCCGGCCAGGACGCAAGCCGCCTCGTAGGATATCGTGCGATACCCGCGGACGACCCTGACGGCCATCGCCCTCTGCGGCTTGCGCAGAATGGCGAGTGTTCCGGCCGTCAGGTCCATTGCCCACACAGGGGCCCCATATAGGGCCATGGACCGCACGATTCCTACGTATAACCGCCTACAGGCGGCGCTCGGGCCCCCCATGTTGGGAAGCAGCGTTGATAGCGCGCCTGCTGCACCCATCAGCTTGGGCGCCAGCCGCCGGAAGTGGGGTCCGAAATCCCACCGGCTGTCGAGCACCAATCCCAGGTACTTCATGGTGAACTCGACAGCTATCCGGGCCCCACTGACCACGATATGTGATCCCGGCGCCGGCGCACGCCGGGGGCCATGGAAAACCATGGCCTCCGACTTGTCAAGGGCCACCTCCAGGCCCAGGCGCTGGATGCGGTTCACCACCTGTGACACCGCAGCCGTGGCTATCAACGTCGCTTCCCTGTACGAGCTCCCCCGGGCAGTGACAAGCGTGTCGTCCGCATAACACGTCAAGTCGGCGCCCGACGGGAGCTCGCCTCTCAGCACCCAGTCGTAGCCGATGTTCCACAGGAGCGGTCCCAAGACCGATCCCTGTGGAACACCGCACGACATTTGGTGCCGACCGGCACCGTCACGTCCCCGATAGATGACGCAAGTCTTATACCTACCAAAACTCCTACCAAGTGCAGCAAATTGTGAATGAATAATTCTAAAGAGGGAGTTGCCTATGTCTGTAACACAGTTGATACTATCACAGACACAGACGGTCACTCAATACATAGCGTTGTACTTAATTGTTTTATTTCATTTTTATGTCTGATTGAGATGGAAAAAAAATTGTAGTTGGTTTTTTGAAATAAAAATTATTATTAAAGTATTCTATTCTATTCAATTATTGAGTGTCTGTTCAAGAATAATTATCTTTCCATATGTACTCACGTATATAAATCTTGTTTAAAGCTGGAACACGTCAGAGAGCAATGGATTCTGTTGATGTGTTATTTTGATTCAAAGGTTTGAAGTGTCCGACTCAGATCCGTCTACAAACGTTACTTTCTAAGATAAGCTGGTCAAAGCTATAGCTCAACGGTTAGTCTGTGAAATATATAAGTGCGAGCCTGAGATATTAAATTAATATAAGCCTACTTCCAGCAATGATCTAAGTACTTATAGTCAGTAAGGATTCTAACACGCTTTTAACAATTCACAGCAACTTTTAAAGTAACCTGGACGCTATGACTATAGCAACAAAGCCCAGTTTACTCGATGCAAATTCCTTGCAGGGCAAAGGTCTTCCTCTCTACTTTTTCTCTACTGCGATTGTTAGTCAATAATTGAAGGAGTCCAGCTCATGCCTCCATCTCTTTCTAGGTCTTGCAGTTTTTTCCTGCGATAAAAATTTAAGCAACATATGACTCACACCAATCAATCCTGCGGTGTTAATTTAATTGTTTCTTCATTTAATGGTATGCCATAGCACAATCGCGCCGTGATCTATCAGCATTAATTTTGTTGATAAGACTTTACTTACTTATATTTAGACGACAGCAAAAACTGTTACTACATAGGGCCGGATCCCCAGTTTGTCGTATTCTAAACAAGCTAAACGCCTTTATAACAATTCTTTTTTCTAACAGATGAATGATGAAGCAAAGATAGATTCAAATTATCGTATCCTTGGTGTTTTGTGAGAAAAATTATGTGGTGGAATCTACTGAACGATGTTTGTTTTAAATTATATTATTACTAACTGTGTCAGATAAAAAGTATCCTTTGTATTATTCCCGGTTGTAAACTATCTATGTGCCAAATTTCATCCAAATCCGTTAAGTAGTTTAGGCGTGAAAGCAGAACAAAGTCACTTTCACATTTATCTATACTAATATTACGTTTTTGAGCCAATTTTTCGAACATATGGAGCAATGAAGTAGCAATATCCTTTAAAATAACTTCAATATTATGGTGTGTTTCGCAATTAGGGTGCCGACCATAGAATTATAATGAGCAAAATATGGACGTGTGGGCCACATTATTGGCAAAATGCAAATATCATAGGTATACTAGCGGCCGTCCAGGTCAGGCAAGTACCAATGTATCTTTTCTGAAGTTATATGTACTTTTTAAATATATCTTAGACACCAAGACTGAAGGTGAAGGAAAACATCTTGAGGAAACCTGGAGTTTAAGTCTGAAATCGCCAACCCGCATTGAGCAAGCGTGGTGATTACGCTCAATCCTTCCCTGTATGAGAGGAGACCTGTGCCCAGCAGTGGGAAGATTAAAACGTCGATGATGAGCGGCCGTCCGCGACTCCGTTCGCTCGTCGCAGCGTGATGTTATATAGCCTAAAGCCGTCTTAGATTAATGGGCTATCCAATATCAAAATAATTTCTCAATCAAACTCAGGAACTACTAACAAGTAGTAGTTCCTGAGTTTTGCGCGTTCAAACAAACAAACAAATAGGGATGTTTCCTGCGTAAAAAAATAACTCTATTTAATCCGTCATTCAGATTATAGCAAAATATTGGATACGTATATTTTGTTTTATCAAATCAATAAAAATTGACAATTAATAAAGGGCATCAAAGATCTGGAGTGGTGGCTGGTGACGTCACTCCTCGCTAAAAAGTGTAGCGTGCAGTGACGTCACACGAGTTTTCAACGCACTGTGGCGTCCTAGTTTTTTGTTTATTAGAAAAAAGAAAAAATATTGTCTATTATTTTTTGGAAATGTGACTGACGGACTAATTAGTTTTTTTTTGTCATTTACACTATTCTTCAGCTTTACATATTAGTATAGATATTATTTCTTTTCTCGGTACATCATAACTTCCTTGAGCCTTTTAAGCCTTAAGAAAAACGAAAAATATAAAAATTGCTCACAATTCAGTAGTTTTTCGAAAATTTACAATTCTCAAAAATCAAGGTTCTCAAATACTTTGCACGGGCCACCTACTTGTTATACTAGTTTTAAGTTTTAATAATCTAACTGTTTATTCTTCCTCTTGAGATCAGTCAACCGTCTTATCGACGCAGGAAGCCAGTGTTTGAGCAGCTAATCTGAATTCCCGGACGCCTCCTGTTTCTATACAGCACTTCATTGGATCACTAACTGCTTTTTGTGGTCACAAACATCCCTTTTGGCCCTTCTATGGCTAATTTACTTCTTAGCATGTCGATGGAAATCTTAATAGACTCGGCCCAGAATACAGCTTCTAATTTTCCGTCACCACTAGCGTCTGTTGGATACTCTCACGTGCAGCTGACATGACATACATGGTACACAATACATTAAGTTTCCCATGGTTTTGGAGAACCACATTTACAATACAAGGTGAGGTTGTCTATATAATATCTAAAACTGGACAGGTATTTCCCCTCTCCTCTCTCTTTCTTCTCCCGGTGGTAATCTGGAAGGACAGACGTGTGTCAGGTCAGGTCAAGGTCTTCAAGATCAAGATGACCCTCAGCGGCTGGAGCGAATAGTTTGGGTAAGCACTGTTTTGTCCCATCTTCATTGTTTAATTATATTACAATGAGTGTGTAGTTTTAATGTTTGGTACTTACAGATAAATCTTATTTAAAAGAGGCTCTTAGGAACTGACATCATTGTTGGTACAATGATCCGCTATTTTGTGTAGATGAGTAGGCAAACTAACTGTTATTACTTACTAGTCATCCTGTTATGGCGTAATCAACATACAAGTTCTTAATAGTCTTATACAGAATTGTAGGAAGTATCTAATCAGCCATCACGACTAACTTGCAAAAGATTAAACAAATATAGGTTTATAGAAAAATTCATTTAACTCCTACACAATAAGGTTTAATTTACGCTACAACTTTAAACATTTTTACAACAGCTACAAGAGTGCTAGTCACTTTAGAATCAATCTTATTTGCTTTTTAATCTGTTTGACCATTGAAATAAAGTTGTTATTTGTTTAATTTGAAATATTAGGAAAAGGCTTATTTTTTACCTTAGGCCTTTGCCTTGGGTTTATTATGTAGAAAAATCTTCATTATTTTTAATATTACTTAAAATTCTTCTCAGGGTTTCAGTTTGTCAAATTCATTTCCGGGTAAACTTGTGACGGCAAAAAAACAAATTAGGATAAAATTATCTAGTGACAAGGTTAGATTGGAAACTGACCCCGACAAAGAAGAACACTAGGCAGATTGATTACCTTGTGACAAGGTATTTCTTTCTGTTATCACCGAATAAATAAATATCACCCAAAAAACTTCTTGAATACATAGTTCCGTTGTTTTTTGCTGAATGTTTCTGCTGTAGACTCGATCACTTTTGTTAGAAAGCGATGGAAAATGATGGAACGAGCGTGCCCCGAAAATGTCTGTTCATTCTTGCTTTGGTTAAATGTAGAAGACACACAGATGCTGACAGAGAGTTTCACTGTTTGACTATGCATAATAAATGTTAAGGAAAAGCGCTGAGTATAGATATTGGAGGCCAAAGATATTTTACCCTTTATATTCAGAAGAGAACAGCGCTGGCCTAGCGATATCGTCCGTGACTTACAAGTTAGGTCATAGGCTCTAACCGCGACAGACGCTTTATTTTTTATCTCCAGCGGTGCGAAATTGACCATCGATACATTGAGGTGATAAAGTGTTTGTACAAAAACGCCACCATGTCAGTCTGTCTCTAGGATCAGGACTCGAAACCAATCCAACTCCAGCGTGGAGTGAGACAAGGAGATGACGTAGACATATCTCCCAAATTTTTCACTGCTGCGTTGAAGATGTCTTCAAGCTCCTGGACTGGAAAGGAATTAGCATTAACATTAACGGCGAGTACATCACTAATCTCCGTTTTGCAGATGATATCGTGGTCATGGCGGAGACCCTGGAAGAGTTGAGCAAAATGCCCAATGACCTCAGCAGAGCTTCCCAACAAGTGTGTCTAAAGATGAACATGGATAAGACAAAGATCATGTCGAACTATCATGTGGCACCCATTCCAATTCTAGTTGGTTGCTCTGCAGTCGGAGTTGTTGAAGTGTATATATACCTGGGACAAACAGTCCAACTAGGTAGGTCTAACTTCAAGAAAGAATTGTCTCGTCGAATCCAGCTCGGCTAGGCAGCGTTCGGGAAGCTACGATACATCTTCTCGTCATCCAAGATACCACAGTGTCTCAAGACTAAAGTCTTTGACCAGTGTGTGTTGCCAGTGATGACTTACGGAACCGAAACGTGGTCGCTCCCAATGGGCCTCATACGAAAGCTCATAGTCACACAAAGGGCAATCGAAAGAGCTATGCTCGGAGTTTCTCTGTGTGGTCGAATCAGAAATGAGGAGATCCGCAAAAGAACCAAAGTCACCAACATAGCTCTTCGAGTCGCTAAACTTAAGTGGCGGTAGGGCGGTAAGGTTCTGGAGTAGCGGCCACGTACTAGAAGACGCAGCGTAGGGATTCCCCCAACAAGGTGGACCGATGACCCGGTGAAGGTCGCGGGAAGCCATGGATGCGGGCACAACAAGACCGGTCATCGTGGGAAACCTTGGGGCAGGCCTTTGTACAGCAGTGGAGAAGAAGAAGAAGCTCTTAAAGCAGTGAAGGCAGATCGTGAGGAAACCGGCATGTCCTAGAGACAAACTTTCGAAGACATGTGACATCTATCGCATTGGGCTGCATTGTAGATTACGGCTCACTCTCTCTCACGGAGAGGAGACCTGTGCCCCAGGAGGGAGAACATTATAGGCTGATTATGTATTCAGAATAAAAGAGAAAAAATAGTTTAAATGAGCAATTAATTTTCTCCAACATAACACAAGTGTATAAACATTTCAACGTTGTAATAACTTTCAAAGATCTATTTTGTTAGACTACATTTGAATCTAAATTTTCTCCAACTAAACATTGCGCTGTTTATTTTAAAACATAAACAGAGCTTGTGCCGTCTGTCTGTCCGTTATGAGTTCGCGGTACAACAGACATTACGAATTTCAGGTTTGTTGAACTGTTTCAGAAGCTTTTTGTATTTATTTTATGATTTTCTAGATCTTTATGATATTGTTCTTTTTCATTTTATTTTGTAAAGGAATTGCAGTTAGCGATTTGTCGCTATAAGAAGATAGATAATATTTTATTTGAGACATGCTCACGAAATACCTACAACTTGAAAAAAGACCATTACATGTAGATAAAAATGTACATTACACGTAAAAGTGACATTTAAAATGTAACTTTATTGTTTTCACGATAGCGGTCCAGCACTGGTTTATAATATTAAAAAAATCAGTACCAAAAAGGCTGGAATTTACCTACTACGTTATTTCGCGATGTCAATGCTTTGGCCAAATATAAATAGAACATTATATATAGAAGAAAATATCTGTACTAATATATAAAGCTGAAGAGTTTGTTTGAACACGTTAATCTCGGGAACTACTAGTCCGATTTGAAAAATTATTTTTGCGTCGGATAGCCAATTAATTGAGGAAAGCTTTAGGTTTAGCACGCTGCAACCAATAGACGCAGAGCATGACAAAACATTAAAATGTGCTGTGAATTTAAAATGCTGTATATTATGATCTAGAAGTGTAATAAATGTAATAATGTATGTGTAGAAATTGACTCAAACGTTCAAATAAGTTACTAATTCTAACCACAACTAACGCAGGTGTCCGCTAGTAGGTAATACATCTAATAATACCAACACAAAATTTACAAGCGCTATCTGTAAACGTTTGGACCATTAAGGTAACCGTATAAATGATCGTGCACGTATATTGTTGAAGCACAAATAGGGCGCGTACTACCAAATATATCATGTTTATACAGTTTGGTGTTAAGCATTAGCATATTTGTCTACTACACGACCCTGTGAGAGATTTGGCCCAGCTGTGTGAAGTTGTATTTAATTTGGTCCAACATTTACAAGCCCATAACAAGTGTTTGGAGAAAATACACGAAGGCTTTAACTCAGAAGTAAACTATATTAATTTTCCAATTAAAAAAGACCATGTGAGAACATCAATCGCGAGTACATCTCACACTTGCGAATTGCGGACGATATCGTCATCATGGCGGAAACGTATGCATCGGTCTCCGGATGAACCTAGACAAGACCAAAATTATGTCCAACGAACGGGTCACTCCGGGACCGGTTACCGTAAACAGAATGCCGCTCGAAGTTGTTTCAGAATAGGGCAAACGTTGCAATTAGGGAAAAACAACTTCGAGAAGGAGCCAAGTAGAAGGATCCAGCTGGGATTATTTTGGCAGTATTTGGTAAACTTCGTCGCCCTTACGCCAATGTTTGAAGACTAAAATCTTCAACCAGTGCGTCCTACCCGTCATGACTTACAGAGCCGAGACGTGGTCACCAACGGTCAGACTAGTCCATGAGTTTAAAGCCGCTCAGCGAGCTATGGAGCGGGCTATGCTGGGCGTCTCTCTGAAGGACCGCATCAGAAATGAGGTGATCCGACAGAGGACCAAAGTCACCGACATAGCTGAGAGGATTAGCTAGTTGAAGTGGCAATGGGCTGGTCACATATGCCGCAGGGCCGACAACCGTTGGGGTAAACGAGACCTCGAGTGAAGACCGCGTCTCGGCAAAGGTAGCGTAGGACGCCCTTGGGCGAAATGGAGCGACGACATCAAAAAGGTGGCTGGTAGAGGCTGGCGGAGAACTGTTCAGGATCGAGCTTATTGGCGTTCCATGGAAGAGGCTTATGTCCAGCAGTAGACGAGTAGAGCGTGATGATGATGATGATGATAATGATGTGAGAACGTGTGGTCAATAGTCATAGTGTAATGTTATGTACATACGTATGTATGTATGTCTATAACGTTAAAATAGTAATACTAAGTCTCGTGGTTTAAATATTAATAGCCGCACAGGTCGATTGATCAGGTTAAGTTACGCTTGGCGCGGTTAGTATATGGATGGGTGACCATCATTACATATCGAGACCTTGAAAAGTACGATCCCGGCTGTCATTTGTAGATCTTTGGCAGTCGTTACTGGTCGTGAGAAGTCCGAAAGTCTTACCACCCGTCTTACCAAGGGGTATCGTATTACCCAGTAACTGGGTTGTGAAGGTCAGATAGTCAGTCGCTCCATGTAGAATACTGGGATCAGTAGCAGGCCATAACATCGGCTGCCGGGCCAAGTTACCACCCACTAGACCAAGTCTTACCGCTAAGCGATTCGTCGTGTTCCGTCATGATGTCTGGTGAAGCCGTACGGAGGACGGGTCTGAGCAGTCGACAAATCGCTTGGCGGCAAGGCTTCGTCTGGTGGGTGGTAACTTCTGCCGGCGGCCGATGTTATGGCCTACCACCGAGAGAGTCAAAGTCAAGTGTATTATCTTTGTATTATTTTTTTTTTGTATGGGTTATCAAGTGACCTTTCCCGCTCTGTCTAAGGCAAAAAAGCGTGTGAGACTTTTACTGAATATAACTCACACGTGTTCCTTAACTTGCCTGTGCACCATTGGCCACGTTATTTCTTTCGGGCAGGTATTTTTGTACTCTGGCCATAACATTAAGCAGTAGATCAAATTTATAACCTTTTATTGCCCAAGTACTAGGTTCTCCGCTACTTTGTATGTGTGTACATTATCTTTGTTTTTGTAATATGTTTTGTGCGTTCAGAATAAACAATCATGTTGCGTGTCAAAAACGACTCTTTGTTATACCCGTCACGAACTTTTACTAGTTTGCGTTTCAGTCGAGAAACTACAAAAAGCGGTAAAGTGGGCTCACAAGGACAGTATGAACATCTGATACAAAAAGTTGAGAATGCAAAATGTACATAAATTTGAAGCCTATATTTTTAGGTGCCAAGAATTGTTTAAGCACTTTAACTTAAAATCACGCCTTCTACATCTTCAGTGGTGATGACTTTGGAATCTATGCCTACGATCCGATTCCAAACAATAATTTGCAATCTTTCAAGACGAGCCAAGGCCCACTAAAGTTGTTCGTTCTGGAAACAGTTTCATGGGTATGGTGGCCACGTTTGCTGGAAAAACGGGCCATGTTGCAATTATTGCACTTGAAGATCGTAGAACGATCAACGCAGAGTGGATACCACAGTTTGTTTACCACAAGTCATCGCCGAACTTTGATATTCTAACCCATAGTGACGCATCATCCTGCACCACGACAACACAAGCTCACACAGCGCTCGTCAAACGTGAGAGAAGAAATCGTAGAAATTCTTGACCATTCTTCATAACACAGAGCTAAGCCCTAACTATTTCTTTATATTCCCTAAAATTAAGAAAAGTAAGTCATCGTGGTGAAGAAACAGTTGATGCTTTCAAGTCAGATGATGTGAACACCCCCACTACAGAGTGGAATAATTGTTATAAATAATTTGAGCGAATGGAAAAGTTTATTTATTACGTTAAGTGGTGAATATTTTTAAAAACAAAGAAAGCTAATAGGCCATAACATCGACCGCCGGCAGAAGTTACCACCCATCAGACAAAGCCTTGCCGCCAAGCGATTTGTCGTGTTCCGGCATGATTTCTGGTGAAGCCGTACGTAGGACGGGTCTGAGCAGTTGTGTTGCGATGTATGCCGAGTACGATGCGCCTAATGTTGTTGTGTTGGGAGTTTGGTCGTGGAGGGTCTTCCCGAGTCGAGGAGTCGCGGAGAACCCCTCTCGTTAGTCGTGTTGTTGGGTTTAACATTGCGTAACCTCGCTGAACTGCCGTCTTCCTTCCTATTCGCTCAGTTTTTCTGAGTGAATAAGCTCTTAATAAACTAGCGCGCTTTACCACCAACGATCGCATCACTGCTTACCATCAGACGGGATTGCGGTCAAGCGCTAGTTTATAATTATTAAAAAAAAAAGATACTATAAGGTTCCTACCAGTTGTGTTATTTTTTATTCAACCGACAAAACTTAAAAGCCTTACCTCGTAATAGTAAGATAAAAGTCGAGTCAACAATGCTAATAAAATAATTAATGGGTTTTCAGCAAAGAAAAACAAAAAACGGCGAATAACTGTGAAACTGAAAAATGTTTTAGAGAGCGTTAGAGAGGATTAATTGTTTTATTAAAACTTCAAAATCATTCATAAAACAAAATGTGCTAGTGCGAAAAAATTGTCAAAAGCAATGTTATCAACAAACAATAAAACCCCTCCTTGGTTTAAATTAGCCACCTCGTCTTTCTCATGTCTTTGAAGTCGTGAAAGGGACCGTGTTGGGATGTAGATGGCTGACAACATTCTTGAGGGAACATAATTTCCCTAAGGGTTACGCAGATCAGTAGATACATGCTATTGTGGTAAAAGGCATGTGTATTACATAGCACCCGAAAATTGGATACTTCGTAGAGAACATTTCGGAGGTGCCCAAAGTTCAAATACTATTTACTCTATAGAAGACGAAGGCTAACGACAACCACTTACTTATAAAATAATAAATAACTTATGGTATATACACTTTTATATATTTTGCTTTAAAACGTTCAATGAAAAATGTATAATATTTACATTTCACCCGAGGACGTAAAGCGCCTATCAATATTGCTAGCTGGCTGGCTGTTTTATGACTGCCTTTTGTTGGGTATCAAATACCGAAATGACTATCAATATATTCTTCTTGAAGTTTTAAGTACCAATGATTGACATTTATAGTCAAAACTTCTATAAGATATTTGAGCAGAAGAAGGTTAAAGGAAGGATGAATGGACTGTTTGAATAATGATATAGTTAAATAAATGTATTTCTTCTTTTTTATATAGTTAGAATGAGCACCGCTTGTAGGCGGTTATACGTGGGAATAGTGCGGTCCATGGCCCTGTATGGGGCCCCTGTGTGGGCGATGGACCTGACGGCTGGAACTCTCGCCATTCTGCGTAAACCGCAGAGGGCGATGGCCGTCAGGGTCATTTCCTACGAGGCGGCTTGCGTCCTGGCCGGATCCCCGCCCTGGGACCTAGAGGCGAAAGTACTCGCGTCATTGTACCGATGGCGCGAGGAAGAGCGGACACGGGGCTCCAGTCCGATGCAGCAGCAGATCGAGCTGCGCCGAGAGGAGCTCCGTCAGGTCCTGGTGGCGGACTGGCGGCAGAGGCTTATGCGCCCTACTGCCAGCCTCGCTACCGTCGAGGGAATCCGGCCAGTACTCGACGACTGGCTCGGGAGGATGCACGGCTCCCTGTCGTTCAGGGTGACGCAAGTGCTGTCGGGGCACGGCTGCTTCGGCAAGTACCTGCGACGTATAGATAGGGAGCCGGACGCTCGGTGCCACCACTGCGTCCAATGCGGGGAGGACACGGCGCAGCACACGCTCTCCGAGTGTGTGGCTTGGGAGGAGCAGCGCCGTGTTCTCACAAACGAAGTAGGAGGCGACCTGACGCTGCCGGCAGTAGTGCGGAGGATGGTCGGTAGCGCAGAGTCGTGGGACGCGGTGGTGTCCTTCTGCGAAGACGTGATGTCGCAGAAGGAAGCTGCGGAACGGGAGAGAGAGATCTCAACTCCCTTCCCGGGCCGCAGAAGACGCACCGGGCGCCGAAGAAGGGCGGATAACGCCCTCTTCCGGCCCCCATGAATGGGTCCAGGGGCGAGGGACATGGGGAAGTCCCCGCCCCCTATTAGTTGGACCCCGAGGCGGAGGCGCGCGTGAATGTCGGCGCACGCCTCAAAGGCGATGCACGGGGTAGTTTAACACCTCACTACCCCGTGCAGGAGGCGAGGCCCGGACAGACCGGGCCGGCACGAGAGTGTGGGGCCGCGTCAGGGACTCCCGCGGCTCCGTACGCACGTGACCGGAGAGACACCGGGGTGGTTTTTAGTCAGTAGTAGTCTGACAGACCCCGTCGCCCACCTCAGGGCGGCGGACATCCATTGAGGATTTTCCACCCCGGAACAAAAAAAAAGGGTGATTACAGAGATGATGACTAATAGAAAAGTATGGACTAAAAAATATGTTACACAGAAAAATTACCCCAAAACAATAATGTCTACAAAAACGCCACATGCGTCATACTGACGTCACATGGATTCTACTTCTCGCAAGCATAGTTTACCGTGCAACTAGCACACAACAACTCTCTGGTCCTCCTACCTTATTACGAAAAAAATTGGCCCATTAGCGGAACCTACAAAAACGCCGCATGCAAACAACCCGTCATACATACTGACATCACACGGATTCTACGTCTTGCAAGCAGAGTTTAACGAGCAACTAGCATATAGGTATACAACTTCCTAACATCAACCGTTAGGCAACTGTCCGCCAGTGTTGGAGGTTGTTTAATCTGTCATCTAGAGACTTTATTGTCATATTTATAATTTATCAAATATTTGTATTCTAAATATGATGTAATCCTTACTAATATTATAAATGGGAAGGTGAGTTTGTTTGTTTGATCCGCTTTCACGCCGTAACTACTGAACCAATTGCTTTGAAATTTTGCTGACGTAAATTTAGAAGTCCGGATTAAATAATATATCTTTTTTTTAATAATTATAAACTAGCGCTTGACCGCAATCTCGCCTGATGGTAAGCAGTGATGCGATCGTTGATGGTAAAGCGCGCTAGTTTATTAAGAGCCTATTCACTCAGAAAAACTGAGCGAATAGGAAGGAAGACAGCAGTTGAGCGAGGTGATGCAATGGTAAACCCAACAACACGACCAACGATGCTTCGCCAAAGGGAGATTGATCTTAAGACCCTCCACAACCAAACTCCCAAAACAACAACATTAGGCGCATCATACCCGGCACACATCACAACACAACTGCTCAGACCCGTCCTCCGTACGGCTTCACCAGACATCATGCCGGAACACGACAAATCTCTTGGCGGCAAGGCTTTGTCTGGTGGGTGGTAACTTCTGCCGGCGGCCGTTGGTATGGCCTACCACCGAGAGATAGGGTATATATCCCGGTAAAATTTGATATTCCGGAGGAAAATCCAAAAAGCGCGATATAACTGAACAGCATGTGGGCGAAGCCGCGGTCTGAAAGCTAGTTCGGAATAAATATCTGAGACGAACGGACGTTTTTTATATGATATAAAATAACTAATTTAGGTAACTCAGCACTAAGCATTTTCCATCAGCCAGACACAACACCTGTCTGATCGGAGGATCCCCTCTTTTCTTTGGATTATAAGTGAACCTTACACCCTCTTCCTCATACCTCTAAACTGGTGACCCTGACAATGTAGCGGTATCTACAGTGAAAGGCAGAAGAATGATGATGAATAACATTCCGAGATTAACTTAGAACTATCTTCTCCGTGCCACAAGGTTTCAAATTTTATTGCCGAAAAACTTTGCCACTTCCAAGGCGTAGTTGCCAAAGGTTAATTATGAATTCTAAACTATAATTTTAAATAGCGAACTTGCCAAGTACAGGCTGGTCGTAGATTCGCAAAGCAACTAATTTATATTTTTAATAACTTTATTTAAGATGACGACGCGACGACGGGAAGAAATTGCGTTATAATCTACCGTCACCGGGCGACTAGTCATGCCCGCAATTCCGGTTTACAGTTACATACGTATATATATACTAACATATAAAGCTGAAGAGTTTGTTTGTTTGAACGCGCTAATCTCAGGAACTACTAGTCCGATTTGGAAAATTCTTATTGCGTTGGATAGCCGTTTAATCCAGGAAGGCTTTAGGCTATATAACATCATGCTGCGACCAATAGGAGCGGTGCATAACCAACTTCACGCGAACGATGTCGCTGGCGGCCCATAGTATAATATATAAGATTTTGCTAACAATATTTTTATATTGCCTTAATGCCTACTGCCCCTCTGATACCGGGCTTAGAATAGTACCAACCCATATACTCCCGTGGGTGTCGTAAGAGGCGACTAAGTGAACTCTCACCAGGAAAGCGGGCAGTAGAATATCAAATTACTGCGATTCCGAACCCGCCCGCCAAGCTTGGGGATTATGGAAAACCCCCCCAAAGCAATGAAGGCCTCTGGAGGGAGGCCTTTGTCCAACTGTGGGTCTCTATAGGCTGAAGAAGAATGCCTACTTTAGACTATTTGAAGCTGTTTACGATTTATTTTATAGTATTATTTATTAGTTTGGACTTGTTTCTTAGGATTTCGTACCCAAAGGGTAAGAGCGCGACCCAATTACTAAAACTCCTTTTCTTTTCTTTGCCACACACTAGAAATTACTCCTGTATCGTGGGTGCGTTCACAAACATTTAAACTCACAAAAACAAACAGCCAGATCTGGAACAGCTACTTGTAGGTCATACAAATATTTGTTCCGTGTGAGAATCGAGCTCGCAACACACAGCGCAGCAGTCAATAGCTTAACCACTGAGCTACATAACCGTACAGTCAAATGCTTTAATTGTTTCGTCTTGTTTTTTTCGTCCGTCTGTCTGTCACCAGCAGAGTGATTACGTAATATACTATCAGTAGCAATGGGTTTAATTTTTTCAGTTCAACAACATTCATTGCGTTATTTACGTTATTGAGCAGACACTTTCCCAACATATGGAGCAATGGATTGGCAATATGGTAGTTGACTAAAAAAAAACTAATTAGTCCGTCAGTCAGATTTACAAACACGTTTATTTTTCTTTTTTCGTATAAACAAAAAATTAAGACGATACAGTGCGTTGAAAACCCGTGTGACGTCACTCCTTGCTACACTTTTGGCAACGAGTGACGTCACCAGCGCCCCTTCTGATTTTGATGCCTTTTATATTTTGTAATTTTTTTTTGATTTGATAAAACAAAATATACAAAAACATACAATATTTTTCTATAAACTGATTGACGGACTACATATAAGTAGAATCATTTTTTTTTTACCCATGAAACACCCCTATTGGCTTCCGAATGATTCCAATTAAGAGTACTTAATATAGTAATATGTGATTAGGGTGCAGGCTGTTTCTCTTGAACCGTAATAGGTAGACTGTTGGAACATTTTTTTTAATAGTTATAAACTAGCGCTTCATCGCAATCCCGCCTGATGGTAAGCAGTGATGCGATCGTTGATGGTAAAGCGCGCTAGTTTATTAAGACTGACTAGGTTACTCAGAAAAACTGAGCGAATAGGAAGGAAGACGGCAGTTGAGCGAGGTGATGCAATGTTAAACCCAACAATACGACCAACGATGCTGCGCCAATGGGAGAGATTGTTCTGAAGACCCTCCACGACCAAACTCCCAACACAACAGCTTTAAGCGCATCGTACCCGGCACACATCGCAACACAACTGCTCAGACCCGTCCTCCGTACGGCTTCACCAGACATCATGCCGGAACTGGAAACTGGGAACCTGCCGGAACCGGTCTGGTGGGTGGTAACTTCTGCCGGCCGCCGATGTTATGGCTTACCACCGAGAATACTTTCACAACTGAGGTATTTTTTTGCCGCTATAAAAACAAATACTTTCAAAAAGCTTTGATGTGAAACATCTATAGGCGCACGTGAGACCGATTTCTGGCGTGGCGACGCGTCGCCACGCGCAATCGACTGTGCGTTTCTCTCTCACTCGATCCGGCGTTAAGCCATCTCTTTCGCTCCACTGAGCTCGGATACCTATAGTGTATACTCTGTTTATTACAGTACTCATAACCTGTGTTTTTCTGGTAAATAAATCATTTTTCTGTTCTGATAATAAAATGTCTGACCGTGATAATTTAGAGAGTGGAAGTGATCAGCCTCCTGCAAAGAAAGCAAAATCACACTATGACACATTATCAAGTCATCAGTAAGTTAATTTTATTTTTATAATTAAAGTATGCATTTATCTGTGCATTTAGCACGCGTATATTTGGTGTGTATTGAGCGCCAGTAAATGTAAAATCTACTCTCTAGGTAGATTAAAATTCACATAAATTTCATTGCATATCATGTTTTTAAATTAATTATTAATTTTAATATCATTCTTATTGAAATTAATGCATTAAAACAATTGCTTAGAGAATAAATTTATTAAGACTGACAGAACTTTATTTTAAAATCAGCTGATAACGTGCAGCGCACGAATCTTTTTCTTATTTGTTATTAATTTAAACTTTAAAAAATTAATTAATTTTTCTAATCATAATGGAGTTTATAGTGAAACATTCATTATTTATATTTATAATTTACGATCTTTAGTAGTATATTGAAATAACTAGCTAAGATTCTTGAGTTCACTAATATATTGAAGCCATTTAAAATTTTTTTCTGCATATTTATTTTTCTAATCATAATGGAGTTTATAGTGAAACATTCATTATTTATATTTATAATTTACGATCTTTAGTAGTATATTGAAATAACTAGCTAAGATTCTTGAGTTCACTAATATATTGAAGCCATTTCATCAACGCCATTAATTACGTTTCTTCAAGAAGAATTTCAATTGGAAATTAATAACAATCCAAGAGAACCTACCATCAGATACGGAACAACAATAGATGCTGTATTTATTAGATATCTTAATAATGTTATGTCCAATACTTTCGTATCGTACTTCAGTTACCATCGACCAATTGTCACAGTAATACCGTTCTCAGAGGCAACATCGAATGTAACTATTACCGAAGTCACTGATTAAACTAATTGAGTAGTTTCGATTTAAAATAAATATGTAAATTTTTGTATTTAATGAAAATGAATGTTTATTTAATAAAAAATCATCGTTATCTAGAAAAAAAATCGTTATATTTTTTTTTATTTTATTTTATTGACATTTTTAGTTCCTACCACAATCTGTTCTTTTCTGCATACTACTTTTACGAAATAACGTCGATGTTTCACATCTACCAGGCGTCCCGTGACGGCTCCATTTTTTTTTTTTAAGTGAGAAATTATTTAGAGACATTGAGCACTTTTGCTGGATGGGGAAAAAGCATTGAATTTGCATGAGCGTTACCAACCCGACACTTTTTTTTTTGTTTTACGTTAATGCCCCGATAAACAAAGCTACACCTTAATAAATGACGTTTTGTACTCACTCATTTTCGCTTCCAATGCAAATAAAAAACATAACACCAAACACAAATTGATAATTTTAACATTCTGCCTCCCGAGCCCCGGTAAGCCAATCCAGCGGCCATATTGGATCGCCCCGGGCCTTCACAAGGGGATATAAATTTTACACGTAAGCCGGCTGTAATGAAATGCCTAGCCCTACCTGGAGTGGGTTAAGTATACTGAATTATACAGACTAATCCCCTAATCGGGAAGTTGGAAAAAGTGAGGTGATTTTCTTGGTTAAAGTATAGAATTTTCTCAAGTAATTGGTTAATTATATGTTTTAAAATAGGGAAACTTGATCCGGGTCGTAATTATAAGGAGGTTCCAAGTGTACAGGGCTTTGGTGACAATTTGGGAGAGACTGTTGCGACAGCATTGAGCTGTGACAGTTTTTATTCGTTTCTTTAATTCAAGCATCTAGGTCCCATAGAAAATACAATACAAACTACTTATAACATAAAATATTTGTAAATCTATATATAAAAAATATCACAACAAATACAATACTATACTATTAAAACTTAATAATACTCTAAATACATATAACATAACAACTAAAATTACTGATGATTAATGTAAAAACTTCTTTAATATCATGGTGATTTGACAGTTGATGAAACGTCAAAGCGACACTATAAAAGAGACACACACATAAAGCCATAAGAATTAACGTGGGAGAAAAAGAGATAGGAAGCATTATAGCAGTGTTTCTTATGTTCGCAGTTCTCTTGGTACTTTTTTTAAATATATAAACTAGCGCTTGGCCGCAATCCCGCCTGATGGTGCTTCAGTGACGCAATCGTTGATGGTAAGGCGCACTAGTTTATAGAGAGCCTATTCACTCTAGCCTTGAAGACACTCAAATTGTAATCCGACGGAAACACCGCCGCTGGCAAATTGTTCCAGTCCCTCGATGTACGCGGTATAAAGGAGGAGGCTGTTTTGTACCCTCCACTCGTGTTTAGCAATGCATAGTGAGTAGGTATTCGTTTGGGCTTCAGCGTAGTGTGTTAATACGTATCTTGAAAACAAAATTTTTGAAGATTTAATTTGTGTCTACCAGATGTGAATTGCAATTATGCTTTTTTAAGCTTGGATCTTCGGATGTCAAAACATCAAGATGATTTATTTATTTATTCTAGAATTACGAACAATTATAACATTACATATAATTATCTAATACCATTACAGATAATGTATTAATATAAATTATCCTGTCATGCACACTCAATTAGAGGTAGCAATTTATACATGATCGATTACGTACTCATGATGTGAATACATAATTCAATTATATTTGCTGAGAATAAAATCAATGTACATGCAAATAAGAGATTTATGTGCAGATAGCATTATCTGCCAAGCCAATTTACCAATTATGTTGAGGTCAGCTTTCAGTCTGACCGAAGTATTTTACATGGATGGACTATCCGACCTCCACAACGCATTCACATGCTTTTATTAAAGATAAAAATACATTCATACAATATAACAATTAGTTAGGTTTTCCTTAATTCCGCTAATTTGAAAAGACATGTTTAAAAAAAAACTTTGCCCCCCACTAAGAACACCTCCTGTATCGTGGGTGTGTTTAGAAATATATAAACTCACATTCAGAAACAGCCAGACCTGGAACAACTACTTGAAGGTCATACAAATCTTTGTTTCGTGCAGGAATCGAACCCGCGTCACGCAGCGCAGCAGCCAATAGCTTAAGCATTGTGCCAACCGTGCCGTCTCCGTCCGTATTTTGGAATTAGATAACCAAACTTCCCAAGTTATACAAATTATAAATGCATATGCGCTCTACTTTGGACCATTGTGTATTTTCAACATATTTCTATAAAACCTAAAATTACGATCTAATAATTACTGCTAATATTTCTAATAATTACTGCTCATATAATTTAGTTTCCGGTATATAATTTGGTGTCGGTCTCCGTGGCGCTGCGGTCAACACGCCTGACTGCGACGTGGAGGCCCCGGGTTCGATCCCCGGCCAGGTCATGATGGGAAACGATCTTTTCCTGATTGGCCTGGGTCTTGGATGTTTATCTATACATTTATCTATTATAAAATATAGTATCGTTGAGTTAGTATCCCATAACACAAGTCTCGAACTTACTTTGGGGCTAGCTCAATCTGTGTGATAAAAAAAAAAAAAGTTTAAGTTTAGGTTTTCAATTTCATTTTTACGTAACTAAATTTTTGTATGCATGCGGAGTTCACTACTCTATCACTTTTTAACCACATATTATCTTACGTACAACACACGGTGTAAACAATTATCGGGGGACCTAATAAATAAATCGTCTAGGTCAGTTTTCGCGGTGCCGCTAGTTACTCATTCAACCGCCTCACAGGCCGAATCGTCGCCCCATTTAGACAGGTCATTTTGCACACAAAATATCGGCAGACTCAGAATTTCCACAGTCGTTTTTGTCACCTCGTCGTATAAGACTTGTCACCACACGACAAAATTGGAAACCTCAATTTGAGGTTTCAGATTTTAGTCACCTGCGGCCTAACTGAATAGCAATTTAGGCAGTAAATTTTCCCCGTGCGGCGAAAACCTTCCGGTTATATTCACTTGTGTCAAGCCCGCATTAGTTAACTATCACGTGGTTTCTAATTCAAAGGAATATATTAATACAAAACAGACCTTAAAGGAGGTACTTCAATGTTTTACTAAGCAATAATAAGAACTATTACTGCACCCTAATTGCGTAACACACGATCACTATCAGTTGGAATCATTTCGAAGCATATTGCCAATCCGCAATGGATGGGCAATACATATGCTTCGAAATGATTCCATATGTTCTAAAAATGTAGGAGCTCAACAACGTAAATAACGCAATGAATATTATTGAACTGTCAAAATGAAACTCATTACTACTGATAGTGTTTTACACAACTTCCCTACTGGTTTAAAATACTAACAAAACTACTTATGATAATAAAACCAACACCCTCATTGTGTAACACACTATTATTGTCAGTTGGAATCATTTTGAAGCTTATTGCTATTCCATTGCTCCCTATGTTCGAAAATGTGCTGTTAAACAAGGTAAATAACGCAATGAATGTTGTTGAACTGTCAAAACGTGAAGCCCATTGCTACCGACAGTGTGTGACAGTATTATTCGTGTGTGTGTGTGTGTGTGTTTTTTTTTAATATAATTGTATTTTAATGTTCCCATTCACCACAGATTGTGAGGCAAATTGTTTAGAGAATGAATACTCGTACCATTAAAAGGATATTGCACTTACTTCGTTGCTCTAGAGAACGCAACTGCTACTGGTGAGCATAAGATTCTGGGGTCGGTTTGCGGGCATAGAAAATAAACTAAAATAATAAATAAATAAAATCTGTGATTTGCAAGTCGGGATTTGTATCCGTTTTATAGAAATAGGCCCCTTTATACTATAATACATGGAATTACTGACAAAGCCTTGCCGCTAAGCGATTTGTCGTGTTCTGGTCATGATGTCTGGTGAAGCCGTACGGAGGACGGGTCTGAGCAGTTGTGTTGCGATGTATGCCGGGTAAGATGCGCCTAATGTTGTTGTGTTGGGAATTTGGTCGTGGAGGGTCTTCAGATCAATCTCCCTTTGGCGCGGCATCGTTGGTCGTATTGTTGGGTTTAACATTGCATCACCTCGCTCAACTACCGTCTTCCTTCCTATTCGCTCAGTTTTTCTGAGTCAATAGGCTCTTAATAAACTAGCGCGCTTTACCATCAACGATCGCATCACTGCTTACCATCAGGCGGGATGGGATTGCGGTATAGCGTTAATTTATAATTATTAAAAAAAAAATGGTGTTACAGATAGAATCTTTCTCTCTCTTCCCTTCTTATTTCTTTCTTACTTTCTCCTTCTCTCTTTCTCGTTTGTAGTATTACAATTTATTAATTGCCTTTCGGGTCAAAATTGTTTTAACAAACGCAACACTTCCCGTTTGCTAAATAAATCAAAGCTACTACAAATTGTTTCATAGCGTTTTATAACTTTGGAATTGAAATTCCCAACTATTAACGACTTTTTAATTACAGAAGAAATTAATTTAACCAAGACCCTTTACGTCAACTTAATGGAAATGAGACTTAAATTGCCTTCTGTAAATACTTTTTCGAAAACTTTCAATTACGTAATTCACTTTTGGCAATGTAGATATAGACAAGTTTAATAAAGACCCTGATGGCGACCTGCTATGCGAGGACCTCGCGGTGAAGGAGAGATGGTGCTCGTACTTTCACGAACTGCTGAACAAGTAGCACCAAGAGGTGTATACACCGGAACATCCTTCGAATCTTGGATTAGTGCCCCTGATAACGCCTGAGGAAGTCCAAACGGCTCTTCGTCGTATGGGGAATCGGAGAGCTGTCGGAGATGACGGAGTCCCCATTGAGGCCTGGAAGGTGATGGGTCCTCACGGTATATTAACTAACTTCCTGAACAGCGTGCTCCTGAATGGCAAAATCCCGAGCCAATGGAGGCTCAGTATTATTACTCCAGTCTTCAAAGGCAAGGGCTCGGTACAGGAGTGTGGCAACTATCGCGGTATTAAGGTCATGTCCCACACCATGAAGATCTTTGAGAGGATTTTAGACTCCCGGATCTGTAGCAATATGGGTATCGTCCAGGGTACGGACCATGGATCCGCGCTAAGGATCACCAGGGAGAGATACAGATCGAAGAACACGAATGTCATCTGAGGTTTCTTTTTAACGTCATTGAATATTTTCTTTGTGCTTTGTTAACGGTTTCACAGCTTAGTACCTCGACTACTACTTCAAATCTCTAAACTTATGAATAAAGAAGGGTTTTATGGTGTTTCATGACAACTAGTCGAGGAACTAGTATACAATTAGAACTGTTTTTCATGTAACTTAGAATTTTGAGCTACATTCTTTTTCGTAGTTGTTGAAGTATGTCTCATGCTTTCTTGGACGCAAAGTCTGATCGTGTTGTGTTCGCTGCAGAATAGACGAAGATCTTAGAAATATAGAAGAAAAGCAACCAAAAACAACACAGATAAACACACAATTAAAAAGATTATAGAACCTTAAATTTCTTGAATATTAATGTTTCCTGGATAAAAAAAAAAAAGTTCTATTTAGATCGTCATTCAGATTATAGAAAAATATTGGATACGTATATTTTGTTTTATCAAATCAATAAAAATTGACAAATATAAAAAGTGTAGCGTGCAGTGACGTCACACGAGTTTTTAAAAATACAAGTCTAGTATTTTTTGGTTAGGATCACCGATCACTTAAAAGTGATCGGTGATCACGTCATATATTTTTTTTTTTACTAGATGAAGCCGGCATTTCCTAACTGACTACCTCTGAGAAGAAATAGCCGAAACAAATTCAGGGATCATCGTCTTTTTTCAAGTCCAGACATTAAAAATGAGAAAGTGTACAAGTCTAGTATTTTTTGGAAATCTGACTGACGGACTAATTAGTTTTTTTAGTCAACTACCCTATTATATGGCTGTCAATTAGTTATACTCTTGTTGTCGTACTAAACTTATGTATTTGTGTTTTGAACTAAAGTCAATGTCCATTTCATCTTAATGATTGTTTATATATTATTAAGGCATCTCGTAGGTTCAATTTTCAAACCAAATATAAAATATTTTATTCAGCCAAACAATATTTTCAAACCCACACAAAGTTGAAAAGAAAGAGCATAAACATACAGTGTTGTAGCGGAGAAAGACATCAAATAAATCGCTGATACAAACACTACAATTCAAAATACATATATTCTCCTATCGACAAAGACGACGTGCTTTGTTTGACAAGTTTTATAAAACTGGGAAAAATAAATCTGTCATCGTTCAGGGAAGAGACCAGGGGATCAGGGAAAAGTCGAAATATTTACAAGGTACAGTCAATTTCACATGTTTCAATTTGATGTTATTTTAATTTAAACAAAGATCATCTTTATTTCAATGAGTTTTAAGATGATTGTAAAGTGGTGGGCACTGTTGAACAAGCTATAAAAATCGCGCAGCGTAAATTGAACTATATTTTGTTGGAATTAAAGTTATATTTTCATAAACTTGTTATTTAAAATTTTAGAAAAGAAGTTGTGACATTTTATAGTTTATGTAAACTGTAAAATGTCGTGGTGGCCTAGTGGTTAAAACACCAGCCTCTCAAGTATACTCATACTTGAGAGGCTGCTGGCGCACTCGCGCGGGTTCGATTCCAGGTCAGGCAAGTACCAATGTAACTTCTCTAAAGTTATATGTACTTTCTAAGTATATCTTGGACACCAATAACTGGATGTGAAGGAAAACATCTTCAGGAAACCTGGACTTGATAAGTCCGAAATCGCTAACCCGCATTGAGCAAGCGTGGTGATTACGCTCAATCCTTCTCTATATGAGAAACGACTTGTGCCCAGCAGTGGGTTGATAGAAAGGTTGATGATGATGATGATGAGCACTGTTGAACAAGCTATAAAAATTGCGTAGCGTAAATTAAACTGTATTTTGTTGGAATTAAAGTTATATTTTCATAAACTTGTTATTTAAAATTTTAGAAAAGAAGTCGTGATCGCTAGATTACATACGAGTACATAAACTCATACCTAAGAACATAATCAACGGAGTTTTGGCGGGAAAGTCAAGCTGAGTGTCACGCTCATTTTTCATTGGACTTTTAAAATTATTTATAGTGCTGTGTACTAAATAAAAGTGCGTGATTTATGTAGTAAAAAGTGCATTCAGTAAATAATTGATAAAGAACAGTGAAATTTTGCAGCATAGTGACCACATCATGCCATTGTCTCAAATCTCCCTCGTAAGACGGATCACGCGGCCGTCTTTTTCGACAAGAATAATTCATTACGTGACATTGGCTTAATGCACAAACCGTGCGAAGCCGTAAATGAAAGAAGGAAAAGAAATGAACATAATCAACTTATATATAATGTTACCTCTCCTGGGACACAGGCCTCCTCTAGGTGAGAGGGAGTGGACTGTCATATACCCCGAAGACGGATAGTGCGTTTTGGTAGATGTCACATGTCATCGAAGTTTTGCCTCTAGAACATGCCGGTTTCCTCATGATGATTTCCTTTGTCGTTTTGAGAGTAATGGTGATGAAATAATTTACAAATTAAGCATCTGATGGGGTCCGAACCTGAGACCTATTTATTTTATTTATTTATAAATTCTTTATTGTACACCAGAAATAAACATCGATCAAAATATATTCAACACAACAAAACATAAGTACAATGGGCGGCCTTATCGCTAATACAATCTCTTCCAGGCAACCACAACTCGTAATTCGCGGCCATACCACTAGGCCACCACTGCCCCCATGCATGTATTAGAATGGCAGAGAGTAATTAAATAAGATTCAAGAAACGTTACAGGCGAAACAATATGTACATATTTAGTTACAACTTTCCATACTGGACATATTTACATCAACAATATAAAGTACATAAAGAATAAGGCAAATAGGCATCGTCATATATGTAACACAACAGTAGCAATACTAGGTATATAAGAACCCTAAAAAATAAGGCACAATATAACACAATTACATGTGAACCTATACACAAGTGGAATATAAGACATGAAACACATAATATGAACATTGTCATATTAAAAACATCAGTAATACATTAGCAGTATCTAAGAAATAGGGCATATAATAACACAATTATATTTTAACCAATACATTTGTGGAATATAAGACACGAAGCACATAATATACATATCGTCATATTAGTACATAAGACTTATATAGAAATCTCGTCGAGCTTCCGTATATACCCTTCACTGAGCCGTTATTTCAGTCTATATAATCGAATCCACCCTCGGAACCAACTAAACTTAAACAATCCACATTACAATACTTTTTATAGAATTATTACTTATTATAGATACAACACATGCATACCGAATGAAATAAAGACTATCGGCTGACCGATTTGGCCTCGAATACTGTTAAAACGCGTGAAAACTATACAGGTTGAGATTATTTGGAATACAACCGTAGAAGTTCTCTAACTTACTATGTACCTATTACATGAAATTATCCTAGATTAAATTTAAAAGTTCAAATCATCCGAAGCCGTGGCCAGTCCGAACATGTTTATGTTGATTAAAAAATCCTGGAAGCTTTTTGACACATACGTATTTATTACTGCGCAATTTATACGCCATGTCGTAATATTAACCGTGCAGCTATAAAACTGGACAGATTTCATTAAAATAAAAACTCTATAAATATATAACTGAATTGAATTAAACACTCACATATGTAATAGAATATACACCATATAAATAATTGAACATAAAAAATAATTGGTGAAATGTAAAGCATTACTTTTGGAGTCTCAGGTCACCGCTAAGGCGCAAGTCTCTTACATTTTTTTTTAATTTTGGTACAAGGATATTATTTGTGGAAGAAAACAAACAATTTAACTAGAATATCAGATAACAAGACTAGTTATCTATATTTGTGGTAATAATACTATAAACAATTAGAGCTTGATGCTTCCCCCAGCTTGAGTTTCTCCCAGGGGAACGTGGGGTTTTCAAATACTTAATACGCCTGGACAACCTGCCTGAACTTGCTGACTGGATCAATCACGGGACTCTGTTTGCTAAGCAGACACTTCTAGACAATAACCAAACCTGACTGTCCCCTATGCAGACCTCTGTGGGCTTGCATGGAGCCTGAGAATATCCTTGTGCAAGCGCCCATGAGATGCACAAATGTTACACAGATTAGGATAGAAATCCTCAGGATATTCAGATTTTACACCGATGCTTTTAAAAGGTCAAGAGTTGTCATTAACTTTAATGGAACTTTGGCTAATTGTAACAAGCACCAACGGCCGTCTTAATCCACACACACAATGGACTAAATACGGAAACCAAACCATTCAACATAGAACTGCCTGTTCAAATGCGAAAGAACTCTGAGATAGTTCAACAAACTGGTAAAGAATCCCTCCATACGTTAAAGCGAGTGTGACGTAACAAATCGTTCCTCGTCTGAGTTAGTACTACTTCTACTACAGGCCGTTTAAATTTACAAATAATAGCGAAGGGGAACACGTCGTTTTGTTTGTGTTTACATGTGCGACCGATACGCGAATGGGTTCGTGCACGCGAGGCTTAGCTTAAGGAGAAGTTGAGTGATTTCTGCGATTTGTAGTATTGTTTCTCAAGAGTTTGTTTATTGACGTAACTAAGAATATCATACATTGAGAACTAGATAATAGTGAAAAGTCAAAACTTTTCACTATTGTCTAGTCATGTACCAAATAGGTTAAATGTGGAAGGACAGAATTATATCTCTACATGTTGGAAGGTCATGAGAATTATTAGTAAATTGATACCAGAAATGGACCTTTTTGCTAGCTCATTATCACTGATTTTATCGTATCTAATACTGGCAAGTAACGTAGAAATTTATTGAGCTACGTAGTTGATCGTGATGATAGCTTGTAGTGGAATAAAATAAATAAATAAATATACAGTCCACTATAAGTGCACTGTATATTCAATTAGTTGTATATTGTATAGCATGCAATAACCTAATAGATATGTGATTTACAAAAAATCGGCTAAGATGAGCAGGTGTACGTGGAGCCGAGCAGTCGCTGACTTATGTGGTGCGGGGACCCGCGACCGGCGGTTGGCCCACTGAAAACGCCACGCTGTCCCCACATCCGTCGTTTAGCTGCCAGCGCCCAGCGAATAAGTCAAAACAGTGGTCTCAACGTATTTCGGTGACACGTTAGTTATGGTATGAATTTAATAAATACATAAAACTGAAAATTTTATATCAATCCTTAGAGTATTTTATTTTGAGCTACTCTTTATTATTTTCTCGGTGGTAGGCCATAACATCGGCCGCCGGCGGAAGTTACCACCCACCAGACAAAGTTTTGCCGCCAAGCGATTTGTCGTGTTCCGGTATGATGTCTGGTGAAGCCGTACGGAGGACGGGTCTGAGCAGTTGTGTTGCGATGTGTGCCGGGTACGATCCGCCTAATGTTGTAGTGTTGGGAGTTTGGTCGAAGAGGGTCTTCAGATCAATCTTCCTTTGGCGCAGCATCGTTGGTCGTGTTGTTGGGTTTAACATTGCATCACCTCGTTCAACTGCCGTCTTCTTTCCTATTCGCTCAGTTTTTCTGAGTTATTAGGCTCTTAATAAACTAGCGCGCTTTACCATCAACGATCGCATCACTGCTTACCATCAGGCGGGATTGCGGTCAAGCGCTAGTTTATAATTATTAAAAAAAAATTATTAGTTAGGAATTCTTAAAGAAAAGTCGTGGAAATTAATTGTGTTTAGATAATTTTGGAACGAAGTACTTAGACGATCGACATATATAAGAGATTTAGAAAATGACGTTGCCTTTTATCAAATGTCGTAAGTAATTATTCTTCTCAGCTCCTTGGAAAGGGAAAGAAAAAACCAGATTTATTCTGTTGATTTTATACATTTTGGCTTTTCAGGAAGCCACTTGCCCTTATAGTCGTCAGTACATTTCTTGAACAGCCAGCAACCCGCTGCTATGACTTCTAAATGAGTGTTACTCACTTTAGTTGAAGCAAATGGATAGTTATTGGTACATTTTAGCATAATAAGCTTGCAAAGTATCCACTTCGTACACACAGGCTTCTTCTAATGCCCCGTTTACACGCTCCGTCTTACCTGCGAGCATGCCTGTGCAAACCAGTTTGCGCAGGTAAGCACGTGTGTGTGGACGTCAAGACGTAGCGCGCGAAGTCCCGAAAGCGCGGCTTGTGCAATCGTTGACATGCTAAAGATTTGGACTGTGCAGACTTGGCCTGCACGGTATTACTTGCACGTGTGACCGGTCATTCAAGCCGCGCATCAGTCCTACGAATTATTTTACGACAAAGTACGCGTCACAAATCCAAAAATGACCGGTGTTAGGAGTTATTCTAAGGAATTTTTAACGGAATTCATAGAATTGTATAAATCGTTGCCAGCGTTGTGTAAAATAAAAAGCATAGAATACTCAGATAGAAACAAAAAAAAAAACGAGTGTGCTTATGACCACACGACTGAAGTGAAATTTCTTTCGCTCCATCTGTATGTATATATATATATATATATATATATATGGGTCGTTGTCAAATTTTGCGCAGATAAATGTCACTTAAAATTGTAAAAAAAATAAAATTAATATATGCATGGATATAACTTTTTATTATGTCCGTGTATGTTAAAACAACTGAATTATCATCTCTTATCGTTGGCCGCGATGCTTAACCAATAATTTAAGAATTATTTCAGCTTTAGTGGCTCAAGGTGTAAAAAATAACAACTTTGTTACCATTACGTTTTACCATTTATTACGCAATTAAATAAGCCAGTTGCAAATATTTTGGCATTATTCTTTAACAATCTTGTATCTTTTATGTATAATTAGAACCATAACAGTTTTTATTAAGTTTAACAATCATTAATCTAAACTCTTAAACAACTCTGTTACTTCCTGAATATTACAATACCTTAAATTCTACCTAAGTCCTTCAAATATCTATAATATTGACATCTAATTGAAACATATACTGTAAAAATGTCTAATAAATCAACGCATCGTGATATTTGCTATATTACATTAAGTACCTTTTCCATAAAATGATATATTGTTCTTTAATCTTTGGGACAGAAAAGTAACAGAGTTGTAACATAGTAACATAGTTGTTCTTTTTTTGTCCATTACGTAATAATTTGCACTAAATTGGGCTTTAGATATATATAACTTAACCAATAAACTTTAATACCAATTAAAAATAAGTTACCTTACTTTCTTAGATTTTTCTCTTTACAGTAATAACAATAAGATTGTATTGGAAGAATAGCTTATTTCTCAAATATATCTAAGGGAGTATCAAATTGATAGTATACCCTTTGAACATTTTTAGGTTCTGCAAAAATTGCAAGTAAATTATCAAAAGGCTCATAGAATAAATTACTCTGAACTAATTTTAATTTAGTTACAGTATGGTAAATAGTCCTGAAAAAAAAATTGTTAACCTCACCATCTCTTTCTACTTCTACAGACAAGGCCTTACCCAGATAGACGTAATCCTATTTCGAGCTAGAAAATTTCACTATGACGCCAACACCTTGTTTTATTTTATTAGAATGAATATTTTCCCTTTCAATTAAGGCATTTTCATTTTCCTTTGATGTATAGGGATCCTTTACTGTATAAGTGGCAAAAAGATTTTCTTTCAAAAATTTAAAAGGGGCATCATCATCATCGGATTCTGAGCTAGAGACGACTCTGTAAATCTCTGTTGTTCGCTTTTGATAAAGGTTACTTATATCGGACAGCATCTTGTCATTGCAATTAGAGGGAAAAGATTGTTCCACTGCTTTTTTCAGTGAAAAGTAGTGCTTAAGATTCTCTAAGCACTATTTTGCATTGAATAAAGTAGTGGAACAATCAATGCATGCATGCAAGTGCAAAAGCCGCGCTGACAAAAAACTCATATTTATATACTTTAGAACTCCAGGCTCCTCAGTGAAAACTTCATGAACTTTCATTGTACCTAATAATGGCACGATATTGTCCGGGATCTGTGTTGAACACTATTTAATATCCTCATTTGTTATTAGTTTACTCACATCTTTCAAAGCAAAATAGAAATTTGTAGCATCAGCAGTTCGTTTTAAAAAAAATCCAATCCGCTAATCCCGTCTACTGCACCCTTCCCATGGCTCGCCTATAAAAAAAATCCATGTAACTTTTGTAAACTGAATATGGATAATACTGAGAGATGAGATACTCTGGCTTCTCCGTCTAGCATTCGTGGATCGCCTTTTCTTTTTTACTGACCGATGTTGACGTGCTGTTAAATCTCGTACTAAGCGTTTATTTGCATGGTACTTTTCTTTATCTTTTCTTTTGTTTTCTGCTTCCTTTTCTGGATTACTTTTTTGGTGTTCCTGGTATTGTCGTTGCTTCTCAGAAGGCGTTAGAGGTATTTTGAAAACGCAAAGCACAATATCCTTTAACAATTTTTTAGGGTTATTTATAATCATTTCGATTCATTTGTTTTTAATAAAGTTATTCATTGTTCAAGCAAACGGTTATTTCAAGACAACTAAATATTAAAAAAATATCATTTTAATCATAAAAACTTAGCCAAGTTAAAGAATATAATGGATTATGTAACTCTGTCTGGAAGTCGTGGTGGCCTAGTGGTTAAAACACCAGCCTCTCAAGTATGAGTGCACGGGTTCGATTCCAGGTCAGGCAAGTACCAATGTAACTTTTCTGAAGTTATATGTACTTTCTAAGTATATCTTGGACACCAATGACTGAAGGTGAAGGAAAACATCTTGAGGAAACCTGGACTTTAAGTCTGAAATCGCCAACCCGTATTGAGCAAGCGTGTTAATTACGCTCAATCCTTCTCTGTATGAGAGGAGACCTCTGCCCAGCAGTGGGACGATAAAAGGTTGATAATGATGATGATGATGTTGCTCTGTTACCTTATAAACTTCTCTGTTGCCATATGCTAGTAACAGAGTTGTGTAGTAACAGAGTGCTAAATTTTACATTTCATTTTACATAAGTCATAAAATAAAGCGTAAGGTAAAATATTTCGTTCACATTCAACACATATACCACTTAAATAACATACTGAACGTAAACTAATGAAAAAACATTCAACTACTTATGTGAATAGGTAGGTAACAAAGTAGATGTGCAATTAAAACACGCAGCACCTTCAACACTTTGTGGCTGACTGCCAAACGATGTACCCGTCCTGATGACTTAACGAACCACCACGACGAATGTAGATATCTTGCCGAAGATAAAACAGTGCCGAAAGCAGCCCATCTCCATTTTGCATCGTATAATTGTTAGTAACATAGTGATCAATACGGTTCCAGATAATGAGTGGGACGAAGTTTAGAAAATTATTTAAAAACCATATTTTAATACTGACTGATTTTAAAACATATTTTATTGAATATTCATAATATTCCGTTTACGAGAGTAATTTATTTAAAGAAGGTTACTATCGAAGAAAATGCAGTTATTTGATCTTCTTATAACGAAACGCTACATGGGACATGCAGAATTTGTAAGGAAAACCATTCTGTTACCACCAATGACCACAATGTTACTTTAAAAAAGGTAAAAAAGGTTTAGGTTTCTATTCCAATAATGGATGTTCGCTAATGTGATATATTTTATATTTAAAATATAAATTGTCAAGAGATATTGACATAATTAATAACAAAAATTTTAAAAAGTTGAGGGACACGTTTACCTGCACAAAATTTGACAATGACCCATATATATATATGTGTACAATATACATATACATGTATACACATATACATATATTAATTTTCTATAAATATTTAAATTTATTTCATGGTTTCATTGGTAAATTAATATGTTTGCATAGATCTTCTATTTTTATTGAAAAAAAAAACTCTTTGTAGACCTTGTAGTACCAAGCTCGCGCCACGGGCGCCTCTGTGCTTATATCCCCCACTTAACTTCCGTTCGCCTTGCCCGATCACTTTTCGTAAAGCTTACGTCACGCGTTCGCCAGCTTACTCCCCAAGTCAAGCGTGCGTAAAGAAGTTTCACTTCAATAAAGCATATCATTTAATGATTGAAAAGTTAAAAGAGGTACCTATATATTATTCTATTAGGTATTTACACTAGCTCTCAAAACACAACTAGGATTGCACAGTTCAGTTTACACGAGCTCACCTGCACGTGTGGCCACTATACGGTGTTCCGTCTTTTTATTCAGTCATGACTGCACAGGCCTGGGCTGCGCAGGCAAGACGGAGCGTGTAGACGGGCCATAAGAGGACGGATACTGTCGCCGAGAGAAGGCCATCCATCTATTTATTTATTTAATTAAGGTTCAACAACAGTCACTACAGATATTTTACATTACAAATACATACAAATTATTGTCTTAAATTTAACAGCACAACCAATTACGGGCAAACACCACATGTCAAGTGCTCTTTGTAATTTTCATCAAGACTCAATTTATGCTTAGATTCTTACTAGACTGGAATGGAAATGTAAATTAACACTAATGACGTCTGACAAATGTCGATATTGAGACAGCATGGACGTCTCGAAGAGGTGGAGCTAAGGGTGTTATGGGTTTTACGAGGTGATCTACGGGGTACTCCGAAGTAACCTAACGACCTAACCGAACCTACATACCAATATTGTGGGCAGTCAATGGCATTATTGAGCAAATGCGAGCATTCTTCTTCAGCCAATGGATGTCCACTGCTGGACAAAGGCCTCCCCCAAGACTTTCCACGCTAACCGTCGGTCGGACCACCTTGTTTGGGGCCTCCCTACGCTGCGTCTTCCAGTACGTGGCCGCCACTCCAGAACCTTACTGCTCCGTCGGCCACCGGTTCTTCGAACAATGTGCCCTGCCCACTGCCACTTAAGTTTAGCGACTCGCAGAGCTATGTCGGTGACTTTGGTTCTTCTGCGGATCTCCTCATTTCTGATTCGATCACGCAGAGAAACGCCGAGCATAGCTCTTTTCATTGCCCTTTGTGTGACTCTGAGCCTTCGTATGAGACCCATTGTAAAGGGACCACGTTTCAGTTCCGTAAGTCAACACTGGCAAAACACACTGGTCAAAGACTTTAGTCTTGAAACACTGTGGTATCTTGGACGACGTCATTGTGGCATTATTATCCGTGTATGCATACAAACTTTACCGTTTGTAATATCAGCTGGATTATTTTGCAAAAACAATTGAGCACTATTTCGCGTTTTTCAGTAACTGTCCTTATTTTGTTTACATATACAATATTATTTTACGCGACAAAAAAAAAAAATCCGCCACCAAGTCAGCCTTTGAGCCTGAAGGCTAATTTCCTTATGTAATTAAAAACGTTTAAAGACTTGTCAATGTCATATATTTGTCAGAAGTGAAAGTTTATTAGGGGTATTTTTACAGACTAAGACTGTCCCTGTCCCAACTAACTTTCCATCTTTACTAACACATTCTTCCCCAAAGCTATTTGGAGCTTTGATGGATTTTATTAGTTTGAATGACATCAAATTATGATTATTTTTGTGTGTTTGTCTATGTTTATATTTAATATAATTAACCATAATATATTTAACGTATTTTTCTAACACTTGTCTACAAGTCTCACAGTGAACACAGTGTTATCAAATTATTATTGAATTAAAATTGTATTTTATTTTTTTATTGTTTATTTCTTTGCCTTCGCACCTTTTCTCATAGCATATTAGACATTGGCAGAACTGTCGACATCGGCACCATTACCATAAACATAAATAGAATAGAATAGTCTAAGACTGAGTAGACTGCTATAAAATTACACGAACCAGGTGACTTGTGCGAAGTATTTCCACGGTCTTTTCAATCGTTAATTTTGGAAAAATGTGAGTAATTTGTATATTTTTCCGGAGTCCAGAAAAGCTTTAAAATATTACTTCATAAAGTATGAAGGAAGTTATGACGACAAAGAAAATCTCTTGAGAAATAATATACATAAAATTTCCATTCTGATGCACAAAAGGAGAATTCGTAAATTAAATAATCCGAAATTGATGGCACAAGACTGATAAGAGGTACCCAGAAACGCAACATTTTATTTCTAAAGCAATCTTCTATCTCTCACTCTCTCTCCCTCTTTCTCTTTTACACGATTCATTGTCGGCCGTATGATTAAGGTTTTCTAATGTCAAAGAAAACTTAGATTAAGCTAATTCCTGTAGCCGACGGATTAGATCAAAGTGAAACAGAAGTTGAGAGTTCCTTAATACGACGTCGCTTACCTTAGCATTTACATTCAGTCATAAGAACATATAGTTATATCGTTGCAAAACGTATTTAATATATTGTCATGATAGAGAACTAAACGTGATCCTGTGTTTTTTAAGTAGTGTTATTGTTTGAACTTAGAATTTTCTATTCTATTCTATTTTTTTTTATGGCAATGACGCCGGTGTCGAAAATTCTGCCAATGTGATCATGAGAAAACGTGCGATGATCAAAAGAGGTTCTAAAGATTTAAATAATAATAAATTTATATTGATAACACTATTTAATGTGAAATTTATTGACGGGTGTAATTAGTAAAACATATAATTGATTCATAATCTCCATCATCATCATCATCATCCCAGGGTTAATGCCAGTCGCATTCGAATCTTTTTCAGCTTAGGAGTCTGGGGTCCGCTTTACTATATTTTTTGTAGATATAAAGGACGACGGGGTTCGTGGCACCGTGGTAAATAAATATTTTAAAGGAAAGATGTTGTTCGGTGAAAAGTTTATATTGAAGTAAGCGCTAAGGTAAACAAGGCTTTCAAATAAAATAAAAATAGAATAGAACACAATGAAAATAATAAAACGTACCAGTAGGCTCTAAGGCCTGGTTTACACAGCTGAGATTAGGCATAATCTACAACAGCCCCACATAATCGAAGCTGTGAAACAAAAAAAATCTGCACAGAAAATTAAATTAAACCTAAACCAGCTACACATCTCTTGTGTGCTATAGGCCCCAGTGTTTTAGTGAGAACATCTGCAGGCATATCACAACTCTGAAGATATTCTAACTTAACAACATTAGAAGAGACCTTTTCTCGAATAAAATGATGTTTCGTATCTATGTGCTTCGTCCTGTTGTGGTGTACAGGATTGTGAACGAGATTTATGGCACTCTGACTATCTGAATACAGCTTAACTGGCGTAAGTTTACCTGTTATTTCATGGATAAAACGGCGTAAATAACAAGCTTCTTTAGTAGCGGACGCAAGCGCCATATATTCAGCCTCTGCAGAGGAGAGCGCTACCGTGGGTTGTTTTTTCGACTCCCATGACACAGGTGCTCCACCTTGTACAAAAACATAACCTGTGTATGACCTTCTGTCGATCGTACAGTTTGCCCAATCAGCATCACAGAATCCTTTTAAGAGTTCTCCATTTTTTCTATAAACCAATGAGTAGTTGAGAGTGCCTTTCAAGTATTGTAAAACTCTTTTTGCAGCATTCCAATGCTCTTTAGTATAACACGTATTAAATTGACTGAGATAGCTCGTCGTATACGCGATATCTGGTCGTGTGTTTACAGACAAATACATAAGAGAACCAATAAGAGTTTGGTATGGAAAATTCTCACTAACCTGATCATCACAACGCTTTTCCATCGATTTCTTTACAAGTGGAGTATTTACCGTCTTACACTCTATCATATTAAATTTTTGTAGTAGTGAACTTATGTATGACGATTGATTAATTTCTATAACATTTTCCTGTATATTAAAATTCAGGCCTAAATACTTTTTCAAAAAACCCAAATCTTCTTCTTTTTCTTTTCTTAAGAGTGAATACTACTTCAACTCTTCAATGGCTTCTGTGGTTAGACACCACAATTTTGCCAATAACACGTGTAACAAATTATAGAAATTCTTTAAAAATTTTATATCACAATAATGGCGGATATCGCCAATCAACCCAAATCTTTTAGTGAAAAATTACTCGACAAATCCTTTTTGACAATGTCAAATGTCATTTCAGAGTCAAAAAATACTAAAAAGTCATCGACAAAGACACTAAGAATAACGAGTTCCTTATCAAAAAGTTTAGTGTATACGCAAGGTTCAGAAGGAGTTGGAACAAAACCTATTTTTAAAAGTGTTTCATTTAACTTTTTATTCCAGGCACGCGGTGCCTGTTTTAGGCCGTAAAGGGATTTCTTTAATAGGCAAACCTTACTTTCGCCACCCTTTTCTATGAAACCAAAAGGTTGTTCCATATAAACTTCCTCTTCCAAGTTTCCATTTAGGAACGCGGTATCTACGTCCAAATGTTTTATTTTTAAACCAATTTCTGCAGCCAACGCAAATAAGGCACGTAGGGAAGAATGATGAATTACTGGCGCAAACGTTTCGTCGTAATCCACTCCTTTAACTTGCTTAAAACCTTTTGCGACCAGTCTAGCCTTGTATTTCACTATATTTCCACTAGCGTCCTTTTTCAGTTTATAAACCCACTTGCATAGTATTACTTTCTTGTTTGGTCTGTCAACAAGAACCCAGGTCTTGAGCTTCATAAGAGAATTGTGCTCATCTTGCATAGCATTTTGCCATTTTTCGGCATCGTCAGCATGAACTGCTTCATAGTATGTCGTCGGCTCATCCAAATCATCAGACAATACATTATAAGTAAGAAAATCTGGTGGTTTCCTGTTTCGTGAGGGGTACCGACGCTCCTGGATAAATGGCTGCTCTTCCAAACTAGCTGGTTCTTCATCAAAACGCTGTGTGTTTATTGGTGAAGACGTTTCAGCTATAGGGTCGATACTCTCAACACAATCGTGAAATTCAATTTCATTTTCATCTCTTTCAGCATTTTCTTCAAAAAGTAAAACTGAGTCCGACTGTACCTCAGGTTCCATCTTAACTGAATCTGACTGTACTTCAGGTTCATTCTGCTTTCGTTTCAAAAATGTAAAGCAGTTTTCAAAAAAGGTTACATCCCTAGATTTTAGGATTCGCCGTGGGTTAGAAGGATCTCTAAAAATATAACTATTTGGATCTTCAGAATAACCCACAAAAATAGCTTCTTCAGCTTTCATGTCCAACTTTTTTCTATTACATGAAGGTATATGGACAAGGGCTCTGCATCCAAAAATTCTTAGATGACTAAGATCACATCTTCTGCCACACCATTTATCATAGGGTATATCCCCACTTAAGGCTCGATGAGGGGACCTATTTTTTAGGTATACAGCTACGCGAAATGCGTCTTCCCAGTAAGCCTTAGGTAGTGAGCTTTCAGCCAGCAGCGATCTCGCCTTCTCGGTTATAGATCGGTGGGTTCGCTCTGCAACTCCGTTTTGTTGAGGGCTGTAAGGCGTCGTTGTTTGATGCGCGATACCTTTTGATGAAAGATAATCAGCAAAAACTTTATTAACAAACTCTGTGCCGCCATCAGTCCTAATCCTTTTTATTTTAAAACTTAATTGATTTTCAACTAAAGTTTGAAAATGACAAAATTTATCTTTTACTTCGGTCTTTGAACTTAAGAAATACGCAAAAACTTTTCGGGTATAATCATCAACTAAAGTTAACATATATTTATTACCTTGAAAAGAGGTTGTAGACATAGGTCCACACAGATCACAGTGGATCAACTCTAAAGGTGAAGTTGCTCTATTAAAAGCTATCCTTTTAAAAGGTTTTCTTGCTTGTTTGCCTTCTACACAAGCGATGCAACTTGATTTATCTACTACGGAAAATTCTACCCCTACCTGGTGATTCTTCAACCGATTCATGCCTATTCGACAAAGGTGTCCAAGTCTCTTATGCCAGATTTGATACCTATCCTGACAGTCAGAGTGCTCATCTTTTGTTAAATAATTATCAGCCACAGTGTTGGAAACATTTGTAGAGCCATTAAGTACATACAATCCACCACAGGGCGAAGCATGAAGAAGCGAATCACCTGTAACACAAAAGGTATCATTTTTATAAAAGTTACATCCATTTTTATTAAAAACACATATAAAACCCTTATCTACAGCTTTTTGTACAGATAGCAAATTAGCATTTAAGTCTGGTACATAAGCAACATCAGAAATTGTATTTATTTTATTTTTAGGTGTCGAGATCGAAATTTTTGTAGATATAAAGGACGACGGGGTTCGTGGCACCGTGGTAAATAAATATTTTAAAGGAAAGATGTTGTTCGGTGAAAAGTTTATATTGAAGTAAGCGCTAAGGTAAACAAGGCTTTCAAATAAAATAAAAATAGAATAGAACACAATGAAAATAATAAAACGTACCAGTAGGCTCTAAGGCCTGGTTTACACAGCTGAGATTAGGCATAATCTACAACAATATTATTATTATATATTTCCATACTGATATTCTCCATATTCGATCGCTAACAATGGGCCTTATAAGAAGGCTCAAAGTCGCTCAAAGGGCAATGGAGAGGGCTATGCTTGGGGTTTCACTGCGCGATCGAATCAGGAATGAGGAGATCCGCAGAAGAACGAGAGTAACCGACATAGGCCGAAGAATTGTAACACTGAAGTGGCAATGGGCTGGACACATTGCCCGTAGGACCGATGCCCGATGGGGCCGACGGGTTCTCGAGTGGCGACCACGCACCGGAAGACGTAGCGTGGGTAGGCCCCCGACAAGGTGGACCGACGACCTGGTGAAGGTCGCGGGAAACCGCTGGATGCGGGAGGCGCAGGACCGGTCGTGGTGGAGAACCTTGGGGGAGGCCTATGTCCAGCAGTGGACGTCTTTCGGCTGAAATGATGATGATGATGATGATGATTCTCTATATGTTCGGAAAACGTGTTTGCTCATCAACTTAAATGACGCAATAAATGTTGTTGAACAGTCAAAATGAAACCTATTAACCATAACATCGGCCGCCGGCAGAAGTTACCATCAATCAGACAAAGCCTTGCCGCCAAGCGATTTGTTGTGTTCCGGCATGATGTCTGGTGAAGCCTTACGGAGGACGGGTCTGAGCAGTTGTATTGCGATGTTTGCCGGGTACGATGCGCCTAATGTTGTTGTGTTGGGAGTTTGGTCGTGTAGGGTCTTCAGATCAATCATCTCCCTTTGGCGCATCACCACCACCACACCACACCACACACCACACCACACCACCACATTGCATCACCTCGCTCAACTGCCGTCATCCTTCCTATTCACTCAGTTTTTCTGTGTGAATAGGCTCTCAATAAACTAGCGCGCTTTACCATCAACGATCGCATTACTGCTTACCATCAGGCGGGATTGCGGTCAAGCGCTTGTTTATTATTATTAAAAAAAAAAAATACTGATGGTATGTTGTGCAATTACCCTGTTGAATAGTGATGTTTGAAATTTCAATATTTTCTGTTATAGCTTTTATTTTATTGTTTAAATGATATTAGAATTGTTTTGATTAAAATTTATTGTATAAGTTTCTGAACGGTACGGGTCCTTTCTGTCGCATCAGGATAAGCAATCTGTGATGGTAGAAAATTGTGACTAAATAAATAAAAAAAAAAATGTCGAGCCTTTCATTCAGGCGAAATGAGAGCTTGCTTTACATAGGTTTTATAGTGAGATTTATAGGTATAACTGGCACGTCTGCTTCAAACAATTTTTCATATAGAGCCAAGTAGGTTACCTAGTTTAAACTTCTTAGGGCTGAGTTTTTAATAAGGACAATCTCCGTAGCATGAAACATCTTGTCGACAAGCAAATATCAAAAACTTGTTAACATGTAGGGAACTAAAAGCTAAGGAACTAAGTATTTTTTGACACATTGAAACCAGCACCCTAATTGCGTTCACACTATTACTATCTTCTTCTTCTTCTTCAGCCTATGGTTGTCCACTGCTGGACAAAGGCCTCCCCCAAGGCTTTCCACGTTGACCGGTCTTGTGCTGCCTGCATCCATCGGCTTCCCGCGATCTTCACCAGGTCATCGGTCCACCTTGTTGGGGGCCTCTCTACACTGCGTCTTCCAGTACGTGGCCGCCACTCCAGAACCTTACTGCTCCATCGGCCATCGGTTCTACGAGCAATGTACCCTGCCCACTGCCACTTAAGTTTAGCGACTCGCAAAGCTATGTCTATGACTTTGGTTGTTCTGCGGATTTCCTCATTTCTGATTCGATCACGCAGAGAAACTCCGAGCATAGCTCTTTCCATTGGCCTTTGTGTGACTCTGAGCCTTCGTATGGGGCCCATTGTGAGCGACCACATTTCAGTTCCGTAAGTTTCACTGGTAACACACACTGGTCAAAGACTTTAGTCTTGAGACACTATGGTATCTTGGACGACGAGAAGATGTATCGTAGCTTCCCGAACGCTGCCCAGCCGAGCTGGATTCGACGAGATACCTCTTTCTCAAAGTTGGACCTACCTAGTTGGACTGTTTGTCCCAGGTATATACAGTATGTTAAGAAAACCCTGTCCGACCCATAAGGATAATAAAGGTTAGGTAAACACATGACCAAATATAATATAAAATTTTACGTAATCATCATAGTACCAATACAAATGAATTTTGAAATAATCTTTTTTTTCCGCGAATTAATTCCAACTTCCCCGAAATTTGGTAATTTTTAAAAAGTGACAACACCGGTATTATTATGAGCGAATAGCGATGCGACCACGTGCCTCGTGCCCTGCCGCCCGCCGCCTCCGCCGCCTCCCGGAAGGGTGGATAACGCAGATTTATTAAGTTACCTCTTTTTGCGAAATAATATTTATTTTTTTAGGTGGATTTTTTTTTTTTTTTAGCCCGGTTTTGTATGCATTAGTAGAATCAGTTATCGATACCTAACAACACCTTCATGGGTCGGACAGGGTTTTCTTAACATACTGTATACTCGTCAACAACTTTGAATGCAGAGCAACCAACTAGAATTACCACTATTACTATCAGTTGGAATCATATCGAAGTATATTGCTAATCGATTGCTTCATATGTTCGAATATGTGTCAGCTCAACAACGTAAATAATGCAATGAATATTGTTGAACTGTCAAAATGAAACCAATTGCTACCGATAGTGTGTTGAAGAATTAACCTGCTGAAATCTGCTGATGAATTCTAGCTTAGAGTCGGTTACTCCCGTTCTTCAACAGATCTCCTCATTTCTGATTGTATCACGCAGTGGAAGAACCTTTTGAGTTACCTTGAGCGTTCTTTTAAGGCCCATTGTTAGTCCGAAGAATTGCAAAACTTAAGTGGCAGTTGGCCGGGCACATTGCCCGTAGGGACGATGCCCGATGGGGTGACAGATTTTCGAGTAGCGACCGCGCACCGGAAGACGCAGCGTGGGTAGACCGCTGACAAGGTGGACCGACGACCTGGTGAAGGTCGCAGGAAACCGCTGGATGCGGGAGCCGCAGGACCGGTCATCGTGGAGATCCTTGGGGGCAAAATATGTCCAGCAATGGACGTCTTTATTCATTAAAGAAGTGTCAAACAACAAATTGAAATCCTCGAATAAGAGATATCTGGCAATGGAAAAAAAGCCATTGTGCTTTAAAATGTATCAACAATAAGAAAGGTTTCTTTACAGTTTTTATTTCAGCTAGTTTTTTCTTTTTTTTTTTTTTTGTTGCTGTAAGGGCCGCTCTTGACCTTAATCTCGCCTGATGGAAGGCGATGGATGAGTTCTATGATGGAACGAGGGCGCTGTGAAGAAATATTTTATTATATATTTTTTAGGTAACATTTTTCGCCAATGTAGTAACTTTAGACAATAGGCCCTCTTAAGAGCATTAACGTCTTCTATAGTAATTAAGAAGTACCTAACTTCACTTTAAATGAATATTATACTTAATAGTCAACCTTTTGTATAATCTTGGATACCAATATATTTTGTACAACGTGGTAATGAACGATAAAATTTGCCTAATTTAATTAATAAAATAATGAGATAATAGAATATTTAGCATTGTTTAGTAAGAATATTTTAGTTTCGACGTTAAGCTGGATTTTCAGTGAGAGTTCTGCTAACTTGATTATAAAAGTTCAGAGATGTTTAAGTAATTAGCCACTTTTTCAAGAAATGGTTTCTTGAATATCTTTTGGCTTTGAAATGTAAATAGATGTAATGAAAATTTAAGTGGCTTTAGAAAGTTTCGTCACCGTGAAATAATGTTTAATTTGAAATATCCTACTAATTTTATAAATGTGAAGGTTTGTGAGTATGAATGGATATTTGTAACCATTTCACCCGATATTTTCAGGGGATCGATATTGCATAATTGCATAAAAAAATGTGAAAGCAATATATTTTTTTGTAACAGTCTTTAAACCAATATAATTTGGATATATACAAGTGCCGTTGTATAAAAGACCCTACTAGCAACCTTCTAAGCGAAGACCTCGCGGTGAAGGAGAGATGGCGCTCGTACTTCCACGAGCTATTGAATAAACAGCACCAAGAGGTGCAGACACTGGAACTCCCTCCGAACCTTGGACTAGTGCCCCGATAACACCTGAAGAAGAAACCCATACGGCTCTTTGTCGCATGGCGAATCGGAAAGCTGTCAGAGCTGACAGAGTCCCCATTGCGTCCTCGCGGTATGGGCCTGGCATGTTAACTAGTTTCCTGAACCACGTGCTCCTGAACGGCAAAATCCTGAGCTAATGGAGGCTGAGTATTATTACTCCAGTCTTCAAAGGCAAGGTCTAGTACAGGAGTGTGGTAATTACCGCGGGATAAAGATCATGTCGCACACCAAGAAGATCTTTGAGAGGATTTTAGACTCTCGAATCCGGCAGGAGTGTGCTGTCTCACCATGTCAATACGGGTTCCGTCCAGTCCGTCCGTAATTTAATAATACATAAAATATATACGGAGATTATGAGCATCATTTTACTCAATCTACAATTTATATATTATTTCATTTTTGGTATCTGACTAATTTTATTTAATTTATTTATTTCCTTATTTGTATATTTGTGTTTAAATTATGAATACTTATAACGTTTCAGACGGTATTTTTGTAGTATGTTTAAGATAAGCATAATTAATTATATATTTAATTTTAATTTCAATTATTTTTTTTTTATCGCTAAGATATTCATTTATAGTGTAGTAACATTTGTTTATTAGATTATTTTTTTATTTATTTACAAATATATTTAACTTTTCTTCTTCCTTTATTGTGTCCGGTAGTTAACTGTTCATTTTATTTTAACCCCAAATTATACAGCATACTTACATTTTAATTTTTTGTTATGCTCCGCTTCTATTGGTCGCAGCGTGATATTCATGATGAGCCTAAAGCCTTCCTGGATTAATGAGCTATCCAACGCAAAAAGAATTTATTAAATTGGACTAGTAGTTCCTGAGATTAGCGTGTCCAAACAAACTCTTCAGCTTTATATATAAGTATAGATCAATGCTTTGAATTTGAGTAATTTCATAAAATCTAAGGCCAACCTTAACATTGAATTTGGGAAGGTACACATATACTCTAAACATTTCGCACACAAGGTACACCAATGTCGTAAGGGCATAAAAATGAACAGACCGAAATAAACTCTACGTATCGTTGCTATTGTAAACACATCACCTTTATATACACAGTCTGGCTGTAAAACTGTATCGGAATCATTTAACAGCCTGTGTTGTGCAACTTTCTAAGATTTATTGATAAACAATGTGTCTTGTTAAAAATACGGCAAAATCCCAGCTGATGAAATGTGGAATTGGAGCAGCGGTCAGGGTTTTGATTCGTAATATGTAAACCACGTACCATGTACATTAATTTTGTCTTATCTTAAATAATGGGATTTATTCTTCATTCGAATTCGCAGTAGCAAATCGGAGTACAAATCAGAGTCTGAGTACAGGAAAAAAAATAAAAGATAAATTCAAATACATTTTGCCTGCTAATAAGATCCTTTAAATTTTCATGAAAACCCAACTCACTAATTCCTAATAATGTAATACTGTATTGTATATCTTTCCCCTTTTGAATCCGTTTTAAGTTTGTCTCTAAAGATTACACTTGGCGATAAGCCCGCCCACTGTGTCACCCTTTGTAAATTATCTGCATTTATATAACTAGATATGTATTGTACATTATATATATGGAATAAATTAAACAAAGAGTGAAACTACAGTTATTAAATACAAACAAAATACACACAATAGGTACCTGCATAAATCTGATAAAAAAAGATAAAATAAAAATCGTTAAGTCGCGTGTAGGAAACTAGTAGAAAAATGGGCCTCACGATTGCGCCAAAAAGGGAAAAATGCTAGACAATGATTGTTTAAAGCTGATTTTCAACTGGATCTAATAAAGAATATTGTATTTTATTCTAAACCATGAAACGCCGGCCAGTTCCAGAAGGTCTTCCTCTAGAGTAACTCCCCGTAATTTCCTCCTAAGTGGTTCATATTATAAGCATAGTAGAACCCACCATGCATACTAAACAACCACTTAATATTAATAATTCCATGAAATCAAACTTTAAACGTGGCATAAATTTCCAATTTATTTCTATTCAGGGGTTATCGGGAATTGACGTTTTAATGGACGGGCAATTTTCAAGTAATTCTCCTTTTCATGGCATTTATTCCTTTTTGGATAGACTTACCTTCTATAATATTGTTTCCTGTGATTATTTATCAAGATTCTTTTAAATTGCTTATAATTAAATAGGTACAATTTCATCTTTATGGTGCTTTCTGTGGTTACTTTAATATTATCAATATTTTAAAATGTTTTCCACACAACTTGTGACTTTTGGAGAGACCTTTAGAACGCGTACGAGGCGCCAAAGCCAACTCGAAGAGGTTTCTTAAAAAAATATAATATAGAGGCACCAATATTGTTACCTATTGTTAATAATAACCGCACAATCAACCGGTCAATCTATCAAAGGGGTAATTCTCTGAAATTCAAGAACGTTCATTGTGGATCTAAATATGTCACTAAATATGTCTAATTTCCCCTGATTTTAAACAGGTTTTGACTCCGTACCTCGGAAAGTTCTTGGCTATTATTCGTGGATTTTTATAGCCGGCGCGTTTAGATGCCCGAAATTCTGACATACAGTCTTATCAAGGAGTATCCTGTTACCCCGTAACTCGGTTGTGGACGTCAGGAAGGCAGACGCTGCATGTAAAATAAAACTGACTTTAACAGAACTGAGAAAAGACAAGGAAAATAATTATAATTTTATAATGGGTAAGATGTGGACGCCTTCAGGCTAGGTGGAGCGACGTTCTTCGCAGGATAGCTGGATGAGAGTTGTCTAAAATGGAGTTGATTGGCGTAAAATAGGAGAGACCTATGTCCAGGAGTGGACTACTATAGAGTAATGATGATGATGCATAGATAGATAAGAAAGTATTAGAATGGGAAACGGACAAGAAATTCATGATATAAGCAGGCGGTGAGCAGTAGGCAACTCGCCGCCCGATAAGGACCAGGCGCGAGTCGACGGCGCGTCGTGTTTCACGCGCTCCTCAAAGAGATGTTAGCACATGGTGATGGGGTCCACGAAGACCGATGTCACCTGAGTCTGAGTTGCGGTTTGTTTAAAAAAGAAACTGTGGTCCTGGTGCACAGGCAAGTGAAGAATCACTTGTGGGTTTAGTCAGTATAAATCTGTCAGACTTATCTCTCCGCCCAGGGCGGGAGAAGTCATTTGATAATTTTCCATTCCATAAAGGCAAAAAAAGAATCATCATATAAGAAATAAAGAATAATATTTAACAATATTTTTTCGATGGGATGATATTATATTATCATTTAAAAGGGTAATTAAGCTGGTGATTACATAGCACTTAACCCAAATAGAAATACAGTAAGTATTTGATCGTATCAATATTTTATCTCGCCAAACTTTGACGACCGGAGACTGTCACAATAACTGAGTAGGACCAACTTGTTTATTTAAACAAAACAGCTGGAATTATACTTTCATTACTATACTCTTTAAAAATCTTACATAGTTAACCTTCATTAAGCTTGATCCCTCATTCCTTGAAAAAGCAGTTTCAGCAAAAAAGGTCGTAATGTTTATCTGCTGTACTATACTCAAATTGAGGTAAGCAAGCCGGTATTTAGCATAAAACTGGCACTAAACTTCTTAAATTGCAACTTCTAATTATATTTTCTCTGCAAGTAACAATTTTGTAGGTTGCTCGGTGTTATATTCGTAGGTACATTGCTACGACGCTACTACATTTCGAAACGTAGTGGTCCAAATGTTTGGTACGCCGATATTTCGGGGAATCGTAGCATTGTCAAAGCATCTATGAATTTCGGAGGCGGTTCACCTCTGTGGCTATATACGGAATATATGGTGTTGTATGGCAGTTTCATGTCTAATTGATACTAGTAACAAAACAAACCTCTCCACACTGTTCAAAACAATAAATTTGAAATGTAATCATTTTCAGATGTTATATTAGTTATTTTCTATAAATTACTAGCGACCAGTCTCGGCTTCGTATGGGTGCAATGCTGATATTAATACACTATAGAAAAACTGTGAACGTTGTATAAAAAACGACGCACCGCAATTTTTAAATCTGTAATATCTTCGAAAATATTAATTTAAATCATATGCTGTAAAGGGCGATATAGATCTATATTAAATCAACAATGTATTTAAGGTATGAAATTGGATAAGCGCAATTTTAAAGATTTAATCATACAAAAGGACATAGGGAAAGAGAAATTTATAATAGATAGTGATATGACGAATACACATGTTCACGATCATGGTGTCTTTGGTTTTTGTTTATTCGTTTTTGCCACCGACTTCTGGAATTAGTAATTTGTCTTCTGCGGAACTCCTCATTCCCTAATTTCTATAATAATGAAAATCATTGTACTTGATAGATTATTAATGTGACACTTACTAACTACCCTGGGTTAATACCAGCTCAAACAAGGAACATAATATTAATCCAGCAATAATCTCTTCCAATAGGTATATTGATCAATATAAAATTAATGTCTGTTACATTTTCCCAGCGGCAGGTCTGAACCTCTCAAATATCCATTAGTTGATCAGAAATTCGCAGTATCATCCCATTATACCCAGGTTGCTTAAGAAATAAATAGCGGATTTACTCGATAAAACTTTGATTTTGGGAATGGTAAAACCTAATTAGCCTCCCGTTTTGGTGCTATTTCAAAATAATAATTAATCACCGTAGGTAAATAAATACATACATGTAAAAATAATAACTGAATAATTTTACAGCAAATATTAATGTTGAAATAAATAAATAAAATAATTAATGGATCTTTAAATTACTTACTTGTAATTTGCAATTGTTTTTAACGAAGTACTACTAAGATTCTTTTTTTGGAATGAGGAACAAAACAAAATGTATGGTGCGTCAGTAGGTACTGAAGGCGTAGTATTAGAAATTGGTTAGAAATAATATGCCTTTCAAAGTATTGTAAGTAAATTATATCTGATTTCAGGATCCTAGTAATAAATACTTAGAATCACATTTACATCTTGTTAATACCATAAACGCGAAAGTGTGTGGGAATATATACATAGGTGAATGAATATTTGTTATTCTTCCACGGAAAAACTACCAAAAGAATTTTGATAAAATTTAACAGTAAAGCCGTAGCCAGACACAGACAATTATTTGTACAAATCTTTGCAGAAATATTTGCGCCTGTGTAGGAGGCTACGCAAACATTTGAACACAGACACCTTTGAACGCTTTCATGTGCGCTCGAAATCAACAACGAATGGCAAAGTACTAATGTTTTAACAAAGCTTTGAACAAATACCCAAATACCTGTGCTACACATGTGTTCTAATAAGTGATCAAATATTTGAACTAAGTCTGGCACCGGCTTCATATATCAGAATAACACACAATATGATATTTTTATTCCGATATTCTTACGGAATCAACTTATACGGGTAAAACTGCGGGACAGAGCTAGCACACATAAATTCTCCAAATATTCATCAGTTATAAACTTATAAGTAAAACATTATAGGGTAATTGACTAAAAAAACTAATTAGTCCGTCAGTCAGATTTCCAAAAAATACTAGACACGTATTTTTTCTTTTTTCATATAAACAAAAAATTAAGACGACACGGTGCGTTGAAAACTCGTGTGACGTCACTGCACGCTACACTTTTTAGCGAGCAGTGACATCACCAGTCACCACTCCTGATCTTTGATGCCTTTTATATTTGTCAAGTTATATTGATTTAATAAAACAAAATATACGTAACCTATACTTTTCTATAATCTGAATGACGGACTAAAAAGAATTAGTTTTTTTTTTTACCCAGGAAACATCCCTATTCCCTTAACACAAACTACCCACTCAATACTTCCATAATTAAATCACTAGTCAATATGTCTTCCTTAACAAGGCAAAAACCATAATTGACTTATCCCAAGTAAGTAATTAGTTTCTGATGTTGAAAGATTAATCTATTTCAATCCGGAACCTGCTTCTGAGCGGATTATAAGTAGTAATATAACCGAAAATTATGTTGACGTCATGAACTCAGCTTTGTCCGAACTATATCTGGGTCGACTTCCAGTGTAACTAAATACGCCGTACGTATTTGGATTTAGGACGGGTCTGAGCAGTTGTGTTGCGATGTGTGCCGGGTACAATGCACCAATTGTTGTTGTGTCGGGAGTTTGGTCGTGGAGGGTCTCCAGATCAATCTCGCTCTGGCGCAGCATCGTTGGTCGTGTTGTTGGGTTTAACATTTCATCACCTCGCTCAACTGCCGTCTTCTTTCACATTCACTTAGTTTTTTTGAGTGAATAGGCTCTTAATAAACTAGCGCGCTTTACCATCAACGATTGCATCACTGCCTACCATCAGGTGGAATTACTGGTCCAATTTTTCAAATCGGACCAGTAGTTCTAAAGATTAGAGCGTTCAAACAAACAAACTCTTCAGCTTTATATATTAGTATAGATTAAAAAAAATATTAAAAAGAAAGAAAGAAATCGTAATTAGTATTGGAAACACACTGGAACGGGCAACAGTACCAGACCTCAACACTGTAGCATTACAGTGGATAAAGGGACACAGCGGTTCACTGGGTAATGACGCAGCTGACGGACTAGCTAGAAGGGCATCTAGCGCGTTGGTTAGTGGACCAGAGCCCACTGTGCCTATCCCCTTTATTCAAATACGCAGATGGCTACAACGGTATACATACGCACAAGCGGCGATTTGATGGTCTACGTCACCGGGCTGCAGGCAGTCCAAGGAGGCTATGCCATCCCTGGATGACAGGCTAACCAAAAGGCTGTTGCGTCTGGATAGGAAAGGCCTATATTAGTGATGACAGGGATCATCACAGGCCACTGCTCGCCGAATAAGTAACAGCTCTCTGTGCAGAGCCTGCATAGACTGGCTGATGAGACGGTTGCGCATGTGCTCTTCTAGTGTACAGGAGTTACCGAAATCAGACGCAAAGTCATAGGGGCACCAAGATCTTACATAGACGTCCTCAACAGGCCAGTAGACATAATGGGCTTCGGAGGGAGGTGGGCTGGCTGGAATAACCGCCAAAGGCCGTAATGGCTCACACACAATGGTCCGCTGGAGGGACTGAGTGCAGAAACCAAACCCATAACATAGTGTTAGTATTTTATATGAGACATCTACTATGTAGAATAGAAATCTTCCAATTCAGAATGGGGTTCATATGGTTAGTAACAGTTTCACTTAATTTCTCGTTGGTATTCTAATTTACTGACACAGATGCAAACCAAGCTGTTCGAAACTGAAAATTTCGCAATCAATCTTGATCCTTAATACTTCTGGAATATATATTTTTTTTAATAATTATAAACTAGCACTTGACCGCAATCCCGCCTGATGGCAAGCAGTGATGCGATCGTTGATGGTAAAGCGCACTAGTTTATCAAGAACCTATTCACTCAGATTGAGCGAATAGGAAGGAAGACGGCAGTTGAGCGAGGCGATGCAATGTTAAACCCAACAACACGACCAACGATGCTGCGCCAAAGGGAGATTGATCTGAAGACCCGCCACGACCAAACTCCCAACACAACAACATTTGGCGCATCGTACCCGGCACACATCGCAACGCAACTGCTCAGACCCGTCCTCCGTACGGCTTCACCAGACATCATGCCGGAAAACGACAAATCGTTTGGCGGCAAGGCTTTGTCTGGTGGGTGGTAACTTCTGCCGGCGGCCGGTGTTATGGCCTACCACCGAGTAAACTAAAAAAATAAATAAACTTAAAAACTTATTTAAAGCAATTGACAGATTACAGTCCCTTTATATACTTTTAATATATATTCGCGAATGGCAAATAAGTTTCCAAGTAACTGTAAACCAGAACCCTAATGGCGTAACACACTATCTATTACAATCAATTGGAATCATTCTGAAGCATATTGCTAATACAAACCGTAAACCGTGTGTTCGAAAATGTGTCTGCTTAGCAAAGTAAATAACGCAATGAAAGTTGTTGAATTGCCAAAATGAAACCTATTGCTAGTATGTTACACAATTACCTTACTGGGCAGGCTTGATAACCATTAATTTTTAAGTTGATAGATATTATTATAGCTACAAAACCTTTAGAACTTAATTGATGTTGTTACTGGCAAAATGTTGCTTTCACTAAGACAAGGAACATTAAATATCAACAATCTCCGCGATTTTCTTGTTCATAAACTAAACCTAATAAAAGTTCAGTCCATCTTTTTCTTTCTAATTCGTTAAGATAGGGACATAGGATAAAATGTTTGTTTAGTCCTGTCAAATTAAGATATTCTAATCTATGATATTCTAGTCTATGGAATATCTGGAAGGACTTGAGGAGAGAGGCTTTTGCTTAGCACGGGACAATATAGTCTAAACAAAAAAAAAAATCGCAATCTTTTAGAGTAGTAGGGAATTAGGCTAAGCTGTAGGTAGATATTTTAAACCAAAAGCAATTCAGATCCCACTTCAAAGGAGTTTGATAAAAATGAGATTTAAATAAATAATGGCTTATTCAAGTTCTTGCTATAAAAACAAACATCCATCGATATGTTCACATTAGCGGCTTCTTCTTGTGCCAAGCACATATATCTAGCAAATTGTACGCACTGCAGATTTTATTCTGAAAGTCGAATAAGTTGCCAAAAAAATCCTCTGCTTTTGAACAAATGAACGGATACCATGTAGCTCTTATAAGTTATTTACATTTTACGTAAAATTACCTACCTTATTAAAACTAGGTAGGTAAGTTAATTACGTAAGTCAAAGTTACAAAAGATATTATTATAATTACCATTGTCGATGGGTGGGCGTTTTGGGGAATTGTCTTATGTAATATTGACTTTCAAAAAGTGCTGATTCTCAACCTAATTTGAATAAATGACTTCTGATTTTGAAAAAATTATAAAGCGGAATAATTACTAACATCATAAGCAAAACTACCAGATTTCCCTAACACATTTATCTTTCCTTCCAGTGACATAGTGTACTGTGACGAGTGATGTATAGTGAACAGTGATCAAAATGGACAAGAACGCGGCTGAAGCCAGCAAGGGCGGCCGGTTGTGCGGGCAAGTGCGTCGGTTCCGAGACGAAACGTCCGATTTGTCGAGCGATTTATCTTTCGAGGAGTTGAGGAATAAATTCGATACAAGTGCGCCACGCGCGGCAAGGAACGAAATCGCTTCAAACCCTGCCACGCACGGCAGCGCCACTCGACAGGTGGTCAGTGGCAAAATCTTCAAGAAGTGCAAGAGTGCTACATTTCAGATAGATGGCGCCACATACACTATTGGTAAGTATGGTTCGAGTTAGTTCATATTTCCGCCGTCTGTTTAGGTGTGGCGCTAGTAGGATGTTTACGGAGCTTTGTTGAAGCTATTGATACGGCTCTGTTTTCAAATGATTCAGTGTTTATACAAGAATTTGTTGAATAGTGTGCGGTATTTAGGTTGTGCTATATCTTTTTTGTTTTGTTTCTGTCTATGCTACGCCACTGCAAAACTTATTTGTTTCTTTACATAAAAACAGGTATAAGACTTGAAGGACTATTTCAATCTCTATTTCATTTGAAGGATGATCCGGAAGATGAGTCATACAGATCTTCATCATCATCAACCTTTTTTATCGTCCAACTGCTGGGCACAGGTCTCCTCTCATACAGAGAAGGATTAAACGTAATCACCACGCTTGCTCAATGCGGATTGGCGATTTCAGACTTAAAGTTCAGGTTTCCGCTAAATGCTTTCCTTCACTTTATAATCAGTCACTGGTGTTCAAGATATACTTAGAAAGTACATGTAACTTTAGAAAAATTACATTGGTGCTTGCCTGACCTGGAAGTGTTTTAATGGTTTTAACTACTAGGCCACCACGACTTCATGAATGAAGATGGTGATACATAATCTTCATCTACGCAGCCTTTTCACAACTATGTTGGGTTCGGCTCTTGATTTCAGTATTATCCTATAACTCTATGCTAGACAGAGCCCCAGGGCTGGTTTTCAGCTATAGCCGAAACCAATAGCTCTTTCTTAGTCTTTGGCTAACACCAAGAAATCCAAACTCAGTGTCTGCCAACGAGCAGTGGAGCGTAGTATACTAGGCTGGCATTAAAATTATAGAACGTTATTTTTTGTTTATGCGAAATCTCAATACAGTTTATTCAGAATAAGCAATTGAATCGATTCCAATCATTTTTACACCATGTTATATTTTTTCCCAAGTACATTTAGAAATTGTTGCAGAGTGGTTACCGATGGGTTACAATAGTGTCATGTGTTTTGAGTGAAAGCTCATGTCGGGATCCCCGGCAATGAGCGCGCCGACGAACTGGCTAGGCAGGCGGCGGCCCAGTCCAGGGTCGCCCCAGCGTACGACAGGTGTCCAGTCTCATATGTCAAGCGACGTTTGAGGGAGGGCACAGTAGCTGTCTGGAACGGGAGGTACACCAGCGGGGCCACGGCTGGGGTCACGCGGATGTTCTTCCCCGATGTGGTGCGCGCGCGCAAGGTCCTGAAGTGCCTCGACAGGACGTCTATTCGGGCGCAGATCTTGACGGGTCACGGCGGCTTCGCCGCGTACCTACATAGATTCAAGCTGAAAGATAGCCCGGCCTGTGTGTGTGACACACAGGCAACTGAGACCATCCAGCACCTCCTGTTCGAGTGTCCGAGGCACAACCGCGACAGATACGACCTGGAAGTAAGTACTGGTAGATTATTGACAGAAACAACTATTGCCGACCTTATGGCGGACAAACACTCCAGGCCGTGTCTGGAGCGGTTTTGCCTCAAAGTTGCAAAAATGTGTATTGAAAGGAACAGAACAAGGGTCAGTGCAACCGGCACCCCGTCGGCAAGATGAATCGGTGTTTAATATTATAAATAAATAAATGTGTAATTGTTAATGTTAAATTATAATGTAAGAAAAGTTTTAAAAAATGTAATATAAGAAAATAAATAAAGAAAATGAGAAGACAAAGTGGGAAAAAAGCAGCCCAAAAAGAGAGCAAATGCCACAAAAAAGCCGAGCCACAAAAAGGATTCTTGCCACGCAAGAAGTAAAAAAAAAAAAAAAAAAAAAAAAAATAGTGTCATGTGCACAGCTGACGCCAGAGGTCAACGCACCGCGCTCGCCCGCCCGAGCGGATTTTTGACCATATTTTTGTTGGAACAACCAAGTAGAATAGCAAGCTCATAACTTAGTGGTTTTTCATTATATCTTTTTGAAATTTGGTATATAGGTTCTTTACTTAAAAATAATGGACACGTGTTTCGGGTTTGTGATAAACAAAAAATAATGTTGTATAATACCTACTTAATGCCTCGTCATCCCAGTTTGTCAGTAAGTAATTGAAGAGGGATCTTTATTTTCATTGAAAATAAATTAGTACCTCCACTTTACACATACTAAAATTGATTAAAGAATCTCACTGGCGTGTTTAGACATTGTGTTTTCAGAGATAAATGAAACCAAAGTGATATTGGGCTTTCGCATCTGATATTTGTCAGTAGCGGCCCGGAATCTCTGGAATATGCTCGGTAAAAAGTAATAGAGCCGCCCCTATTTCATGGGTCTTAGATATAACTGGCAAAATGAGGGTTTGTATGATACTAAGGTAATCATAAAAACACGATTAATGATAAAAAAGTTACGATAAGAAAGAAAGAAAATACATTTATTTAGCTCAGACTAAAATACAATATTACCTTAGGGTTTGTATAAAAACGAAACGATATAGACGAAAAAATAATAAAAAATAGGACCAAGTAAAATGTGAAAAGAGCATTGCAGAAAATTTCTTCCTCGTCGTCAGCCTCTAGAGGTCCACGGCTGCACAAATGCTCAAAAGGCTTTCCATAATGACCGGTCTTGTGCTACCCGCATCCATCGTCTTCCCGCGAAGTTCACCAGGTCATCGGTCCACCTTGTTGGGCTGGGTCTTTCGGTACGTGGCCGCCACTCCAGAACTTTACTGACCAACGAAAACTAGCAGGAAACTATACCTCTCGGCTACGCCACAAAAGCCCAGCAAAAAAAGTCAGATAACCAGGGTCACGCTGGTTTTCAATGAACCTGTTATTATAAATTATTACAAACATACTATGAATATTATATTTCTCGCAACTATTAGTTTGGCTATCTGGCAAACATTTTAAATAGTTACTAGAACTTTTACTAGCTTCTTACTCAGATTTTAGTACATGTTAAGTCAATTTTGATGACTGATTTGTAACAGCAAGGTTAAACGCACGATGAATAGAATGGCTGTTATTTTGACAGTTCAACGACATTCATTGCTGAACTGACAATTTTCTAACATATGAAGCAATGAATTAGCAATATCCTTCACATTGATTCAGATTAAGATTGATAGCGCGTTACGCAATTAGGAATGGATTGCTGGCCAAAGGCTCCTCTGGACTTCCAGTTCTTTTGATCCAGGGCTATATCTTCGTTTATTTTGTCTAGCTCGGTCCACTCTTTATATAACTAATACAGGTACTCAGATAGTCCTCCAGAGTACAGTTTGGTCATAGCGGCGAAAGTCAATGAAGAATTATTTCTGTCATGGGAAATATCTTAGTGCATAAGTATTGTGTGCAGATACAGGTGCCTTCTCTCTTCCCTTATGAGGATATACTGATAGGAGGGCAATTCGAAACGACCGGAGAGAGTTCAGGAGTAAAACCAATGGCTTAACGTGGTTTTCGAGGCACGGGGGTATCACGCTGCCAACTGACCAATTCTGGGATATTACAGCCAGATTTACAATGGAAAAGTCCAGTATCTAACACTTATCCTGACCTGGGTATCCAATTCAGAGCTCAGCAATCGCGCGTTCTTCCAAGAAACAAACGGGGCGGTGACGTTTAGCTACGTCATATATATATTTATTTATTTATTTATTTATTTATTTATTTATTTATTTATTTATTCTTTATTGTACACCAATAAAACATCGAGCAACTATACTATACTATATTAATTGAATTTATAACGGTAGCGACAAAACGCCACATACAAAACAACCCGTCACACTGACGTCACACGGATTCTACATCTCGCAAACAGAGTTTACCGTACAACTAGCATATATACTTCCTAACATCAACCGTTGGGCAAGTGCTTGCCAGACTCAACACCCGTCTGTTCGGAGGATCCTCCCTTTTCTATGGAGGATAAGTGAAATTTATACCCTGTTCCGCATCCCTGCATAAATTCTTTCACAGTTTTATATAATTTAATTAATATTCACACAAAAACTTTTAAAAAGCTCACCTCAACTAATTTTGATACTTGTCGTGCCCGCTTTTTATAAATATCCATCTTTTTATAAATACACAAAAGCTAAAGAAAGAGAAAAGTTAACAGCTTCCACCTTCTGTGAAACAGTAGAAAAAAAGAATTAATGTCTTAAAAGTAAAAAGTACAACATTCATTTTTATTTCAACATGAAAATAAAACTCCAATGTTGATACTATGTGTCTACGCGTTCTCTTTTAACTTTCCCCCCAGAAATGGAACACGATAAACAAATTTAAAAACAACAACAAAAAAAGGGAAGTACGAAAAGGCAGGGAAATTCCACAACCCTAAGTTTATCTTATGCAACGATAAAACAAATTGTTGCCGTAGCGGGTCGAATTGCGGCCAGTCACGCGACCTAAGGCTTACTACTGATCCAATTAACGCGAATGTGAACCTAGCCGCATGTTACACAGTATTCTTTATGTGATGTCGAGTGTTTTATTCATAATTTGATGGTGTTTTTTAAATAAAACACGCAAAGAGGTTTGTTGAAAACATCGTTTTATTAAATTGTTAAATATACTTTTTGTTACCAAAATTCTTGCGTGCGAAGTTATTAAACATTCTGCGGAACTTTTCGCCAGTTTACATTAACTGGGTTTAACCTGCGACTTCGCTCTCATATTATCCTTTGACACTGGACCGTACTGTTTTTTTGTTCCGTAACACTACACCTGGGCAAAGGTCCATTTAACCTATCAAACCTTCCTGGCATCAGCGATCTCGGCAAACCTCATCACCACCCACGCCGTGGCCTGCCTCGATGATGATGTCTTCCTTCAGGGGTCCATTGAGTGATGATCTACCATACTGAAGCTTTCCATTTGTACAAAAAAAAAATCAGAATAAAATCAGTACCTAAATCCGTAGATTAACATAACATAACCTAATCAGCATAAAATTATCCCACTCCTGAGACAAAGGTCTTCTATCGGCGAGAGGGAGTGGACCGTCCGAAGTGGGAATCCGAAGATTATCTCCTATATACAAATCTAAGTTCTCAATCCTCAATGTATGTAATATACATATTATCATATAAGTAGTATGAGGAGATCCGCAGAAGAACGAGAGTAACCGACATAGCTCGAAGAATTGCAACACTAAAGTGGCAGTGGGCCGGGCATTGCCCGTAGGACCGATGCCCGGTGGGGCCGACGGGTTCTCGAGTGGCGACCACGTACCGGAAGACGCAGCGTGGATAAGGTGGACCGACGACCTGCTGAAGGTCGCGGGAAACCGCTGGATGCGGGAGGCACAGGACCGGTCATCGTGGTGAACCTTGGGGAAGGCCTATGTCCAGCAGTGGACGTCTTTCGGCTGAAATGATGATGATATAAGTAGTTTATAAAACTAATGTAACTACGTTCTTTTAATTGAAAGCCCTTTATGTCTGGAGGCTTTCATATAAAGTAAAAATTAATGAACATTTTTCTTTTATTATTTCTTACCTCGAATACATGGCTATAGTTTGTACTCGTATAACAATGTCGTCATAATGTTGGGGTTAGCTGGCATACGGCAAATAATTTATTTAAATTTCTTATTGGTAATGTTAATGACATAACCTACCTAGTATTGTATACATTTTTTTGTTGTGATTTTTTAACTGAACTGACTCAGCTGAGCTAGATTTGCCTTACAATGCATTTAAAGCACATATCAAATCCAGTCTTTGTTCAAAGGCATATTAATTTGTAAACGACTATTTCATTATCAACCTTTTTATCGTCCCACTGCTGGGCACAGGTCACCTCTCATACAAAGAAGTATTGAGCGTAATCACCACGCTTGCTCAATGCGGGTTGGCGATTTCAGACTTAAAGTCCAGGTTTCCTCAAGATGTTTTCCTTCACCTTCAGTCATTGGTGTCCAAGATATACTTAGAAAGTACCTATAACTTTATAAAAGTTACATTGGTACTTGCCTGACCTGGAATCGAACCCGCGCACTCATACTTGAGAGCCTGGCGATTTAACCACTAGGCCACCACGACTTACCAACCACGACCAAATATATACCCAATATAGGCCAAAACGACTATTTAAATGATAAGAATAGCTGGTCGCTCTGATTAACTCAAGACAATATTTGAGTTCTTTTTCCAGAATTGGCTTACTGACACGTTATATTATCGTCATCAACCTTTTATCTTCTCACTGCTGGGCACAGGTCTCCACGTCAATGTGGGTTGGTTAAAGTTCAGGTTTCCTCTAGATGTTTTCCTTCACCTTATAATCAGTCATATGAGTTGATATAATTGTCTTTTTTTACAATAGCATAAATATGTGACCGTTAAAGCCTGGGGCTTTTATTTAGGTAATAAGTTTTTGCTTCGCTGGTATGGTGGCGTGGCTAGCTGGCGTAGGTGAAAAGTTTCATTTAATGTTCCATGTTAAATTTCTTATTTCAATTTTTTTTTTTTATTTAATTAACTCTAATGAAATTATTTTTTTAGTTTCTTTTTTAGAACTTAATCTCAATTTCTTCTAATTCATGATTTGGTTGCTGGTCCACCTCGCGTCGGTCGGCACCTCCTTGGTCGTCCGGCGCATCCGCCTCCTGGGGCTGGAAGTGGCCCTCGAGAAAACGAGGGCCATGACCTTCCACGCCCCGCGACGCAGAACCCCACCGGGGCTTCGTATCCGAGTGGAGGGGGTCCAGGTTCCCGTCGAGGTGCACATCAAGTACCTCGGCCTGATCCTGGATCCCCGCTGGAAGTTCGAGGAGCATTTTAGGCTCCTCGCTCCGCGGCTGTGCTCTTTCGCAGCCGCACTCGGACGGCTCCTCCCCAACTTGGGGGGGCCGAATTCGGCGTGCCGTCGGCTGTACCAGGGAGTGGTGCGGTCGATGGCACTCTACGGAGCCCCAGTGTGGGCGGAGCGCCTTTCCCGGCGCACAGTGGCCCTGCTGCGGAGGCCGCAGAGGGTCATCGCGACACGGACCGTGCGGGCATACCGCACGGTCAGTCATGGGGCGGCCTGCGTGCTCGCGGGCACGCCCCCGTGGGAGGTCGATGCCCTGGTTCTGTCCCAGGTGCATCGATACCGTGTCGCGGCCCGGGAACGGGGGGAACGACCCGCCTTCGAGGAAGTAAGGCGGGTCAGATTAGCGGCTCAGGGGGAGGCCCTGAGCCGGTGGAGGGAGGCGCTCCGCTCCCCAGCTGCCGGCCACCGGACGATTGGAGCGATTCGTCCGGTGTTGGAGGGATGGGTTGGGCGCCGGCATGGCAGCCCTACCTTCCGCTTGGTGCAGGTACTGACCGGACATGGGTGCTTCGGTCACTACCTGCACCGGGTCGCCCGTCGGGAGGAGTCACCGCGGTGTCATCACTGCGACTCCCCCGACGACACGGCCGAGCACACCCTGGTGGAGTGCCCGGCCTGGCGAAACGAGCGCCGCGATCTCGTTGCGGCGCTCGGAGGCGGACGCCTCTCCCTGGCAACCATGGTGCGAGCCATGGTTGAAAGGGAGAGTGCATGGGAGGCTGCCGCCTCCTTCTGCGAGACCGTCCTCTTGCAGAAGGAGGCTGCGGAGAGGGAGCGGGAAGAGGACGCACTTGCCGCTCCCCTCCGGCGTAGACGGGTGGGGCGAAGAAGGCGGGGGACGAACCCCCGTCTCCTTTAGCCCCAGGGTGTGACCAGCGCGTGCGGGTAGCTCCCGCACGTGCATTACACAACGGTCACCACGTCTGGGGATTATTCCGTTACCGGGTAATCCCCCTTTGGCGCGGAAACCGGCCCTACAGGGGAGGGCCGGCAAGCCCTGAGAGTGGCACGGAGTACTTGGCCTTCGGGTCGGCCCCGTGACACTCTCAACACAGGGCTTCGGCTGGGCGAGTCCCACACACGCTCGTCGCCTAGCTAGCGACGGATATGGTGCGTAAAGGCATTTCCACTCGTTAAAAAAAAAAAAAAAAAAAAAATTGCATAAAGTCATGTATTTATAAATAAACAGGTAGCTATGCTACTGGGAAATTTTTTCCTTCACTATCAATTCTCAGTGAAAGTACTAGGAAGTAGTAAAGATCTTTTGGGGATTTTCACTATTTTTTTTTTTTTTTGTAATTTTGATTTTGTTCGAAAAGTGTTGATTCTGAACTTAATTTCAATGAAAGATTTAGAATTTGATTTTAACAGCTCGACTACATACAAATACAATTTAAAATCAATATTGTATTTTCATTCTACGAATTAACGCTAAAGTTCACTTCAAAAATAACAACAGTCTCTGCTAAAAATAACTCGCCATCATTGATCAGTTGTGCCAAGAATCAAGATAACACAATATGGTAATTGCGATGTTGAATATCTCAATAGAATAGATTGAGCCAAATCATTGAAATTTATCTAACAATATTTAAAGTAACTAACGCACGTGCAACTCCACCAATGTCACTAAACACTATTACTACGGACGATAGCAGATTAATCTATCCTAAACTGTCAAATATTGCCAATCAACCTCGAGTCTCAATACTTTAGAGATAAGGTTGAAAATCTAATAAAGAAATCTGACAGATTGTAGTTGTAGCTTGACGTGTTGTCGTATGAATACATCTAAACTACGTTCAAGAGCTATAATTCTAGAACAATGATGCCACTTAGTGCATTCTATTAAGGATAATAGTAGGAAATGCCTACGCAGTATGCGCAGACAGGCGATAAGCTGCACTGCTTAGAAAAGGATTGGCCCATAATAGCAGTAGGCCAGATTACTTAAAGCGAGGGAAGGAAGACCTTTTAGGCGGCTTATAATAATATAATGCCTAGTGACCGTTTTAGAGGATATCTTTGAATGTGTAAGTTATCCCCTCCCAATTTAATCGTGAATAAATACAATATGTAAAGAAAACCCTGTCCGATCCGTGAAGGTATTTTTAGGTATCGATATCTGATTCTATTAATGCCCACAAAGCAAGGCTAAACTTTAAAAAAAATCTCCCCAAAAAAATAAATATTATTTCGCAAAAAGAGGTGACTTAATATATGTGCGGTAGGCAATCCATGCGCGGGCGACGGGGAGCAGATCACGCGGCACGTGGTCGCATCTCTTATAATAATACCGACAAAATGATGTTGTCATTTTTTTAAAAGTTACCAAATTTCGGGGAAGTTGGAATTAATTCGAGGGAAAAAAATATTATTCCATAATGCATTAGTAGGTAATGTTACTATGATAATTACGTAAAATTTTATATTATATTTGGTCATGGGTTTACCTAACCTTTATTATCCTTATGGGTCGGACAGGGTTTTCTTTACATATTGTATACACACAATATATCTTTTCTACTAAACATTAGAGGGCCGGGACCGCATCCTTTTTTGCGGTCATGGCTGGCAACGGGGTCTGTCAGACTCTTACTGACTAAAAACCACTCTGGTGTTCCATCTCACAACTACACCGGGGGTTGCGACAACAAACACTGCTTCCACAACCCCTGATTGGTTCTGGCCCGCCACCACGGGCCTCCTCGGGTCAGTTGGGGAGCGAGGTGTATGACTCCCCTCGTGAGGTCTAAGAGTGGCGCGCGTGAAACACTTCGCGCCGCCACCTCGGGTCCTGATGTTTGGGGGCGATAGTTGTGGGACCGCATCCTGAGTATTCCATTTTTTTTTTCCGGGGTGGAAATCCTCATAGGATATCCGCCACCCTGGGGCAGGCGACGGGGTCTGTCAGACTTTTACTGAAGACTAAAATCACCCCGGTGTCTCTTCTATCTAGAGCGCGCGTGGGGCCGCGGGAGTCTAAGTTCTTCCACGGCCCCACACTCTCGTGCTGGCCCGGTCTGTCCGGGCCTCGTCTCCTGCACGGGGTAGTGGGGTGTTAAACTACCCCGTGCATCGCCTCAGAGGCGCGCGCCCCCGCCTCGGGGTCCATCGGTAGGGGGCGGGGACTTCCCCATGTCCCTCGCCCCTGGACCCATATCCTGAGTATTCCTGAGCTACGTTGTCAAATAAAAATAGTTGTGATGACAATGATACCGATTCTCTTGTTCAGAATCTAAACTAATTTTAAATTAAGTGAATCTTTTCTTTCTTTTTCATTAAGAAAAGGATAGAACAATTATAACATTTCGGTTTAATCCTGTCAAATTAAGATATTCTATAGAGTTTCCACGAGTTAATTTACGTCAGGCGCGGACTAATTTGACAGGTCTAAACTGACATTTTATCTTCTGTCCTTTTCTTAATGAAACAGAAAGAAAAAGATGCACATAACTTAAATTTAGTTTAGTTTGTGAACCAGGGAACGCAGATTAGATGAGTTGATCAGTTTCGGTGGTGAAGTCCGCCCTTAAATAGCTTACCGACGAGAGAGCCAAGATACCGCGATACAATCTTTTCCGGGTGTAGGTTAGCGACGCGACATTTCTGATACATTAGCGAGCCAATTATTTGTTTTTTATTTTTTTTATTTTAGCGCTTTTGTCGTACTGCATTTGCTTCCATATGGGAATTGATCTCAACGCCCATAATAACGTACTGGGATTAAAAACACCCTTTATCCCAACCCAGTTCATATACTTTAAGGCGTTAAGCCGTGAAAAGGAACATACAGACTTAGTTATTTTCGCATTTATAGTATAAAAAATATACTATGTACATTATTATGGATGTAAATTTTCATTATTGTTATGATTCAACTGAGATACATCCGTGGCATGATATAATCAAATTAATAACCATTAAATAAGGTTGATATTTGTATAAGTTAAATTAACATAAATTAGAAACATTTAAAATAGAGTTTACCTTTACTTTGATTTTACGTTTTGCACGTTTTTGCCCAAGAGTTAGCCCTTAGGCAAAAATGGGCAAATCGTAAAGTCAATGAAAAACAATATAGGCAATATAATATTTTAGATTGTCTGAAACAATAGTCCCTTCAGAAACCTTTAACAACAACTATTTATTTCAAATTGACGTTACTTCTAGTTAAACAAATGTTAACTTTATTATAATTGCAATTACGTTGATTTACGAATAACTTTGACACTTTTGAAAAAGTTACAAAAAAGTTACGGCGTCATTATTACTTTCCAGTGGTCAATCACTGATACTCCACTCCTAATAAATGTTCAAATTGAGTAGTAGTTTTTATAAATCATTTCTACTAACGAGTTTTATAATAATGACATTACAACAATGACATTCTATGACCATTCCATTACAAGATCACTGAGATATAAACTAGCGCTTGAACGCAATTCCGCCTGATGGTAAGCAGTGATGTAATCGTTGATGGTAAAGCGCGCTAGTTTATTAAGAGCCTATTCACTCTAGCCTCGAAATCACTCAAATTGTAGTGTGATAGAAATACCGCCGCTAGCAAATTGTTCCAGTCCCTCGATGTACGTGGTATAAAAGAGGAAGCGAAACGCTTCGTCCGGATCGTAGTGGTGTTAACAACGTAAGGGTGGAAAGTCGCCGTACGACGGGTCAGTAACGGGTAATTGATTGATCTTTATGAATTTAGCAGAATACGAACTTTTAATAGCAATCACAATGGAATGACAAAGGAATCGTGTTGTAATGACAAATTTATAATAGGTGTAAAAATATGTTTCCGCCGTGTTTTGAACATTCTGACGAGCATTTTTTTCATGTACGGCGATTTTCCACCCTTACGTTATTGACACCACTACGATCCGAACGAAGCCTTTCGCTTCTTCTTTTATACCGCGTACATCGAGGTACTGGAACAATTTGCCGGCGGCGGTGTTTCCGTCACACTACAATTTGAGTGTATTCAAGGCTAGAGTGAATAGGCTCTTAATAAACTAGCGCGCTTTACCACCAATGATCGCTTCACTGCTTACCATCAGGCGGGATTGCGGTCAAGTGCTCCTTTATAATTAATAAAAAAAAAGAATAATTTTGTCATATCTGGAATAATAGGTGCGTTTTACCTGATTCTTCTATTTCTTCCTCCAATAACACTACAAATTCCTGTCCTGAATGTCTTCGTACGATTTCGGTCTTAAACTATGTTATTTGTCTTCACAGTTTCTAAATATTTGAAACCTCTCACGACAACTTCTCTCGCTTAAAGCAGCTTCACCATAAGCTTCTACAAGCAATCGATGGGCGTCAGCAGCAGATTTCTTCAAATTAAAGAAGTAACAAAAGTTCCCGCAAATGACGATTATTCGACACAAAATTTCTCATTTTTGCCCAAAAATAAATGTGTGAAACTGATACAAGTCATTAATATTCGTAAATGTACATTTTTAACATATGTTCAAACTTACGATTTCACATCTGACAATTTCATCGTACCTATCCTCTTAGTGAAGACATTATTTGTTAAACGACGGAAACTGATTTGTACACCTACTAAAAATAAGAAGTTACCACCCACCATACAAATTCTTGCCGCCGATTTGTTGTGTTCCGGCATGATGTCTGGTGAAGCCGTACAGAGGACGGGTCTGAGCAGTTGTGTTGCGATGTGTGCCGGGTACGATGCGCCAAATGTTGTTGTGTTGGGAGTTTGGTCGTGGAGGGTCTTCAGATCAATCTCCCTTTGGCGCAGCATCGTTGGTTGTGTTGTTGGGATTAACCTTGCATCACCTCGCTCGACTGCCGTCTTCCTTCCTATTCGCTCAGTTTTTCTGAGTGAACAGGCTCTTAATAAACTAGCGCGCTTTTCCATCAACGATCGCATCACTGCTTACCATCAGATGGGATTGCGGTTAAGGGCTAGTTTTAATTATTAAAAAAAAAAATGCAGACACTTCCATTCGGGGGCTCTACTGAACGGTAGTGTATATTTACTTACAGTATTTTTGTCAATAAACTCATATGTTTTTACATTTTTGTCAAAAATTTCTCAAACGCAGAGTACATACCTACCACTCATCGTTCCGTACATTCTCATACTTCCCCTAAATTACTTTCCAAGGGTTGTAGGGCCCAGAGGCCCAAACAAAAGGCCCGGCTCAACTAGAACTGCGTCGTTATTTGTTAACTAGTTCACACTTTGTCTTGTTACGAGATCAAAGTTTGTAGGTACCTACGTAAAGAACTGGGTTTGATCTTACAAATTGGTATAGTTTCTGGGTGAAGGAATGAGTTTTAGTTTGATGACAAAGAACTAAAGAAGTAGTGATGACAGCCTCCGTGGAGTAGCGATACCGAACGCGGTCGCTGCGCAAAGAGGCGCGGGTTCGATTCCCGAGCAGTGGTAATATTTGTATGCATGAATATGAATATTTTCACTAGTCTGGTCGTGCCTCGGAAAGCACGTTAAGCCGTTGGTCCCGGTTGCCATACGAACATCTAATGGCAGTCGTTACTGGTTGTTGGAGCGCTCAAAAGTCTAACAATTGATCTAACTGCAATGCTTCAATATCGCCTTCGGGTTTTGAGGTCAGACGGCAGTCGCTTCACGGGAAATATTGAAATTTAGCGAAAATCAGCAGTAAGATTGGTAAAGCGGACGCTAGACTCCAAGGCTGAAAAAGCTTCAGTTGCGACTGGAATTAACGCTCAGATAATGATGATGACAAAGAAGAAGTATGAGAAGATGATGATGACAAAGAAGAAGTATGAAGAAGTAGCATAGACATTTGTTAATCTTAATAACACAATCTCACGTCTGTTATCACGTCAAGGCTCATGGCTCGCGGCTAAATAAAAACAGCCTCGAATGTTGATCGATCAGGTTAAGCTACGCTTACCGCGGTTAGTTTATAGATAGGTAACCATTTTTAGGGTTCCGTAGCCAAATGGCAAAAACGGAACCCTTATAGATTCGCCATGTCTGTCTGTCCCTCTGTCCATCTGTCCGTCCGTATGTCACAGCCATTTTTTTCCGAAACTATAAGAGCTATAGTGTTGAAACTTGGTAGGTAGATGTATTATATGAACCGCATTAAGATTTTGATGCAAAAATAAAAAAATAATAATAAATGTTGGGGCTCCCCATACTTAGAACTGAAACTCAAAAATGTTTTTTTCATCAAACACATACCGTGTGGGGTATCTATGGATAGGTCTTCAAAAATGATATTGAGGTTTTTAGAATATTTTTTTTCTAAACCGAATAGTTTGCCCAAGTGGAAACTTCTAAAATAAGAAAATGAAAAATCTAAAAAAAAAACATATGATGTACATTACTATAAAAACGTACCAGCGAAAATTGTTTTCAACGAGATCTAGTACGTAGTTTTTTTTTAATACCTCGTAAATAGTAAACCGCTTATTACCGCGTAATCTTTCATACAAATAACTTAAATCCTTTAATTTCATAAATCAATGGAACGGAACCCTTTGTGCGTGAGTCCGACATGCACTTGGCCGGTTTTACTCACTGAAACCCTCGAAAAACACGTAAAGGCGTTGATCTTGACTATCAGGGATCTTTAACAGAGGTTGCGGGTCGTCAGAACCCCGAAATTCCGACCACCAATGTTACCAAAAGGTCTTATCATCAGTCTGATCGTATTACCCAGTAACCGGGTTGTGTAGGTCAGATAGACAGTAGCTATATTTAGAATATTAGTATCTAGCCACATCCGATTAGATTGGAAGCCAACCTTAACATTTTTAATTTGGTAGAGACGGCAGATAATGCCTTTGTTTTTACCGCCTTTCACCCTTTTAAAGAGGACAATTCTATATTGTAATTAAGGTTAATTACAATATAGAATTGTCCTCTTTAAAAGGGAAAAAGATAAAGGATAAAGGTTTATCATTAACGATTTCATCACTGCTTACCATCAGGTGGGATTACGGTCAGTCACTGGTTCATAATTGTAAAAAAAAAATGAATACAAATCCAGACTCCGATCTGCTATCAAAAAATTCCTAATGTGACTAATTAATCCAATATCACTTTGCCTGACTTGAAAATCAAATACATAAATAATCATCAACCTTTTTGTCATCCCACTGCTGGGCACAGGTCTCCTCTCATACGGTTGGCGATTTCAGACTATAAGTCCAGGTTTTCTCAGCATGTTTTATGTTGTGCTTATTAATTATAATATAATATTAGAAATGTAAGTTATTTCCTCTCAGTGTATCCGTCTATTATAAACCGTGGAAATTTACTCGTCATACTAAGACCATCTAACCAATCGATTTTTGAAATAAAGAAAACGTTAATTTAATTTTTTTTACTTATATTTATATATTTAATATTCATTCGATTAATGAAGTGGGTTATCTTTGAGACATTCTTACGAGTAGATTTTACGACGACTCGATCAACGGGTCATTCAAACGATATGTTATACACTAGCGGCCGCCAGCGACTTCATTCGAGTGGTTTACTTATTTTCCGCTTCTGTTGGTCGCAGCGTGATGTTATATAGCCTAAAGCCTTCCTGGATTAATGGGCTATCCAACGCAAAAAGAATTTTTCAAATCGGATCAGTAGTTCCTGAGATTAGCGCGTTCAAACAAATAAACAAACACAAAATCTTCAGCTTTATATATTAGTATAGATTAAAATTATAAACAAAATTATTTTACAGTACATTGAGCTACTAATGAATTGAAAAATCGTTTTAGCAGCTTATCCATGTTTTTAAATGACCTTTATGATGGTGTGGACATGCAAGAAAAATATCATTTTACATGTAGGGGAGATAACTATAATTAATTATTTTTCGTGATTATATTTAAGCACTTTGTCGACGTAGTAAATATACATATTTAAGTTTCATCTTTCTAGCAATAACCGTTTGGAAGGTAAGGTGAGGATGGACACCACGAAACTAAGGGATCCATAAGGGTTCCGAGACGTGAACTAAGGAACCCTAATAAGGTCTCATTAATTTACTAAGTGACAAGAACGATCTTGATACCTCTGATATAAAAAGCTTGAGCTTGAGAGTACGGCTAATGGACTAATTATATATAAATTTTGATGCAATTAAAGTATCAAATTACTCCATTAGCTGGCTTTCAATAACTTTGAAAAAATTATTGTTATATTTTCATTTTCAATTTGTGTATAATGTAGAAATGAAATAGATATTAAGAGGATGGAACTGCTGTATTTGGATGTCATATTACAAACATTTAGATTTTCCATTAAAAAATGTGTTTTATTTTTTTTCGTTTCCATATTCAATGGTTCCGATTTCCTAGAAATATAGATTTTTCAAAAATGTTTTTATCAAAATCGAGCCCGTGTCTCCTGTGTGCACTTTTCGCTATTCCTCATAACTCATTTCATCCTTAGAATTATATCAATTCTTCAAATCTCTAACAAATTTCACCCATAGGATTGTAACTAAGTAACAAATCCCATAGATTTTTTTTTTTTTGTTTTCTTTTATAAATAATAAACTAGCGCTTGACCGCAGTCCCACCTGATGGTACGCAGCGATGCGATCGTTGGTGGTAAAGGGCTATTTTATTAAGAGCCTATTCACTTTAGCCTTGAAGACACTCAAATTGTAGTGTGACGGAAATACCGCCGCCGGAAAATTGTTTCAGTCCCTCGATGTATGCGGTATAAAAGAAGAAGCAAAACGCTTCGTCCGGATCGTAGTGGTGTTAACAACGTAAGGGTGGAAAGTCGCCGTACGACGGATCGTCCGATGATGGAAAGGAGATGGGTGGATTAAATCATGCAATTCCCTTGCACACTCACCAGAATGCATCCTATAGAAGAGCTAAAGGCTGGCTACTCTATGCCTGTGCACCAAGCTTTGGAGACCGTTTTGAGTTAAATCTGGGTCGCCAATCAGCCTCTTACACGCCTCTCTGAATCCAAAGTATCCAGGTGACATTTCTCAGCACCAGCCCAAATGTGGCTACAGTACTCCACACACGAGCGGACCTGTGCTTTGTATAACATTAGAAGCAGCCTTGGTGTGAAGTACCGCCGGACCTTTGCAATGACGCCAAATTCTTCTTGGACTCAATGAACCGCCCAAAGTTTAGGTTCGAGGAACTCTCAACTCCCAAAAGCTGAAGGCGGTCGATGCTCTCCAAGAATACATTCTGAAAAGTAGGAAAAGATACGCCTGTGTTTTGGCGGCATTGATTATTCCAAGATTGGCTTTGCTCCATTTGGAGACTGCCTGTAGTGCAGCACACGTACGCTCTACCATAGCCTCTCTTTCGGACCGGATTGATTCCTTATTAGCCCGAGCTTCGGGCAGGTATCTCTCCACAACTGTGCTGTCATCTGCATATCCATAGATACTGGGGATCAGCAGACCGTTAATATGCAGCAAGAATAGAGTTGCAGAGAGAGCAGACCCCTGAGAAACCCGGCATTGGTCGACATGGACTCCGATGAGTATCCGTCGACAACAACTCGGAGGGACCGTTCAGTCAGGAAGTATTTTACCCAGCGAGTCAGGCCAGCGGAAATGCCGTACGCTGGAAGCTTACTCAAAAGACCAGCGTGCCGTACCCGGTCGAAGGCCTTCGAGACATCAAGGGAGACGGCAATCGCTTCCCCATTTTTCTTGAGGGCCTCGCCCCACAAGTGAGTGGCATACACTAGTAGGTCCTCAGTTGACCGATTGCGTCGAAATCCGTACTGTCGGTCACTGACGAGAACGTTACCTTCCAGGTAAGCCAAAAGGCGCGAGTTCAATACACGCTCCATAATCTTGCAAAGTATGGAGGTTATTGAAATCAAACTAACAAATTTCACCCATCAGTAATTAACACCTATACCAATGTAACTAACTAAAAATCTCGTAACACACTATCGATCTTTATCTGACACGTTTTGAAGAATGCCTACTGCTAATCCTTCTTTGAATTTGGAACATTTTCCAGCTCAATAACGTAATAAATATTGTTGAACTGCCAAAATTATAGCCGTTATCAATAGTATTGGGACTTTCAAAAGTGTTTTACGTAATGACCACGCTGAATAATACTTGCCCTTCAAAAGCCTTTGATAGATAGATTTTTCGATCAATTATTTTAGTAAGATTTCACGAAGAAGCTACCAGGCTTCTTTTGAAAAAGTACGAAGCTATTTACAATTACTTCAATGGGCTTGATTGAAAGCTTAGCCTTTTCAAGCACGAAAATTAATGAAGATTCACTGGTTACTAATTAATTAAACCAATAATGGTATTACTTTACTTGAAAATCATTTGATCAAGTTTTTATAAGGATTAGGCAGGATTCGATGTCTTACAGAAGACGGTACAATGGGCAGAGATCTTTCATCTGTACATGTTTTTACCTTCCATTTCTTTGTTCTACTTATATTTATAAAGTACAACTTAGGTACTTAATACTGTTTGGAACTAGCTCGGTGTCGGGTTTTTGTAGCATCAACGTTGATGAAGCACGCTAGTTTATTAAGAGCCTATTCTCTCTAGCCTTGAAGACACTGAAATTGTAGTCAGAAGGAAAACCCGCTGCTGGCAAATTGTTCCAGTCCCTCGATGTACGCGGTATATAAGAGGAGGCCAAACACTTTATCCGGATCGTAGTGGTGTTGACAACGTAAGGGTGGAAACTCGCCGTACGACTGATCGTCCGATGGTGAAAAGGAGATGGGTGTATTAAATCAGGCAATTCTCTCGTACTCATCAAAATGCATTCTACAAAAAAGCGAAATGTTGGCTACTCTACTTACTAATACATGGGACCTAAACCTGGCGAGTCCTTTCCGGGAACCAAGGTGTAGTGGGGTTAGTAAGTAAGTATCGATGTAAGGTAAATCAGTCAATAAACGGCTCATGAGCAGACTAGACGTATATCTTATTTATCGCTCCGTTCCCGCCACATTACATGGCGACCCTGCCAAGCCCGGCTTGGTAGGTAGTAGCGCGAGTTTTGCAACGCGGCATTATATTCCTACAAGCGAATATGGATTGTTGCATGGCATCAAAGGTGATTGCGATAGAAGACCGTAATAATGATGTAATATTGCGTGTGACCGTAATATTGCGTGCAAAAGCATCGAAAATTTTGGAGAATATTTCGAATTCATAAACCATATCAAAGATGGGGAAGAGTTACTCTAAGGACGAGGTTGTGATCGCACAAACAGCATCAGGTGGCTCGAATGGAGCATCAGCAGACAGACGTGAGCACACAATCCTTCTGTCATTCATCGTTGGAATTGTTGGCGTTTTGATGATCATTTTTCTTATCAAGATATGTGCAAAATATGGCCAAAGCATTATAAAAAGAGAGGTGAGGCGTGAAATGGTGCGGCGTATTCAGGCAAGGTTGTCTGGCAGAGGAAATAGGAGACATCAAGAAGGTGAAATCGGGAGTAATGGACAAGAAATGGTGTGAAGTGAAGTGAGTGGTGCAGTGCTATAAGTTTAAGTGTCGCGTTTTTTCCCTCGTTTCGAAAGGGTTAGTTTTAAAATAAATATGGTAAGATAATAATAATGGTAAGATAATGATTAGGACCTTTAATGGAAAGGTTAAGTAGTATATATGAAGGCATAAAAAAGTTATGTTAAAGCATAGGAAAATTAGGCTCTAAGAGGTGAAAATAAAATAAAATTTAAGTTAATTTAAGGGTCTCTTGACAAAGAAGAAGTTCGTACTGCAGCGTTATGTGGATCTTTATTCGATTTAGTTTGCGAAGGTATAGAGGAGTTGAACTCTAAAATTTTAAGATATAAAGTAGATTCTCAAGAAGGAAATAAAATGGAAAATTTTGAATTAAAAACCGCGAGTGTCCTCATTCCAATAATGGACGGTAAAGAGGAAACAACTGAAAAGATAATCGACGGCATAGAGATGTATAATAGTTGTTTACAAACGAGTGACAGTAAAAAACTGCTGATTTCTTTTGTCCTAAAAACACGTCTAACAAAATCAGCTAAATTGAAATTAAAATCGGAGTATGAAAGTGTTGACAATTTAGTAAAAGATATTAAAACGTATTTATTGACAAAAAAATCAGCCAACTCTTTGTTGTCACAAATAAATAATTTATCTCAACGTAATATGACCATTGCAGAATATGGAGCAAAGTTAGAAGAACTCTTTATAGGGCTTACTATAGCACAAGCCGATGGAAATCCAAAAGCAAGCGCAATACTAAGTCCTATAAACGAGAAGATGGTTATAAAAAGATTTGCAGATGGCCTGAGGAATCGGCGGCTGAGTACAGTAATATCAGCCCGAGACTACAAGGAGCTCAAGGATGCGGTACGCGCGGCAGAAGACGAGGAAGACGCGCGCCCTGGGACGTCAGGGCAGGATGCTGTCTATTCATATTCACGAGGTACGAATAAAAATCAATATTACAATAACTGTAGAGTTAACCGTAGTCGAGGATATTATAATCGTGGCTGGTCCCAGCAACATTTTAGAGGAAACCAGATGCAGCCAAGATATGTGGTTGAGTCGCGTGGCAGTCGCGGAAATGGTTTTAATAGTCGCGGCAGGAGTTTTCAACGTGCTTACACGCGGTCAAACAGAGGTAATTTAAGAAATAATTTTAACAGAGGTGCCAGAGGTGCAAGGCGTGATACGTATTATACATCAGAAGATGACAGTCAGAAGTATCAGGAGTCCAAAGGTGAGCAGCATGACGAAAATGTCAAACAGTTTTTTCGAGCCTAATTACGCGTTAACTTGTAAAGGTTTAGATTTCATCAACTTATATGTAGAGAATAAGATGTGTAAATTTTTATTAGATACTGGCGCTTCGATATCGATAATTAATGGTCATATAGTTAAAAGTAGTACAGTTAGGTATAATGAAAGTACAGTTATACAAGGAATAGGTGGGAAAGTAGAGTCAAAGTGTTTCGCATACATTCCGTTACAGTCAGAGACAGGGTTCGTATTTCGTCACAAGTTGCGCTTATTCGACAAAATGCCATGTGCAGCGGACGGTATTATCGGTCTTGACTTTCTGAGAACTTATAACGCAAACATAAATGTACCTACGAACCGACTTACATTACAATCTAATAATAGAACTTGTACATTATTAATACATAATAGCTATATCAACAAAGTACAGTCGGATGATTATTTAACTGCTCCGGCACGTTGTGAATCAATACATTATATTCACATAAATAAAAATATATACAAAGATTGTGTCATATACGCGAAACAATTAGGTGAAAATATATTCATGGCAGCAAGTATTGTAAAACCAATAAGAGGTAAAATCCCAATAAAAATATTAAACACCGGTGAAAATTCAATAGAAATATATAAAAATAATTTAATAAGTTACGACGAATTAGACTATTTAGAAAATTATGATGTATGTTTATTTAATAAATCAGAACGGGGTGTAGAACGTGTAAAAAAGTTACTACCACAATTAAAATTAAATCATTTAAATAACAATGACAGAAAACAAATTGAAATTATTTGCGCGAAGTATGCTGACATCTTTTTTTTAGAAGGCGATAAGTTAGGTACAGCGAATGTCGCTGACCAGTCCATTACCGTGAAACCGAATACCAAACCCGTGTATGTAAAGCCTTATCGGCTACCGCAGTCGTTGAAGTCAGAAATTAATAAACAAGTTCAAAAAATGCTCGATGACGATATTATAGAACCCGCAAATAGCGAGTGGAATAGTCCAGTACTCTTGGTGCCTAAAAAAACGGAAGGTGAAAAAAAATGGCGTTTAGTTGTTGATTACAGGAAGGTTAATGACTCGATACAGGATGATAAATTTCCGCTACCCAACATAACCGAAATATTAGATTCGCTTTCCGGAAGTAATTATTTTACCCATTTGGACCTGTATCAAGGGTTTTTCCAATTCAGCACAAAACCAGAGTGTAGAAATATTACTAGCTTCAGTACAAGTACGGGACAATATCAAATGAAACGTTTACCTATGGGGTTGAAAATCAGTCCCAGTGTATTTTCCAGATTAATGTCAGTAGCAATGTCAGGACTTACTTATGAGCAGTGTTTCGTCTATTGTGATGACCTCATAGTCTTTGGCAGAAATCGCGAAATTCACAATAAAAACTTGTTAGATGTATTTGAGCGACTCAGAAAAATGAACCTTAAACTCAACCCGCATAAGTGTGATTTCATGAAAACGCAACTGTTATATTTAGGACATGTAGTGTCAGGTAGTGGTGTGTTACCTGACCCTGATAAGGTTGCAGTATTGCAAAATTATCCAGTACCAAAAAACGCGGATGAGGTCAGACGATTCGTGGCATTTTGTAATTATTACAGGAAATTTATACCTTCATTTTCAGAGATAACACTACCGTTAAATAAATTATGTCGAAAACATCAACCATTTATTTGGACTGATGAATGTCAAAAAAGTTTCGAAAATCTAAAAAAGCAATTAATTTCACCTACCATTTTACAATATCCGGATTTCTCTAAAGATAACACGTTTGTCCTTCAGACAGACGCATCGGATATAGCAATAGGATCTGTTTTATGCAACAAAAACATGAGGCCGATAGCCTATGCTAGTAGGCCACTAAATAAAGCGGAAATAAATTATCCCACTATCCAGAAGGAACTTTTAGCAATTGTTTGGAGTATAAAATATTTTAGACCCTATTTATATGGGAGAAAATTTACCGTAATGACTGATCATAAACCGCTTATTTACCTATTTGGAATGAAGGATCCCTCTACAAGACTTTTAAAATTTAGACTACAACTAGAGGAATACGATTACAATGTTGTTTATATAAAAGGAAACGATAATGTAGTGGCAGATGCTTTGAGTAGGGTGACCATAAGTTCGGACGAGTTAAAATCATTAAATGAAAAAGTAACGATGGTAATGACTAGAGCGCAGAAGACTAGAATCGATCAGGAAAATAAAGAAAGCACAAGGTCTTCTAATATAACTGCAGAACCGAGGTTTGGCCAACCAAGATTCGCAGAGATATTAAGAAAGCCGAGTGACTATGTAGAATTAAAGTTTATAAAAAAAGATAAATTATCAAAAGCATCTATAACTTATGAAAAAGAATGTTTTGTTTATTTAGACGCAGAGAAAACTTTATACATAGACACCAATTATATGTCGCATTTTACGCGAGTCGAATTTGCGAATAAATTGAGTAGTTTTTGTAATGATATAAATATTAAAGAAATATGCATTGTAAAAAATCAATACAATAATAATTTTATCAAAGAATTAATAAATGAGATAAAAAGTAGAGAGAAGTGGTCCGGACCACACATAAATATTTTAAGAGGAGTTAAACGAGTCCTAGATAATGAAGAAAAGACATACATACTACACGACTATCACGTACTGCCTACGAGTGGACACGCAGGAGTACGACGTATGATAAATAATATTAAAAGTAAATATTTTTGGCCAGGTCTAGAAAGCGATGTACGAAGGTACGTTAGCAAGTGCCAAAAATGTCAGATGAATAAGTACTCTAAAAATATTATAGAACCCATGGTTATAACGTCTACAGCGACTAGCGCTTTTGAAAAGGTGTATTTAGATTTAGTGGGGCCCCTAGATAAGGATTTAGAAGGTAATGTTTATATTTTAAGTTTACAATGTGAGCTGAGCAAGTACGTCGAGGCGTATCCAATTCAGCGAAAAGATACGGTGAGTGTAGCACGATCTTTTATTAATAATTTTATACTTAGGTACGGTTTGCCAAAGGCTATCACAACAGATCGTGGCACGGAATTCATGTCAGAAACCATGACAGAGGTGTGCAAGTTACTGCAAATTGAAAAGATGAACTCTACTGCTTATCACCATCAGACATTGGGTGCGTTAGAAAATACACATAAACATTTAGCTGCTTTCTTGCGGACCCAATGTGATGGACATTCGGAAACTTGGAGTCAGTGGCTTCCGTTCTGGTGTTTCTCCTACAATACCACCGTACATACCGAAACTAAGTACACACCCTACGAACTAGTCTTTGGAAAACCATGCCATTTGCCGAGTAATTTATCTAATACTATAGTTGACCCTCTATACAATCCAGATAACTATGCACTCGAACTAAAATATAGATTACAGTTAGCGAATAAAGAAGCAAGAGAAAATTTAGTTACGTCTAAAATAAAAAGGAAATGTTATTACGATCGCAGAAGTAATCCAGTTAAATACCAAAAGGGTGATTTGATATTGATAAGAAATGAGTCTGGTAAAAAATTGGATAATTTGTTTGATGGCCCGTACCAGGTAATAAGTGAAAATGAGCCCAATGTAATAGTACTTAAGAATGGTAAAAATGAGACTGTCCACAAAAACCGAACAAAACCATATGTACACTAGTTTAGTATTAGCGTTAAGTATAATAACATTGTAACAATATCCGTACGATAAGCAAGTGGACAATATTATAACATTACATACGTGTGTCAATTTCATAAACATAACTTTGTTAATAAATAAATGTACTTAGAAGTAAAATTATAGTTACATAGTTAAAGCATCAACATAATGATTGATAAATGGCAAATATTTGTCTAATTGTATGTGAAAAAAAAAAAAACCTTGTTTATGTTTTTTTTTTTAATACAACCCCGTAGATGTAGTGGGGTTAGTAAGTAAGTATCGATGTAAGGTAAATCAGTCAATAAACGGCTCATGAGCAGACTAGACGTATATCTTATTTATCGCTCCGTTCCCGCCACATTACAAAGGAGTTAGGTTTTGTCCACATTCGAATTTTGAAATTTTGTTTTTTCGGTTCTAATGCTGTGAACCATTTTATTTTCATTCGAAAAAGTTTATTAGATTAGACTGTCTATAGTGTAATAGATTATAATAATATAATATTAAAACTGTCGTACAGGACACAAGATTTTATTTAGCAGTAATAATTAATAGAGTATAGAGTCGCTTGATGCCTTGCTTACAGCGGTATCACGTTATTTCAAAATAATATTTAAATAAGGTAATTTACATATTTCCATAACCTTGTCAAATTGATTTCATATTGAATATTGAACAAAAGTTTGACGGGTTTATTAACTATATGAATATAAACAAAACAAACACAATATAGAGCAGCCTTGAAAAATCAAAAATAAGTTTAAAACTGTGTGCCATAATAATATTTAAAATATATGTAAATATAGGAAGACAGTTGTAGTGAGCGAAGGAAGGTCTTGTCATTTTAACTGGGTAAACTATAGAAGTTATAAATAACAGGAAAAGTTATTATAATAGTTAACTATGATAAAAAAACCACTTCCTCTCTTTTAAAAAAGTACCATTATATTTTATTTGATCTTTTATGATGCTACTTGCTATTAATTTGATGTATATATTTATTATATAATTACATATTTTAAGTATAATCTATGTAAATGGTACCTTTACTGTAGATTGCCTACATTATTTCTCTCTCCTTTCCCTTAGTATTCCATCCAAAGGTTGTCTATCAAAGATCGCTCGCGTAAAATCTTTATATTTATGTTCTGTAATCTATATGGTGTACACAATAAAGAGTATTATATACTATTCTATTTGTAGTTCTGATACAAACAATTCTGCAATACAATTCTGGCAAAGCACAATCTCTCTTTGCAAAACCAAATTGGGGCAATAGGATGAGATGTATTCATCGATAATAACTCAACTTTATTTCCACAATGTCTTCTCCGTAGGTACGTCTAAAATTCCCAAGGCGACTGCCTTGAATTTATCCCGAAGTAACTACTTGGGATATCTCTTGTCGTTATTGTAAGCTGGAAACTGTATAATGTTAGAGAAAACAGACACTATAGCTCAGAGCTTAATGTCCCCGGGATTTAGCACTGTAAGTTTGAGTGCTGGCACTAATGAGGAGCTACCTGTAGCAGCGGGTGATGTGGAGCGAGCGACAGTCGCGCGCAGGCTTCCACGCGGTTCGGTAGCGCCGACATGCCGTTCACCGCTCCCCGAACGCTCCGTCCGAACATGTCCGAACATATCTAACCGACTCAAAATTCAAATTCAAAAATAAATATCCCCATTTCGGTACAAGACAAAAGTGAGTTCAAAGTTCGGTTTGTTGTCGTGAATTTAGGAAGGAAACCACCTGTTGGTCGCGATTTGGCATAGTCCAGTGGACAGCGTCACAATCTGTTTACAAGAGGGGGGGACCACCCCCGTGGGTCATGACGCAACGTTTTATGGGCGCCCTGCGTTGCGTTACTATGGCGGAAAAACAACACTCGTAGCTTGAAAATAGAATTCCGTGTTTCCACCTGTGGTGTACCAAACATTCATTACACAGTATAGTTGAAATCAGATAAATTACGATCTGTTTAAAAACCAGCATGCCTACCCGCGTGCGTAGATATAAAAATTGTAAGCAAAACATGATGTATTGTTTTAGTACCAAGCGTTGTTAATTTGTGAAGCTAATTTTGCGGCTAATTTATAACAACAGGGATTCGTTCAGTCTCGCACAAAGAACCGTTTGAAATGTTGGAATTAACAGTTGATAATATACTTGAAGAAGCACTCATTCGCTAAGAGTGCCCACTGAGTTCAAGGTTTGATCAACATTCAAGTGATAATTACGTCTTCAGAGCTGAAGATCCCCGTAGCTAATATAAACAACGGAAAATGAGATTGAATTTTTAAACATTTAAAAATAGTTCAGTTTCATTGATCCGAATTCTATTTAAGTTTTTATCTGAACACGTTCATTATAAACTTTATGATTTCATTCTATGATTTCAATTTACATAATTGTTATCTAATAAATTTGAATAGTAGTAAATGACGCAATCGTTAATCAGAGGTAGTTAATCCTACCATAAATATTATCAATTTGTAGACGGGTTTACCTAATCTTTCCTCGTTAGGACTCCATAAATAAACTCCAAACGAAACAGGCGTATTAAAATCTTGTCTAACCTAAATCAAAATTAAAGAGCATTTAAACTAATAAATTACAAACGATTAGTTTTAGGTCGAAAGTAATGAACATGTATCAAGCATACTCTTAATTTACGCGAGTGCTGTACCATATCAAAAATAGTGCTTGAACTTAAACATATCCGAATTTTTGAATGATCCTTAGTGAACGATTGTGAAGTGACCACAGTGACGTGATTTGGTGACAAAGTGTTTGTTGTGATAGCTATAGCGGAGATAGCGTATTATGTGATGATGAGGCGAGGGAAAGTGCTGCTCGAGGGCAGCAGACAGGGCTCTGTCGACGGCAAAAGCATACCCGTGGCTAATGATAAGGAGCTGGTGCACAAATGCCACAGTGATCCTGGAGGTGGCCGCGCTCTTGGGGCTGCCCCAAGGACGCACAGGCATCGATCTGCGTCAGGAGCGACTAGGAAATGCGTGCTGACGCTCGATGGATACTCATATGTTATTGGTGAGTCCGTGTTTACCAGCAGCGAGAACTTCTAACGGGTTATTTCAATTCGATTTTTATCTCGTGTCACGTTACCGATTAATTTGAATCGGCGGTGCCTCTAATGGGCGCTGATTCATGTTTTAATTAAAATCATGTGATCATTCATTTCTGTACCAGCTACTGGTCATAATAATACTGTTATTTTTATTAACAATTCTTTCTTCAATATATCGTGTTATCAAGAACAGAACGGTTTTTCGAAGCTGCTCAAATCTATTGACGTACTTATTTATTGAATACCAGATGTTGAAGGTAAAGATACGCGGGTATACAAATTAGCATTTTAGTTTAGCAAATCCAGTTTCAAAGAGAACTTACAATATGTATAAATACCGCTTCAAGCTACGTTTACTGTTCGTGAAAGATATACAGTATGTTAAGAAAACCCTGTCCGACCCATAAGGATAATAAAGGTTAGGTAAACACATGACCAAATATAATATAAAATTTTACGTAATCATCATAGTACCAATACAAATGAATTTTGAAATAATCTTTTTTTCCCGCGAATTAATTCCAACTTCCCCGAAATTTGGTAATTTTTAAAAAAGTGACAACACCGGTATTATCATAAGCGAATAGCGATGCGACCACGTGCCGCGTGCCCTGCCGCCTGCCGCCCGCGGGAAGGTGCATAACGCACATTTATTAAGTTACCTCTTTTTGCGAAATAATATTTATTTTTTTAGGGGGATTTTATTTATAAAGTTTAGCCCGGTTTTGTATGCATTAGTAGAATCAGTTATCGATACCTAACAACACCTTCACGGGTCGGACAGGGTTTTCTTAACATACTGTATAACACCTACAAAGGATTTCGAATAACATGTGAGAAATGACAGATTGTTATTTACAATATGATAATACAGCGTTTAATCTCTTGATTAAGTATGTATATAAAATTGCGTAATATGTGAAGTAATAACTCATAGTGTCTTATCTTCTATGTAAAAAATGCAACCCAAATTCATAGAAGAAGAAAACGAAATCTGATGAGATGATAGCGTAAAAGTACATATAAGCAATGAGATGTCTAACTCTGGATATTGTGATGTTGGTAATCGTATATTCGATTGTCTACTTGTGAAATAGTGAATATTATTCAATTAAAGTATCCTCTTTAATTTTTCATACGGCATGACAGCCTCAGTGGCGTAGCAGTAGCGTACGCAGCCCCTGCGCAAGGAGGCGCGGGTTCGATCCCCGCGGAGTGCAAATATTTGTATGCATGAATATGAATATTTGCACTGGTCTGGTCGTGCCTCGGAAAGCACGTAAAGCCGTTGGTCCCGGTCGCCATGCAAACATCTAATGGTAGTCGTTACGGGTTGTTAGAGCCCTCGAAAGTCCAACAATTGGTCTAGCTGAAATGCTTCGATATCGCCTTCGGGTTGTGGAGGTCAGACGGCAGTCGCTTCACGAAAAATATCGAAGTTTAGCCAAAAATCAGCAGTTAGACCAGTAAAGCGCACCCCAGACTCCAAAGATCAATCAATTGTCAATGATGATAAGGTTAGAAAGGGGGTACCTACCTACCAAGATGACAGCTAATAGACAAGTATGGAAGAAAATGAGGCATTTTCATAAAATGAACATACTTGTATGAAACTAACTGACCCAGGAAAAATTAATTGCCAAAAAAAATGTAGATGCAGGCTCATATACAGCCCTATCACACAATATACATTAAAATTTCAATAAAAATCGGTCAAGCCTTTTAGGAAGAGTTTGGTATGAAACACCGCGACTCGAGAATTTTATGTATTAGAAGTAATAAACTCACTATCGAACAAAGAAACAAGCATTTACGTTTCTCACATACGTCATAAATTAAAAGCCTATAAGTCAAAACTATAACAGTAAATTATTTCAGTTTAGCAAATTTCAGTACCCGTGAAAGGCATTCTTTTTTTTGTCTATTGCTGGACAAAGGCCTCTCCCAAGGCTTTCCTTTCCACAATGACCGGTCTTGCGGTGCCCGCATCCATCGGATTCCACCAAACTTAACCAGGTCATTGGTCCACATTGCTGAGGGACCGGTAGATAACCTCATTCGAAACCAAACACATTTTAGAGTCCCCGTAATTCTAAAAACGCTAACAGTGTGGTCTCAGTTGCAATCTGTCAAAAATAATAATAATAGTCTAAGTCTATAAGTAATCAGTCTATGTAATTGGTTGTGACTGAGATGCAAATTTTAAGCGAACAACTTTTAAACGTTTTTAATTACATAAATTCATAATATAGGCTGCTGGTAGAAGTTACCACCCACCAGACAAAGTCTTGCTGCCAAGCGATTCGTCGTGTTCCGGCATGATGTCTGGTGAAACCGTACGGAGGATGGGTCTGAGCAGTTGTGTTTGGATGTGTGCCGGGAGTGCCAAAAGAGCATCGTTGGTAGTGTTGTTGGGTTTAACATTGCATCACCTCGCTCAACTGCCATCTTCCTACCTATTCACTCAGTTTTTCTTTAGATGAATAGGCTCTTAATAAACTAGCGCGCTTTACCACCAACGATTGCTTCACTGCTATCAGGCAGGATTGTGATCAAGCTATAGTTTAAATTTAAAAAAAAATTGGTCTCTGGTCTCCAAATTTTAGCCAAAGCAGCCTATAATTATGCAAGTTCACGAGTAAAAGTGCAGAATCCGGAACAATCTAATGAACTTTCCACAAAACTAGCTTCATCCTTATTAAAGTGATGGCGTTACCCTATTGTGCAACAATCCCCTGTCATCAAATAAAGTCGTGTTACTATTTCTTTATCAGTCTATATTTGCTCCACCGTTTAATAAGCCTTACTGGGATGAATGAAGTGTCCTTTAGGACATCAATTTTGTTTACCTTTGGTATATTACCTTTGTTTGTCGTCAAATTAGGGTGTCTGTTAGACCTTTGTACGCTTTCTGTCTTCTGTACAAATAAATGTAATTTAAGTTTCTGTTCGTAATGTAAATATCCTTTTAACTACAGGGTTATAAACGATAATTAAAGTTAAAAATGTATTGCTGAATCGCGTTCATCAGTACTAAAGTTCAAGTACCGTTTATAAATAAAAGGGTTAGTGAAATTATCTAGTACAACACTTCTTACAAAAAAATAAACATTATAAGAATTATGAAAATATCTGGTACGGTAACAACAAAAGCATTTAAATTTTTTTCTGTTTCTTGATCTATAATATATATTAATGATTTTTTAGTAAGTATATTTTTAGAAATTGTTGGGTAAGTCGCCGAAGAGAACAGTATAAAAAGCTTTTAATCAAATGCTTTTTAGGGTTCCGTAGCCAAATGCCAAAAAACGGAACTCTTATAGATTCGTCATGTCTGTCTGTCCGTCTGTCAGTCTGTCCGTCCGTATGTCACAGCCATTTTTTTTCCGAAACTATAAGAGCTATACTGTTGAAACTTGGTAGGTCGGTGTATTTTGTGAACCGCATTAAGATTTTGATGCAAAAATTAAAAAATTATAATAAATATTGGGGGCTCCCCATACTTAGAACTGAAACTCAGATATTTTTTTTTCATCAAACAAATACGTGTTGGGTATCTATGGATAGGTCTTCAACAATGATATTGAGGTCACTAAAATATTTTTTTTCTAAACCGAATAGTTTGCGTGACAGACGCTTCCAAAGTGGAAAAAAGTTGGTCCCTCTAACTTCTAAAATATGAAAATGCAAAATCTAAAAAAAAACATATGATGTACATTACTATAAAAACTATCAATGAAAATTATTTTGAACGAGATCTAGTAAGTAGTTTTTTTTTTAATATCTCGTAAATCGTAAACCACTTATTACCGCGTAATCTTTCATAGAAATAACATTTTCATACACATAAATCAGTGGTAAGAAACCCTTTCTGCGTGAGCCCGACACGCACTTGGCCGGTTTTTTTACTGTCGTTTTTGTCTGACTTGCAAAATTGTGGCACAAAAAATGGACCAATCATCTACATAAGAATACTGATACGTTTTTGAAAGTCACTTTAACTTCCATTTACAGTTAGTCCATTCACATAAGTATATATACTCATTATATACTATCTATGTAACCTACATTCAAGGGTATATACTAAACTCGTTCATATCGCTTCAAAGTAAATTATAGTAAGAAAATAGCAGCTGTAACAAAACGACGAATATAATTCCATATTCATTGTTTAGGGTTCCGTACCTAAAAGATGAGAACTCTATTACTAAGTCTTTTTTTTTTGTTGGGGTGGGTAATCATCAAATAACTTCTCCCGCTCTGTACGGAGCGGAAGGGCGTGTCAGACTTTCACTGACTAAAACCCACCCGTGTTTCTTCTATTGCCTCTGCGACGGCCAGGGCCACGGTTTCTTGTTAACCAACCCGCAACCCTGACCCAGGAGGCATCGGTCTTCGTGGACCCCGTCACGATGTGCTGACATCTCTTTGAGGCGCGCGTGAAACACGACGCGCTGTCGACTCGGGCCTGGTCCTTACCGGGCGGCGAGCTGCCCACTGCTCACCGCCCGCAGGCCCGCGCCTACGGTGGCTGGGAGTTAGGTGTCGTCTCCCGACCAGGGCAACTCCAGCGGCGGCTAGTGGCGTGAGGCCGCTCTTATTCCCGTTGCCACGCGCGCTCCGCCTCTTGAGGGGACATACCGCCGCTATTGTGCCGTGTCCATCTATTACTAAGCCTCCGTCATCTATCCCTCCATCTTCAGGCTATAGAGATCCACTGCAGGACAAAGACCTCCCCGAAGGCTTTCCACAATGACCAGTTATATGCAGCCCGCATCCGTCGGCATTTCACGACCTTCACCAGGTCATCGGTCCACCTTCTAAGGGGCCTGCCTAAGCTGCGTCTTCAGACCGTGGCCGCCACTCCAGAACCTTAATACCCCATCGGCTATCGGTTCTACGAGCAAAATACCCCGCCCACTGCCACATAATTTTAGCGACTCGAAGAGCTATCTCGGTGACTTTGGTTCTCTTGCGGATCTTCTCATTTCTGATTCGACAGCGCAGAGATTGTCGCTATAAGAACAATAGTAAAAATGACGGGATCCCACATACAAGAAAAGTGAATGTTTTGCGTCTTTTTTCCTTGCACACGAAGGGTTAAAAAACAGGGTTTCGTGCCTTCCACCGATCTAACCCTTCGTGTGCAAATCCGACTCACGTTTGGTCAGTTGTTTTTTATCTCTTTACCGCAATTAGACCAACTACGGGTATTAATGACCAAGATTCATTCAACCGCACGTTAACCTTGTCATAGAAATAAATTGACCATGGTAAAGGCTAATTTCTTTCTATGATAAGCTATCTTATTTTTCTTAAACGTTTGAAAGCCCTACCAAAAAAGCAAGGCTTTGTGATTACAATTATGAGCTTTTTAAATAGGTACACCATTATCTTTTTCCTTTTTACAACTTTTAAAGATATGAAATCTTTGTTTTTTATTTTTATAGTATAACTGACATATTTCAATGTATAGAACTAAATGCCAATTCTACTAATTTAAAACGTTAAAATTCTAGTTTACAAACAAATGTCAAAAACATGTCAATGTGTATATATAAAATGTAATCAGGCGAATTTTCGATAAATTGAGACTGAAATCTCAAAAATTCTCGTAGGTTCTTAAAATTTCGCGAATCACCCTTCTGGTCTATTGACTACTTCTTCTTCAGCATATAGATGTCCACTGCTGGACAAAGATCTCCCACAAAGCTTTCCACAATGACCGGTCTTATGCTGCCCGCATCCATCGGCTTTCGATCTATTGACTACACTTGCTTATTTCAAAATCAAATGTCATTTATTCAAAGTGTCAGAAGTCATTTATTTATTCACCACATCACACATTTTCGAATGACAAAATTACATAAAACAGTCGCTCAAAACGCCCGTCATCTTGTTGAACTAGTGGTCGCATTTGCTGGTCTATGGTAGCAAACGCTACCGCTGAGCATAAGGTACTGATTTCCATTTCCGAGTTTTGCCGAGTGTTATTGGGTTGTTTCATCTGGGTTACTAAGGTAACAGACCGGTAGTAGCCCGTAGGCTGGATTTGTGCTCTATTGATGACTAGGCAAAGTGGGTTACCACATGGCATTTAAACACTATCCCCCTTATTACTAAACGAAATCTAACTTCAGTTTGAGACATAACCTTTGCATCAGTATTTAAATTACGAACCTCATGGAGGTTAACTCAAAGTTCTAAATACAAAAGTTATAACTTAGCACCGAACTAAGCTATCATTTACATATAAAAAACTGTATTTCTGTAATGGTTAGGTGCATATTTCAATAACCATTTAGGAGTTTTAAACCTGTAAAATACGTAACACATCATCAGTAGCAATGGGTTTCATTTTGACAATACAGCAACATGTGGGCCGGGCCCGATGAGGTCCGAGATACCCGATGGGGCCAACGGGTTCTCGAGTTGCAACCGCCCATCGGAAGACGCAGCGTGGATAAGCCCCCGACAAGATGGACCGGTGTCCTGGTGACGTCTTTCAGCTGAAATTATGATGGTGATGAACAACATACATTGCGTATTTTACGTTGTTGCGCAAAACATATGGATCGAACATATGGAGCAATAGATTAGATTTATTAATACTCGTATGCTTCAAAATGATTCACATTGAGAGTAATAGTACGTTAAGTAGTTAAGGTGCTAATCTAAATAAAATCCATATTTTATAATAAAGCTGCAATTGGGTTGTATCCTAAAAAATAATTTTATGTCCATCAGATAGATTTATAAAAAATATTGAACACGTATTTTTTATTTTTTCTTTCATTCAAATACTTAGGCAGGTATATTGGTTTGGAATGTCGCAGGACGTCACGCCGCGGTACAAAATATACCACGGCGTGACGTAATTAGCCCCCACTCCGTAACTTTTTTACGCTATATCTCAGTAGTTTTTGGTAATTTCAACAAAATAAAAAATACGGGTCTTAATTTTTTTTATTATCTATAAGACGGACTAATTATTTTTTTGATTTTCATACCTTGAATACATCCCTATTGCAAATACTCCATTTACGAATTCAATATACAGACAGTATTGTAGATGACTTTAAGACTTAATATAATAGAAGAAAGCTGAAAAATGCCTTTCTTTTCTATTTACTTCTGTACTCTGGGTTTGTTCATAAATGAAATGTTAGCATACGCAGAAACAATTGTCTAGAAGATTGAGCTACATAATTTATTTACTATGCGTAGGCTGATATGAGGATATTTTTGTGACTTTGTGGAAGCAAGCTTTAGCTTGAATATTATATAAATATTCATTAAAAAAGGCTTTTCTATCAAATCTAAATCCCACAGCTGTGAAAACCTTGCTATGGAATAATACAGACATGTGGGAATTAGATATGAGGATTAGCTGCTGAGGGAAGCAGTTCTGATTCTCCAATTGAGCGGAAAATATGCTTACTTATGTTATGAGTGAGAAAGCGAGTTTGTTTGTTTTTTCCGCTTTCACGCCTAAATTACTGAACAGATTTGGATGAAATTTGGCACATAGATGGTTTTTAATCAGGATAACCCATTTTTTCTTTTAACTCGGATGAAACCGGGGTGCAACTAGTTAATATCAACCTCTATCGAATTCAAATTTCTTTTCAACATTTTTTTTTTTTAATTCTAAACTGCCTATTACCTAATATTGAATGTCATTTTGTATTTGTTTTGCTTCACCTCGTGTTTTCATCCACAAAAGTTTTGATTCTGTGAGAAGATCTGGAAATAGTATTCTACGTGATAATCCTGGCTACAAACTGTACCTATGTGCTGTAAATTTCATTTAAGTCCATTATAAGCTTCGGCGTGAAAAAATAATAATTTGCTATTAGAAAGTTAGTAGGATTCCCAAAGATGAGCCACGGAAAGGAAGCGCTTTTCGATGATTTTGGAGCAAGAGAGACGAACACGATGTAAAAGAGGATTAGAAGACGACAATGCCTTTAATCTTATGACGTAGCCCACTTATTTATGTAATCATCCTTCTAAGCTCCTTAGAATGGGAAACTGCGAAGGCCTTTTGTGAAAGATAACCAGATTGGTTCTGTTGATATACGTATTGGCTTTTTACAATGTCACTGATCTTTATTAAAGTCTTCAGTACATTTCTCAACCAGCCAGTAACCAGTTGCTTTGACTTCTTAATGACTTAGTTTTTTTTTTTTTCATTATTAAATTGTACTGACCGCAATCCCGCCATCGCAGTTATGGTAAAGCGCGCTGGTTTATTAAGAGTCTGTTCACTCTAGCTTTGAAAACACATAAATTGTAGTCAGACGGAAACACCGTCGCTGGCAAATTGTTCCAGTCCCTTGATGTAGGTGTTATAAAAGTGGAGGCGAAACGTTTCGTCCGGATCGTAGTGGTGTCAACAACGTCATTGTGGATACTCGCCGTACGACGGATTGGTCGGTGATTAGATGCCGGAATGAGGGACTTTAGTTGAAGCAAATGCGTTATTATGGGTATATTTTAGCATAATTAGCTTATGATATTCTCACTGCTCCAGAAAGACCTCTCGGTGAGAAGGACCAGGATCGTAATCCGTAACGCGAGCCTCTTACTTAATATCACCTGTCTGCGAATATTTGGTTCTAGGTCTAACCGATTTCCTCTGAATGTTTTCCTTCATCATTTTGACAGTAAAGATGATAGTAAAGTAAAGCGCTTGTCAAGTCAAACTTATGACCCACAACAGGTCACAGGGTCGCCACTGCTCACATAGTAGACTAGCTTTCAACAAAACTGCGTCAAAGACCAATAATTTGGTTCTCGTTGGAGGTAAATCTGCACGTTTGGTAGAGGAAGTATGATGAAATTTTTTGTAATTGGAAGCAGACACCGTACAGTATAGTAACTAGCGCTTTGCTAGAAATAGTGATGAAGTTTCCGCGATATTATTTATTGAATGACTCAAATTTTCATACTAACTTTTGCTGTCAATTTATCGCTAACGATTCAAAAACCAGTGGTGGGTAAATAGTAATCGATTAATAATTATGTGTTCCCCTAAAACATGTGAAATGAACTAGCCCGAGCGTCGCCGTCTCTCATCGTCAGCGATTATCAAAATCTGGCGTTCTATCTGCCATCTGGGACAACGCGTTTACCTAGATGACGTCATGAACATAGATGATAACTAAGCGATAGCGTCTTATCGGATAACCGTGATGTATCACTAATCGAATGTGTTTGTAGTTTTGTTTTACCAGCTCGCAGCTGATAATAATGCAAAGTCTATGTTACAAGGTGTGTTGGAAAGTTTTGTTTAGACCGAAGCACGTGTCGATTCATGGTCTACTTATTTTCATGTATGACGTATGAAGCCTTCACGGTAATTTTGAAACATTGCCGTTTGGTACGTACAAACAACTCAACAACAAATACTCTCTGAAAGTAAGGTAGATAAATAATGAATTCAAAGCCTTTTTTGCGGATGACAATATTGTATTGTTATTATGCTATAAATTGCTAATGGATACAAATGAAACGATAGCGAGCAACACAACAAAAGAGACAACCCACAACCGTATGGAGGATTAAATACCTACTAGGGTTGACCTCAAATAATTAATTGGGATAATAACCAAGAAATAAGATTATATATCGGGCTAAGACAATATTTACTCGCATGAGATTAACGATGGCAAGAGCATAGCGAATCATCCTCCTTTGTATTACTAATATTTCCCTACATACGCCTAAATGTCGCACAACAAGCCAAAGTAATTGACAATATAATGGTAATGATAGAATTTGCATATTCAATAGTACATCAAACGGATACAAAGTTTGTCAATAGTGTGTTAAACACAATTAAGTTTGGGTGACAATAACCGCTGGAGGGCAAACTGTAGCGGGTATGAGCTCTCCTCTATTGATCTATTGCGATGGAGTAATATCAAACCTAAACAGGTTTTGCTTTGTTAAAAACACTTGTATTAATGTTTTTAAAAGAAAGGCAACAAATGACTTAGGTTAGTGGATCTAACAAAAATAAGTGCTCTTAAATATAGCATAAGCTGAGTGCCACGCAAAAGGTGTTACAAACGCAGTATTGTCAGGAAAGTTCATAGATGTTTTTCTGTGTATTAAACATTGTTGCTCTGTAGACATAGATACAAGTTAACATAATATGCAGATGTTCATGAATGATAGAAATGTTCATCTATATCTTTATAATATATAGATATATTAAGAACGGCTTTTCAAAGTAATCTAACCTTTATGGTAAATACCATATTTACCATAAAGGTCAGATTACTTTGAAAAGTCGATTGTCCTCTTTATACTTAAAGAGGACTATTTTCTGCAAAGGATATAGATTATTCTGCAGTCAACTTTGCTCAAAAAAGGCGATAACTTATCAGCATATAGTCAATGCCCTGATTTGTCGTGATTAGCCGGAGGACCAAATACAGTATTATCAATTTTAAACATCAAAGTCTACACCAAATTCAATTTCAAACGGAGCTTTGACACTAATTGTATCTACAAATAACCTGTTAGTGATCGCATGCTTGATGTTGCGTAGGCATGCCTATGTGCACTCTCAGAGACGTAATTACGTCGGTTTGAATCAAGCGTCTATATACAGTGGTGGGCCCGCCCTCACTTGATATCAAACAATGCAATATTTTGCCGTTAACTCTTGCACCTACTGTTATATTGTTATTTAAAGGTTGTGAGCTTGATTCGAGATCATATTAGAGAAGTTTATTATGTGTGTATTCGAAATTAGACCACACAATCATAAGCATCACTAGGTACATATTATAAAACAAAATCACTTTCTATTTCCCTATGTCCCTTTGTATGATTCAATCTTTAAAACTACGCAACAGATTTTGATGCGGTTTTTTTATTCGATAGAGTAATTAAAGATGAACTAGTTAAATATATTGTTGATTTAATGTAGATCTATGTCGCCATTTACAGCATTTTATTTAAATTAATATTATCGAAGATATTACTGATTTAAAAATTGTGGGGTGTCGTGTCTGCGGCCGTATTTTATGCAACGTTCACAGTTTTTCTGTGATGTATTTAGTATCAGCATTGGACCCATGCGAAGCTAGGGCGGATCGTTAGTACGAAATATGTATAATAGTGGGCACCATAGATTCTAGAAGAACAATATTATTCCAGTTCCAGGGACTCGTCTCTCACAAACTACTCACTGATGCTAAGATAAAACACCGACACATAACTGATCGTAACATTATACATATGGAGCATTTTGTCACTCAATTGTGTGGTAATAATTAATTCTAATACAAATTATTTATAAATGGTAATAGTAATCAAACAATGTAAACATTGATGCATGTTGGCTTGGATGCGCGTGCGACAAACCACAAACCACAGACTATGTTAGGAAATGCTGAATTTCAAATCGGAACCAGATGTATGTCATTTTTTCAATCATTAATTCAGCAACAAATTAAGGGTAATTTATTGCTGAATTCATGATTGATAATTCTAAATTGATTATAACCGGCCAACATTTCTGCGGTATCCCTATACCGATCTACATAATGTTGAACTAAACTTCTGATGATAATAAATGAATCATGATTCAAGTTGGGCCAACAATGTTTCGTCTTAGCATTACCTAGATGCAAGTCTATACCGGTTGAGCCAGTTCTTAAGAATAAACCACAAAGCGAAGTGAAGTTTAATACTTGACTAATATCATGTTTCACATACTTAACAATGGTAGAATGCTACTAAATGATGTCAAACGTAATGCAACAACACATTGTATGTTAAGAAGTGATATTTTGTGCTGGTAAGCTACTGAAGACAATACTTAGGTTGCGTCCACACGAGCCAAGAATGTCTTAAAATGGACTATCGATCTATGATAACAATGACTCTTGTAACAAAATTGTCGTGGCATGACAATCTACATGTACAAGTATGTATGTGAGTATTCTAAGTAATGAATAAAAACAAAAGAATATTTAGGCTGTACTATACGATACGTCCACATCACTGTCAGCTGGGGACGTACTACCTAGAAGACTGGCAGCTTAGCCTAGTTGAATGGCAATGCTCAGTCTTTGGCCAAAGAACCACCGCGCAGATCAGGTGTAGTGTTGAGTGTATGTGTGCTTGAGTGCGTGCTTGTGCGTTTTACATAAATGTTTATATGTACTCTCCTGTCGCATCATCACCTTCATATGTAATTTCCTATTCCTTTTTTTGACTGTGTGTATAGTATATGCATACATAAGCGTGCGTGCGTGCGTGCGTGCGTGCGTGCGTGCGTGCATGCGTGCGTGCGTGCGTGCGTGCGTGTGTGTGTGTGTGTGTGTGTCTGTATATGTGTGTTGTAATATAATTAATGTATATCCCATCCATACACATTGCCCGTAGGACCGATGCCCGATGGAGCCGACGGGTTCTCGAGTGGCGACCACGCACCGGAAGACGTAGCGTGTTTAGGCCCCCGACAAGGTGGACCGACGACCTGGTGAAGGTCGCGGGAAACCGCTGGATGCGGGAGGCGCAGGACCGGTCGTCGTGGAGAGCCTTGGAGGAGGCCTATGTCCAGCAGTGGACGTCTTTCGGCTGAAATGATGATATCCCATCCTTTCCCTTTATACTCTTACTCAGATTTTTAAGCTATTGCATAGCTTCTATCGCGGGCCTTGAGCGCGGGGACCGAATCCAGAAATTCCGTAACGAAAAAACCTCACGCTCCCCATCGTCTAACGTCGTTTCAGTTCGGCAGTCTTCGGCACGGTATGTTTGTGTGCGTGCGACTACATCTTTTGAAAACAATTTATAGATTTTCAAAAAGAGCATGCATATTGCAGGGCTCGAACTCAGTTCTACACACTTGCCATGTTACTGATAGTCGCGATGTGCTAAACTTACGATTAATTTTCTCTCTGAAATAGGTCTTCTATAGAGATATGTCATAGACGTCATCGACGTTGTCATGGCTACCTTAAAAACTTTTCATATAATTAATTATTAAGTACTTTTATTCAAATTAATTTAGTAGTGTTTTTATAAAATAGCTTTTTTTTAACGGAAAAGCTAAGACGAATGTCACGCTAATTTTTCATTGGACTTTTAAATTATTTATAGTGTTGTTTACTAAATAAAAGCGCGAGATTTTATAGAGTAAAAAGTGCTCACGCGGCCGTTTTTTCAATTATTGCAAGAATTCAAAAGACTGTCTTTAAATAGTGTTCAGACGAATGCTCAAAGTGTATTAGATTTCATTAGTAATAGAAATGGCATTTCAATAATGACTTTCAACTGCCAAAGTCTAAATAGTCATAAATACGATTTACAAGATTCAGTTACGAGACAAACAAATGTGTTACTTCTTACCGAAACTTGCATGATGCATGATAATCCAATTGAAATACCTAATTTTAATTGCATTGTTCATTTCAAACGAGATACTGTTTCAAAAGGTGGGGTAGCTATTTACCAAAATAAAAATGATATTACTAATATTATGACTCCGAATATTGAAATAAATATTGTACACGTTAGCGATGTTAATGTTAGGCGCTCAGTTGTTGGAGATATTTGTGCGTGCTTATGCAAACTTAGAAATGGCCTACAAATAGTTATGGTGGCAATTTACATTTCTCCGAATCCAAAATTGGACGAGGTAGAGCATTTTATTCATCGCACTTTACTGGAGTACACTGAAGAAGGCTCGAAAATACTTGGTACAAATGGTAATAAATTTCCACTTATCTTGGCTGGCGATTTCAACATTAACTTCGCTGATAAAAAATCAGAGCGGTTGACAACTTTTCTATCAAAAACATTGAATTTGAAAATGAATAATGATCCACAAGAGTCCACAACAAAATATGGGACCACCATTGACGCGGTATTTTTTCTAGGTATTTAGAGGATATTAAGTCGCAAACTTATGTTTCTTATTTCAGTTATCATAAACCTATAGTTTCAATGATAAATATTCCTGAATAACCAACAGCTACTGTAAGGTAATAAAACCCACATGTATTGTAAAATAATAAAAATATTTTAAATAATATTAACTTTTATTTATTTAATAAAAGAAAAATTTGTTTTCTTATCGGTCACCACGCTCAAAAAGTGTAACTTGAATTAATATCAAAGAAAAAGAAATACTGCATAAATAAAAAAAATAAATAATTATAATTGCATAAATTGATACAAAATGCTATGCAATAGCTTTACCGCGGCAGTCCCCGAGTGCCACACGTCTTTTTTTTATATAAATGTTTATAATATGTACTCTCCTGTCGCATCATCGCCTTCATATGTAATTTCCTGTTCTTATTTTTCACTGTGTGTATACTATATATAAATATATGTGTGTGCCCGGAAGGCTGCAGGCCATACTGAATGGCGCCGCGTAACTGAAATCATCACTCATCGTGACTCATAATGATAACCACGGCCACTCTGGCAAAGGTGTACTGACTCAGAAGAAGAAGAAGAATATGTGTGTATTGTTAGGGTTCCGTAGCCAAATGGCAAAAAACGGAACCCTTATAGATTCGTCATGCCTGTCTGTCCGTCTGTCCGTCCGTATGTAACAGCCATTTTTTCCGAAACTATACAAGCTATCTGTTGAAACTTGGTAGGTAGTATTCTGTGAACCGCATTAAGATTTTGATGCAAAAGTAAAAAAATAATAATAAATATTGGGGGCTCCTCATACTTAGAACTGAAACTCAATTTTTTTTTTCATCATAAACATACGTGTATACATACATATGAATCTATGGATAGGGCTTCAAAAATGATATTGAGATTTCTAAATTTTTGAAGTGAAACTTCTTTAGGCACGCTTGACTTGGGGAGTAAACTCGCGAAAGCGTTACGAAAAATATTACAAAAATGATCGGGCAAGGCGAACGGAAAGCAAAGTATAGTCCTATTTCGTCTGTAATACAACGAAGCAGTTGGCACATGTAAATATTGCATGACATGCCGTGTATAAAGTTGTGGGTTCGCATCTCGCCGAAGATAATGTATATTTTTTGGATCTTTTTAAGATTTGTTAACAATTGAGTCGAGTATGAAGTTGTGAGTTCGCATCTCGCCGAAGGCAATATATATTTTTTGGATCTTTTTAAGATTTGTTAACAATTGATTACCTAAGAGCACAAATAATTTATAAATTTCGTTCTGTTCTGGCCTTTATATTGTTTTATATATTTTTGCTGAACATTTCTGATATAATTGAAAGTATAGAAGTTTGAAGATATCGTCACAATACGATAATTGGACACAAAGTACAAATTGCTTTCGAGCAGGCGCGTGCGCTCCTTAGAAGCAGATAAGCATTGCATACCCTAATAATTTTCTAAAAAAATATATAATAATTACATTAAAATAATTTATATACTACAAACTTAAAACTGAAAGACTGTTGATAACACTGCCATCTATTGGGGCTAATGCAAACTACTAACACACATTACAATGCTGTCCGCGCAACTCAACTTCGTCACGACGCTCGCGCCAGTTCGCGTAGCGACATAAGCAGTTACTAATGTGCCTCTTCCATACGCGTCTGTGAATAAAATTATTTGCTTGTGTGCATAATCTTTGCGTACGTGGGCGTGTAATTTCATTCAAATTTTTAGGCCGAACAAGCACAGCTTCTAATAATGCGGCGAATTTAAGAAGTTCACAAATATAGCATGATTGTTGATGAAATATAATATAAAATTTTACGTAATCATCATAGTAACAATATTAATGTATTTTGAAATAATCTTTTTTTCCCGCGAATTAATTCCAACTTTCCCGAAATTCGGTAATTTGTAAAAAGTGACAACACTATTTTGACGGTATTATTATAAGCGATGCGCCAACATGCCGCGTGCCCTGCCTCCCGCCGCCCGCGTCAGGGTTGCATACCGCACATGTATTACGTTAACTCTTTATGCGAAATAATATTAATTTTTTTAGGGGTATTTTTTTTAAGTTTAGCCCGGATTTTTTAAGTGAAACTTCTTTACGCACGCTTGACTTGGGGAGTAAGCTGGCGAACGCGTGACGTAAGCGTTACGAAAAGTGATCGGGCAAGGCGAAAGGAAGTTAAGTGGGGGATATAAGCACAGAGGCGCCCGTGACGCGAGCTTGGTACTACAAGGTCTACAACGAGTTTCTTTTTTCAATAAAAATAGAAGATCTATGCTAATATTTTTTTTTTTTTCAATAAAAATAGAAGATCTATGCAAAAATATTAATTTACCAATGAAACCATGAAATAAATTTAAATATTTATAGAAAATTAACATATGTATATGTGTAGGTATACATGTATATATTGTACACATGTATATATATATATATATATACATACAGATGGAGTGAAAGAAGTTTTTTCAATAAAAATAGAAGATCTATGCAAAAATATTAATTTACCAATGAAACCATGAAATAAATTTAAATATTTATAGAAAATTAACATATGTATATGTGTAGGTATACATGTATATATTGTACACATGTATATATATATATATATATACATACAGATGGAGTGAAAGAAGTTTCACTTCTGTCGTGTGGTCATAAGCACACTCGTATTTTTTTTTTTTTTTTAAACCGAATAGTTTGCCTGACGGGCGCTTCCAAAGTGGAAAAAAAGTCGTCCACATTTAACTTCTAAAAAAACATATGATGTACATTACTATAAAAACTACAAACGAAAATTGTTTTGAACGAGATCTAGTAAGTAGTTTTTTTTTAATACCTCGTAAATCGTAAACCGCTTAATACCGCGTAATCTTTCATACATTTAAATAACTTAAATCCTTTAATTTCATAAATCAATGGTACAAAGACAAAAACAAGTAAAAAAATAATTCTATCTACAAAAAACAACTCCGTTTTGGCTATGTTGTGTGCATTGTCTTATGATAGGTAGTCGCTTATGGTTTGGTGTATGCATATTTAACCATATTCGCGGAGAAGAACATAGGTTTGAGGATATTGTTGGCATGAGACATCGTTGGCATATGATTTTAGGTCTGTGTCAATACGGTTACTACCTTCAATTGTTTGACAGTTTAGATTGTACGTGATAACGTGAATATATTCCGAAGGACATTAATTATTCGATTCTGTTTCGCTATCGTTTTTAAAGTATTGTTTTAAAATGAGTCTTTGAATTTTAGGTTGAACTTAGTAAATATTAAACAAAGGCTGATTTAAAATGCATCTTAATGTTTATCTGTCTTTCTTCGTTTAAACTTATATAGAAATTTCTTAACAACTTACCACACAAACAACATCTAATTGAATAAACTTTTGCAAGTCTTGTTAGTTAGAAGAATGCTTTTAAGAACTTTATCCGAGAAGCTTATTTAAAACTAAATAACTTGATTATAATTTAAGGAAACTGATATGATGTGTACGGACGACATCAGGTCAAGCTACCCCAAACTGTCAGATATTCCCAATCAATCTTGAGCCTTAATGCTATAGAGATAAAGTTGAAAATCTAATAACGAAATCTGACAGATTGTAGTCGCTTGTTGTGCTGTCATCTGTACGAAAGCTGAAATCAGTTATTTAATTAAACCTTTAGATATAAAGTTAACTTATACTTAGTATCATACAAAAATCTTTATAAAAATATTACCGACCTACCCAACTTAGCACGTTAGTAGATTCAGTACATAGAATCAAACGTATCATAAAATATTTGAACGAAAAATGGCTGTTCCTTACATTTTTACTGTTTAATAAAAAAATTAATAAAAAATACATAACATGCTATTGCTAAAACCAAGGCACGACTTTAAATACTCAATATAAAAGATTCAGAAATCTACATAAATAATTTTAGAAATATCATTAACATAAAAACAAGAAAAATTAATTAGTTGTCTGACACTTCAGGTGTTCACATCACTTGTAACATGACAACTCGCGTGCTGGCCTTCATCGGACAAGATTCAAACAAACAAACTCTTCAGCTTTTTATATTACCTAGTATAGATGTCTGCACCACCACCGCTTTATAAATTACCTATATAATTCTAAATAAGCTTAATTAAATTACTGAACACAATCAAAGAAAACTTGTTAAGACTGGTTCTTCTGCTGCTCTAGACTTGGTTGAAGATGGACACGATTAAGTTAATACCTAAAATTGCAACTTCTGAGCTTTAATATTTCGCTCTCTTTGTCTCCAAAGCCTGGAGCACAGGCGAAGAGTAGCCAGCTTGTCGGTGTTCTATAGGATGCATTTTGGAGAGTGTGCGAGGGAATCACATGATTTAATTCCCCCATCTCCGTTCCATCATCGGACGTTCCGTCGTACGACGAGTTTCCTCCCCTCCCCTTACGATGTTGACACCACAACGATCCGAACGAAGCATTTCGCCTCTTTTTTTACTTTTATACCGCGTACATTGAGGGACTGGAACAATTTGCCTATGGCGGTGTTTCCGTCAGACTACAATTGAAATATCTACAAGGCTAAAATGAATACAGAATAGGCTCTTAATAAACTAGCGCGCTTTAAATAATAATAATAAATAAATGTATACGGACATATCACACAGATTGAGCTAGCCCCAAAGTAAGCTCGAGACTTGTGTTAAGGGATACTAACTCAACGATACTATATTTATAATAGATACATATATAGATAAACATCCATGACCCAGGCCAATCAGGAAAAGATCGTTTTCCATCATGACCTGGCAGGGGATCGAACCCGGGCCCTCCACGTCGCAGGCAGGCGTGTTGACCGCTGCGCCACGGAGGACGACAAAAACGCTTTACCATCAACGATTGCATCACTGTTTACAATCAGGCGGGATGCGGTAAAGCACTAGTTTATAGTAAAAAAAAATTTGAATCCATTTATCTCGTGTTTATATTTCATCTTCATCATCATCAATCTATAGCAGTCCACTGCTGGACAAAGGCCTCTCCTATTTCACGCCATTCGATTTTCGCCAACTCTCATCCAATTATTACCAGTCATCCTGCGAAGATCGTCGTACCATCTAGCCTGAGGGCGTCCCATCTAATATTACCAACTAGCGGCCGCCAGCGATTACGTACGCGTGGAGTTAGTTTTGCTCCGCTCCTATTGGTCGCAGCGTGATGTTATATAGCCTAATGTCTTTCTGGATTAATGGGCGATGTGTGCCGAGTACGATGCGCCTAATATTGTTGTATTGGGAGTTTGGTCGTGGAGGGTCTTCAGATCAATCTCCCTTTGGCGCAGCATCGTTGGTCGTGTTGTTGGGTTTAACATTGTATCACCTCGCTCAACTGCCGTCTTCCTTCCTATTCGCTCAGTTTTTCTGAGTGAATAGGCTCTTAATAAATTAGCGCGCTTTACCATCAACGATCGCATCACGGCTTACCATTAGGCGGGATTGCGATTAAGCGCTAGTTTATAATTATAAAAAATAAAAAGATTTTTTCAAATCAGAACAGCAGTTATTAGTATTAGTTATTAGTGAGTTCAAACAAACAAACTCTTCAGCTTATTATATTAGTATAGATTTGCGGTCTCCACTCAATAATACGTCTACTCCAACGGTCATCGGTTTCACGGCTAATATAGCCGGCCTAGTGTTTCTATTTACGTATCCTAGTTATACAGGGAAATCTTTAGTAGCCATTCTTCTTCTTCTTCAGCTTATAGAAGTCCACTGCTAAACAAAGGCCTCTCCCAAGCCTTTCCACCATGACCGTTTTGTGCTGCCCGCAACCATCGGCTTCCTGCGACCTTCACCTTTGGCATTAGCCATACAAAACTGTAATTTATATACTCAGTAACATGCTATTTGGTTTTGGTTTACTGATGATAATTTCCGTTCGTTAATCTCCTGCAGTTTTCCTAATTTATTTGAGGCCTATGCAAAATGTATTTTTCATTTCAATACCTCTCAATGAAGCGTCATTTAATAGTCAGTTGCTTTCTAACCATATTATCAATCACGCGGTCCATCCAGCCTTTCCTCAGCCTCAGTCTATGCTGTTGGTTGCCTAAATAAAATCAATCAAACTGTTGTGTCCTCTTATATTAGTTGAAGTTGTGTACCGTATATTTGAGACACATACAATCTGTACAGAGTTTATTGATCGAATGACTCTGTAAATCTATCTATCTGTAATTGAGTAACGTGAGTCTTGTGATCTCATCACACTAAAAAGTGTGCGGGACGAATAGTTTTTAATAGTACATAGGAACTAATTAGGAAGTGTTACGAACAGTGTATACAGTATAGTAGATGTTATTGTAATTACTTAGAATAGAACATTTGTGCATAAGAATTTAGAAAGCGTAAGATGGGCGATCATTCATTGTGATAGGAATGGTTGTACACATCTGGCAAGGCAGAAATTATAATAGAAATAGTTGTCCCACATCTGGCTGAACGTAACAACACCAAAAAGGTGAGCGCCATAAAATCCCTTGTCCTTGGTTCCTTGGGATCATTCATCATCATCATTTCAGCCAAAAGACGTCCACTGCTGGACATAGGCCTCCCCCAAGGTTCTCCACGACGACCGGTTCTGCGCCTCCCGCATCCAGCGGTTTCCCGCGACCTTCACCAGGTCGTCAGTCCACCTTGTCGGGGGCCTACCCACGCTACGTCTTCCGGTGCGTGGTCGCCACTCGAGAACCCGTCGGCCCCATCGGGCATCGGTCCTACGGGCAATGTGTCCAGCCCACTGCCACTTTAGCAATTCTGTTGCAATTCTTCGGGCTATGTCGGTTACTCTCGTTCTTCTGCGGATCTCCTCATTCCTGATTCGATCGCGCAGTGACATCCCAAGCATAGCCCTCTCCATTGCCCTTTGAGTGACTTTGAGCCTTCTCATAAGGCCCATTGTTAGCGACCACGTCTCAATTCCATATGTCATCACTGGCAACACACACTGGTCGAAGACTTTTGTCTTGAGACACTGCGGTATTTGGGACGAGAAGATTCTTCGTAGCTTCCCGAAAGCAGCCCAGCCGAGTTGGATTCGACGATTGACCTCTTTCTCGAAGTTGGACCTTCCTAACTGGATAGTTTGTCCCAGGTACACGTAACTGTCAACAACTTCGAGAACAGAGTCTCCAATCTTTATAGGAGTCGGTACAACATGGGCATTAGACATGACTTTCGTCTTGCCCATGTTCATTTTAAGACCGACTCGCTCGGAGGCTCTGCTGAGGTCTTCGAGCATTGTACTCAGGTCCTCCGCGGTCTCAGCCATGACTACGATATCATCAGCAAACCGAAGGTGTGTCATGTACTCGCCATTGATGTTGATGCCCAGTCCTTTCCAGTCCAGAACCTTGAAGACATCCTCCAATGCAGCGGTGAACAATTTCGGGGAGATAACATCTCCCTGTCTGACACCACGCTGGAGAGGTATTGGTTTCGAGGTCTGGTCCTGTATTCGGACTGACATGGTGGCGTTTTCGTACAAACCCTTCAGCGCTTCGATATACCGATAGTCTACTTGGCACCGCTGGAGAGACTGCAGTACAGCCCAGGTCTCGATCGAATCAAAGGCTTTTTCGTAGTCCACAAACGCCAAACAAAGGGGTAGGTTATACTCCTCGGTCTTCTGTATAACCTGCCGTAGCGTATGTATGTGGTCTACTGTGCTGAAGCCCTTTCGGAAACCGGCTTGTTCGGGTGGCTGGAAGTCGTCAAACCTGCAGGCGAGACGATTCGTGAGGACTCTCGAAAACAACTTATAGACATGACTCAGAAGTGAGATGGGTCTGTAGTTTTTCAAAAGGGTGTTGTCACCCTTTTTGAAAAAGAGTACCACCACACTTCTGTGCCATGCCTGTGGCGTTTTTCCCTCGACTATGACGGAATTAAATAACTTCTGAAGGGCCCTAAGGATCGGTTCACCACCCGCCTTCAGTAACTCTGCCGTTATTCCGTCATCGCCCGGCGCCTTGTTGTTTTTAAGCTGTTCCAGAGCCAATCGAATCTCCTGCAGGCTGACGTCCGGGATATCTTCGGTGTAGTGTCGGGTTAATCTTGCTCTAGGGTCTTCAGCAAGATTTAATGCGGGTTTTGTCGTCGAAGTATACAGCTGTCCATAAAAATTCTCGACTTCCCTCAAAAGCTCGGGCCCGGACGTTATGATCCTGCCGTCGTCAGTCTTCAGCTTGCTTAGCCGGCTATGCCCAATAGTCAGATCCCTAGCGAAAACTTTAGAGCCTCTGTTTCGCTCTATGGCCTCCGTTATACGCTCGGTATTATACCGACGTAGGTCGCGCTTCAGAGACTTTGAGATCTGCTTATTGAGCTGCCGGTATCTGCAAGCATCACTTGACGAACGCAAAACCATCTCACGTCTATCTTCCATGAGCTCGAGAGTGTAGACCGAGAGCTTTTTAGTTTTATTTGTACGGCGGGTCTTAAAATACTTGGTCCCGACCGTACGGACAGCTTCTACAAACCCGTCATTGTATTCGTCCACGTCGCCACTTAGGCATTCGAAGCGATTTTGGAGCTCGAGCTGGAAACCTTCGGAGTTATGGATCTGGATGGGTGCTGGCCGGAGCGTAGACTTCATCAGGCGAGATCTTTCGGACACTATATTCAGATTCAATGTGCCTCTGACCATACGGTGATCGCTGCCGCATTTGAGCGAGTTGATCACTGAGACATCATTGAATATGTGCCTTTTTGTCGTCATAATGAAGTCTATCTCGTTCTTAGTGACCCCGTCGGGACTGATCCAAGTCCACTTTCGCTGTTCACGCTTCTTGAAGAAGGAGTTCATCATAAAGAGTCCCTCCTTCTCCATGAAGCCAGCTAGCATGTGGCCTCGGTAGCTCCGACGCCCAAATCCAAAATTTCCCAGTCCGAGCTCCTCACCGCTCCGCTCTCCAAGTTTAGCGTTGAAGTCCCCCATGACAACGCTGTAGTGAGTTTTTGAGCTATGTATGGCTTTAGAGATGTCCTCATACATAGTCTCTACTTCATCGTCGGAGTGTGTCGAGGTCGGGGCGTATACCTGAATGACCTTCAGCGAATACCGTTTGGTTATTCTGAGTACCAGGAACGCCACCCTGGTCGACACACTCTCGATCTTCACTACATTGTCCACAAGGGACCTGTGGACGAGGAACCCGACACCACCTTGGGACTGATGGTCGCCCTCCCGGAAATAGAGCAAGTTACCGGATTTAAGGATTATCGAGTCCTCACCCTCTCTTCGGACTTCAGATAATCCCAGGACACCCCATCGTAACCTGCTCAATTCTTCCTCCAGTTCAATAACCCTCTCGTCGGTCCGCAGTGTGCGCACGTTCAGTGTTGCCAGGTCGATCCGTCGTTGTTTGTGGTAGCCGGATCTCTTCCGGAGATTCTTCGCACCCCTTGCCCCGCCGTTACCTTGGTCGCTACCACAATGACCAGGAATAGCGGAGCTGCCGGGGACTAGGGGCCTTGGCTTAGTCGTGTGCATCATTATGGGGGGGGGGTTGCCATAATCCCCACGCTTGGCAGGCGGGTTGGGGATCGCAGGATTTGATATTCCACAGAAGAAGCGCTGCTGCCCGCTTCCCTGGTGAGAGAGTTCCCTTAGTCGCCTCTTACGACACCCACGGGAGGATATGGGTTGGTACTATTCTAAGCCCGGTACCACACGGGACCCCGGTACCACACGGGACCCCGGTACCACACGGGACATCTTCGAGGAGTCAATAGCTACAGTGAATCACATTCATTTTGTCTTCGAGGAGTCAACAGCTACAGTCAAGATCAACAGCAAGATCCCTACAGGATCAACAATCAAGAAGTAATAGTTAAGAATCAATAGTAGTATAAGTTAAATAGTGACTCCGCTAATATTTTGGAAGAATATAAATCAAGTAAGTTTACACACCGAAGTCTCACTTATTTCCACCAACCCAGCAACAGAGTGTGCATCAGAACGTGCAGAGTGCAAGCGCATACGTCCACTAAATGGTCCTGCATGTCTGTCACGCACAAAAAGGAAATGTGCTGCAGGCACAAAACTATGTAATTTATATTGAGAAGTCAAAATCACAGTCACATAATTAGCCTATATGTTCCCATTGCTGGGACATAGGCCTCCTCTCTATGCCACAGACTATATTACACAGGTATATTACAGCCCACTCCTTCTGGGTAGGCTAGGTAGGTCACTACCACGAGGGACCACTGCGGGTTGGTAGATAACACGTCTTTAAAATTTTGCCTGTAGTACATGTCGGTTATTATTTGATAATAATCAAATTCAAAAGTTGTACTGTTTGGTATTTATTTTAATACCAAGTTAATCTAGTGTGAAGTACAAACACAACCTGCCACTTAGAATATACTAGATTTTGAAGAATTTTCTAATATGAACCGCATTTGTGAATTAAAGACAGCATAAACTTCGACAAATCCTTCTCAAGTTTTTTTGAATGAGCTTTGACATAAACACTTAATTTAAATAAAGAAGTTTAATGATAATACTTTATTTTCATTATGTGCGTCACCTGTTAGCCTTATAATCTATGTAAAACAGCAATCATCGTCCTCACCGTCTAAACCAAAGTTCAAATATATTCTCATTGGACAACAGCATACCGCAAACCGTTGTTTGAGGCAGCACGTGACCTCTTGTTGACATTTTCCGTGTGATTTTAGGTCGCTGCAGACCACGCTAGATTGTCAATTTAAGCCGTATGTACTGGTTCTGTTTGTTTGGAATGTTAGTAATGAGTTTTCCAAAATGATATTCGGTATATCAAAGGATGGATTTGCTCTAGTTGATTAGACTTTGGGAAATTATCGTAAGTTGGGTTTAATTTGTGTTTATACATTCTTTTCTTGGCTCGTTTGCTCTGTTTGATAGATGAAACATGGAGTGTTTGAAGCAGCTGTTTCACCAAGATTCTTGTTGTACTTCGTATAAATCGAATAATGTAACTTAGCTTAGGGTATCTACTCTACGACCTTAGTATGTTGTTCATCTAGCCAGACTTTATTGATCTCTCAATCCTATTTATCGATTTTACTTTGCATCCCTTCTTCTGATTTTCCTTTTATTAAACTCATAAATGATTTCTTTTTAGTGCGATTTCCGCAACACACGTTCACATAGCACCTATGACATCAATTTTATCAACAACAACACTAGAGATAATACATGCGGACATTCGTACGCTGTTCGCAGTTCACAACCCCTCTAGCGTTTGACATCAGCTGTCATAATATCGAACACAATCGACTCTTAAAAATAGAACGACGGCTCTTTGCGCAATACAAAGCGTACGTACACGTCAGCATAGAGGTCATTTTTGTATGAAATGTATTTTGATAAGCATTTTAATGAGAAAATGTTGCCAAAATAATTTTTATACGATGCGAATATATTCAATTTTAAGTGTTTTGTGTCAGTTCGGATTTATGACTTAACTGCAAAAGTCTCGTTTAACACCTTATCCATGACCGAAAGTTTTCGCTGTGTTATATACATCGTACTGTATTGAGATATCCGGTCAGAAATCTATACTAATATATAAAGCTGAAGAGTTTGTTTGTTTGGTTGAAAGCGCTAATCTCAAGAAGTACTGATCCGATTTGAAAAAATATTTTTGCGTTGCATAGCCCATTTATCCAAGAAGGATTTAGGCTATATAACATCACACTGCGACCAATAGGAGCGGAGCATAACTAACTCCACGCGAACGAAGTCGCTGGCGGCCGCTAGTGTATAATATAGTTTTGCCACAGCAGATAAATGATAAAATTATTACCCGTGTTACCGAACTACTGGAACACCGGCCCTCTCTGAGAGAAAAGCCACCACGAGGGCTCAATGGTTTTGGTTTCTCATGTCTTAGAATTAGTAACAGGTGTCGCAAAAGGCGACTAAGATAACTCTCAACAGGTAAAGCGGACAGCAGTGCTTTTCCTGTGGAATTACAAATTACTGTCATCCCCAACCTCATCCAATGTCTGCCAAGCATGTGGATTATGGCAATGCCCCCCCAATGTAATGAAAGCCTTGGGCGAGGCCTTGCCCAGCAGTGGAGCTCTATAGGCTCAGAAGAAGAAGAAGAAGAGAATTAGTATCTATCTATCTAATACAGACTAGTTTCTTAAAAATGTTTCCCTTGCGATTTTGAAAGTAGTGGTGCTGTAATTAAAATCACAAAGTCAAGAATCCACATTTCACAAATCGGGACTAATACCACAAGACCACTACTGCTCCCATTTTTACTAAGTGGTGTGAAATAACTTTTTTAAATGTCGAAGCATTACGCTGAGATTTGAGCCTTTTGGCTTCATAATAAGATTTTTTCTTTTTTGTTACTCATAATTAATAATTTGATCTTTTATTTTTTATTGTGTTTAGTTTAGTTTTTAGACTATCCTTTAAGAGTTGCATTGAATACTTTTCCTTTTTAACTTTTGGGTAACAGATAGAGGTACTCTGGGCATTAGGACTCACTTATTATTGAACATAACAAGTATTTAATTCCGACAGACAGAACTATTGTTAAATGTTAGAAAGGTTGAGCCGATGAATGAATTTTGACTGTCAAAGCCAGTTTGTTTCTCAATTCCTAAATGTCATAATTGGAAAACATTTAGAACTCATTATAGTAAGCATTATTGCTCTATTTACGAAACCTGATATACTTTTGATCGTCGATGCGTGAGTTTTAACGCCCATTGCGAACTAGTTTGACTGCTACGTAGCTAGCTCGTTATACGCGCAATAAATGTTTATGTATAAATAGATGTGTATATTTAGTATTTGTTTTTGTAAGGTAACAGACTTTTGCAGTAAAAGGCACATTTGATTTTAATTGATCGGTTGTGAATAAATACGATCGCTGCTCGTTTTGACTTTCCTTTCTAAAATCCACCAGCTATTTACCTAACTAACAATAGTAATAATATTTATTTACTTAATCTTTCGCACATGAAATGTACAGAGGCGGACTTAATGCCTTAGGCATTAATATAATTTAGGTACAATTTTTATCACTAATTCCTTACAATCTTATGAATTTATCTATGTGATATTTGCTGGCACCGTGGTTTCACCCGTGTAAGTAATAGAAAAAATAGATAAAAACCTGCCATTGCCATTCTATTCTCATGTACCAAATTTCAATAAAATCGGTTCAGTCGTTTTGGATCTTTTTTTTTATTAATTTATAAACCATCGCTTGACCGCAATCCCGCCTGATGGTATGCAGTGACGCAATCGTTGATGGTAAAGCGCACTAGTTTATTAAGAGCCTATTCACTCTAGCCTTGAAGACACTCAAATTGTAGTCCGACGGAAACACCGCCGCCGGCAGATTGTTCCAGTCCGAGGACCGACAGGACAGGACGAGAATCGAGGACCAACAGACTGTGAAAGGAGAATTTTATATAATAGATTATAATAATCTACCTCATAAATACTTCCAAGTTTATCTAATAGCAGTTTTGTCACTAATACCTTAGATTCTTATGAATCTATTCATGTGATATTATAGTCTACCTAATAAATACTTAAAGATTATCTAAAATAAATAAAATACAATCAAAAGTGCTTTTTGCGGCCGCCATATAACGGCCACAATGGCTTTACTTACTGTAGCAGGGTTTGACTTTACAGTGTCAAAAAACCTATATAGGGAAACAAAACTCCTTGGAACAAAATAGCATCTAACATGATTGAGAACAACCCTCAACAAAAAAAAAAAAAGTAAAGGCCTACCACACAAATTGATTGATCGACGAGTTTTGCTGGCGTTTGTCAAAGTCATGGATCGGTGAACACTGGTAACACATCGAGACCCCCCAGTGTTTTGACATACACGCTAGCGGCGCGGCGAGTCGGTCAGAATGGTCTATCTCCTATCTGTCTATACTAATAAGTATGGCAGAAGAGTTTGTTTGTTTGTTTGTTTGAACGCGCTAATCTCAGGAAGCACTGGTCCGATTTGTAAAATTATTTTTGCGTTCGATAGCCTATTATTCCAGGAAGGCTTAAGGTTTTATAATATCACGCTGCGACCAATAGGAGCGGAGCATAACTAACTCCACGCGAACGAAGTGGCTGGCAGCCGCTATTACTAATGTATAAAGCTGAAGAGTTTGTTTGATTGAACGCGCTAATCTCAGGAACTGCTGCTCCAATTAGAAAAATTCTTTTTGCGTTGGATAGCCCAATAATCCAGGAAGGCTTGCTATATAACATCACGCTGCGACCAATAGGAGCGGAGCATAACTAAACCACGCGAACGAAGGCGCTGGCGGCCGCTAGTTCTGAATAAAATTATTTTATACACGAATTCGCATGAAGTGTGTAAACTCCATATAGATGTAAATACACATTATCCTCTCTATTCATAAACGTTGTTAAAGTTAACTAGTGATTAGCGATTGTTTAATCACACGTTTTCGACGTTTTAACGTTACTTAACATTATTCATCGTTTATGAATAAACGCCATAGTGTTAACGGGGAAGCAACTTTTATGAATAAATGGGTTTATTGTTACTTCTTGTTTAACTAGACAAGTGCTAAGTTTTCGTATGTACGATTAAAGTTAAAATAAAAAAGTTAGTAGGTTTTTCACTGCAAATATTAAGTTATTTCAAATATTTTTTTTCACTTAAATGTCAATAAGCACTTATGAAACATGAGATGATGAGCAGCAGTTTTCTCGGTGGTAGGCCATAACATCGGCCGCCGGCAGAAGTTACCACCCACCAGAGAAAGCCTTGCCGCCAAGCGATTTGTCGTGTTCCGGCATGATGTCTGGTGAAGCCGTACGGAGGACGGGTCTGAGCAGTTGTGTTGCGATGTGTGCAGGGTACGATGCGCCTAATGTTGTTGTGTTGGGAGTTTAGTCGTGGAGGGTCTTCAGATCAATCTCCCTTTGGCGCAGCATCGTTGGTCGTGTTGTTGGGTTTAACATTGCATCACCTTGCTCAACTGCCGTCTTCCTTCCTATACGCTCAGTTTTTCTGAGTGAATAGGCTCTTAATAAACTAGCGCGCTTTACTATCAACGATCGCATCACTGCTTGCCATCAGGCGGGATTGCGGTCAAGAGCTAGTTTATAATTATAAAAAAAATTAGAAGTTGGTGCTCGGTTTCAATTACATCGAACTATTAATAAATACACAATCGAACATTTCCCCAACGAAATTAGATGTGGTGAAGAGCGCGAGCGTTTTGGAGGACTGTCTTGTGTAATTTTGACAGCCGACATTTTTTATATAATTGGCTTGTATCCTAAAAAATAATTTAATATCCATCACACAGATTTATAAAAAAATATTGAATACATATTTTTTCTTTTTTCTTTTATTCTAATACTTAGGAAGATATATTGAATTGAAATGTTGCGTGACGTCACGCCGTGGTACAAAATGTACCACGGCCTGACGTAATTAGCCTCCACTCCGTAACTTTAATACGCTATATATCAGTACTTTTTGCTAATTTCGACAATACGGGTCGTAATTTTTTTTATTATCTATAAGACGCACTAATTATTTTTTTTTTGATTTTCATACCTTGGACACATCCCTATTATAAACTAGTGCTTAACCCCAATCCCGCCTGATGGGAAACAGTGATGCAAACATTGATGGTAAAACGCGCTAGTTTATTAAGAGCCTATTGACTCAAGCCTTGAAGCCACTAAAATTGTAGTCAGACGGAATCACTTTTTATTTTTATTTAGAAATATCTTTATTTTTTATTTAAAAAATAATTTACAATAAAACAACAATTTGATTTTAGGTATATATCTTATATTCTTTTAAGCATAATTTTCATGATCATTGGTAGATGATTAAAAACATGTTGGCATTTAAATAATAAGTTTCTTTCTCCATTTATTTTTCTTTTGCTGTGCCCGTCAGGGTCCATGATTGTTTCTTTTGGCAAATATACATCACTTAAAGCGTACAATCTGGAATACAAATGAAAAATTAAGTATTGAGTATTTTTTTCCTATATAGGATTAACTTTGTCAATTCTTGTAACCGTAATATTTTACCGTTCTTGTATTTTTTCTTTTCTTTTTTTTTTTTTTTGCTATAAGTAATCTAATTATTCTGTCGAGCATTACAAACTTCGTTTTGCGAGGTATATTTTCCTGTTATTTTCTTACATCAATCTTTATACTTTCTTTTTGGTTTTTGTTTGTTGCTGTTTGAGGTATATATCTTTTATATATAAGTGGTAAGAACAGTTTTAATAGAGATACTTGAAAGGAGAATTCAGCTGGGTGGGCAGCATTTGGGAAGCTTCGTCGAGTCTTCTCGTCGCATATTTCACAGATCCTAAAGACTAAGGTCTTCAATTAGTATGTCCTTCCAGTAATGACCTACCGAGTAGAAATGTGGATACTCACGGTATGGCTGCTCCACAAATTCAACGAGCGAGCTATGGAGCGGCCTATGCTTTTGGAGTCTCTCTGAAGGATTGAATCCGCAACGAGGTTATCCGGCAGAGAACCAAAGTTTTTCGACATAGTTCACAGAATAAGTAATCTGAAGTGGCAATGAACCGGCCATATTAGCCATAGAATTGATGACCGTTGGAGTAGACGTGTTCTAGGACGCCCTCAGGCTAGGTGGAGCGACTATCTTGGGAGGATGGCTGACGGGAAGGGAGTTGCCGAGAATCGAAGTAAATGGCATGAAATAAGAGAGGCCTACGTCCAGCAGTGGACTGCTACAGGCTATTGATGATAATGATGATATATTAGAGGGGCAATTCTCATAATTTAAACCGAACGTTGACAGTCTGCAGTCAGTCTCAATCTGTCAACAATGACTCTAATTTCCCAACGTTTAGACATTAGTTTGTCGCCGAGATGAGACTGAGGCTAGATTTTGAATGTTTTATATTACGAGAATTGCACTTCTGATGTGTTATGTAACTTTTAGTCTGTGGTAAATAAATGTATTTTCTTACTCAGCTTTGTAACTAGCTATTTACAAAGCTGAGCACTACGACCCGAAAGGCTCTTAATAAACTAGCGCGCTTTACCATCAATGATTGCATCACTGCTTACCATCAAGCGGGATTACGGTCAAGCACTAGTTTATAATTAAAGAAAGACACAGTATGATTACAAAGGCATGTGACATACGTAACATGCAACTAAGCTGGCTGGATTAAACTATGATCCAAAGAGGATTAATTTAAAACCTGACGCACTGTTAAACCTGCTCTGTTGTTTATAAATACACTAGTTGCAGCCCGCATTTTCGCCCGCTAAAGTTCTCGGTGGTAGGCCATAACATCGGCCGCCGGCAGAAGTTACCACCCACCAGACAAAGCCTTGCCGCCAAGCGATTTGTCGTATTCCGGCATGATGTCTGGTGAAGCCGTACGGAGGACGGGTCTTAGCAGTTGTGTTGCGATGTGTGCCGGGTATGGTTCGCCAAATATTGTTGTGTTGGGAGTTTGGTCGTGGAGGGTCTTCAGATCAATCTCCCTCTGGCGCAGCATCGTTGGGCCGTGTTGTTGGGTTTAACATTGCATCACCTCGCTCAACTGCCGTCTTCCTTCCTATTCGCTCAGTTTTTCCGAGTGAACAGGCTTTTAATAAACTAGCGCGCTTTACCATCAACGATGGCATCACTGCTTACCATCAGGTGGGATTGCAGTCAAGCACAAGTTTATAATAATAAAAAAAGGATCGATTTGAGTAAGAATATCGGGATAAAAAGTTGTTATTAATTTAGTAAAATATAACTTTTAGCACAAAAAGTCAACTAGCCCTGACTCTAAAAATCCAGTTGTTAGTTTCATCATCATCATCAAACTTTTTATCGTCCCACTGCTGGGCACAGGTCACCTCTCATACAGAGATGGATTGAGCATATGCTCAATCCATTTCTGCACTTAGACTGTGGTTTTAACTACTAGGCCACCACTGCAATGTGTATATTTGTCACAAAACATGTCGATACACTCTTGTGGTATGGCTCTTATTAGACAGATAGGCCTTATTAGAGCAAAGGGTAATTTATAACACGTTTTACGTCATCCCGGCGAGCTGTCGGTAAATGCATTAGTTGATTGGCGATTCCATCAGGTCATATTACTTTCTTACTTAGCCGTATTGCTTTTTAATTGTCTTGTTTTTTCCATGAGTCTCGTAAAGAAATTGGTATTTTATATATCTTGCATCTATTTATATTGTTTAACCTGAAGTGGTTATACATTTTTTTTTAATAATTATAAACTAGCACTTGACCGCAATCCCGCCTGATGGTAAGCAGTGATGCGATCGTTGATGGTCAAGTGCTCTAGTTTATTAAGAGCCTATTCACTCAGAAAAACTGAGCGAATAGGAAGGAAGACGGCAGTTGAGCGAGGTGATGCAATGTTAAACCCAACAACACGACCAACGATGCTGCGCCAAAGGGAGATTGATCTGAAGACCCTCCACGACCAAACTCCCAACACAACAAGATTTGACGCATCGTACCCGGCACACATCGCAACACAACTGCTCAGACCCGTCCTCCGTACGATTATGATATACATTATGATACTTATTAGTAATGTTTATTTATGCATTACATTTTAAATTTATAATTTCACGGTATTATAATTGTTAAGCAGTGATAGGCTACTACTGAGTAATGACCTTGATTTACGAGTTATATAAAGGCCATGGGTTTAAATACAAGCATCTACTGCTCTCAAAACGGCGAAGGTAAATATTGTGAAACTAGCAAATCCTAGTAGAATAAAAATCGAAGAAATGTGACATCTACTCACCGTTATGGCTCTGCACGGTAGGTATATTATACCCCACTTCCTCTTGAAGAGGAAGATTTGGATCCTCTTTAGATTGGGTTCATTTATGGCCTAATGGCTGACGCAAATATTATTTGTTGCAACAAAAAAACGTTTGTTAGCATCTTAACGTGCTTGGCAATCTGGGCTTCTCCCAGTTGCAATAATGTCCCTTTGTGCCGATTGGCCTAGTTCTCTTCTGTCTCCTGCTTGTTATGAAGGGAAGTGGAAAAATATATTTTTTCTTACTCCTCCGCTATTCTTTTCTGATTAATTTCATTGCGGGACCCAAGACAGTTGAATCGTTTTTCCGGGACTCGTTGAGCTTCATTGCTCGGCGTTTTTTTGGCGGTCTCCACTGCTGATTCTGGCTTTCAGGAGTTGCAGTGGGTGGGAAAAAGTGTGGCGGGTTTAGTCCCCAAAAAAAAAAAAAGCATCTTAACGTTTATTGTCAGTGAGAATTTCAAAGTTTTCGTCACTTGTACTTGTTTTATGCTTTTATGTATGTGTGTGCAATGGTAGGCGCGGCCTCTCGGTCAAATGGACCATTACGCTGTAAAATTACGTCCCCTATTAGATCCGACGTCATTGGTTCATATTACCCGACACTTGAAATAGTCGGGTTAACATTTAATGGTCGCCAAAGATTAACGGAAATTGAGTTTCGAAATTCGAACGCTTGATGTTACTGATTTCCATTTAGGGCTTTGGAATTGACGATGATGAATTTAAAAGTTGTGTGGATATAATTATGACTTCTGGTTCTGTGATTTTAATAAATTACACATAGTTTAAAATAACTATAAAAACATGCTTTAATAACAATCGAACTAAAAAGTAGAAAACATTTTTTTTATATAGTATTGTAATGTCATTGAACTTTGACCCCTATATAAATTTTCAAATTATTCAGACTCGTAAAAGTATGTGAAAATGAAGTTAAAAGATTCCGTTACGTGCACTTAATTATTTATAAGTACCTCTGAACATACATATTTTGTCAAAACTGCAGTAACCTCGACTATTTTTATAAAATTACTGGCAACATGGTTTGCAATTTACATGCAACCTGCCTAATCTATTTTTTCTTCTCTTTTCTGCTTTGGTAGTAATCATCTTAAATGTTTTAAATTCTTTAAGCCCAATAGAATCCACTTTAATTACGGGCACTCGCGCTGTGTATTGAATGGGTCAGTAATCCCCACTTTAACAAAATGTTTTTGCAGCTGCCAACTTAGATACACAATCAATTGAGAGCTTTCCATAATACCTAAGCTAAAAGTTAAGTAAGTTAAAGCAACTTACCTAATGTTAAGTAGTTAAACATTTCATCTCACCTGAATAAAGCAACTGCTGTGCAGAAAAAACAAGCCATATTTAAGCGTTCTAAGCCCTGAAGGGTCCCAGAGACCATTTATCAAGTTTGAAATTTGATTGAAATATATTTGAGTGTCATTACAAAACAATCCCATAACGAAATCATGTTATAAACACAGCGTAGAAAACCAGTTGTTGTTGATTAAAAGACATTGCATCAAAGATAAACGGATATTAGAGGCGTGAAAGTTAAATATTAAATGTTTTGCAATGATAAAATTATATTATTGTTACGGGCTAGGGGTACTAAAATACCGGTTAAGGGTTACGAAGTTTATTGGCAAAGAAGGTACAGTGGATGACAAGTAGTAGGCTATGACAAGTAGAATGTTGCTGATGTTGCACCGAAGTCTTCCCTTACGTCCACGAAGTGCGTATTGTAAACACACAATAACACTACAAATGTTACTTCACGTAGTACACAACGTTCTCGTTACAGTTGTCGCAGTAGGTATTCTCAAAGATTGCTTCTTAAGTATCGCTTGTTTTTGTATCGCTAGTCGAATGTAGACTGACTCTGCGCTGGCGTCACGGCGCTATATATAGGCCAGCTGATCGAACATTCCGGAATCGTCTAGACGTAATAATAATAGCGCATAACTTCGAGTACATTCACTAGGTACCTACGGTAATTCCCGGAAACGGGTTTCTAGAAATTTCGATGTCGTCACTTAGTTGACAAAATTGATGAAACCTGTACCATTCGATAGGCCACACTAAGTCTAGCAATGCGTTTTTATATTGCACCTATACAATGTCTAGGTCTCGAGTTATAGGGCTTAAAAGTTACGCACTGCATGTCACGCGATAGTGAACCTTATGCCCTCGACATAAGGTGCATTCGTAACATTATTATACTCTGTTCGTTTTTTGATGACATATATGACATTTATCAATTTTGTTTTTAAGTCGCGGTGACTAGTGGTTAAAACACCAGCCACTCAAGCATGAGTGTGTGGGTTGGATTCCAGGTCAGGCAAGTGCCAATGTAACTTTTCTAAGTCATAAGTACTTTGGACACCAATGACTGATTATAAGGTGAAGGAAAACATTTTGAGGAAACCTGGCCTTTAAGTCTGAAATCGCCAACCCACATTGAGCAAGCGTGATGATTACGCTCGATTCTTCTCTGTATGAGAGGAGACCTGTGCCCAGCAGTGGGACGATAAAAAGTTTGATGATGATGATGATTAATTTTTTCAGATGTGACAGGACATAAATACATTGTATATTCAAATATTTATTCTTTTAAAAGGAGATCCTAAATGTATATCAAAAGAAAAGATTTTTTCGAGAAAAATCTTTACTTTCGTCCACATTTTGTATACGATATATTGGATGTAGTTACAATAGTAAATGATGCGATTGTCGATAGTCTGTATAGTACCTAGAAGCAACCTGTTAAGATCGTGACTAGACGATTCCGAAATCAGAGCTATCGAGTTATACGCCCAATAAAAGTGCTTCCAACACGTGTTGTCATGCCAATCATCATGAATCATGAATTGAACATAGTATAATTAGTGAGCGATACAAACAGTATATTGATGGTATAGGTATGTTCTGAGGCAACATATACGAGTGTTGATTATATCTCCTGGGCATTAGGAAGACAAACTATGTTTTTGGAATTGAATTGCACCGACATTTTATTGTGTTACTTGCTAGTCATAACCTTTAAAGCTTTGATACCGAAATTTAATGATTGTTTCTGTTGATAAAATATCATAATTTTCTAACATTTCGCGCCGCTACCTCGGGTCCTGATATTTTGGGGGCGACAGATGTCCCCGAGTCTGTCATCCCTGGATCCATTTAGGAGGCTAGAAGAGGGCGTTATCTGCTCTCTGCCAACGTCCTGTGCGCCTGCTGTGGGCCGGATGAGTGGAGGAGATCTCCCTCTCCCTTTCCGCTGCTTTCTTCTGTGAGACGACTGTTTCGCAGAAGGAAACCACCGCATCCCAGGACTCTTCGCTGCCAACCATCGACTCGATTACGATGAGGGGACGGCGCAACTCCTCCCTAGCGATACACTTTGCCAGCGTATGCTCGCGCCGTGTCCATCCAGCAGTCGACGCAGTAGTGACAGCGGGCGTCCGGCTCCCTGTGTATGCCACACACAAATGGCAGCAGAGACCAACGGCTAAACGTGTTTTCTGAGGCACGAAGGGATCTTGGTATATAAAGATGGTCACCCATCCACAGCCCAATCGCGGCAAGCGTAGCTTAACCTTATCGATTGACCTGCACCCTAATTGCGTAACACACTATTACTACCAATTGAAATCATTTTGAAGCAAATTGCCAATCCATTGCTCCATATGTTCGGAACGTGTGTCTGATCACCAACGTAAATAACGCAATGAATGTTTTTGAACTGTCAAAATGAGAACCTATTGCTACTGATAATAAGGTACACAATTACCCTGCTGTGCGATTGTTATTATTTAGGCAAGAAATCCTCAATTAAGCTCCTGACGCTAAAAATTACAAGGTCTTCGTATAAAAAATGAGCCAAAAAATGAATCGGCTTAGTTACAAACATCCATTTCGACAAAATTTAATCGCAAGACAACAGAAAACTGTTCGGGTTAGTAGCAAATAGATATTATTCCAAAACCGGTTCATTTAATAGTGCAATAGCATGTATCTAACAGCTCGCTATACGAATGTAATTTAAAATGACGTAGTACTAGATCAGATAGATGATAGACGGGTATTTTTTTTTTTATAAAAATTTTATCGGTTTTAGGCCATAACATCGGCCGCCGGCAAAAGTTACCACCCACCAGACAAAGTCTTGCCGACAAGCGATTCGTCGCGTTCCGGCATGATGTCTGGTGAAGCCGTACGGAGGACGGGTCTGAGCAGTTGTGTTACGATGTGTGCCGGGTACGATGCGCCAAGTGTTGTTGTGTCGGGAGTTTGGTCGTGGAGGGTCTCCACATCAATCTCTCACTTGTGCAGATTCGTTATTCGTGTTGTTGGGTTTAACATTGCACCACCTCGCTCAATTGCCGTCTTCCTTCCTATTCACTAAGTTTTTTTTTAACTGAATGGGCTTAATAAACTAGTGCGCTATACCATCAACGATTGCATCACTGCTTACCATCAGGCGGGATTGCAGTCAAGCGTTAGTTTATAATTATTAAAAAAAAAAAATACCCCACACTTGGAAATTCTCCTGTATCGTGGGTACGTCTACAAACATATAAATACACATACACAAACATTCAGACACAGAAGAACTACTTATAGGTCATACAAATATTTGTTACGTGCGGGAATCGAACCCGCGACATGCAGCGCAGCAGACATTGCGCTAACCGCGCAGTCGTCGTTTGATAGACCACTGAGTTTGGCGATATTTTTTTTATTCGACTGTTAGAATTAAGGACCCTGCTGTTTTACATCACTGAAACATAATTTACTACTTAATTTCGAGATTTGCGGGAACTACGTGATGTGAATTAAAGTAATTTTTACTTGGCAATTGCAGTTTAAAGTGGTCTGTGTTCGTTCTGGTGGAGTTTTGCTTAATTTTGCTTCATTACATTTAAACGTGATAACTTTTGTTTTATTTAACCGTTCTCCCAGGTAACATTGAAATTTTTAGCCTAAAAAGCGATGAGTTAATTCATGCACTAGACTTTCCAGTAACTTTTAAAATTTTATTTTCAAATAACCTTTAATTACAACTTCCATTTATACGTTATATTTATTAATATTTACATAATTTAAAAAGTTTATAAATATTAATATGTACAAGAATCGCACCCTCTACCCCAGGCTACAAGAATCCCCCAACCCTCTAATTATTTGCCTTCCTACTTTATAGATATTTTCAAAGTAAACATTTTGTTTCTACATGTATTTCGCGTTCAAGGTAGGCTAAAATGATAATTTTTGTTTCGCTTAAAAAGTTCTATAACCAAAGAAACAATTGGCTGACAATATCGAATGTGCCGTAAACAAACATTAAAATCAATAATATGCAAGTTACAAACAATATACGTTTTTTAAATTTGAAGATGTTGTGTACAGTTCTTTAAATTCGTACCCGTGCTATACCTTATGTAGATAAGCGACTTCTTCTTCGCTATCGGTGGTTTCTTCTTTGACTTTCTTTTGTATTTGTCGAAGGGATAGGAACGTCTCCTTCAGGCCCTGGACACGAGTAGTAATGCCTTCGTCAGACATCGTCGCTATCTGCTCGATGTAAATGTCGAGCCTAGTGAACAACTCGTATAGGGTGCCTTAATGTTTTTCTTTTTAGTTTATCACATCCTCCTCATAATAAAATATATGTCGGAGACAGCGACGGCAGAGCGGCAGGGTCGACAGCCTCCTGGTGTGGTGGTACAGGTTCCGTTTCGTAGGTGAGTTTTGAATTGAAGCTCGACGTGTAGATATACCCTCCAATCTTCATAATAACAATTTGAATAGGCAAACCGACAGTTTCGGTTCGGAGATGTGCCTTGGTCCGCGTCTCGATGCAAAGTCACCGTTCGACGAACCCCACTTTCCAAAGCGACTCTGTCCATGTGCCGCCATCACAAAATGACGTCACAAGCGTTCGCCCCTCTACTACGTAAATCAAATCAGCAACTTCTATTAAAATTAATCGACGATCTCCGACACGGCCAGACTGACGATTTGCACGTCCTCGTGCATCATCATCATCATCATCATCATCATCATCATCATCCCAGCGCCAATCCAAGTCGCATCCGAAGCTCCCTTAGCCCCGGAGTCCAGGATCCGCCTCACGAGGCCAACCGCCGATTCCGGCCAAACTTCGATATTTCCCGTTGCACGTCCTCGTGCATGTCTGTAACAAATTTAAAAAAAAAAACACAGAAAACCGACTTTGAAGCATTTTTGAGAGCTCGGCCAACCTGACCGTCACACGTCACGTTTAGTTACATTGACTATTAGGAAACCAAGTCCAACAAAAGCTTCCTTCAAGCCTCATAATTATCAAATTTCAAAAAGAAAACAAAAGGTTCCTTCAAGCCTCATAATTATCAAATTTCACAAAAGAAAACACAAAAGGTTCCTTCAAGCCTCATAATTATCAAATTTCAAAAAGAAAACAAAAGATTTGATAATTATGAGGCTTGGAGGAAGCCTCATAATTATCAAATCAAAATCATAATCTTCAATAAGAAAACACACCATGGTTCGCTACCACAGTAGCTAGTGACAACTCATAGTTGACACCCATATCGTCATCACCTCTTGTGATACGACCAACTCTAGAGTCCACGACTCCCAGGTCAACACATGACCGTACAACTAATAGTCTCCTCCGAGACCCTGGTCCCCACCACACCACCATCTGCCCATCGTGCCCTGACCAACTCCTCACCGAGTTTCAGTCACGACAGCAGACTAGTGCATGCAGTGCGACCATATCTAACTAGGTCCCCGCCACATCACTAGCTGCCCATCGCCCCCTGAACAACTCCTCACTGAGTTGCAGTTACGACTACAGACTAGTGCATGCAGAGCGACCATACCTACTAGTGTCCCCGCCACACCACTAGTTGCCCATCGCGCTCTGAACAACCTCTCACTGGGTTGCAGTTACGACTACAGACTAGTGCGTGCAGCGCGACCACACAGCCATGATACGTGTTCTATTTGCTGGCGGAGGCACCCTCCTCACCATCTTCTACATTTTGAAAATCTAACTCAGCAGACATTACTTGGAAAAATCTTTCGTACCTATGCGATCGTGGGGTACTTACAAGTTCTGTTTCTAATCAACGATTTCAATAGGTAACGATCGCCATTATCGCCATCAAACAACTCACCAATATTCAATTTCATTACTTTAGCTCACTTGAATTAAATTTGTATTTTTCGTAAATAACACTCATTTCTATGTTCGTTACCGCTTGTTCTCTTGAGAAGATTTAATAGTCTAGCCACACATACTATCAGAAACTCAAGTGAGCTTGTAACTATAGGCCACAGTGAACTTTAGTTTTGAAATAAAGACAAACCAGACATCATAATTTTAAAACCCTGATTTAAAATTTCGCAGCCCATTATAACAAACAATAATCGGGTAGTACTAGAAATAATATTTGCAAAAATAACTCTTATTATCATGTCGCAAAGAAATGGTTCAGTACACAACGCTGGTACTACCCATACCCTGTATACGTACTATCGCGTGTGTACGTATACCAATGAAATTACAGATAGCTTGGGCAAGAGAACATTCAGCACCGAAATCAAAATAAAAATAGTACGACTCACCAGATTATGGCAATTTCCAACAAACACCTGCCACTTGGCAGTTGTCAACCGTTGTACACCAGACATCTCGGAGCTCTCATAAAACCTCATTACGTTACCACAAACGTTTTGGGTATTTTGAAACCTTCTCATCGCCTGCAGAGTAGAGGCTCAAGTCTTAAAACCTTGGGCGTTCAGTAAAATGCACGCAGCTCCGGCTGCGCCGCACGCAGCTCCAGCAGCGCCATACGCCATTGATGCGAACCAAGCAGCTAGAAGCGCGCTCCGCAAGCGCACCATGCGCGCTCCGCAAGCGCACCTTGCGCGCTCCGCAAGCGCACCTTGCGCGCTCCGCAAGCGCACCTTGCGCGCTCAGCAACAGCCAGCACTGTCGCACGCCAAGCATCAGCCAGCACTGTCGCGCGCCAAGCAACAGCCAGCACTTTCGCGACAGCGCCGCGTCTAGCCGCACTTGCAAGCCTGCAGCGGACTCCTGCAGCGCACTCCTGCAGCGCACTATCACGTGAAGCGATCTCTTCTGCGTCAGCAATTGAGCGCACCTCGTAACTTGACGTTCACTTCCAGCCTCACTGCCAGTACATCCAGTATTTACAGAAAGTCATACAAAGGCAATGAACAACTACCACACAAGTAATCACACAAGTACTATAAAAATATTGGCAGAAAGTGACTATTATTCTGTTCCTTCATTTATAACGAGATTGTGAGCAGTGTAGTTCTTTATCCAACTTCTGATGTCGGAGACAGCGACGGCAGAGCGGCAGGGTCGACAGCCTCCTGGTGTGGTGGTACAGGTTCCGTTTCGTAGGTGAGTTTTGAATTGAAGCTCGACGTGTAGATATACCCTCCAATCTTCATAATAACAATTTGAATAGGCAAACCGACAGTTTCGGTTCGGAGATGTGCCTTGGTCCGCGTCTCGATGCAAAGTCACCGTTCGACGAACCCCACTTTCCAAAGCGACTCTGTCCATGTGCCGCCATCACAAAATGACGTCACAAGCGTTCGCCCCTCTACTACGTAAATCAAATCAGCAACTTCTATTAAAATTAATCGACGATCTCCGACATATAAATAAAAAAGTTTAAGAAAATCAAGAGGCATAAAAATTACTTATTCCTAATTCCACATCAAAATATCGATCACAAACACACATCGTACATCTACGAGTAACAACTCTATTAGGCATAAAACAGATAACAGACCAATCAATTTAAACATCAATGTTAATCTATGATCGTTTGCGGCGTGTGTCATTAGTGTTAGACGCAGTGCGTTGGCGCAGACATTAAGGTGTCGTATTCAATTAATAACGATCTACGGTTAGCCTTGGCGGTAGGATTTTATTTTCAGTTCTAACAGTAGTTGTATATGGATAAATTATTTAGTAAATAAGACGTTTAACATACGTGACGTTTATTCTATTAATAGGTTATTGTTTTTTTTAATATAATAGGGCTGTTTCCTGGGTAAAAAATAAAATGATTCTATTTAGTCCGTCATTCAGATTATAGTAAAATGTTGGATACGTATATTTTGTTTTATCAAATCAATAAAAATTGAAAAATATAAAAGGCATCAAAGATCAGGAGTGGTGGCTGGTGACGTCACTGTTCGCTAAAAAGTGTAGCGTTTTCATTTTTTGTTGACCACACCTGATGGATTGCGAGAGCCTACGATGGAATGAGAGTCCCACAAGATGCCTCTATATCATACTCTTGTTTTGAATGTGCTTTTTAATAGAAATATTACTGTGTATCAATTCTGTTTATAAAAGGCGTCCCCCAAGTTGCGGGAATTCACCATAATCCCCACGTTTGGCAGACGGGTTGGGGATCGTAATAATTTGTTATTCCACAGGAGAAGCGCTGCTGCCCGCTTCCCTGGTGAGTAATCCCTGTAAATAAATTCACCACTAATAACTCTAATAATTTACTGCGCGAAAAGATGAAGTACCAGCATTCATCAAGAAAATCCGTCTGAGGTACTTACCACCACTAGGTAATTTATATTTGCACACCAAATCATTTTTCGCATTTCGGTCTGCTACTGAAATACGTGGACGGAGTGAAATAGGAAATACATATATAAATACGAAGAAGCTTTTAGTCTCTAGGTAAGATTAGTACCTTTAGTAGAATCCGTTTTTTATGACTCCTCCTATATTGACCAACCGTTCATTATGAAGTTTGGTTTTAATATAAAATTCTTATTATCAAAGTCGGATATAATGACTTCGCATATAGTGAAGTGTCGCTTTTTGTGACCAGTTTCCAATAAATTTTGTCCGCTTATAATGACTGATATGATTCCTAATAATTTTAAATTGTGGAGTGTAAAATAAATACAACGGCTTTCAATTAAAACGTTTCTCCAATTTTCAAATATTTTCTTATAAAACATTTCAGAACGAACCTTAATAAAATAACAAACTTTTCCGTTTCCCCTCATGAAAGATGAAAATCGATGAATGAAGGGTGTCAGGGTGTCAAAGATGTGAAGGACGACGGGGCCGTGCTGGTGATTGGTCGACGTGGGCTAAACGACCTTGTGAACTGACAGCCTAAATGGTAAAGTGGCAAAAACATGTATAACGGTAAATAAAAACATGTACCTAAATGGTGTATTACTAAACTATGATGGAATACTTTACTGTTTATTATATACACCGTATACATATTTTCGCATGATCGTGCCTCTGAAAGCACGTTAAGCCGTTGGTCCCGGTTGCCATATAAACAACTAGTGGCAGTCGTTGGAACCCTCAAAAGTTCAACTAATGGGTTGTATCCTAAAAAACAATTTAATGTCCATCAGATAAATTTATAAAAAATATTGAACACGTATTTTTTTTTCATTCAAATACTTAGGAAGATATATTGATTTGAAATGTCGCATGACGTCACGCCGTGGTACAAAATATACCACGGTGTGATGTAATTAGCCTCCACTCCGTAACTTTAATACGCTATATCTCAGTAGTTTTTGGTAATTTCGACAAAATAAATACGGGTCTTAATTTTTTTATAATCTATAAGACGGACTATTTTTTTTTATTTTCATATTCTATTTTTTTTTATTTATTTCTTGACCATGGACATGGATGGATACAATCCATCCTTCAGTCGAAATCTTAAAGTATTTTTAAAACATAGCTCTTATGAATAAGTAAAACTTAACCTAACTTATCCTAACCTATCGCCTTTCATTTCCCGCGTGAGCCGACTAGGAGGAAGATTTGGGACAAAGTCATGAAGTGACCACTATGCTACAATATTTCACTGTTCTTTATGAATTATTCACTGAATGCACTTTTTATTACATAAATCACGCGTTTTTATTTAGTAAGACACTATAAATAATTTAAAAATCCAATGTAAAGTGAGCGGGGCACCCATCTTAGCTTTCCTGTCAAAACTCCGCTTAATACTAGTGGAAATAGTGTTGACCAGGAAAAGAAATCGAAACTAAACTGTGTCAATAACTATCATAGCATCCACCAAGTCAAACGGCTCATTTTTCTACGACCGATTTGGTACCTACACCTGACACGTGTACAGAATTCCTAAAACGTCTGTACAGGACTCGGTGTATTTTTGTCAAGATTACATCAGTGTTATGAATGTCAACCGTGTAAAATGGACGAGATTATGATAATTTTTAAGAGCTTACGACAAATGGGTGTTATGTCAAGGCGGCCATCTTGTTTTACCTTCTGAATTCTGTTATGAAGTATTCTTATATTTTCATGGTTTGGATTTTTGAGGTGGTGCTGTCAGGACCTCAATCACGGCTCACACAAGAGGACCATCTAAGTCTTACTGACCCTAACTTTTTGAGACATTTTAATCTGCATTCACAGACATTCATTGTATTTATATAATATTATATATATACTTACCTATATCTAAAAAAACAGTGGTTTGACACAACAATTAAGCTTCTACCTATATATTCGAATGGCTTATTATATAGCAGTTGAGTTGTATTTATAGCAAATAAGTTGTATTTGCAGATTAGATACGTAGGAATCCAGACAACTTCTAATACGAACTAGTTTCTGTAGGTAATAAATCTTTTACTGTACAAGCAGTTCGGCTATGGAATTACTTGCCCGTGTCCGTAAGGCGTGCTCAAACTCTGTCCACTTTTAAAACTATCTCTCTACCTCTTTCTTTAAACATATCATAATTTTTTATTTGCTCTTGTATGATGTTTATTATTTAGATGTATAATATTGATTTAAACGTCGGAAGTCGTGGTGGCCTAGTGGTTAAAACACCAGCCTCTCAAGTATGAGTGCGCGGGTTCGATTCCAGGTCAGGCAAGTACCAATGTAACTTTTCTAAAGTTTTAAGTTCTTTCTAAGTATATCTTGGACACCAATGACTGAAGGTGAAGGAAAACATCTTGAGGAAACCTGGACTTTAAGTCTGAAATCGCCAACCCGCATTGAGCAAGCGCGGTGATTACGCTCAATCCTTCTCTGTATGAGAGGAGACCTCTGCCCAGCAGTGGGATGATAAAAGGTTGATAATGATGAATGATTGATTTAAACTAGTATGTTACCCTTTACAAACAGTACTAGAGTTTACTGTAGACTACCTATATTATTTCTCTCTTCTTCCCCTTAGTATTATATACAAAGATTGTCTGTAAAAGATCCCTCTTAAAGATAAAGCCGCCCATTGTGTCACCATTTCTTCATATTTGTGTTCTGTAATTTAGATGGTGTATATAATACAGAGTATTCCACTCTATTCTACGAAATATTCTGATGATCGTTGAAGTTGCGGTCATTGATAGGCCAATACATAGACTGATAAAATATATTGAGCTCCGAAATAATTGAGATTGTATAACTTGTTATTATTCCGATTATTGCGATATCTAAAAAGGATATGATAAAAACCTACTTTAAGCATTATGTCTGTATTTGCTTACACTAAAGAATTTTATGTAGGTTGATTTAAGGGCAAAAATGCCATAGCTGAAATACACCTTTTCGATTCCCCGGATTTTGTAATTATTTCCTACACAAAAAACGATCTCAAATATTTTTAGAACAACACTGGGACGATACTCTTAAAATATTTTAGAATTTTGCAAAGTAAGAAAGTGTAAATAAATTGCTCTAGGAGACAATTCAATTTGAAATTCAAATCACTCCTTACGCGTAAGTAATTTTATTACAGGATCTGTAGACAGAGAGCTAATAGAATAGGTGTAAAGGGAACGGAATTTGACGGAAGACATAAATAAATATCTATGTCAGGACAACTTTCGAAAACACTTACTATAATTACGTCATATTTTACTTTGCAAATGGCGTGAATTGACGTAAGACGAGCAACGAGTTACAAACTCTGAAAAATAACAATAAAAGAAATCATCATCATTATCAACCTTTTTATCATCCCAACACTGGGCACTAGCCTCCTCTCATACAGAGAAGGATTGAGCGTAATCACCACGCTTGCTCAATCCGGTTTGGTCACTTCAGACTTATTATAGTCCATGTTTCCTCAAGATATTTTCCTTCAGCCTGTAATCAGTCATTGGTGTCCAAAATATACTTAGAAAGTAAATATCAATTAGAAAGGTTACATTGGTACTTGCCTGACCTGGAAGCGAACTCGCACACTCATTCTTAAGAGGCTGGTGTTTTAACCACTAGGCCACCACGACTTTCTTTTATAAAAGATATGTATACGACATAATGCCGTCATAATATGGAGACATTAATAACATAATATGTTTAGAACATAATTTTTTGTATAACTGAAACCTGAAACACGTATTCAGTATTTTAATGTAAATAATTTATGTACAAAATTTCAAAAAGCTATCATGAGAAATCACAAAGTTATGAGCCTGTTATATTATCTGGTTGTCCCTACAAAAATATGGTCAACACGCCGCTCGTCCATCCGCGCTGCAGCAGCACAGTATCGTTTTACGTTTATTGATAATAAATTCTAAATATGTTTGTATTATAATTAACTAGTGATAACATTTTCCATCACACTTGCAGGCATTAGTCTGTCGTAACAGACAAGTATTGGAAGATATTTTTATGTACTTTACTCGTAAATGCAGCCAGTGATAAAATATAATGTAGTATAATTTGCTTAAAATATGCTAATTTTACTTAGAATGTATTGTACCCCTGCACAACGAGACGGGGGTCGTGAAAAAAAGCTAGATACACTTGCCGCGGTTGGATGGGTGACGATTTTTAAATACCGAGACTGACTCGGAAAGGACGTAATTCCGTTGGTCGCGGCTGCCATTCTTGATCATTGACAGTTATTGCGGATTGTCAGAAGCCTGAACGTCTGTCTGACAACTAGTCTTATCAGGAAGTATGGGTGCTACCCAGTAAATAGGTTGTGAGGTCGGGTAGGCAGTGGCTCTATGTAAAGTAATGGTATTGATCTGTATCTGGTTAACCTGGAACCCGACACCAATATAACAGACTAGCGGCTGCCAGCGACTTCGTTCGCGTGGAGTTGGTTATGCTCTCCTCCTATTGGTTGCAGCGTGATGATAAATAGACATAAGCCTTCCTGGATTAATGGGCTATCCAACGTAAAAAGAATTTTTCAAATCGGACTAGTATTTCCTGAGATTAGCGCGTTCAAACAAACAAACTCTTCAGTTTTATATATTAAGTATAGATAAGAACATTTATCCTGATTTATAGTGTAGGGACGTGCAGAGTGCCTACCCAGGCAAATCGTCCGGCGCGCTAGACTCAGTATGATCACACACTTGTAAACCTACTGATAATATTGTATTAGGGTAATGTGAAAGTAAACTACAGTTCCAGTGTCAGATTGGTTTCATTTATAATTAGAGTCACACTTCCTAAAATAGGAAGGCTAGCATTTAGAGTAGTAGAGTAGTAGTAATATTTTTTATATTTTTTTTAATAATTATAAACTAGCGCTTGACCGCAATCCCGCCTGATGGTAAGCAGTGATGCGATCGTTGATGGTAAAGCGCGCTAGTTTATTAAGAGCCCATTCGCTCAGAAAAACTGAGCGAATAGGAAGGAAGACGGCAGTTGAGCGAGGTGATGCAATGTTAAACCCAACAACACGGCCAACGATGCTGCGCCAAAGAGAGATTGATCTGAAGACCCTCCACGACCAAACTCCCAAAACAACAACATTAGGCGCAGCGTACCCGGCACACATTGCAACACAACTGCTCAGACCCGTCCTCCGTACGGCTTCACCAGACATCATGCCGGAACACGACAAATCGCTTGGCGGCAATGCTTTGTCTGGTGGATGGATTGAGTTACATTTTTAGACCTTTCAATACAAAGATAAAAATATACTGCCTTACTTATTCATCACTATGATAACAACCTCCAAGAAATGCCTCACACCTCATTTCACTCAACGCGTTTTGGGGCAAATGATCCGCGCAAGTTTTCTCGCAAAGTTCGGAACGAGGCTTTGAATCGTATCTAACTACGCTTTATAAGGTAAATAATATATCGGATGGGTCGAACATCGTTAGTGAGTTAGGATCTAGCTACAGTATATGCTAGGCAACACGAATTGTTTTTGAATAGTTACAAAAAAAAATAACCATAGATAAAATTCAATCATAATCATCATGAGCCTTTTTTTCCTCATGCTGGGCTCCCGCTTGCTCAATGCGATCAACCATATAATAATCTTAATAAATTTCCAATAATAACTAATTCATAAAAAAAATCTTATAAATTATCACACTAATATATATATATAAAGCTGAAGTGTTTGTTTGTTTGTAAACAAACAAACACTTCACAGAAACTACTGGTCGGATTAGAAAAATTCTTTTTTCTTCGGATAGCCCATTAATCCAGGAAGGCTTTAGGCTATATATCATCACGCTGCGATTAATAGGAGCGAAGCATAACTAACTCCACGCGAACGAAGTCGCTGGCGGCCGCTAGTTAGTAATAAGAAATAATTTACCATCGATAAAGTCCACACAATAGGTAAATATGCATAACCAGTATAAAATACAAAAAAGAGATAAAAAATTTGATGTCAAAAGTAATAATAATTTTATGTTTTTATATTCTTGTATACCTAGTAAAAAATATAATTTCTATGTAAATATTTGGAAATAAAGTAAATTAATGACAATAGTCATTAATTGTTATAACTTTTTATATTAGTATTCTAACAAATTAAACAAAGGTGCCGCTTGAAAGTTCGAACCCAAGCTACTTTGTGTATTTAATTATGTCACTACTATTCTCTAAACGGTATAGACACACATGGTGATTGAATCGGTATGATTCTAGAAGCAAAAATTTCAACAAATTCTATACAGATATCATAAACCAACTTCCAATCGGCACGTAAGATAGATTATTCCTAATTCCTATTCTGGTCTAATAAGGCTAATTATGAATGATAAAAGAAAACCTCGTTAGGAAACCAGCATGTCCTATAACGAAAGCTTTGAAAAAATGTGACATTTACCTACCCCGCATTTGGCCACAGCCGGCGTAGTATATTACGACTCACTAAGAGTAGGCTCATGTACTAGTAGTGGGAGCATTCTGGGCTGATTATGTGGTAGCCTACGTTACACTATTATTATGAAAATACAGGGATATATTTAGTAGAAGCAACACGGAATCATGACAAGGCGGCCTAGAAGTGTAAACAACAAAAATATTTGACTCAAATTCGCAATCAAACTCAAATCTTCCGACAGAGTGGTTCGAAATGATTTAAGTTTAGCGACAGCTGAGGATTATGAGGAGAACTTCAACATTACAATTGAAGAAGCATTTTCCAAACACCCAAACTGGTAAACAGACAGTTTGGGTGATACATTCTTGCCGCCAAGCGATTTGTCTTGTTCCGGCATGATGTCTGGTGAAGCCGTACGGAGGACGGGTCTGAGCAGTTGTGTTGCGATGTGTGCCGGGTACGATGCGCCAAATGTTGTTGTGTTGTGAGTTTGGTTGTGGAGGATCTTCAGATCAATCTCCCTTTGGCGCAGCATCGTTGGTCGTGTTGTTGGGTTTTACATTGCATCACCTCGCTCAACTGCCGTCTTCCTTCCTATTCGCTCAGTTTTTCTGAGTGAATAGGCTCTTAATAAACTAGCGCGCTTTACCATCAACGATCGCATCACCGCTTACCATCAGGCGATACTTGATTGCGGTCAAGAGCTAGTTTATAATTATGAAAAAAAAAAAAAGAAGCAACACGGAATCATGACAAGGCGGCCTAGAAGTGCAAACAACAAAAATATTTGACTCTAATTTGCAATTAAACTTAAATCTTCCGACAGAGTGGTTCGAAATGATTTAAGTTTAGCGACAGCTGAGGGTTATGAGGAGAACTTGGACATTATGATTGAAAAAGCATTTTCCAAACACGCTAACTAGTAAACCCATCTGAAGTGTAGTTAAAAACTATAAGCCATTTAATAATCAATAGATACAAAAAGTCCAGGTATGGTACGGTTCTGGTCGTCCCTCGGAAACCACGTTAAACTGTTGGTCCCGGTTGCCATACGAATTTTTTTTGCGTTCGTTAACCCATTAATCTCGGAAGGCTTTAGGCTATATAAATAACATCACGCTGCGACCAATACGAGCGGAGCATAACTAACTCCACGGGAAGGAAATCGCTGGCGGCCGCTAGTATAATATAATTTAATTTAGAATATTATGCATATCCCATAATCTAACACTCAAAAATATCTCTAATTTTCTTACATTTAAGATAAGTTTTTGACATTGGTGCCGATTCTTCTCTTCGCACACTAAACTAATTTTAAGTTAAATACCTACAACTTTTTTTTTTAATAATTATAAACCAGCGCTTGACCGCAATCCCGCCTGATGGTAAGCAGTGATACGAGCGTTGATGGTAAAGCGCGCTAGTTTATTAAGAGCCTATTCACTCAGAAAAACTGAGCGAATAGGAAGGAAGACGGCAGTTGAGCGAGGTGATGCAATGTTACGGCGCCTGGGCCTGGAGGTGGCCCTTGACAAGTCGGAGGCCATGGTTTTCCATGGCCCCCGGCGTGCGCCGGCGCCGGGATCACATGTCGTGGTCAGTGGGGCCCGGATAGCTGTCGAGTTCACCATGAAGTACCTGGGATTGGTGCTCGACAGCCGGTGGGATTTCGGACCCCACTTCCGGCGGCTGGCGCCCAAGCTGATGGGTGCAGCGGGCGCACTATCAACGTTGCTTCCCAACATGGGGGGCCCGAGCGCCGCCTGTAGGCGGTTGTACGTGGGAATCGTGCGGTCCATGGCCCTGTATGGGGCCCCTGTGTGGGCGATGGACCTGACGGCCGGAACACTCGCCATTCTGCTCAAGCCGCAGAGGGCGATGGCCGTCAGGGTCGTCCGCGGGTATCGCACGATATCCTACGAGGCGGCTTGCGTCCTGGCCGGATCCCCGCCCTGGGACCCAGAGGCGAAAGTACTCGCGTCATTGTACCGATGGCGCGAGGAAGAGCGGACACGGGGCTCCAGTCCGGTGCAGCGGCAGATCGAGCTGCGCCGAGAGGAGCTCCGTCAGGTCCTGGTGGCGGACTGGCGGCAGAGGCTTATGCGCCCTACCGCCGGCCTCGCTACCGTCGAGGCGATCCGGCCAGTACTCGACGACTGGCTCGGGAGGAGGCACGGCTCCCTGTCGTTCAGGGTGACGCAGGTACTGTCGGGGCATGGCTGCTTTGGCAAGTACCTGCGTCGCTTAGGCAGGGAGCCAGACGCTCGGTGCCACCACTGCGTCCAATGCGGGGAGGACACGGCGCAGCACACGCTCTCCGAGTGTGTAGCTTGGGAGGAGCAGCGCCGTGTCCTCACAAATGAAGTAGGAGGCGACCTGACGCTGCCGGCAGTAGTGCGGAGGATGGTCGGCAGCTCAGAGTCGTGGGACGCGGTGGTGTCCTTCTGCGAGGACGTGATGTCGCAGAAGGAAGCTGCGGAACGGGAAAGGGAGATATCAACTCCCTTCCCGGGCCGCAGAAGACGCACCGGGCGCCGAGGAAGGGCGGATAACGCCCTCTTCCGCCCCCCATGAATGGGTCCAGGGGCGAGGGACATGGGGAAGTCCCCGCCCCCCATTGATGGACCCCGAGGCGGAGGCGCGCGCGAGTGTCGGCGCGCGCCTTTGAGGCGATGCACGGGGTAGTTTAACACCCCACTACCCCGTGCAGGAGACGAGGCCCGGACAGACCGGGCCAGCACGAGGGTGTGGGGCCGTGGAAGAATTTAGACTCCCGCGGCCCCACGCGCGCTCGTGATAGAAGACACACCGGGGTGGTTTTAGTCAGTAAAAGTCTGACATACCCCGTCGCCCACCCCAGGGCGGCGGGCATCCTATGAGGATTTCCAACCCGGCAAAAAAAAAAAAAAAATGTGATGCAATGTTAAACCCAACAACAACACGACCAACGATGCAGCGCCAAATCGAGATTGATCTGACACAACACAACTGCTCAGACCCGTCCTCCGTACGGCTTCACCAGACATCATGCCAGAACACGATAAATCCCTTGGCGGCAAGGCTTTGTCTGGTGGGTGGTAACTTCTGTCGGCGGCCGATGATATGGCCTACCACCGAGAAACACTAATTTAATAAATTTGTATTTCATTAAGAAAAGGATAGAATATTTTAATTTAATCCTGTTGAATTAACATATTTCATATATAGTTTAAACGCGATTACAAACATGGCAACCAAAAATACATCAATTTACTTCAGGCGCGGACTTGACAGGTCTAGAGTAATGTATTATGTTCTGTCCTTTTCTTAATGAAATATAAAGAAAAATATGCACTTAACTTCAAATTAGTTTAGTTTTTGAACAAGAGAATCAGCGCCATTGCCTTAGCTTAAATCATCATCATCATCTCAGGCACATGAAGTCCACTGCTGGACATAGGCGTCCCCAAGGATTTCCAAAAAGAACTGTTGGACGCGGCCTGCATCCAGCGCTTAGCTTTAGTTTAAATAGCTAAGTTTTATTTATAAGCCATATTTTTGTAGCGTCAGGCCAAACTGGATTTCACTTTATCTTCAACTAGGGATAATATCAAGAAAGTTGTTAACCTACAGTGCCTATAGACATGTGAAGGCATGAGGAATAGGGAGTAAAGTTCACTCTTCCTCCATAGAAAAGGGAGGATCCTCCGACCAGACGGGTGTTATGTCTGGCGGGCACTTGCCCAATGCTTGAAATTGGGAAGTTGTATGTATGCTAGTTGCACGGTAAACTCTGATTGCGAGACGTAGAATTCATGTGACGTCTGTATGAAGCGTTGTTCCATGTGGCGTTTGTAGGTACCGCTACAGACATATGAGGAACAAGATGTAAAGTCATCTCTTCCTCTATGGAAAAAAAGAGCTCCGAGAAGACGGGTGCTGTGTTTGGTTAGCCACTGCGTTGGCACGATGCATTTTTTTTAATAATTATAAACTAGTGTTTGACAGCATTCCCTCCTGGTGGACTTAACACCAGGAGGGAATATAGTTTACTACACAACTCGCAATGCACGGTTTTGTGTGACTTCAGAGTGATGAGTCGTTCGCATGTGGCGATGTAGATGCTTATGTAGATAAGACCTGCGGTGGCCTAGTGGTACCGGCCGCGATTTACAAGTTGTAAGCCGTAGATTTGAACCCCATTAGGTGCTTTACTATGTGCAAATTCAGTATTTCATCACCGCTACTCCCAAAACGGTGAAGGAAAACATCGGGACATTCGGCGTGTCCTAGAGCCAAAAATTTCGAAGACATGTAATATCTGCCAACCCGCACTGGGCCAGCGTGGTAGATTAAGGCCCACTCCTTCTCACCGAAAGGAGGCATGTGTTCCAACTGTGGGAACATTATGGGCTGATTATGATGTAGATGCTTATGAATCCATACTAATATTACCTTTAAATGTGAAAGTAACTCTGTCTGTCTGTTACGATTTCCCGCTTAAACCTCTCAACCGATTTTGATGAAATTTGGCGCAGACAATCTTTAGACCCTGAGAAAGGACATAGGCTACCTTTTATAGAAAAAATGATATGCCCAAGGGAAATCTAAAAAGCGAGATATAATCGAATTCCACGCGGGCGAAACCGCGGGCGGTTAGCTAGTATTTTATATAAATATAGCTACTAGAGGGGTAATTCTCATCATTTTAAGAAAGTCCAAACAGTCTCCATCAGTGTCAATCTGTCAAAAACATCTCTAATTTCCTTAAAGTTATGACAAGTATTTGACATTTACTGTTGCTCTGGTGAGATTGTGATTATATTGCCATAGAAAAAATATAGTGGAATATCTAGATTTTGAAGGTTTATAATTATGGATATTGATTGACCTTTAATTAGGTCATAAAAATGTTATGTTCCTGTGCATCAAGTGCATTCATTATGAGCATCAAGTTGCCGAACTAAACAATTGCCATAGCAGATATTATTATTATTTAAAAGCTTTACCTGGAACATCATCCTAATATTCTTATAAAACCAAGTCCACTATTCCATTTCCATTTACGGACACAGTGTCAGGTTTGGCAAGGAATTTGTATAGATGTTATCACACTGTGTCGATATGGGCTTCACGCGAAAAATCTCGCGTTAATTGACGCGTATTTCCTTTTACGGATGGAGGCTTGAGTCTGCTAGATTTTTTTTCTAGGCAGCTTCGATTAGTGATTTATTAAGCCGTTAGATATTATATGATACTAGGAGGTAGAATGTCATAAAATATTTGTGGTCTATCAATCTGGATTACATAGCTTCGTATTATGGAGCGCATTCTACTGTGTTATTAAAAATAATCTTTAGTATCTCGAGATTACCTGTCGAGATAGAGATACATTCTTGATTTTAAAAGGAGGTGCTTCGTCATTTTTGCACTTAAAGAAGCTGATTTATAGGTTATAAGTGGTTAGTTGTGAGACGATATATTTATTTACCTATTTCGTAATCATTGATTTCTGAGTTTTTGAATTAAGTTATTGTAATTTACTTCGGTGGACAGTTGTGCTGCTATGGAATTTATTGCGACATTTCTTCTTCCCAGCGAAAGTACTATGAAATGCTTATATACTTATATAATGTCTTGATGTTTTTACACAAGGTAGTTTGCTTTCATAGATAAGTTTTTTTTAATTTTTTTATTAACCCTTAAACCCTGTTTTAATAAATTTGACGTGTCTGTCTGTGGCATCGTAGCTCTCTAACTCATGAAACGATTTTGTATTATTTTGCTTGAAATGTGAATTAGTCGGTAGTGTTCTTAGCAATATTTGTGTCAGTTTTTTTTTCTGTAATTATGATAACGGTATCAGTTTTACAATTCAGAATTTAAAAAAAAATCTATGACGTCATTCATAACAGAATTTTGAAGAAAGAGACACTTATTATATCACATGAACAAAATAATGTAATTTATAATCTAAGTAAATCGAAATAAAGCTTCTCCTTTAATATAGTCCTGTTTATAGCCTCAAAACCTATGATAAGTATTTTATAATAATACACGGTCCAGTTCACATTTTACGTCTCTTAAACAACTCAGTCTTACGTCAGTACGTACGCGCTCGCTTGAAGATCACTAAAACTCCCCTAAAACTGCCTTCATTTTGTTTGAATTTATGCCAAGTATTTACGCAAAGCTCTTGAACTGTCAAGAACAAACACTTTAGTAGTTCACGGAACTATGACTGATATGAACTATGACTTATAAGATGTAAAGTTTTTGATAGTTCATGTTCTGAAAAGGAATATTTTGTGAGGAACATATTTACGTTGTGTTTTTCATTTGGGTTCTGAGAACATAATATTTTATGTTTAGTATGAAACCTAAGATTAGATGTATTCATTCTCCTTCATATCCCCGACTGTGTATCAATCTTCTTTAAAGGTTTAGTGGTATAAAAGTTTTAGAGGAACTACCGGTTCAAATTGAAAAATAGTGTTTTTAATTACATCACGCGGTTGCAGCGTGATGAACGAACCAGGACCAACAAATCAATGAAAAATGTGAAATAAAACGGGTAAAATTATTCTTCTTTGACGGTTTCCATTACGTGCGCTGCATTAACGGTTCAAGTTACCCAAAAAATATGAAATAAAAGTTCTTGATCGCGATCAGAATAACAGAAATTAACGCGGACGAAATCGTGGGCAACTTCTAGTTAATTATGTAATGATTAATTAGTTTATTCAGAGGTTTCTCTGATTTCTATGGTCTAATAGACTTTCTATATTTAAATTTCGAACACTTGGGTAACATTAAAAAAAACCTAGGCTCAAAGTCATAGTATACAGAGTTGTGCTGACAATATGACAATAAATTAAACATCGTGTACCTCAACACATTCTCAGTCTACCCATAAAAAATCATATAAATATATCCATTAGTTTAGTCACAGGATATTATTTTTCAATTTTCACATTTTCTACGTGATGTATATATGTTGATAAGGAAGCGCTTACAGGTTAATGACCGCCGCATCTTGCGGTACCAAACTTTAATAATAATGGCGCGAAAAAAACAAGTCGACACAGGATCGCAATGCCGCCGATCGGAGGTCTGTGAACCAATATTTTTAAAGGATGTTCTATTCCGTTTGCAATTTTATGCGATTTAGTTTGTTTGAAATTTTATTTTTTTTAATTTTGATGCTAGGTTTTTTTCTATGGTTTAGGATTATTCCTATGAACCAGCATTGTTCGTGTTTTCATTTATTGTCGTATTGTCAGCACCACTCTGTATAATAGTCAGTTATAACTCCGACAACTAGTATAGGCAGCTTTTGCAGTGTTTTATCATTTAATTTAGTACCAGAAGGTGGTCGTGGTCGACTTCTGAAAACAGAGATTCGCACTCAATTAACTTACGATGTCAATGTAGTATATTTAATGCTGATTTTATGAATCTTACATCAGCTACTCTTAAGTTGTCATGTTTTTATAATCTGGGGTATTATTACCGAGCAATTATTAGCACATACTTACCTTTTCGTCACATCAACCTACACACAATGGCGGACACTTGCCTAACGCATGACGTTGAGAAGTTGTATACAGAATGGTGCTGATAATACGACAATAAATAAAAACACGAACAATGTTGGTTCACAGGAATAATTCTAAACCATAGAAAAAAACCTAGCATCAAAAATCAAAAAAATAAAAATTTCAAACAAACTAAATCGCATAAATCCATGTAGAAAATGTGAAAAATGAAAAATAATTTCCTGTGACTAAACTAATGGATATATTTATATGATTTTTTATGGGTAGACTGAGAATGTGTTGAGGTACACGTTGTTTAATTTATTGACGTATTGTTAACACCACTTTGTATATGCTAGTTGCAAGGTAAACTCTACTTGAATCTGTGTGACGTTAGTATGACGCTTTGTGTGGCGTTTATAGATACCGCTATATAAGTTAGACGTGTGCTCGAGGGCAGAAGCACAGACTTTGTAGCCGTTATTTTATGGATTAAGATTTCAAATGTAGTTACCATCTTTATAACTTATGTTCCTTATCATGTTGTGTAATTACGTTTTGAGTGATAATCAAGTCGAAACTTCTAATGTGAACCTAGTTATACACCATGATTATTACCTGTATAGTTACCCTGTGGACAAATAAATAACTTCAACAATAGGAACTTCAATACTTGGCTTAGTTTTCTTAGATCAAATAACTGTATGTCATAATTAAAGGCTGATTAAAAACACACACACATTTTGAGCTACCCACACGAGTTTTATTGTCTTCAATGTTACGTTTTATAGTTCTTCTGTGGAAGGCTTGAAGCAGAACTTGCAAGAAGAACATTCTTATTAAAAGGTTTACATCGAAAGTTAACCGTAATATCCATTTCTTACAACATAATGTGCGGATAGATATCGCAGCGATACAAGTATCAAATGATTATCTTGTCTTATACAGCATGCAGCCGTCTAACCAGACTTGTGCCCTTCCACGCGACTGGACTTAATCTTTTCGCTCTTATCCATAAATTGGCAGGGATCCCTTAAAAATTGATACTAAAAAGTTTTTCCGGAACAAAATGCTTCTAAACTCGATCTCACTCAATGACGCCTAAAGCTCAAATGTCAGCAAATCTCCAGTAAAACTGACTCAACAAAAAGGGGTGCTTTATTTAAACAAACATTCTACTCGATATGCTGTTTATCATAGGGCATCAGAGCTCGGAGCATGATTTTGCTTCACCCCATGTGGTCTGAAGCAACATCCGTGCTCCGCGGTTAAACATTGTATACCTACATTTATGTACGTAAAGGTGTACGCACATTCCGTAGGTATATTAGAACAGATGGGTCGTACAATTTTAGAGTATCATAGATACTTGGGATAACTTTTTTTTCCCCCTTTTTTATATATTTTTACTGAACATAGAATTCGAATGCATGAATCGTGTTTAGAGTTATGAATGCAATAAATGTTTTAGAAAGTTTGCAACTAAATAAGTATGGCTAAGCTAAAATAAGAAGTTAACCCTTAATAAGGCAAAGGGATATAGTTTCCCACCAAGACTATTTTGAAAAACATGTTTATTTTACATGAAAGATAGCCCATAGAATGAACGCAACCGAAATATACTATTCTTTAGAAGATTTTAAATTTCATAACTTGCAATACTTTTCAAAAAATGACTACCTTATATTGAAATGTCAATGTCAAAGTTCAGTGACGTGAAAAGGTGCTAAAATAACGGTCGATTTTTGGTTACTTCCGAGAAAAAATCTTTTATTGTTCAACGAAAAATCTTGTAAGCAGATTATGTTTCCATCTTATATGAAATGACAACTTTAGCTATGTTTTTTGTTGATTTTATGCGTATAACATTGATAACAGCGTTAAAATCTGCGAAATACTAAGTGGGAAAATTATTCCCTTGGCCCGATTGAGCTTATAATTTATTTCTTATTATATATATGAAAGTTTGAACTCACATACAAGTCAATACAAAATACAAATAATGATAGAATGCTGAAATTTGAATGAAAGTAAACTTCTTAGGGGATGTAGATGTGATATTTACATGTAATCATTTATTTGTAGGATTCACCACGAATAAGAAAAAAAATTTAGGGAAACGCGAGTTAGAAAAGTTCGTAACGCATTTCACTACATTTTTTTCTTTATGAATAAAGAAAAAAACTCAAGTGAAATGCGTTACGAACTTTTATTTTATTTACATAAAAAAATAAATAAAATGTAATAAGCGAAACCAGGTGAAATACTAGTATATGAATAACAACAAAACTAGGCATAATTCCCTTTGCCTAAATAGGCAAAGGGAATTATTTTCCCACTTCGAGACACAGTGCACATACATAATCGGGCAAAGGGATATTATTTCCCACCCAAAAAAAGGGGGTAAAAACCATCCCCCCGTTTTCAAAATATTTTTTTTTAAATTCTGCCGTATCTATTTACTCTATTTCCACTGTAACTTACTTTCTAGCCCTAACACAGGCGCGAGCCTTATTAAGGGTTAAAAAGGCCCTTCTCCGAATTTCTTGGAATAAAAATATTTTTAATATAGGTACTTTTTTTATTGATGAAAACTGAAAGCATCGAACAGAGGACTATATATACATTCTCCCTTTTTTCTTTTCTTCAAAATCATTGCCCCACAGTAGGAATTATTCCTGTATTGTGGGTGCGTTTACAAACATTGAAACTCACATACACAAACAAACAGACAACTACGAGTATGTAGAGGCCATACAGGAATCGAACATGCGACACGCAACGCAACAGTCAATCGCTCAGCCACTGCGAAAAAGCGTGTCGTTATTCTATTTCAGGTTTTCCAGCGAAAAAATTTGTTTCAAATTCAAAACTGTATCATCATCATCATCATCTCAGTCAGATGAAGTCCACTGCTGGACATAGGCCTCCCTCAAGGATTTCCAAAAAGAACTGTTTGACGATTGGTTCAAAACTGTATGCATAGCATATGCCTATTTTGAATAAACCCATTACAGACAGACTTCTGAAGAAAGATGACGCTAGTTCGTAACGAATAAGGCATTTTCATTTTCGTATTCACAAGTGTGTTCACACCCTTACAATACGCGTTAGATACGGTGCAATGAGCGAAAGCGGCGGCCGCGGTCAACCAAACAATTTTATAGGATCTTTACCTCGTTGCAATGTTCAGGAATTCTGTGTGAGATAACTTCAAACTGTACGTATTTTGAGCATTCTACAATAGTTTACATTTTATGGTAAGACTTGAAGCAGAACTTGCTAGAAGAACATTCTAATTGAGTGGTTTACATAAAATTTAACCATAATGTCTTTTTAGTACATAACTTGCGGGTAGATGTCGCTGCGACACAGCAATAGTTAAGACAAAACTAAATGATTTTTCATGTATTGTCGTTACTTTTATAAAAGTGCAGTTTGATTACTTTACTACGTTGTACCCATGTGAACTTATTTTTTATGACATAATCAGCTTATGATGTCTCTTTTATTTGACATTATCAGGCTATAATGTCACTTTTGTATGATAGCCTATAATGTTTATTTTTAGCAAAAGCAAGTTGTAAGTCTGAAACGTGGTCGCTCACAATGGGCCTCATACGAAGGCTCAGAGTCACGCAAAGGGCAATGGAAAGAGCTATGCTCGGAGTTTCTCTGCGTGATCGAATCAGAAATGAGGAGATCCGCAGAAGAACCAAAGTCACCGACATAGCTCTGCAAGTCGCTAAACTTAAGTGGTACTGGGCAGGGCACATTGCTCGTAGAACCGATGGCCGATGGGGCAGTAAGGTTCTGGAGTGGCGACCACGTACTGGAAGACGCAGCGTAGGGAGGCCCCCAACAAGGTGGACCGATGACCTGGTGAAGGTCGCGGGAAGCCGATGGATGCGGGCAGCACAAGACCGGTCAGCGTGGAAAGCTTTGGGGGAGGCCTTTGTTCAGCAGTGGACATCCGTAGGTTGAAGAATAAGAAGAAGAAGTTGTAAGTCAACCGAGTGGTCCGTTTTACACTAGAACCAAGCATACTCCTGAAATCTGTTGAAAGGATCCAAATTGTTAAAACTAATCACGAGTATATTTAATGTAGTTAATATTCAAGTACCTCTATGATTTCAAATTAGCTCAAACTTCAGGTGATAATTATGAACGACACCTCACTCTTAGAGTCAAGTGTTACATACATGATCGTGTAGGAATTAATTATTTAGCACTAATCCGTCGTCCTACACGGCTTAGCCATAATTAATGTATAAATGCAAATTAATTTCTCATTAGGTGTTCAAAATTTCGTACCCGTCATTAGAAGTAAGGTTAAAACAAGAGAGTTTTGAGAAGACATTTCATTTATTTTCAAAAGTATGCAGTAATAAATAAAAGCTATTAAAATTTTAATAAATAAACTCCAAACTTAATAGTGAACTCTCGATAACATTTTCAAGTTGTACAACTGTATAAATTAGATTTGCTGTCAGAACTTGCTTGTTTTCAGGATATTTAAATAGACGTAGACTCAGTTATTGAATAGTTTATAATAGTTAGTCAACTTTGAGCACTAATGACTCGTAGCCGAGAATTTCCACTTGGTTTGCTGGAAGAACATCCCTGGAAATAGAAAAAATGATTATTAATAAACAAATAAGTACATGTAAAATAAAATGAATTTATTTCTAGTAACCCATAAGCATCCATACTGCTACCAGAATACACACACAAATCAAATCAAATCTACTAGACATCTAAATTATTTTAAACTAACTGCCACTAGCGACTTCGTTCGCGTGGAGTTAGATATGCTCTACTCCTATTGGTCGCAGCATGATGTTATATACCCTAAAGCCTTCCTGGATTAATGGGCTATCCAACACAAAAAGATTTTTTCAAATCGGACTAATTGTTCCTGAGATTAGCGCGTTCAAACAAACAAACCATCCAAACTCTTCAGCTTTATACAATATGTAAAGACAACCCTGTCCGATCCGTAAAGGTATTCTTAGGTATCAATAACTGATTGTAGTAATGGATACAAAACCAAGCTAAACTTAAAAAAAATACCCCTAAAAAAATAAATATTATTTCGCAAAAAGAGGTAACTTAATACATGTGCGGTAAGCAACCCTTCCGCTGGCGGCGGGCGGCAGGGCACGCGGCACGTGGTCGCATCGCTATTCGCTCATAATAATACCGGTGTTGTCACTTTATTAAAAATTACCAAATTTCGGGGAAGTTGGAATTAATTCGTGGGAAAAAAAAGATTATTTCAAAATTCATTAGTATTGTTTCTATGATGATTACGTAAAATTTTATATTATATTTAGTCAAGTGTTTACCTAACCTTTATTATCCTTATGGGTCGCACAGGGTTCTTTTTACATATTGTATATTAGTATAGATTAGTTGGTGATTGAAGCCTCCTGTCAAGCAAGTAATGTCTGTGTTAGGAGACCTGACTCTTCCACAGCAGTATATAATTTTTTCAAAACCTATATAATCGGCATGCTAGTGAGTGTGCGTTTGTGTGTGAGTGTGTGTGCGAGTATGTGTGTGTGTGTATGTGTGCGTATGTGTGTGTACCTGTGTGTGTACGTGTGTATGTGCGTGTGTGTGTCTGTGTGTGTGTACAACACATACGACAAAATTTACCGGACACAGCTAGCAACACCCATACAGCAATATCCGATATATAGATAGTCGAACCTCCCGGCAATCATCGCCAGAACTTTAGTGGAACTTATTATTGAATAACTTATTTCTCTCAGTGAAACTTGAGCTTGATCTAGATCTTGGTTCTCAACGTATACGAAAATAGGCTCTCGTGGGCATTTGATAATCTTAGAAGACTCAAAGAAATATCGTATCTTGCGACTTTACAAAATGTAACTGAAAGGGTATTACATACCGAGGGCACAGTTTCTGTGGATGTTATCAAACGATATTGAGAGGGTTACATGTTCGGAAGTAATGAGATTTTTTTATACCAGAAACCGAACTGAACTTTCAAATTGAAATAAACACATCACTTTATGATATTGGTAAGTAGCGTAGAAAATTATTGACCTACGTAGTGTGGTGCCACGTATGTTACGGTTTGAAATTGACTGCCATCTATTTTAGTAAATTGCATTGATGGCGCATCAATCAATTTAGTTGACTAGTCTAATTGAATTAGGAGTTAGAGACATGATAATGTAACCACTAACTATCTAACTATTGTAATGTGGTATAACGTAAACATCTCAGCGTTAATCCCAGTCGTATCTGAAGCTTTTTTTAACTTTGGAGTCTAGGGTCCGCTTTACCAGTCTAACTGCTGATTTTGGCTAAACTTGGATTTTTTTTCCGTGAAGCGACTGCTGTCTGACCTTCACAGCCCAGAGGCGACATCGAATCATTGCAGATAGACCAATTGTTGGACTTTTGTGGGCTCCAACAGCCGTAACGACTGCCATTAGATATTCTTTTGGCAACCGGGACCTACGGCTTAACGTGCTTTCCGATGCACGACCAGACCAGTGCAAATATTCATATTCATGCATACAAATATTTGCACTACACGGGGATCGAGGCTGTCAAACGGTGGTATAGCGTAAACAATACCTATACCTAATACTTCAAAGTATTAGGTATAGGTAAATGTAATGCCAAATGTTCTTGTGTTGGGAGTTTGGTCGTGGAGGGTCTTCAGATCAATCTCCCTTTGGCGCAGCATCGTTGGTCGTGTTGTTGGGTTTAACATTGTATCACCTCGCTCAACTGCCGTCTTCCTTCCTATTCGCTCAGTTTTTCTGAGTGAATAGGCTCTTAATAAACTAGCGCGCTTTACCATCAACGATCGCATCACTGCTTACCATCAGGCGGGATTGCGGTCAAGCGCTAGTTTATATTTATAAAAAAAAAAACAATTATAACTTTCGAGATTAAAACTAGGAATGAAGATTGAAAACGTAAGAAAAGAAGTTTTTACACGTCATATCAAGATAATCATCGTTCACGATATCGCTCCAAATTCTAAAGTAATATAGTCGAAATTCTAAGATATTACCGATGTTATGCTGAAACTTCTCACTTTCACTATATGAGAATTCTCGAGTATCATATTAATTTTGTTGTGTGTGTAATATTAATATTATCATACGAACTTCTATTGTTTGATTAAAGATTTGTGGGTACAAATGTTTTAGAAAGTTAGTTAGTGTGCTAGTACATATAATAATTTGACTATTTCAATGATAAGAATAGCTGGTCGCTCTAATTAACTGAAGACTGTTTGTGTTCTTTCTCCAGAATTAGCTTATAGACACGTTATTTGAGTTCATATTATAATTGTCTTTTTTTACAATGAATTAATATATAAGCTGTCACGCTCTTTATACCTGGGGCTTTTATTTAGGTATTAAGTTTTTATTTATTCACATTTCCATTTTAATAGGGATGTTTCCTGTGTAAAAAAATGATTCTATTTAGTCCGTCATTCAGATTATAGAAAAATTTTGGATACATATATTTTGTTTTATCAAATCAATAAAAATTGACAAATATAAAAGGCATCAAAGATCTGAAGTGGTGGCTGGTGACGTCACTGCTCGCTAAGCGCTCGTGTAGCGTGCAGTGACGTCACACGAGTTTTCAACGCACTGGGTCGCTTTCATTTTTTGTTTATACAAAAAAAGAAAAAATACGTATAAAATATTTTTTGGAAATCTGACTGACGGAATAATTAGTTTTTTTTGTCAACTACTCTATTCCTTTCTCCCTCAAAAACGCTAGAGCTTCTGTGATTTTTTCAATTTCCTGAGCCTTTTTTTTAGTCAACTATCCTGTTATATTTTTTTTTGCTGTGCTTTTATTATGGCGTAGCTAGCTGGTACATGGTAAATATTTTCATTGTTGTTGTGTTTTCTTGTGTTCATTAATATACATAGTAGGTATTGTATAAAATCATCTGTTGTTTTAAATGAACAGACAGCTGTGTTGCTGGGGAGTTTGTTCCACTTCTTCTTCCCAGCGAAAGCAATAGGAAGTGGCAAAGGGCGGGCGTTTTGGGGGACTGTCTTATGTAATATTGAGTTTTCAAAAAGTGTTCCTAATTTGAATAAATGACTTTTAATTGATTGATTGGTTGAATATAGTGCTCACCTGGAAGTTTTAGGTGACTGGATGTTGCTAATAACGACTTCTACTTTCTTGTTGACTCCTTCGAAGTATGTGAGGTCGATGGTGTATGCGTCTTCTCTGAAGTTAACGACGACGATGTAGGTTTGCTTGTTGTACCACCTGGATGAGTAAATGATGACGTTATGATTTCTTTTGGCACGGCTGTCAATGTCTATCACACGACTGACTGTAAGTATCGTCAATATAATTGCAACGATATTATAAAAGAATATGAGATTACCCACTTTAAGAAATTATAAATACATATTTATTTATTAATATAATCTTTATTTTACACCAATCAAACATCGAACAAAAAACATTCAATGGGCGGCCTTATCGCTAATGCAATCTCTTCCAGGCAACCAAAGAATGGACAGATTCTCCTGAACCACAAATAGGACTGTCGTTGGTGCAAATATTATTACTACAATATACTAAAGTAGATACACAAATACATACATAAATAAATATATAGATACTGAACATAACAGGTAAGCAAATAAATTAGCCAAGAAGTGTTTGTAGAACAAGATCATAACGACAAGTAATGTTCCTTCACAAGTCTTTTGAATTCCTGCAACGACTGCGCGCATTTAAATTCAATTGGCAATGCATAATATAGGTAACGGTAAAATAATGTAACAGATAAATGTATTAAGGTATGATTATATAGCGAGAACAATTTCTTTTGTTTATCTAACGGTCGTACATGATTTTTAAGGAGTAAATTGAAATACTAATACTACATTGAAATAAAAAGCGATAGCGAAGCTGATTTAGTTAGTTTTGCTCTGTACTTCAACGTCTGAGTTGGCGAAGTTGTTATAGTATTATAATGGGTTGTGTGCTAGACACTATTCAATTAAGAAATTTGATACACGCAACATGTCCATAATCGAGAAGCTCATACATAGATACAAACATCAATGTCAATTATTTAATTACAGTTGGCGGTTTCTTAACCAATTTCATTACTGACCAGTATTGAATGTTCGTTTAGATATTTATGCATGAGGTGAGCGTTTCCAACGAAAAATTTCCTCACTATCGTCACGCGATGTTTTATGTTGACCTGTTCTAATTTTAGGTTTCAGGCTTTATTCTATAATAGTATCTGCATGAGTTTGTGTAAAAGCAAAAGCAGTGCTGCTCATCTCAAATGCTCATAATTTGGGAAGACAGAATTGCTTTTTGTTACAATGAAAAATATTATTTTCTTTCTTTCATGCAAATGCTTAGGTATCTTATTTTATTTAAATTCTATGCATAAACACGATTTAATAATGTCGTTTTTAGAGTAAAAACTTAAAGAAATTCGCCCAAATAGTTGATTGGTTTAAAAATTTTTGATGAACTTTGAGAACTTATGAATGGAATCATTAACATGCTTATCAATTTCCAAATGTTCCTGCATTGACATCAACATATTTATAATAATATTGTGACCTAAATACTACTATACCTTACAAGGACGCTGGATCAATTTCCGCATTATAGCGAATAGATATGTATGTATATAGCTGTAGGTACACAGTAAAACTGCAAGCATTCGTTCCGAACTTGGATGTTTGTAAATCTATCGTGTATCATGTGTATTTACTAGATAAACCTACTTCCCAGTGTATACAAAATCTACAAACGTACAAATTGTTATATTCTTTAATATCATACGCATCGACAATACTACGTAAAGTAACAAATTTCCCAAATGTATTTTCTATCATCTCAAGTGTTTATTATATTAGATATGTGTTATTGTTTCGAAACTTCAGTTGTCAAAAATAAGAAGTTGTCAAGATATGATAGATAAATAATATGCTGACTCAAAAGGCAACCGTTAAAGTAAACAATCATCAAGGGGAAGAATCAAAGAGTCGATTGTTTCAAAAGGCATCAAGTTTCTATCGTAATTTGAGAGAGATTTTTAATTTAATACCTTTGTATGCTTACTCACCTTCTAAAAGCGAAAATTCCTTCATTGTAAGCGACAGACTCATATCTTCCGTATCTAAAAACCTTGTCAGTACGAAGTGTTGATAAAGCCTTATACACATGCAAGTGGGATTTTTCTGTCGCTTTCTGTACTTCGACGTTCAGATTTTCATAACCAGCTGCTACTGGAAGCCAGGTCTTGTCACCGTCAGAGAAACCTGTCAAAATATATGATGTTTTTATGTAAATTACTACAACAATAACTAAAAACACATAAGGGTCTCTAAACATTTCAGTTTCATTTATAGAAATAACCATGTCATTGTCGTTTAGATATTATGTGATTGAAATATGGTTCTCTCGTTCTCTCATACCAGAATTCTTATCAGCATTCCATTGGAATGGTGTACGTGCAGGATCTCTGGAAGACATCCAGTAGTTGATTGGGTCATCAGTATTGCAGCCACTAGGGTCTACAGTATCTTCCCAGCTGACATAGCCGTCGACCATGCCGAGTTCTTCACCCTATAATTCACATAATTTATTGCATTACTTAAGAGGGGACTAGAGAATTTGGAAAATAGGTATTCGAAGAAACTATTGCCGTCGCGCTGCTTCCAACCTCTCCCGATAAAGTGCGAAAAGGACAGCTGCAGCTCAGGCTGATTTTACCTACAAAAAGGTTGACCAAAAGACGTTTCGTATTCCGCTATTTTCTTTTTCAAAACACGACAGATCTCAATTATTTTTATATTAAAATTTAGAGAAAAAGTATACCTATGCTTCTATAGTTTTCTTTTTTGTCAGAAACTGATCACGCTCCTCTAATAGTCATATGAACATCACGGTAAAAATGGGTTATTTTTCGCGATTTTCAAGTATCGTATTTATTTTATTAATTAAGTTTCGGAAAAAATCAAAAAAAAGGGGCACGTTTAACCACGGTGTAAAATTGTAGAAAAAAAGTAATTGCTCTAAAAGCATTATCCACGAAGAAAACAGCGGAATACGTTTGTATAGAGCAGTGTTTTTCAACCTTTTTCATGACACGACCCTCTTAGTGTCAAAACTATTACGCGACTCCTTTCCCTGCTGCTTTTAACTTTGAATTTATGTCTGTCACTTTGAGTATCATTTTATAAACAGAAAAACGGAATACGCAGAACCAACCACAGAAACTTTGAAGAGTTTGATTCCATTTGGAATCTTCTATAATGAAAAAAAAAAATGAGAACCCCCTCGATGAGGCTTTGCGACCCCCTAGGAGGTCGTGACCCACACGTTGAATAACACTGTTATAGAGAAGGCACCACTAGAGTTCCCTCTTAAGTGATTACTATTTAAATAAGAATTTAGTAATAAAATAGTAAATTGTGCTTACCATATAAGTAACACCAATACCAGGACTCAATAATACGATCATATTGATACCATCAACTAATTCAGGACTAAATCTTGAAGCTACTCGGTTATTATCGTGATTTCCGGCCTGAAAAAAAATAATTACAAAATTTAAAAAATAAAATTTAAATTAAACATGAATAAGAAGAAACAAAGAAAAGTCTTACCACCCAGTTTGCATGTTCATCAATAGGTTTGAATGTGAGGAACTTATCCAGAGCATATTTAATCTCAGCAGCACTTGAACCACCATTTACGTCAGTAATCAATACAAAGTTGAAAGGCATCTGAGCACCTTTGCGACCACCTTCACCAAAGTAACTCACCGTATTTTGAGGACTGGCGTATACCTCGGTCATCATAACTCTACTCAATCCATCTTTTTCCTTATACTCATCAAATATCTCTCTCCATTGGAACACCATTTCTACAGTTTCATAAAGGTCTCTGGTATAAATATGGGATAAATAATCGTAGCTTTCAGGGTCATCTGTGCTGTGTGATAGAGGCTCATCAGGATACTTTCCACCAAAATCGGCCTTGTCAACTTCGAACATATGGTTAATAGCATCTACCCTGAAACCTGCAACGCCTTTGTCGAACCAGAAGCGAATGACATTTTTCATTTCTTCAACGACGTCGGGGTTACGGTAGTTAAGGTCTGGTTGTCCAATTACGAACTGGTGAAGGTAATATTTACCGACTTCTTCTCTGTACTCCCACGCACTTTTACGGAATACACTATTCTGAGAGATGAAATATTTGTTGTGAGTGTTAATGTTAATTAAAAGATGAATTAACATGGAATCAGAGTCACATTACAAAGATAGTCCAATTCGTCTTATACAATGATTAAATACCATTAATTTTTGAGCTAAGATGAGCACAGTCTGGTATAGAATTCGCCCTCGATTCCGCGTGCCCTTAGAATGCAAGAATCGGACTGCTCTCACATAAAGGGTGTTTCAAAGTATATATCATACGTCATAATAATGCATGATATTTTCATTATTCATTTCTCTTTGTTTTTTTTTTACTTCTGATTAGTGTTATTACATTGGATAGACCAAGTGGGCTGTCTTTGTAAAATGACGCCACGGTGTATTATAACTACATATGAACAGATTTATCCATATTTTTTTTATGATGTTTTTTTCATGTGTTAATTAATATGTACAGGTAAGCCGTTTCGCCATATTTATATTTTTTATACTTTTACAAAAATTTAGAAATACCTCCAGTTTATTCTTACCCAATTATTTGGCGGATGCAAGACCCCGTTTTCGTCCACTACTCCATCCTCCCAGATAAAGTAATCGTAATATTTCTCATGACCTCGCAGCGCCTCCTCAAACCACATACTTTCATTACTCGTGTGGTTTGGTACTAAATCCAGAACTATTTTAATATCTGGAACGGTAAACGATAGTGTTTGTATATCTTGTTTGTTTGTCTTGAGATAGTGAGCAAATACTCGAAGTAAAGTAATCCAATTACTTTTGTTTGTAGACTTATACATAGATGTCTTTGAAGTTTTTATTTGGGTTTCGATCCCTAAAGGTAATTTTTTACTGTTCGTTATTTCGGTTTTACTCTGTTAGTTGTTAGTAGAAACGAATGAATTTTTAATTCCAATCTTTAAAACTCGGCGGTATTTCGTTCCCTCGGCGGTGTTGTTATTGTATTGTAGTTACAGGAAAAAGAGAGAGGAGAGTCATGTTTTAAAGTTAAAGCACGCAAATATTTAAAACAAAAAAAAAATGTTGTATTGATAATAGTATAAAATTAAAATTATATTTGATAAATTATAAAAAAAATAAAAAAAATCATATAAATAAAATAAGCACATAAAAATTACAAAACTTTTGGAAATTCGTCAACAGTAATATAAGTTTTAGTAGTATTTTTCTATAAATCAAATTGTCAGTTCTTTTTTTTTTTCCTAAATTTTAATAATTTCCTTAAATATATGTATTTGGATATTATGTATTATTAGTATGTATTTGGTCATACGTGACTTTAGTAATTTAGTTTTTATTTAGTAATATTAAAATTGTAAATCCCATTAATTTGTACGCCATACGGGTGAAGCATGTACGGACGAAAAAATCATATTGAGAATCTGCATGCTCAATTCGCATGCACAGACATGTTTTACAAATAAAATTACATTTTTGAAGAAAGTATTTTTCCAAAAATACATGCATGAAATTGTGAGTATTTTATCGTTTGCGATGTCTTTAATCCACTGAAAATCTTACCTAACTCCTTAGCTTTAGCTATAAGATTTTCGAAATCCTCCATAGTACCATATTCATCATGAACGGCATAGAAATCAGAGATGTCGTAGCCAAAATCATACATTGGTGACTGAAACATTGGTGAAAGCCAAGTGGCTCCAACACCCAGCTCTTTCAGATATTCCAGACTTTCCGTGATTCCTGAATGCAAAAAAGTAATAATTAAAGCCAAATGTTGTTGTATTGGGAGTTTGGTCGTGGAGGGTCTTCAGATCAATCTCCTCGCTCAACTGCCGTCTTCCTTCCTATCCGCTCAGTATTTCTGAGTGAATAGGCTCTTAATAAACTAGCGCGCTTTACCACCAACGATCGCATCACTGCTTACCATCAGCCGGGATTGCGGTCAAGCGCTAGTTTATAATTATTAAAAATACTATGTAGGCACAATAATGAATCCCTGATCTTAATGTTGGTGCTAGGGACATATTGGATGCAGAATATGTAGGATAGGGTATTACGCTGCACCCTAGGTCTCTGGCTATGTTCAAAAGTGGACTACGATAATCTGATTTGATTGATTGTTAGCTATATTATAGTTAAAGTCAGCAATCTTAACTAATTTTGCAATAAAAATTTAATAATTTTTGGTGACTTACCATTTAGGTCTCCAATGCCATCACCGTCACTGTCCTTGAATGACCTTGGGTAGATTTGATAGAAGATTGTGGTCTCCCACCAATCTAGTTCCTTGTCATTAGAATGAGAACTTAGTGCTAATGCAAACAGCACTGGAAGAACTAAGATGCTCCTCATTCTGAGACTAAAAAAAATAAGCGAAATTTTAGTGTTGATATTATTGGCTAAAGTATGGTCGATGACTATAAGAATAAAATACAAAACTACACATGAAATGAATGTTTAGACATTGACAACACTGAAAAGACTGAATCAATAAACATAGGACACGGTGAAAATTTGCACAAACCAATATAAAACTCAGCGCTATCAAAATAGTATTTTGCGCTCACACAACTGAGAATCAATAATACAAAAGAAACAATGCATCTTTTCACTAACTCAACTTCAACACACAATTTATACCTATTTCGAATTAACTATCACTAAAACGTGTGAAAATTAAGACAGACAATACTATGCAGTGAGCATGTTGACGTCATTTTCCATTTGAAAATATGTAGATTTATTCAGTACGAAGAATAATTAAGAAGTTGTATCTTATTTCTATTCTGTCATGACCTTTCATTGTTGTTATGTATCACTCACTATACGTCATGAAATTGAGAGGGTGGCTAAAAAACGGTTAGTAGAAAAGTAGGGACCCCCAAAAGAAACAGTACACCAATCGTATTAGTTATGTCCTTCAAGAAGGCCAGATGAGTACTAAATATTCACAATGGGCGTTATTATACAAGCTTTATGAATGAGGATAAACAAAATGTATCGATCTATAACGCTTCAATAGCTTCTTCTAATCCCTCTTGTCAAAAAGTTAAAAAGGTTTATGTAAGTATTAATGTTATACTGTTACTTGCCCCATTGTATCTGCCGCTGTCTGAAATGTACTCCCTGCATCCGTTTTTATAGTAAAACTTATCTTAAATTCGAGATAATGATACGCAAAGCCGATAAACAAAACACTTCTATTTATCTCGACTTTCATAATACCAATCAGTTTTGAAAATGCTCCATGTCTTTTGATGGATGCTATTCTTAGAACAAGCGCCACAACAACAAGCGAACATAACAACAATATGAGCAACAATAACAAAAGTATTATAAATAAATCACATAAGTCAAAAAAGTGTCGCCAATCATAATAAACGGAATCAAGAACTACCAAAAGTTCACCAATAGAAACCCAAGCAAACTCATTTACCGATAATGAATGGATTGTTTAATTTCTTTTTTCTTAGAATTGTTCCTCTCAACTAAAACACCTGGCAACTAATCTCTTCACCACCCTAAGTAGGGAATGCCTTATGTTTACTGTTTATATCTAATATATAAAATTCTCGTGTCACGGTGTTCGAACTTAAACTTCTCCGAAACGGCTCGACCGATTTTGATGAAATTTTTTGTGCTTATCCGGTATCTATGAGAATCGGCCAACATCTATTTTTCATCCCCCCAAATGTTAGGGGTAGTCCACCCCTAATTTTTTTTTATTATTTATATGGCAAAACAACGTTTGCCGGGTCAGCTAGTATTATATATATTCTTGTGGATACAGTTTAACTATATCACCATTGATATAGTTAAACCATGGCATTGTTTGAAAATCAACCCCAATTCCACAGACTATTATCTCATAAAGCGATTAATGTATGAGCTTAAATTCAGTCTCTTGATTTTCATTGATTGTCGAATCAGCATGATGAGGGTAGTGGTTGTGCTATGTCAAAATTCAATGCTGTGAATAGTTGAGGCATTCCCTCCACTATTTAGTCCATATACTGCAGACTTTCATTACAATCATATGGGTGCAAAGTTCTTATCAATTCAAATGAATTAAATCCAAATACAAGGTAGCTACTGTAAACCGTTGAGGAGTTTCCTGAACTGTCCTTCGTCTTTATCATAAGACCTCTTATAACAATCAAACTCCATCTAGATGTCAGGATCTTATGAATATAAATTGATCAAGCACAAACACAAGGTAGCAACTGTGAATCGTTTAAAATTTCTCTACGCGGTCTTTCGGCACCATCACCAAATCTACTGTAGAACTTCATCATAACCCATATAAGTGCAAAGTTCTCATCAATATAAATAAATCCAAACACAAGGTAAATATTATAAACCGTTGAGGAGTGCCCTGAACTGATCTTTGTCTTCATCATCAGCCCCCCAATGACAATCACAACCCATCTAGGTGTAAGGTACTTATCAATACAAAGGAATCAAGCACAAACAAGGTAGATACTGTAAGCCGTTGAGGAGTATCCTCGCCTGTATCCCGGCTCTATCACCAGATCTACTGTAGACCTGCATTATCTAATATCCGTCATAACCCATTTAGATGTAAGGTTCTTATCAATACAAATTAATCAAACACAATCACCAGTAGGCTGTTGTAATCTGTTAAGGAGTTCTTTGAACTAACCTTTGTCTTCATCATCAGCTCACTAATGACAGTCACAACCCATCTAGGCGTAAGGTTCTTATGATAACAAATTAATTAAGCACAAACAAAAGCTAGCTGCTTCATCATCAGATCTACTGCAAACCATCATTATTACCCATCATGTATCATTATATCAGCCACAGGACGTCTACTGCTGGACATAGTCCTCCCTCTCTACGTGCTATGTGCCTCGCCCGCTGGCAGTTCAAAGAGCTAATCCGCTGGGCTATGTCGGAGACTTTCGGTCTTCTACGAATACATTATTTCCTATAGAGATGTAAAGTTCTCATGAATATAAATTAATCAAGCACCATAATCAAGCACCAACACATGTTAGCAACTGTAAACCGTTGAGGTTCCCTCGGCTGTCTCTCAGCTCCATCATCAGATCTACTCCAGAATTTTTTTAAATTTTAGTGCTTTAAAAGACCTAATGAAAAAACTTACAAATGCACTAGCCGCCTCTACAATTTTTAAAAGTTCCTCTTTATTTCTCTAGTATTCCATCATCAAACCCTAATGTCCTTATCATGAGACCACCTTGGAAGAATAAATTATTTCCACCAAAAGAAAAATTATCAAAATCGGTTCATAAACGTCGAAGTTATCCGCGAACAAACAACCTGTCCTTTTTGAAGTCGGTTAAAAAAGTATATCTTTGGCATTCTTACGAAAGGAAAAAGGCTCGACGAAGAAAGACCAGGTGTAGTAAAAAAAAAACTTTTTTGGTGTCAGCCTGGCCGGATCAAAGCCGATTTAATATGAAAAGTTGACAATATGATGAGCTCAAACCTCTTCATTGTGGAAGTTTAAGGAATAGGGTGGCAAGAAAATCCTCTATAGAAAATGGAGGATCCTCCGGCGAAACGGTGTTGGTTTGTTGGTTGGTGTGACTGATGGGCACTTGCCCGGTTAATGTTAACAAATTGCATATTTACTCACTAGTTCCCTGAAAAGGACGATTTAGTACTGTTTGCTTGTAAGAGAAGCTAATTACAATCACGATTTAGTACTAAATCTCAGCAAGAGAAACCAAAATGCGACCACAGTGGGTTTATCCACCGTGGGGAACTATAAATAAGGTGAAGCAGCCAAGTAGACCAAAACATAACAGGCACGGCAATAATGTTTTCAGACAGCTGCTAGATCTGTTCAAGCAAGTATTTTTTATGCACAATACATTTGCTGTTCCTAAACAAAACGTTTGCATCTAGTAACAATACGCAGACATCCTTCGAATCTGGACGATAAGATAAATGTAAGATCTTGAAGTGTATTACCAAATTTGATTAAAGATTAGAGAAACTAGAATTCACAACCAAAACAGCTGTCTTACATAATCAAAAATGACACTATCAATAATGACGTAGAATTCAAATTGGCTCCTCAAGTATCAAAATGAGTTACAGACAGTTCTAAAGACGGACCGAAAGTATAACCACTATACTACCCAAACTTTGATCAAAAAGGACCAGACAAAAATCTAGCCACCAAGCGATTCGTCGTGTTCCGGCATGATGTCTAGAGCAGCCACACGGAGGACGGGTCTGAGCAGTTGTGTTGCGATGTGTGCTGGGTACAATGCACCAAATGTTATTGTGTCGGGAGTTTGGTCATGGAGAGTTGCTAGATCAATCTCCCTCTGGCGCAGCATCGTTGGTCGTGTTGTTGGGTTTAACATGGCATCACCGCGCTCAACTGCCGTCTTCCTATTCACTCATTTTTTTTGTGAATAGGCTCTTAATAAACTAGCACGCTTTACCATCAACGATTGCATTACTGCTTACCATCAGGCTTTTAATGATATGTATATTCGGCGTTTTCTCCTGCCACACCTTCTCAGCTATCATCATTTCATCCCTAATTTATTAGCTTTTTTTAGTATCGTAGCTTTTTTCATCAATTTATTACATACATAATTAACAGTTTATATTCTAATTCTTAGATAGCGAAGCAGTATTAGAGGTTCACTCAGATCATTAATGTAAGAAGTTATACGTAGGCTTATACTGAAAGTGATACCTTGGTCCCTGGCGCACATGAAATTGAAGGGACACGGATGGGTTTTAGTCAGTAAAATTCTGACACGCCCTTCCGCTCCACCCAGAGCTGGGAGGAAATTTTATGATTTCCCATTCCCAAAAAAGGTATATTAAACATTGGAATACTTAGTAAACCATATAGTATACAATACTAATAAAACAGATCTGTAAAGGAAATACCTTTTTTCCCGTACAAAAGAGGAACATTCACTGATTACTTTCCTACGCGCATTGTTAAATTAATTACTTACGAATAAGGTCTAGGAAAGTTATTTGAAGTTCACTTCCTTTGTTAATTTCGACCTTATGTTACGTTCACAACTTTTGAACATTCAGTAATTGTTTATCCAATTAACTTTAAAGAACAGGCTATTGAAGGAACATAGGTGGGTTTCAGTCAGTAAAATTCTGACACGCCCTTCCCATCCTCAGAAAATAAAAAAGTTCGTTAGCAGATTGGAAGAAGTACATTCACGGGTACTATAGTAGATACAAAACTGCATTAAAATTTAAAAAAAACATTGCTAAAACTTTAATCAATTACTTTTAATCAACAAAAGTCCAAATACATAACATTCACAAATTAAATACTTTAATGATTTCTTTCCTTATATTTATTTAATCCAATTTTACTACAAGTCCTTCGAAGCCAGCAACTGGTACAGATGAGGCTCTGAAGATGTCACTGAAATGAAAAAAACATCAAATATAATCATAAAAGATCCAATGTAAATTTTACTCGACTCTTCACGTGATCAGAGGGCTGGGCTATTTTTTGGCCAAAGAATCAGCATCGTAATACAACGTGGCAATGCTGCCAGCCTTTTGGGCACGTTTCCTGTTGACAGCGACGCGGACGAATTTTTTGATGCCCTCTAATTATATTATTACCATTCCTAATTTATAGACTTTAGATTAGCTTAGTTACTTCATATCAACAGCATGTTGCAAAAGGGTAGTTTAAAATGTAAGGATTATTTTCACCTATAAAACCAAACCTATAAGCCCCAAAGCTATTATTACCACAACACCACCTTAAACTTATTTGCGGACTTTCGTTGCTAAAAAAGTAATAACATACTTAATTTTTATAACCTCAACTTCAGTAGATCCAAGTCTTTAAAACTCACCCTTCATTCTTAGGAGACTGAATGCTTCTTAGGACAACGCTGACGTCGCCTCCAACGTTTTCGAAATACGTCAGATCGACCACGTGATCAACTTCACGCATGTTAACGATAACTAAGTAAGTCTCACCGAGGTACCATCTGTAATTAGAAAATGGGAAACATTAATTTATGAGAAGACATGAAAAAACCCAGCAGTGGATACATAGTAAAAAAACCTAATAAGACATTGTCATAGATGGGCTGCAGTTAGTAAATTCTCATTATTAATATTTTTCAATTACAGTTACAGGTCTAAGTTCGCTCAAAGTTGCCAAAGCCCATGGCTTAAATATTTGACAGTTTACGAATCTTATAATGATATTATGCAATTGTTTTCTTTACATTTACATAGACGTGATTCAAAACAATTCGGTTAAATCAACGTTTTCAACAAAAAAGGCTAATAAAGTATTCGGTTTATTAAATTATGAATTACTATTATGAAATTGTTGATACTTTGTAGGCCAAAAAATAGACCAATTAATTTGCTGAAACTAAAAAAAAGATTCGTAAATAAATTCATACCTTCTGAACACAAACACGTCTTGATTCATAGCCAAGGAATCATAACGACCATATCTGAAGACCTTTTCTTGACGTAGTGCAGCTAAAGCCTGGTAGACCTTCAGGTGGGACCTCTCGGCTGCTACCTGAACTTCGACGTTCAAGGCCTCGTAACCTTCGGCTACTGGCAGCCATGTCTTGTCAGCAGTTGAGAAACCTGTGAAAAGTAGCAATAAATTCAATTTCCTTTATGAATATCTAATAAAAAAAAAAGTAGTCTAAGGGTTCAGACTTTTTATATGTACTGTGTATGAGAGTCGATTCGACGATTCTCGACGATAATCGATCGATCGAGGGTACATAGGTACCCTCGATCGATCGATTATCGGAAACGGAATACTAAAGAAAATATTCGTAACTACGGAAATCAGTTGCAATGGTATGGGTATGTATTACGTAGAAATGAGGAAAATATTGTGAGGAGAGTTTTGAGTATGAATATCAGTGGCTTTAAGAGTAGGAGAAGTCCAAAGAAATGATCGATGACCCCAACAACACTACCAACGATGCTGTGCCAGAGGGAAATTGATCTGGAGACCCCTCACGACTAAACCCCCGACGTAACAAGATTTGGCGCATCGTACATCGCAACACAACTGCTCAGACCCGTCCTCCCTATGAGTTCACTAACATCATGCCGGAACATGACGAATCGCTTGGCGACAAGACTTTGTCTGGTGGATGGTAACTACTGCCGGCAGCCGATCTTACGGCCTACCAACGAGAAAATATAACTTTGCAAAAGTATATTTTTAATTTTTCCGTTTTTATATCAATGGAAATTGTATTACGAATCTATACAATAGTCCCTAAACAAATGTACATGGTAAACCTCAACTATTTTTAAACAACTAACACTTCCACTATTTATTCACCAACCGCATTTACATTCCACTTCAATATCATCAAAAGAGACGATGGACAGCCATCGTCTCACCCAACAATAACATTGATAGAACTCAGATCCCGTGTGGAGTGACAAGAAAATTCAACATCTCTGTGCTTCGATTCGTAAGGAAAACAAGTGAAGCTTGTGTTATTTACATTTTATTAAAACGTTTTGTTAGTATTTTTACTGAACAACGAAAGATTATTATTCACCCAGTTCAAACGTAACTGTTCTTAAAAATAAACTACGGTATGTTGGATTCTCAAAGATAAACAGATAAACGAAATAACTCTATAATTAATGTAATTTATAAGATAGCTCATTTAATATCATTGAGTGTTACTTCTCGGTTAGAATGGAGTTCTTATCACCATCATCATCAATAGTCGTCTGCAGTAATAGGGATGTATCCAAGGTATGAAAATAAAAAAAAAAATAGTCCGTCTTATAGATAATAAAAAAAATTAAGACCCGTATTTTTTATTTTGTCGAAATTACCAAAAACTACTGAGATATAGCGTATTAAAGTTACGGAGTGGCGGCTAATTACGTAACGCCATGGTATATTTTGTTCGACGGCGTGACGTCATGCGATATTTCAAATCAATATATCTTCCTAAGTATTTGAATAAAAGAAAAAATAAAAAATACGTGTTCAATATTTTTTAGAAATCTATCTGATGGACATTACATTATTTTTTAGGATACAAGCCAATTTTATATTCTAATAGATGGCCCGGCCGCGCTTTGCTGTGGATAATGTTTTGCCATATTATGTACATTGTTGTAAACTATTTAAGGGGAACGGTAGAAGAACATGAAACACGGGCACCAACATCCTTTTTTACATAGACATCATTTGTAAAAAAACAGCGATTTTCATGACTGATATATATGTACAAATAACTTGCAATAAATAATATTGCGATCATAAATTGAGATGTAAGCTTTCCTATCTTTCATGGTTTAAGTAGTTGAGGAGTCCATCGCGGACAAAAAACGTTACACGTAATTTATATATATTAAGAAGATAATATGGAAACAAATAAAACATACAATCATCTGTCTGTAAGTGCCTTACCGGCATTTTTGTCTGCGTTCCATTGGAATGGTGTTCTTTCTGGATCGCGAGATAATGTCACATAATTGATTAGGTCGTTAGTATTACATCCAGCTGGGTCAACGGTATCCTCCCAGCTGACGTAGCCATCTACTAATCCAAGTTCTTCACCCTAGAGATTAAAAGGCTTACATTGAATGAAAAACTTTTAGATTATCTAGTACATTGTTTTTAAGTTAACAATGAATAAAATTGTACTAAAGTGGTTCTCAATAAATATAAAAATTGGAAGTCTTGCGACTGATCGACAAATGTGAAAACTGAAGTTATTAAAAAACACAAAAAGTAAAATACAAAAAACTGTCAGGGAAACAACGTGGCCGTTTTTTGTGCGAATTTAATGTATTTTCAGTTTTCAGTTCAAAAACTAAATCTTACCATATAAGTAACTCCCACTCCAGGAAGCAACAATACAATCATATTGATTCCGTCAACCAAAGGCGAACCGTATCTAGTTGCCATTCGGCTGTTGTCATGGTTACCGACCTGCGAAATATTCCCGTGTATTTATTCTTGTCACATATTTCCTTACTTCATACATTTCAATTACATTACTGTGTCACTTACCACCCAATTAGCATTCTGATCAACAGGTTTGTAAGTCAAGAATTTGTCTACAGCACGTTTGATGTCAGCTGCCGATGAAGAGGCATCAACGTCGGTGATTAAATCGAAGTTGAAAGGCATTTGAGCCCCTAGTTTATCACCTTCGCCAAAATACCTGACTACGTCTTGAATAGATGCGTATACTTCAGTCATCATCACTCTAGATAGGCCATCTTTTTCTTTGAACTCATCAAATACATCCCTCCATTCATAAACCATATAGTAAGTCTCATTTTGGTCTTTGGTATAAATATGACTGAGGTAGTCGTGAGATTCGGGATCCACGTTGACATTACCGGAGAATGGTTCATCGGGGTATTTACCTCCGAAAAGCTCTTTGTCCACTTCATATAAACAGTTAACGGCGTCAACTCTGAATCCAGCTACACCTTTGTCTAACCAGAAACGAATAATATTCTGAAAACAAAAAATATGTATTTAAGTTTTTAATTTTTTAAAGTGGATAATTTAAAATATTACCTAAAATCATTTTAGAAACTACCAAAGCATGAAAGATCCCTTACCTTCATTTCCTCAACAACATCAGGGTTACGGTAGTTCAAATCAGGCTGACCAACGACGAACTGATGCAAATAATATTTGCCAACTTCCTCTCTGTATTCCCAGGCACTGCCACGGAAATGACTCCTCTAAAACAGTGTATACAAATATCAAAGATTATGAAGGTGATTTGTGAGATAATATAGGTACATTAATGTTGGTATTTATTACATCAAAGATGGAATCTAAACTAATCATTCTTAACATTTTTCTTTGCCTTCATCTAATTCCAAGTTCGTATTTGGGAAGGATAAACCTTTCCTTTCAAATAAAATGGCACCTAATAAACTTTCTTCATTACAATCATTAACTCCACGGAGGGTCATCTTAGCGCGTCTCATTGTACTAAAACTCTTACCCAGTTATTTGGCGGTTGCCGATTACCGTCTTCGTCGATCACTCCATCTTCCCAGACGAAATAATTGTAATACTTCTCATTACCGTTTAGGGCCTCTTGGAACCAGATGCTTTCATTTGACGTGTGATTTGGTACCAGGTCCAAAACTACTTTTATCCCTGTTGAAAGCAGACTTAGAAGATTTTTTTATTCTTTATTGTTCTACTTGAGACTTATCGCCAAGAATTTGAATATTTTTAAGAATATTTTCAACGTCCACATTTTACCACAGCTTTATTTCAAAGAAATTTCACTTGTAATTTCGTTACATTGCTATTCAACCTCTTTTTCTATAAAAATGATATAAGTTTATCTTTTCTAATATATAAGTCTTTCCTTTATCTATTCTATTATATAAAATATTCAGTCTCAATTTCCAGAATTAAATTATCTATTTCATTGCTATAAAAAACTTACCATGTTCATTGGCCGTGTCAACCAAATTTTCAAAATCTTCCATAGTTCCATACTCATCGTGGACAGCATAAAAATCAGAAATATCGTATCCAAAATCGTACATTGGCGATTGAAACATGGGTGATAACCAGATAGCGCCCACTCCCAGACTTTTGATGTATTCCAACTTTGATGTTATACCTACCAAAGAAAAGAATTTGAAAAAAAATCTTTGTAGTACAGTCGTCCGCAAAGAACCTCCTCAAAGAACTCGAACAATTCCCAAGATAAATATTATATACTTTTCATTTTTGAATTGTGCCTCAAAGTGAGGTAAACGATCAACTTGGAAAATAGGATAAGCTTGTATCGTGTTAGATGTAAGCTTACGTAAATTCAGATCATTCAATAAAATTAGAGGCAGTGTGCGGAGCAATCAATCAGTTTTGCTAATCGCACTGTACAGGCATTGAAATACAGCATTATTTCGCGTAATTGCAAAACAAATAAATGAGATAAAGCAACAGTAACCGATTTTCTGCAATAATTAATTTCTGGGGTTTAAGATTTCTAATTCTAGCGACATTTCCTATATAACTGAACTGATTGAACGAATCGACAATGATGATCAATTTTAAAATAAAATGTAATAGTTTTTGTAACTATATTTAAAAGTAGTTTGTTTGTCCATATATATCACAAAAAAATTTGAAGGAATTGAAAATGTTGATAAATTTTAAAATAAAATGTAATTCTTTTTATAACAAAATTTAAATGAAGTTAGTTTATCATAACTAAAATGATTGAAAGAAGCGAAAATGATAATCAGTTTTAAAATAAAATGTAATAGATTTTCTAACTATATTTAAATGTAATTTGTCGTAAGCTAAATTTTGCGCAAAAAGCAAGCATGTAATTTGTTTGTAAGCTAGCTATTCTTTCATAAGCCGTCATTGTATGTCACTAAAATGACCGAACGAATGGAAAATGATGAAATTTATATGTAGTTTGGATTGTTTAATATATTTTCAAATGTAAAAGTTAGAATCAATATTTATAGTAAGTTTAGGAATATTATATACAACTTGTCGGTGTTACAGGGTTACATTTCTAATTAAATTTAAAAAATAAGAGCTTCCTACCATTGAGGTCCCCGATTCCATCACCATCGCTGTCAGCAAACGAACGAGGATAAATCTGGTAAAAAATAGTAGTCTCCCACCAATCCAGATCTCTTTCTTGTTGTTTCAAAACATTTCCACTACAAAGCACCAACAAAATAGGCAGGAAAATGACTGCCCTCATTTTGAAGCTTATGTGCTCTATCAAGCGAAGTCTTGAAATACATAAAGAATAGTTAAAATAGATTTTATATAGAAAACTCTGTATCTATTATCTATGTAAGATACTAACTGAGTGGTCTGATAAAAATGCACCATGCGGACTGATCGTGAGAACAAATACAAAAACATCTTGAGCAAAGATTGTATCAATAGATGTGGTTATATAACAACAAATAAATACATTTGAATTTGAACTTTATTACAGCCATATTATGACTGTTAAATAAACTCTACTACAATAGTATTTTTGTTCTGTCAATGATGTTTTTGTTTTCTGCTTTTAACCAAACAAAATCAAGGTACTCGATATGGCATCTAGGAAATAACTGAGAATGCTTATTATCAGAAAGTATCAAAGTAAAATATACGGGATGAAATTTTGTCGAAATTTTATCAATATCCGATCAGTGGTAGCATGAGAGACAGAAGACAGTTTCCTTCGAACTTATAAGATAAGGCCTCATATTCCTTCCCTCGTGCCAATGTATTAGGAGTTGGGGTCAGCGCTACATGTCTTGTTTGTCCTTAATCATATTCTACCAATTGATTTCGGTGACGGTGGAAATCTCAATGGAGATATCATAATATTAAATTATTAATTTTGGCTAAACTTCGATATTTTCCGTGAAGCGACTGCCGTCTGACCTCCATAACCCGAAGGCGATATCTAAGCATTGCAGTTAAACCAATTGTTAGACTTTTGAGGGCTCCAATAACCCGTAACGACTGCCACTAGATGTTCGTATGGCTACCGGGACCAACGGCTTACCCTGCTTACGGAGGCACGACCAGACCAGTGCAAATATTCATATCCATGCATACAAATATTTGCTCTGTGCGGGGATCGAACCCGCGCCTCCTTGCGCAACGGCCGCGTTCGCTACCGCTACGCCACGGAGGCTGTCCATATCATAATATTAAATGAACAGGAGATATCACAAGGTCTTCACAAGTGTCTTCGTAAATACAGCTGTACTCTCTGTTCTTTTACTCTGATCATCCGAAGGGACACCAAACCCTCAAGACCAAGGAGTGATCAGATACCTACAAGGTTAATGGCTTCAGGTGTTTTGGCAAGGCTTGAGGACTGCTAGCTTTCAAACTCAGGGCTGTTACTAACAATTTCATAATATAAAACCCAGTAATACGTTACCCGGCCTTAGAAACTATATTCAGGATCCCACGATCACGCATGTGCTTGGCCACTAATATGACAGTTCTGTTTTTCCATACTTACCTATTAGTCGTCATCCAGTTTTTTACCATTTTTCTTATCATATCAGTATTAAATAGCCCATGCATCATTTTTTGAATCGTCTCCTATTCTTACAACCATAAATATTCTCCACGAAATGTTTCAGAGTTTATAATGCTCAAGAACCTATAGCTAATAATTCTGATCCTTCATTAACAAAGACGTAATCTAATAATCAATATAAACATACTCGTCAAATACTAAACATGATTTAAATTGTATATTTGTATGTATATACTCATATGTATAAAAATAAATTATTCCATTATTCTGTATTTTGGCCTTTTTATGTTATAAGCTTGTGCTTGACCGCGATACCGCCTGATAGTAAGCAGTGATGCAATCGTAGATAGTAACAATCACTAATTTATTAAGAGCCTATTCACTCTAACTTTAACATAATCTATTGACATAACACATGGACATAATCCATATTAACAATGACCCAAAAAAATTGAAATTATCTGTACTTTTACATACTAAAACAACGTGGTCCAAAAGACGTTATTATATGCCTTCATGCCCAGAGCTTTAGGCGATTATCAAACTGTAACGCATCACGCTGCGTGTTGCGTGTCAACGCAGCTACGCACGCTTTTACAGGATTGCATGTGCGTAGTTGCGATTTGTTGATTCAAAGCGGCTTTGACTCATTTTATTGAAAACCCATAAAAAAGCACGCACGGCTCTGCGAAACTGGTGTGCCATGCGTCTTGCTCTGCACACACACGCGTATGAACATGTTTCTCCACTTGTAGGTGCGTGATCCGCATGGCCGCTCTTGGATGCTTTTCTGTTTGCTGGACTGTGCGTGTTTCCTATACAAACGGATATACTTACAAGCAACGATCAAACACGCATTCACGCGCTACTCTGCATGGTGCGTGGTAATGTATTAAAGGAGCCGTTCATTTTTTTCTAATAATGTTTTCAGGACACTGAGAGAGTTTCCGCGCAACGTACTAATTTTTAATGCAGTTCTCTCCCTCATAATGCGTTGTTATACAAAAATAAATGCATACCTACTTCAAACTAAGTTCAAAATCCGACGCATACATACACTAAATTAAGATAAATTTTCAATAGCAGACGTGGTCTCGTGGAGGAGATAAATGCCTATCTCAATTTTTTAATAAATAATATCACGCCGAACTCACGCACTGGTAGGTCTCACTTATCAAGAAGAAATATGATAAGTAAGAAATGCTCTACATTCTAAATAACATTAATCTTATAGTAAATCCCTTGTCACTCACGAGATTCTTGAAGCAAGAATATTTGATTATATGTAATATTTGGATGATGCGGATAAAAATGTGCATGTTCTGTAGCATTACGAGTACCTTACTAACTTCTGCCTGGGACTTCGTCCGCGTAAAATTCTAATATTATTTCAAACATGGTTTCAAAAAAAGAGTTTTTCTGGGAATAACAGTAGATGCCAAACTTCAATGGGGACCACACATATCAACCCTAGCAGGAAGGCTCAGTTCGGCCGCCTACGCCGTCAGGAAAGTAAGACAATATACAGACGTTGATACAGCTCGTTTAGTTTATTTTAGTTATTTCCACAGCTTTATGTCCTACGGTATTCTACTGTGGGGCAAAGCCGCTGACATACAAAATATATTTGTACTCCTAAAACGAGCTGTCCGAGCAATTTACCAGCTCGGTGACAGATTTTCTCTGAGAGATTTCTTTAAAGATATTGGTATTCTCACGGTTGCTTCGCAATTCATCTTAGCCATCATTTTATATGTTAGGTATACACCAAAAACTGTGATATTCATAATATTAACACCAGAAACAAGGACAAACTGCGAGCCCCTTTTAACCGACTTCAAAAGGTTCATAACTCTTTTGTTGGGCTTGGTATAACTTTTTATAACAAGATACACTCTGCTTTCTAGACTTGCCTTACAATTCATTTAAAGCACAAATCAAATCCAAGCTTTGTTCAAAGGCATATTATTCTGTAAGTGATTATTTAAATGATAAGAATAGCTGGTCGCTCTGATTAGGCTCTGACTATCTCTCTCAGGACAATGTTTGTATTCTTTCTCCGGAATTAGCTTACTGACACGTTATATGAGTTCGTATAATTCACTTTTTTTAACACATAAATATGTAAGCTGTCGCGCCCTTTATGCCTGGGGCTTTTATTGAAGTAATAAGTTTTTAGTTATTTACATTTTCATTTATATATATATTGTTTTGCTTTGCTGGTATTTTGGCGTGGTAGCTGGCATATTTTCAATAATTTCTTTGTTGTTATATTTTCTTGTGTTCATCACTATACATAGTATTGTATAAAGTCATGTGTTTATTTTAAATGAACAGACAGCTGTGCTGCTGGGGAGTTTCTTCCGCCATTTCTTCTTCACAGCGAAAGCACTAGGAAGTGTCGATGGGTGGGCGTTTTGGGGGACTATCTTATGTAATATTGACGTTCAAAAAGTGCTGATTCTTAGCCTTATTTGAGTAAATGACTTTTGATTTTTGACTCGGCGCCATTGGTTAAATATTATGTGTAGTATTATGCGCTTTTTTCTGGATGAAAGCAAAATTTCAGGATGACCGGTTCAGTCGTATAGGTTAAAAGATAACCAACAAACTTACTTTCGCATTTACAACATTCGTAGTTTTTTTATATATATAATTATAAACAACTGCTTGACAGCAATCCCGCCTGATTGATGTTTACCATCAACGCGCTAATTTATTAACAGCCCATTCGCTCTATAAAACTGAGTGAATAGGAAGGAAGTCTGTAGTTGAGCGAGGTGAAGCAATGTTAAACCCAACAACACGACCAACGATGCTGAGACCCTCCACGACCAAACTCCCGACACAACAACATTTGGCGAATCGTACCTGGCACACATCGCTCAGACCCGTCCTCTGTACGGCATCATCAGATATCATGCCAGAATATACCGAAGTTTTGAGTTAAGTTCTTATCTCGTATCCGTATATCATAGAGTAGGTAAATGACACCGTCAAGATAAGTCATGAAGATGCGTTGTAGCTAGCACGTGTGCAGTTCACGTAGCTATGCAGTTCAGAGATAAAAAAAGACGTGTGGCACTCGGGGACTGCCGCGGTAAAGCTATTGCATAGCATTTTGTATCAATTTATGCAATTATAAATATTTATTTATTTTATTTATGCAGTATTTCTTTTTCTTTGATATTAATTCAAGTTACACTTTTTGAGCGTGGTGACCGATAAGAAAACAAATTTTTCTTTTATTAAATAAATAAATAATAAATGCACTTTGTTCATTCATATTCAAAACACTTTATACACAAATTTTACAAGTACAGTTATCACTCAAGTCAGTAAGCATGTAAAATGAGAAAACTAACATAGAACGATCCGTGTGAGAACTAAACGATCACTATTACACAACAACACTGATACCTTTGAGAAAGCGGACTTCCTCTACAATAGGGCAATTCCTCCGTAAGGTCTGTCTATGCTATTACTTATAATCTCTGTCATTGTGTGCTGTTTCTGTGCAATCGCAAGACCGGCCGGGCACTGAGGGGCAGGCAAGACAGCTATAGTATCCTTATGACTCCACCAACTGGTATTTCATTGACTCGGAAACGGCGCACAGGGAGCACCACGAAATATACTCAAATACTCCGAGGTTCTTTTTCAATATACCCCACTGTTTTGTCGTGGTGGCCTAGTGGTTAAAACACCAGCCTCTCAAGTATGAGTGCGCGGGTTCGATTCCAGGTCAGGCAAGTACCAATGTAACTTTTCTAAAGTTATATGTACTTTCTAAGTATATCTTGAACACCAATGACTGAAGGCGAAGGAAAACATCTTGAGGAAACCTGGGCTTTATAAGTCTGAAATCGCCAACCCGCATTGAGCAAGCGTGGTGATTACGCTCAATCCTTCTCTGTATGAGAGGAGATCTGTGCCCAGCAGTGGGACGATAAAAAGGTTGTTGATGATGAACAGCGTCGGTGTCGAATTATTTGTTATCAATTTAATATTTTCGAGCTGATGAGCTTTAGTAACATAATCACTTCTGATTGCGTTAACATCTGACCGTAGAATTAATAAATCCTTCATCAACTTCTTTACGTACGTTCTACGTAGTCAAAGCAAACTGGTGGCAATTTGTGAAGGTCATATGCCACAAAAACTGGGATTGTTCGGGATCCGTGATTTTAAACACCGTAATCGTATATTTTAGGTCTTTCTGCTTTTTGTTCTTACGCCTCGATACATGTTTTTGTCTTGTCTTCGTAGAAACAAACAATAACTTTTTTGCCTCATCAATGTCTTCCTCAGAAAAAGCCGACGAGCATATTTTTATTAAACTTTCGTTGTTTCGTTTCGGAGATAACAATATTACAACTCGTACACTTAAATGTACTCGTATTAACATTGTTCACCGACATCTTTCTGTAATATTTTATTTAATAAAAACTTCAACTTCAACTCTTGATCTGGTCCCTGTGGATAGATACCACAATTTTGCCAATAACACGTGTAACAAATTATAGAAATTCTTTAAAAAAATATTTCACAATAATGGCGGATATCGCCAATCACAGTTGAAAAAACGGCCGCGTGAGCACTTTTTACTCTATAAAATCACGCGCTTTTATTTAGTAAACAACACTATAAATAATTTAAAAGTCCAATGAAAAATTAGCGTGACATTCATCTTAGCTTTTCCGTTAAAAAAAAAAGCTATTTTATAAAAACACTACTAAATTATTTTGAATAAAAGTACTTAATAATTAATTATATGAAAAGTTTTTAAGGTAGCCATGACAACGTCGATGACGTCTATGACATATCTCTATAGAAGACCTATTTCAGAGAGAGAATTAATCGCAAGTTTAGCACATCGCGACTATCAGTAACATGGCAAGTGTGTAGAACTGAGTTCGCGCCCTGCAATATGCATGCTCTTTTTGAAAATCTATAAATTGTTTTCAGAAGATGTAGTCGCACGCACACAAACATACCGTGCCGAAGACTGCCGAACTGAAACGACGTTAGACGATGTACGGCCTTCAAGCCACACCTCCGTGCCCGTCGGAATGGGGAGCGTGAGGTTTTTTCGTTACGGAATTTCTGGATTCGGTCCCCGCGCTCAAGGCCCGCGATAGAAGCTATGCAATAGCTTAAAAACCAGTGGCTATCAGCTGTCATCTTATCATATACTAATGTATTACCATCAGTTCAATGTCAAAGAGTTGCCACTTCCCTGCGATCAGCTGCACCTGCAGAATCAACACGAGTAGTTGATACGGTATAGTTCTTTTCAACGTCTTAGGGTTATATCTACAGACCATCATTATCTCATCGTTAATCCCAGTCGTATCCGAGGCTTTTTCAGCTTTGGATTCTGGGATCCGCTTTACCAGTCTAATTGCTGATTTGGGCTAAACTTCAATATTTTCGGTGAAACGACTGCCGTCTGACCTCCACAACCCGAAGGCGATACCGCATCGAATCATTGCATATACGTATGTCACACGTGTTGTTATTCTGAAATCCTTACATAGCTACAACCAATTTGATAATCTTATTTACTTGTAATAACCACTTATTTTCTTCGAATCTTGTAAATTTCCTTTCTATGTGTGTAATATGCATTGATCACACAATATTAATAATGTACTATAAATAGCTGTAAATTTGTACAAAAAAGAGCATTACTGAACACGCATTCTTGGTCTATATATAAATAATAGTAATAAATAATACACTTTTGTATTTATTTAGTAAAGAGTTCGTATATTTTAGTAGGTAAATGACACCCAAGTCGTCATGACAATACATCGAGATGCATTATGCTGGCAAGTGTGCAGTGTCAGTTGCTATACAGTTCAGAGATAAGAAAAAATCAGTTGCTATCTGCTGTCATCTTATCCTACTGAAAGTCTGTACTTATTGCAGTAGGTAAATCACTGCAATGTCAACGTATTGCCGCTTCCCTGCTATCTGCTGTACCTTATGAATCAACATAGTGACAATTGATTCAGTATAGTCCTCTTTAACGTTTAAATGTCAAAGTTTGTGAGTATGTATTGTAGTTTGTGAGTGTGTGAGTGTGGATGTGTGTTACTCTTTCACGCTGTTGAGGCATGAGAAACATCGGGCACACAATATACACTTCAGTCACTCATCCTCAATACAAAAGGGAGGGTCCTCCGAAAAGACCGGTATTGTCTGACGGGCACTTTGTCCACCGATTGATGTCGTGAACCTGTAATGTAGTGCTAGTAGCACAGTAATTAATAAAACTCTGCTTGCGAGATGCAGCATTTGAGTGACGTCAGTGTGATGCGTTGTTTGCATGTACCGGTAGGTACCGCTACAACGCAAAAACAGCTTAATGGATTTGGATGAAATTTGGCACACTGGTAGTTTATGGTTATAAACTAGAATAACACATACGATACTTTTTATCCCGATGTTCCTATGGGATCGAAACTTTTGCGCGTGGAACCACGGGGTGTAGGTAAATAGCCAATAATATTTCTACAGTTGACAGACTACCCCTCGTCGAGGAGTGAGCAAAGGTTAGGTAAACACATGACCAAATAAAAATATGAAATTTTGCATAATCATCATAGTAACAATTCCAATGAATTTTGAAATAATATTTTTTTCCGGGAATTAAATCCAACTTCCCCAAAACTTGGTATTTTTTTAAAAGGTGACAACACTATTTTCGACGGTATTATTATGAGCTATACGACCGCGTGCACTGCCTCTCTTCGCCCGTGCATGTATTGCCTATCGCACATGTATTAAGTTCCTTCCTTTTGCGAAATAATATTTATTTTTTATGGGGATTACTTTTTAAGTTTAGCCCGGCTTTGTAGGTATTAGTAGAATGCGTTATCAATACCTAACAATACCTTCATGGATCGGACAGGGCTTTCTTTACAGATTGTATACATTTTAATGTTTTAATACTTCTTAAAATGGCTGTAATATAAAATAACTTAAGCGTAGCGAGTATCTAGTTAATCACCACGCAGCATAGCGCGTTAATGCTGTCTGTCCAGCACTCAGTAAATGCATCCACACGTGTTCAATTGGTTCACCATACACGCAAAATGATGCTAATAAACTGTATTGTAGTATGCATCTCTCAAAACCAAATTACTCAGAAAGAAATGGCGGCAATAGAAACCTCGTAGATTACTTTCCGAATTAATTGCTAATCAATTAACATAAGGTTCAAATGCTAATAATTAATTTGTGTGTTTGGAATCTTCGAAAGCTGAAAGTTGTACTCAAAATTTTACCTGTGAAAATATAGTTTAATATATTTTATAATATAAACCTGGCCGAGACTCTCCACAGGTAGAGGGTGGCCGAGGCGTTCCTGCAGGAGACTCGGTGGAAAGGCAGCAGATCCCGGCTTATTGGGAATGGCTACATGCTGATCTACACGGGTGCACCTAGTGGGAGAAATGGGGTCGCCGTGGTGTTGTCTGGCGAGCTCCAGGATGACGTCTTGGAGGTGAATCGCATCAGTGATCGGCTGATGTCGTTGCGGGTGCTTGTCAATGGGGTTATAACCCACTTGATAAGTGCCGACGCTCCGCAGGCGGGGTGCGGTGACGCCGAAAGGACTTTGTTCTGGACCCAGCTCGAAGAATTGCTTCGCGGGATCCCGTTATCCCAGGGAGTCGTTCTGGGTGGTGATTTGAACGGTCATGTGGATGAGAAGTGTGACGGGTTTGATCGTGTTCACGGTGGCTTTGGGTACGGTAGTCGCAACGCGGAAGGAAACAATATTCTCCGAACGTGTGCGGCCGCTGACCTTGCAATCGTGAACACCTACTTCAAAATGAAACCGGAGCACCTTGTCACCTACCACTACCTCCTACTAACTAGGAGGCACCATATCGGCAAAGTAGCCAACTGCAAAATCATACCCGGTGAGAGTCTCACTGCACAACACCGGCTCCTTGTCATGGATCTCTGCGTAAAGGCCCAACGCAGACGTATACAGCGCTGCCCGCGCCAGATCCGGTGGTGGCTGCTGGATGAAAACAGATCCCAGGATTTTGCGGCGGTTATTGGCGACAAGCGCGCCGGTACCGATGGGGAACCTGTTCAAGAACACTGGAACAGGATCCAGGCAGCTATCACTGGGGCGGCGCGGGTGGTGCTCGGCGTCTCCAAGGGCGGCCGCAAACTTGACAAGGAGACCTGGTGGTGGGACGACACAGTCCAGAGGGAGACTAAGGTGAAGAAAGCCCTTTTCAAAACGTGGCAAGCGACCGGATCCCCTGAAGATCGCCCCCAAATCTTGGATTAGTGCCCCCGATAACGCCTGAGAAAGTCCATACGGCTCTTCGTCGCATGGCGAATCGGAGAGCTGTCGGAGCTGATGGAGTTCCCATTGAGGCCTGGAAGGCGATGGGAAGGATCACCATGGAGAGATACAGATCGAAGAACACGCCTCTGCATTTGCTCTTTCTTGATATGCAGAAGGCCTTTGACTGTGTCTCTCGGGGGTGATCTGGTGGGCACTGAGGTCCAAAGGGGTACCAGAAGCCTATGTTGATACAATTCGAGACATGTACCTCAATTCCGATTCTGTTGTTAGGACCGCTGTTGGTGACACTAAACCCTTCCCCGTCACCATCGGAGTCCACCAGGGTTCCGTAGTCCTTAGTCCGTTTCTATTCAGTGTGATATTAGACGCCTTGTCGGATAGCATCAGGGATTCACATGAGCAACCTCCTTGGTTGCTTATGTATGCTGACGATGTCGCGCTGGCGGACGCGTACAGGGTTGGTACGGCGTGTGAATGTGTGGAAGGACTCGCTCGAGAACGGAGGTCTGAAACTCAATGTGGCGAAGACCGTGTATATGGCTAGCAACACGATAGACCCCATGTCTGTGCACATAGGCGGTGACATGGTCGAGTGCACAGACCAGTTTAAATACTTGGGGTCTGTACTCCATGCGTCCGGCGACATTGATTGCGACGTCAGGGCACATATTTCCGCAGCTTGTTCAAAATGGCGTGAGGTGTCAGGTGTCATTTGTGACACCAAAATGCCGATTAAGCTTAAGGGGCAGGTCTATAAGACCATCATTAGACCTGTTCTCCTATATGGCAGTGAGGCGTGGCCTGTGCTTGAACGACACAAGCAGGAGCTGAGTTTCACGGAGATGAATATGCTGCGGTGGATGTGTGGAGTTACGCGGAAGGACCGCATCAGGAACTCCCGCATCCGTGGCAGTCTTCATGTCCGTGACATAGCGGAAAAACTGCAGGAGGGTCGCCTACGTTGGTACGATCACGTCTTACGAAAACCGGCATGTTACGTGGGTCACAAATGTCTTGCCATGGCGCCTCCGCTGGACCGGAACAAGCGAGGTAGACCAAAGAGGTGCTGGCTTGACGTTGTAAGAGATGACATGCGTGCCTACAATCTCACACCACAGGATGCTAAAGATCGCGCGAAATGGAGGAAATTAAGCAGGAAAGCGGACCCCGGGCTCCAACGTAAAAGCCACGGATGCAACCGGGATAAACGCTGAGATGTTGATGATGATATTTTATAATATAATTCATTTGTTGGAAAAAAGATTTTCCCTTGAGCTTCTTGCTCGTACGTATGTGGGTTAATTTTCACAATCTGCCTTATTGATCATGTGTTGTTGGTAAAAGAAGTATGGTAAAAAAGTGTCACTTTATCTTAGGGAAAGGACTTTACATATATTTATTTTATTTGTGTACATTAATATGGTGAGGATTTTATTTCATTAATGTGAACCGAATGACCAGTCATAGTAAAATTCCATATGGATAATTGTCGAAACTGGAAGATCGTTAACAAAGACAACGAATTGTCAAATCATGATGAGTTTAGGTTGCCATTACAAGCAGAATCTTTTAAACAACAAAAACTTCGTTTCACTCACAGAATGTTTTAGAATTTTTTGAGGTCCATAATATAATACATGATAGATTACTTAGTATCTTGAAGAATCGCTTGTCTTTGTCAAAACTTTTTAGAAGATTAATTTATATTTTATCTAGGTGCGAACGAAGCACCTGTGACTTATTATTTTTATGATGAAAATTAATTACAGGAATTATTTTTAAAGTACAAATATTTTATTTCATCAATTCTGTCATATTTTACAGTAAAACTACTATTTTGTTCGCGACTTTTGTCCTTGCGGGTAAATATGTACTCCTTCTTAATGCTTCCCTATAATATAAAAGGAAATCATTCGCAAACTTTCTTTTTCCTAGTCCCAATAGTAATTGCTGTGCGTTTATTTGTCAGTTAGATAGTCAATTTCTTAAAATGAAAAGATAATATGGTTTGATGAGAGACTTATATGAACATGCTCAAATAAAAATCACGACATATGTAGTTGGTAATTATGGTTTTATTAATTTATTGAACGTATTTTATGTTATTCAAAAGTATTTCCATACTTCTTGCTTCTTCAGACTTGCATCCGAAGAACAAGAGCTTCATCTGCTGCCAAATCCAAGTAGTTCGCTTGGACGCTGTCACTGTAATCATAAAGTATTAATTAGTTATGGAATTATTATATTCATTGAGCATGGCAGTGGACTGAGCACATTGCCCTTAGGACCGATGCCCGATGGGGCCAACGGGTTCTCGAGTGGCGACCACACAGGTCAGGGGGCAGCATAAGACTGGTCAGCAGTGAACCTCTATAAGCCGAAGAAGAGAGCATATTTGCCCCATGCTCGAACCTCGTCAGGCGCTTTATTTTGTAATTACGTATATGGATGCTTTAATTATGGAAAGCCGTGTAGGTCGACGGATTAGTGTTAAATAAGTAATTGCGACACAATTATGTATATAACACTTGACTCTAATAGTGATGTGTCGTTCATAATTATCACCTGAAGTTTGAGTTAATTTGTAATCATATAGGCACTTGAATATTAACTACATTAAATATACTCGTGATTAGTTTTGCCAATTTGGATCCTTTCAAGGGATTTCTGGATCATGCGTGTTCTTAGTGTAAATGGCAACCGGTTGACTTACAACATGCTTCTGCAAATGTATATACGGCCAGCAGTAGTGGCCCAGAGAGCAGTGGTGAGCCAGTACAGCGTTGGTGGCCTTGCTGAATGGGCCCTGACTTATGAGTTGTACGATGTGGGTACAGACAGAATCAGAGAGGCAGATATATTTTGTATAAATTGTTTCTTTCATCTCCACTGCTCATAAAACGGTGAAGAAAAATATTGTGAGGTAATCGGCCTTAGAACCAAAACTTCGAAGACATGTGACATCTACCAATTCGCACTAGGCCCGCGTGGTAGATTACGGCCCCTTTCCTCTCAACAAGAGAACGCATGGATCCTACCTATTAGAACATTATAGACTGATTATGATTCTTTGATGATTGGAAATAGCACTGATTCTTAGATGCCAGTCTTGGGTCAAGATGTTCAAGACGTTTTAAAAAATAGTAGAAATTGACCAATTTCAAAGTCAATAGCAATGGGTTTAATTTAAAAAATACGAGTGTGCTTATGACCACACGACTGAAGTGAAACTTCTTTCGCTCCATCTGTATGTATATATATATGTGTGTACAATATATACATGTATACACATATACATATATTCATTTTCTATAAATATTTAAATTTATTTCATGCTTTCATTGGTAAATTAATATTTTTGCATAGATCTTCTATTTTTATTGAAAAAAAAAAAAACTCGTTGTAGACCTTGTAGTACCAAGCTCGCGCCACGGGCGCCTCTGTGCTTATATCCCCCATTTAACTTCCGTTCGCCTTGCCCGATCACTTTTCGTAACGCTTACGTCACGCGTTTGCCAGCTTACTCCCCAAGTCAAGCGTGCGTAAAGAAGTTTCACTTCAAAAAAAATGTTTTACGCAATTTGTCACCTAACTAAAGGTAAGCCTAGTGATCTAAACTACGGTTTTTGTTTGAGATCATGGACAAAAACAAGACAGATGCAGATGACAGCACAGTTGTGGAAAGATACCTGCCGGATGCTCGGGCTAGTAGAGAATCAATCCGGTCCAAAAGAGAGCCTATGTTAGAGCGAACAAGTGTTGAACTACAGGTGGGGCAATGCCAATCTTGTAGCATTCAATGCCGCCAAAACACAGGCGTGTCTTTTCACCGCGAAAATGAGCCCGTTCACCTTGGCTCCTACTTTCCGAAATGTATCCTTGGAGTGTACCGACCGCCTTCAGCTTCTGGGACTTGAGATTTCCTCGAACCTGAATTTTGGGCGGTTCATTGAGTTCAAGGCCAAGGTGGCTGCCAGGAAACTTGGCGTTATCGCAAAGGTCCGCCAGTACTTAACACCAGGGCAGCTTCTAATGTTGTAAAAAGCGCAGGTCCGTTCGTGTGTGGAGTACTGCAGACACCTTTGGGCTAGTGCTGCTAAGGGTCACCTGTCCACTTTGGATTCAGTGGAGAGGCGTGCGAAGAGGCTGATTGGTGAGCATGATGTAACTCGAGATGGTCTCCAAAACCTAGAGCATAGGCGTAGAGTAGCCAGCATTTTGCATTTTGTGTGCGAGGGAATTGCATGATTTAATTCCCTCATCTCCATTCCACCATCAGACGACCCGTCATACGGCGATTTTCCACCCTTACGTTGTTAACACCACTACGATCCGGACGAAACCTTTTGCCTCCTCCTTTATACCGCGTACATCGAGGGACTGGAACAATTTTCCAGCGGCAGTGTTTCCGTCGAACTACAATTTGAGTGTCTTCAAGGCTAGAGTGAATAGGCTCTTAATAAACTAGTGTAACTGTTACCATCAACGCTTTCGTCACTGCTTACCATCAGGGGGGATTGCGGTCCAGCGCTAGTTTATAATTTATACAAAGAAAATAAAAAAATAAAAGAGTTATCTTTCTTTCTTGCTGCAATTAACGTTGGAAAGTATTATAGGATTTTGCTCCTACCTGAACCGAAGTGGACCTCAACCAGACAGTGAAAACACAAAGAATCAACAGCTGCATATTTATATATATTTATCTTCCTCTTCTTCATCCTAGAGATGTCCACTGCTGGACAAATGCCTCCCCCAAGGCTTTCTACGCTGACCGGGGTTGTGCTGCCCGCATCTGTCGGCTTCCCGCGACCTTCATTTGGTCATCGGTCCACCCTGTTGGGGGGCTCCCTACGCTGCGTCTTCCATTACGTGGCCGCCACTTCAGAACCTTACTGCCCCATCGATCATCGATTCTACGAGCAATGTGTCCTGGCCACTGCCACTTAAGTTTAGCGACCCGCAGAGCTATTTTTTTTATTAATTAATAAATGTAAATTATTAAGTGTATTAATTTTATGTGTGGGACATATCCTAATATCTATATGTAGGTATGCAGCTGATCATTCTTTGTGTATAGGCTTTGACAGCTACACGATGTTTAATTTATCAAAAACGGATGAAAGGCTCGGGGAAACCTTGGAGTCAGATACCACAAAATTAATGTGAATATGAAAATATATTCTATATATTTTCCATAGTATCACGGTTATCTATCACATTACACTTTGGTAATACCGCTGCTAAATTGAAGAGTATAACTATAATGTAATAATAATAATGTTTATACAATACACAGCTTAAGTAGATTTAGGTAGAAATACATGTCAAACACCATAAGGAGAAACTATGCCTCTTAAACTAGACGGTAGCCTGTATCTTGAAAGACAGTGTTTCAGGGCTGTAACTATCTATCTATACTAATAAATAAAGCTGAAGAGACTACAGATCTCAATTATTTTTATATCAAAATTTAGATGAGAAGTATACATATGGTTCTATTATTTTCTTTTTTGTTAAAAACTTATCAAGTTTGACTAATAGTCATCTGAACATCACGATAAAAATGGGTTATTTTTCGCAATTTTGAAGTATCGTATTTCTTTTATTAATTAAATTTCGGAAAAAAACAAATGATAGGGGCACGTTTAATCACGGTGTAAAATTGTAGAAAAAAATTGGCCCTAAAAGCATTATCCATGAAGAAAACAGCGGCATATGTTTGTATACAGAAAGCACCACTAGAGTTCCCTCTTAAGCGGGTGATATCGTCTAGTTTCGATACAATATTTGGATTGGCTTAAGAATTTTACCTGTAAGTTCTAGACGACAGCACGCTGCTAACTTCGACTTCCAACTGACCGAAGATCAAATCGAAAGCCGTCAGGTTGACCACGTGGTAAACTCTACCCACGTTTATAACGACGACGTAAGCGTCATCGTTGTACCATCTGAAATAACAACCGAACGTAGCAGAATATTATTTTGATACGCTACTATAGACGGTATTATTAAGTTGGGGACGGATTATCAAAATAAATACATTATAGTGATGAAAAATGATGTACGATTTTATTAGGTTAGTCGCAAATGGTTCACATATCAATTCTTAACTTTCTATCTTGTAAATTGTAAAATGCTACATATAAATTTCCACCCCCTATTTTAGGAAAATGGGGGGTAAGAAAGAGACATAAAATAACCTATGTCACTGTCCATGAATTCAACTATTCCACCACTTAAAAAACCGGCCAAGTGCTTGTCGAACTCACGCACAAAGGGTTCCGTACTATTGCTTTATGAAATTAAAGGACTTGAGTTATTTGTATGAAAGATTACGCGGTAATAAGTGGTTTACGATTTACGAGGTATTAAAACAAACTACGTACTAGATCTCGTTCAAAATAATTTTCATTGGTAGTTTTTATAGTAATGTACATCATATGTTTAGATTTTTCATTTTCTTATTTTAGAAGTTAGATGGGGGGGCAACTTTTTTCCACTTTGGAAGCGTCTGTCACGCAAAGTTTTCGGTTTAGAAAAAAAAATTTTTAGAAACCTCAATATCATTTTTGAAAACCTGTCCATAGATACCCCCACACGTATGTGTTTGATGAAAAAAAAATATGTTTCAGTTTTAAGTTTTATTAGGTTAGTCGCAAATGGTTCACATATCAATTCTTAACTTTCTATCTTGTAAATTGTAAAATGCTACATATAAATTTCCACCCCCTATTTTAGGAAAATGGGGGGTAAGAAAGAGACATAAAATAACCTATGTCACTGTCCATGAATTCAACTATTCCACCACTTAAAAAACCGGCCAAGTGCTTGTCGAACTCACGCACAAAGGGTTCCGTACTATTGCTTTATGAAATTAAAGGACTTGAGTTATTTGTATGAAAGATTACGCGGTAATAAGTGGTTTACGATTTACGAGGTATTAAAACAAACTACGTACTAGATCTCGTTCAAAATAATTTTCATTGGTAGTTTTTATAGTAATGTACATCATATGTTTAGATTTTTCATTTTCTTATTTTAGAAGTTAGATGGGGGGGCAACTTTTTTCCACTTTGGAAGCGTCTGTCACGCAAAGTTTTCGGTTTAGAAAAAAAAATTTTTAGAAACCTCAATATCATTTTTGAAAACCTGTCCATAGATACCCCCACACGTATGTGTTTGATGAAAATGAAAATGTAAAAGCTAAAAATAAAGTAAATAAAAGTTTTGAAAAAGTAATTAAATCTTATGTAACCAAGCCAGAGTCTTACAACTCACAAGGGCTTCTATAACACTAACTTTAAATTAAAAGCCAAAACGGAACATAATATGGAATTAAAACTCCCATACTAACTTCAAATGCCATATAATACAAGAGTTAGTGCAAAAAATCGAGTGTCAAACCTCTTAAAGGCATAAACGTCGCTGTTGATTGCCAAAGATTCAAATCTGCCAAGTTTGAAAGCGGGACGCGTGCGAAGCATCGACAAAGCACGGTAAACTTGATAATGGGAACGGACTGCAGATCTCTGGTCAGCTACGTTCAAGTTCTCATAGCCTTCAGCTACTGGCAGCCAGGTTGTGTCAGCATTTGAAAACCCTGAAAATATGGTATGACAGAATATAATAATCATTAATTTATGCAGACTACATGGAGTCCGTTATGTTAGTAACATACTAACATAGCTTATGTAATATATAATTTATCATTTATTCTCTCTTCACAAAGTTTAGTTAAAATTAGTGTATACAAAAAAAATCAAGTGAAGTCGTGGTGGCCAGCCTCCGAAGTATGAGTGCGCGGGTTCGATTCCTAGTCAGGCAAGTACCAATGTAACTTTTCTAAAGTTATATTTACTTTATAAGTATATCTTGGACACCAATGACTGAAGGTGAAGGAAAACATCTTGAGGAAACCTGGACTTTAAGTCTGAAATCGCCAACCCGCATTGAGCAAGCGTGGTGATTACGTTCAATCCTTCTTTGTATGAGAGGAGATCTGTGCCCAGCAGTGGGACGATAAAAAGGTTGATGATGATGATACAAAAAAAATATCACAGCTGATTTCCATTGTTTGTGAAAGACTGGTGCCTGATATTGGAGGAACAGGTCACTAGGCCTCCTTCCGCGGCTAGAACTACCTTTTACAGAGATACCGTGCAAGAGTCGAAGTTAAATAATACGCATTTTTTGTAGCCCATTTGGTATCCCACAAACGGGCAAAGGCCTCCCCTTTTTCTTCCAAACCTCCCTGCCTTGTGCTATATCTGCCTTGCGAACGTTACCAGATCGTCACAACACCTTAGCCGTGGTCGGTCTACTGTAACGGCGATGCTCATAACAAAATAAAAATTAAGTAAGAATCAAACAATATGCTTAACACAATTAAACGAAAGAGTAATAACAATAAGAAATATCTACCTATAATATTGCAATTATGGGGTAGTTGACACATCATCATCATCATCATCATTTCAGCCGAAAGACGTCCACTGCTGGACATAGGCCTCCCCCAAGGCTCTCCACGACGACCGGTCCTGCGCCTCCCGCATCCAGCGGTTTCCCGCGACCTTCACCAGGTCGTCGGTCCACCTTGTCGGGGGCCTACCCACGCTACGTCTTCCAGTGCGTGGTCGCCACTCGAGAACCCGTCGGCTCCATCGGGCATCGGTCCTACGGTCAATGTGTCCAGCCCACTGCCACTTTAGTGTTGCAATTCTAGCTGACTAAAAAAACTAATTAGTTCGTCAGTCAGATTCCCAAAAAATACTAGACACGTATTTTTTCTTTTTTTCATATAAACAAAAAATTAAGACGACACAGTGCGTTGAAAACTCGTGTGACGTCACTGCACGCTACACTTTTTAGCGAGCAGTGACGTCACCAGTCACCACTCCTAATCTTTGATGCCTTTTATATTGATTTGATAAAACAAAATACACGTATCCAATATTTTTCTATAATTCGAATGACGGACTAAATAGAATCAATTTTATTTTACCCAGGAAATATCTCTATTGTTGCGGAGTCATGTTGTGAGACGATGAGTGACTGATTATGGTGACCGTGAGTGACCTACACCCTAAGTGCGTAATATACTTTTACTATCAATTGGAATCATTTTGGAGAAATGAAATGAAATGAAATCGTTTATTAAGCAAGTATGATCACCGATCACTTTTACACGTCATATGTTTTTTTTTTTTTTTTAACTAGATGAAGCCGCCATTTCCTAACTGACTACCTCTGAGCAGGCGCGTGCGCTCCATAGAGGCATATAAGCAGTGCATACCCTTATAATTTTCTAATTCGGAACACCCGAATCGTATTAAAATATAATTTTTGTACTACAGTACAATTTTATTAAAACACTAGACTAAAACAGTAACACTGCCATCTTTTGGGGCTAGCGCGAACTAGCTAACACATTACAATTGGCTTGTATCCTAAAAAATAATTTAATGTCCGTCAGATAGCTTTTTAAAAAATATTGAACACGTATTTTTTATTTTTTCTTTTATTCAAGTACTTAGGAAGATATATTGATTTGAAATGTCGCATGACGTCACGCCATGGTGCAAAATATAGAACGGCGTGACGTAATTAGCCCCACTCTGTAACTTTAATACGCTATGTCTCAGTAATTTTTGGTAATTACGACAAAATAAAAAATACGGGTCTTAATTTTTTTTATTATCTGTAAGACGGACTAATTATTTTTTTAATTTTCATACCTTGGATACATCCCTATTTAGCATGTACGCGGAACGTGACTTCGTCACTCTAGCGTCTGTTTATGCGAAACCTGAAACACGTGTCCAGTATTTTTAAGTAAAGAATCTATGTACAAAATTTCAAAAAGTTATCATGAAAAACCACACAGCTATGAGCTTGTTATCCTAGACCCGGTCACAGACCTGACAGCTTCGATCAGGCGGGCGCGCGGGGCGTTGACCTCTGGTGTCAGCTATTATCCCCCCTATTCATAAACGCTGCTTAAAGTTGACTAGTGATTAGCGATTCTTTAACCATTCATTTTTGACCTTTTAACGTCACTTAACTTTAATCATCGTTTATAAACGATGATTAAAGTTAAGTAACGTGCAAACGTCTAAAATGTATCGTTAAAGAATCGCTAATCACTAGTTAACTTTTAGCAGCGTTTATGAATAAGAGGGTATATGTATACTATGCAATACTATGTTCTACCGTGCGCGCTAAGTAACCATGGTGCAACAATGCCTAAATTTATTTGGGAAAAAATATAACATAGTGTAAAATTGATTGAAATCGATTCAGTTGCTATTTTCTATTCTGAACAAACTATATTCAGGTATCGCATGAACAAAAAATAACGTTGTATAAGCACAGAGATTTGGGAAGTGTATGTTATGTATGCATACCCTACCTGAAATCTCTGTGCACGCCCCTGCCTCTGAGAAGAAATAGCCGAAACAAACTCAGGGATCATCGTCTTCAAGTCCAGACATTAAAAATGAAAATGTTTACAATAATTTACGTTATAATTACACATATTGCTTAATAGAAGATTGCTTAATAGAAGTAGATTGCTAATCCATTGCTCCATGAGTTCGAAAAATGTGTCTGCTCAACCACGTTAATAAGGCAATGAATATTGGTGAGCTGTCAAAATAAAACCCATTGCTATGCAATAATATGTTACTCAATTACCCTGCTGGAGTGTTGGAGTAACCGGAGATGTAATTGAGGAATTAAAATCAACAGTACACGAGTGAAGGTAACTTTTATAGGATGTAAGCTGTAAAAGTTGTTTTTCATGGAGCCAAGTAGCAGTTACTGGTGTGTGTGGAGTATATAATATCTAAAACAGATTTTGTCCGGTTCGCTTACGTTCAACGTTAAGGCCCTCTTATAGTGCGGTGTGCAGGTATGAACACGCTGCCTCACCCCCCGCTAAATAGTAATGTGTCGAACCGCCGACCTAAATTCTTTATACGCTGGTAAAGACACTTCACCATTTCTTGAAAAATTTTCAGGAAAATATTGAAAGTCGAGTCAGAAAAATACAAAATTAGACGTTCAATATTTTTCTTTGACTTTTATTATAATCTATACAAATTAAGGAAAGTAAAAACTTTAACAAGTCAATAGATCTGATAATACGGTTGGCATTGCGCTGCTAATCGATTCGCTGCGTATCGCGGAGTTAAATTTCCGCACGGAACTAATATTTTTATGGCCAATAGGTTTCGAATCCGACTGTTTGTGTGAGTTTAAAAGTTCGTAAACGTACCCACATTCCAGGAGGAATTCCTAGAGTGAAGAAGAAGAAGAAGAAGAAGAAATAAATAAATATGTATATTTTAAAACTAGATGATGCTAACTTTTTTATCTTAGTTTAATGCCGAAACAAACTCTGGGTTCGTGATATTATCTTTTACATTGCTTTCTTAGTGAGGGATCTACTCACGCTTTATAGAAGTAGTTCAAATCTCTTAAAAACAATCTTATTTTCTAATGGTATAGGTTTATTTTTGAAATCTTGGTGATAGGCCATAACATCGACCGCCGGCAGAAGTTACCACCCACCAGACAAAGCCTTGCCGCCAAGCGATTTGTCGTATTCCGGCATGATGTCTGGTGAAGCCGTATGGAGGACGGGTCTGAGCAGTTGAGTTGCGATGTGTGCCGGGTACGATGCGCCTAAAGTTGTTGTATTGAGAGTTTGGTCGTGGAGGGTCTTCAGATCAATCTCCCTTTGGCGCAGCATCGTTGGTCGTGTTGTTGGGTTTAACATTGCATCACCTCGCTCAACTGCCGTCTTCCTTCCTATTCGATCAGTTTTTCTGAGTGAATAGGCTCTTAATAAACTAGCACGCTTTACTATCAACGATCGCATCACTGCTTACCATAAGGCGGGATTGTAGTCAAGCGCTAGTTTATAATTATATTAAAAAAAAAATCCCTCACTTTCTACAAGCTTTTCAAAACATTAACTCAAAAGCGTTAGGTCATTTAAATTCAAAATCAGATGAAGTAGATTCATAATATGCAACTAGAAGTGTATTTTTCTTTCTGAAACAACTCTTTGAGATCTCATTATAAGTAGGTTTTACCAACATAAACCTTTTGTAACTCGCAAAGATCTTACGACTTTAGATTGAATTTTTAGTAAAACATAAGGCTTTCAGAAAAATTTGCAAAGTTCTAAAAGTCTAGACGGTTTCACAGTTGACAACACGATTGGTACAGTGGCTGAGATAGACTGCTGCGCCGCGTGTCGCGGGTCCGATTCCCGCACGGAACAAATATTTGTGTATGGCCTCCAATTAGTTGTTTCGGGTCTGGCTGTTTGTATGTGTAAGTGTATATGTTTGTAAACGCACCCAAGTTACAGGATAAATTACTAGTGTGGGACAAAGTTTAAAAAAAGAAAAGAAAAAACAGTTCGGTTTTAAGACAAAGTTGGGTGCATGAATATCTACAAAAGTCTAACAATGAAATGAATAGAAAGGACCGTGAGAATGTTGATGGATATTAGTAACCTTACCATATAAAATTAAAGAAACATTTTTGTAGTCAGTTGACCTCCGTAATATTCAATGTGGAAGTCATTCATGTGCAAATGAGAAATCTTCGAAAGGTTGAGTACCTGCGTGTTTTCCATTGCTCCACTGAAACGGGGTCCTGACAGGGTCGCGGGATACGTCGATGAAGTTAACAGGGTCATCCGTACTGCAGGCCCGAGGATCCCTTGTTTCGCTCCAGGGCACGAATCCATTTACCATCCCTATTTCTTCGCCCTTCAATATTTATGTGGAATTTGCGTTAGTATTAATAAGTGATACATTAATAATGTGTATTTGAATTCTGGCATTAGCTAACGGACTTTTTATGTAGGAACAACACGTGTGTTGATCTTATCTGAATAAGGGATTTGATATTTGGCTCAAAGGTTAGAAGGGACTACAATGTAACAGCTTGCTCTAACTTTTACATGAATGTGTAATTACCTATTTGCATAAAATCTTAGTAGATTATACAAAATGTGATGGTGGTAAACGTAATTAATTTTTTAAGCAAGAAATCTAAATCTAAATAGCTGGCAATTTAAAAGTCAAACTTGAAGCAGCTTACCATGTAAGTAATGGCGATTCCGGGAAGCAACAACACCAGCATATTGAAGGCATCTACCAGTTCAGGTCTGAATCGGGAAGCTACTCTGCTTTTATCATGATTACCAGTCTGGCAAAAGAAGGAAAACGTTGATTATGATGTATAATATTATATACCTCATATACAACGAAGTGGGGTATATACATGTATACCAAGGGCACGTCTTCTTTGGGTAACATCAAACGATATTGAAAGATTTTATAATCCTATCTCTACATGTTCAGAAGTGACTAGAAAGAGCTCCGCCTGCGGCAGGCTACTATGGTATTAGGCGCGCAGAATTGCGGAACAGATCTATCGTGATATTGGGAAGTAACAGTAAGGTGTTGTTATTGACCCATGTAATGCGGTGACACGTTTGTTGTTTTGAATTTAAGAAACATATGAAACAGAAAATTTGTTATCAATGTTTAGAGATTTTCTTTTTAAGTTGAAATCTTTCCAACATCGTTCGATGTTATCCAAAAATACCGTACTCTTGGTATGTACTGTTCCCGTTATACGTCGTATTATACCTGTTTACATTATACGATTCTGAAGAGTATTTTGGAAAGCCTGGATCATATAAAAAAAAAATTGTACCACCTAATCATTTTTTTCTTTACAAGCTACATACGTAAGTTATTCATCTATCTAAGGTGCTCATCCATCATCTTTTCGCACATTAGAATTTTTTATTGTATCTGAATATCAACCAGCGACCTTCCCATTATAGAACCACATTATCAGTTGACATACAACTCCATTCCCGAGGCGCTCAATTCGCAACAACATCGATCATAATAATTATCATATTATATTCCAAGAGTAGAAAGGAAGGCCTTTGCAATATCAAAATAGACACGCCTACTATATTAGCTAAAGAAATGAAATTTGTATATTCCCTTAGGCTAAAAGATATCAGTCATATTGGGTATAACGAAACGATTTATTTTGCTGACCTTGTTATATTTGTTGACATGGCGCAATTAATGTCATTGTTGTAACACTTTTCCCCATAAAGTAATCGTATCAGAAAAATTAGGTGACGCTGTTGGAAGCCAGAGGCAGTTTGACAAAGTTCACGAAGTTGTCACAAATGTCAATTTGTAAACACATCTTCGCAGCCAGATTCATTAGTGGTACTTATAATGTTGTGTTGGTATTAAATAAACGTGATTGTTTGAATAAATTCGTTGCCTTATCTCGAATATAAGTTTGGAAAACTGGTTTCTAATACCATCAAAGATTACTTATAGCTAGAGATAGAGGATACAGAAATTATGATGATCTATCAAGACGAAGATGAATATTTTTTTTATTTTCAAACGCCAAGCTGCATATAAAGGAAGCGTATATTAAAAAAAGTGGTGCTCACCACCCAGTTTGCTGGTTTCTTCAAAGGTTTATACGTCAGCCATCTATCTACCATATACTTGATATCTCTAGCGTCAGAGTCTTTGTTCAAATCTGACATGAGAGCAAAATTTAATGGAATGTGAGCCCCGCCGCGATGGCCTGAGCCGTAATACTTCACTGCCTTTTTGATGCCCGTACTAGCCTCGGATATCATTATTCTGGAAAAGAAAATAAAATGGAGAACGTGGTTAGAAGGAAACACTAAGTAATGTAAGTCAGACTTACAATGTAAGGAGATGTGAATAAGGAAAATGGTTCACTAGGTGACCCGTGCGAAATATTCGCACATTCTTCCATAATCGTAAATTTTCGAAAAACCACTGAAATATGAGTAATTTGTATATTTACCGGTATAGCAGTCTAGAAAAGCTTTAATTAAAATGATGCCTCATTTATATATAATTGTATATTGATAAAAAAACCTTTGAGATATAGGTAATATATCTCAAAGCAAAGTTGTCTGTTGAAACTGAAGGCCTTAATAAATCATGAAGGCCTAAAAATTAAAACTTTCAAAATCTAGCCACAGTCTCATTTCACTGATAAACACATATCAGAAACTTGTCAAGAAGTAAGGAAATTTGACAGATTGCGACAGATCAGACGGTGAACATTCTTAAAATTACAAGATTTATCCCTCTGATAAATGATCCCACGATCTCTTCACGCGAAGTTACAGCTGTAAAACCTAATATTTATTAGTTGAAACAGATTTTGTTAAACAATTTCTCACCGAATAACCGCCCGTGGGTCGTCATGTATATACACGCAATGTACGTTCATAAATTTATTAGCACCAGCATAAATTCTCCTTGATTCCAACAAACAACATTTTTTACCGCACTATTTTTAAATAGGTAACAAAATTCAAAACTACAAGTGTATCATATAACAAATACCGGATAATATCCCTCGTCGGCAAGGAATTTCTGTTTTTCATGTAATTGGAATAGTAATAAAATTTTAAACATATATTTCAGACAACATCCATAGTTATGATTTAGAGGTTTAAGCTTCAGAGTAAATTCCACCCACAATTACGTCCACGGTACTCATTAAAATGTAAAAAAAAAATCTTTGCTAAATCTTTTACGATGTTTTTTTAGTAATTGTCTCGTCAATTTATGATGGTTCTAACGAACACACATGGCAGTCACATTGTCATTTGGATGTCTTGGGGAGAGATTTCTCAAGGGAAGAAAGAAACTTGTCCTTGCAATTTTTCATTTGCATTACTTTTTACTTGTTCGCGTACGTTATTCCCTACGCAGCTATTTCTAACTGTATGTTAGTAGAGTCGATCATACTTTTTGCCAACTTACCTCGTTAAATTGTCCCTTATAGTGATAGCATCAAATACATCTCGCAGTTGTGACATCATGTCATAAGTTTCATCTAGGTCTTTAGTATAAATATGGTCAAGGTAACCATAATCATCTGGTCCAAGTCCTGGTTTACCAGTAATCGGTTCATTGGGGTACCTTCCGCCGTACGCATCTTTGTCAACTTCAAAAAGGTGGTTAACAGAATCTACTTTAATTCCTGCAACTCCTTTTTCCAGCCAGAATTTAATGATATTCTGTAAGAAAAAGGTAAAAAGTAAAAATAATCTTATTATTTACCATGATGCAGATAAAAGAAAAACATCAATCAATACAAGGATATAAGTCAAAAGACTGTGATTTATGTATAAGACCCATCGTAAGCGATATTTCCTCTAAACTTAAGATCTCGCCAAATAAAGCTAAGGCACTAGGAAGCTAGGACACTGTATCTACAAACGCCACACATGACCAACACGTCATAATGACGTCACACAATTTTAGCATCTTGCAAGCAGAGTTTCCGTACAATTAGCACTATATAACTTCGAAACATCAAGCGTTGGCACGTGGCCGTCAGACCTAACATACGCCTGGTCATAGCATCCTCCTTTTTGTATGGAGAAAGAGTGAACTTTGCACTCTGTTTTTCATAGCTCTGAAGTAAGTTGATTTCCATGATCTGACGATCAATTAAAATTCATTCCGCATCGTTACTTAAACTCTTTTTATTATCTAAATTACAATGATAGCCATTCATAAGTATTTCAGTTACAGTATTTAGCATACATGCATTTTAGCATACGTACTTTAAACGTTCAAAGAGGTAGATTTATTTTCACAAGAATAGAATGGTCAAAGGCAACCATTATTTATTCGAGTGACCATAGAACACTAATTCTTTAGAAAGGAACCTGTTTATTTTACATCCCTTCAACTAAGCATTTTATTTCTTTTGTGTACGAAGGTATTTCAAATATTTAAGTAACGTCACTGACGGCCATGGACCACAAAACATTAATCTTCATTACACTTTGTCGAGTCACAATGTAATGGTATTTACAAATCTGATTCTTTATTTAGGTAATGTGTAATCTGTTTGATAATGTTACCTTGTGAATTTACAAAATGAATGTAACAAAACTTTTCATCCAAATCGTTAACGTGTGTAAATTAGTTTGAATTTATGAAGGTGTTAGAATTTTTCCGTTAAAAATAGAATTCTTTAAAAAGATTGTAAACTGACCAACTTGGAGGCCATTTTATTTGATTTAATGCTTTAATAATATATTAGATATGGTCAAGCTCATATGTTTCACCTGAGTTAATTTTCTGAATAAATTTATTACATATCTGCTTTTATTTTATAACATGGAATATTAGTACTTCAGTGATGCCCTGGGTCTTTTTTTAATATTCCTGTTTGTGTTTATCTAAAATTTTCTTCTTTTTTCTTTATTACTTTTTTATACAAATCACATAGATTGAGCTAGCCCCAAAGTAATATAGGGTTCCAACATAATGCAGAGCGACAACCTTTTGCGTGGATGTCACGCATATTCCCTCAAGCTTTTATATGTGTTTTTGTACATTTTTGCGCCATGTTTACCACGACTAATAGGTTTTTATCTTTCCTTCTTAAAATAAATGTCATAATTCAATTATTTCAGTGTTTTAAACATTACAGGTGAATATTTCTACCTTCATCTCTTCAACAACTACAGGATTTCTATAATTGAAATCAGGCTGGCTTGACCCAAACTGATGAAGGTAGTACTGATCTCGAGAAGGCATGTAAGTCCAAGCAGTTTTCCTGAACACACTGATCTGAAAAATTATATTAACAACAACATATTAGAAGAAATTAAAATTATCTTTAAACCTTATCTCTCATTTGGAAACGAAATCAACTGAAACCAAAAAGTTGTTGAAGCTGAATATGAAATAGCAAACTATAAAGAGTCTATTTGCCTTATTGTTCCAGAGGTCATATACTCTTTTACTGAGTATGAGGTCATGAGTTGATTCATAATTCCGGCAAAGTATGATTAGGCTTTCTGTTAGAAAGGCAGTCACAGCCCCGAGTCTTGATGTGTGGCTAGTCGATGGCCATAGCCAGGCCCTATTTTTGGGACTTAACATCACTGGCCAAAAGTGAATGTATGTCTTACCAAATGAATTGTATTATTTCACCTTTTGGCCGCATACAGGACTTTCTGTTTTCCATTTCAACTGCCTATACGTGCCTATACCTTCCTAAATCGTCTTCCTAACCGATGAAGGAAAACGTCGTGAGGAAACTGGCAATAAATACTTTTCCTTTGTATATTTCTTTTATTTTACCTTTCGAAGTTAACAGCTGTTAGAGTTTTCTTAACTTATTTCCTTACCCAGTTATTAGGTGGGCTTTTCTGACCACGATCATTCATGTGTCCGTTTTCCCAAATATACCAGTCGCTGTAGTATTCATCTTTGTTCGATGATTTAAGAAACCAATCGCTTTCGTTACTCGAGTGGTTCGGCACGATGTCTAGGATTATCTTTATATCTGGAACGAATATTCGGTAGTCCAATAGAGGTTTGAGAAGATAAATTAGTTAGTATGACTTAATTAAATCAGATAGCTATCTCATGTAACATAGCAAAATCATTAAATGTAGATATATATTTATAATGTGTATTTTCTTATTTAACTTTATTCAACGACTTGTTACAATTAAGCTTATTAAATTAACGTGCAGCCCGCGCCCAAAAAGGGTAGAAGTGCCGATCCAACCAACCATCGCCTGTTTATCTCAAGAATCGCTTTCAATTTCTGTGCAACTCACATACTAAATCGTTAAGGTCATCAGATGACTTAAAGCTCAAAATGCCTATGCATTCCACAACGTTCCTTGATAAATCTTTCACTGTTCAGGCCCCTCGTTTGTGGAATGCATTGCCAATTGAAGTTAAACACGCACAATCGTTACAGCAATTCAAGAGACTGGTGAGGGAACACTACTTGTCGTTATAATCTTGTTAAATAAACACTTTATGGCTATTTATACTATTAAAGTAGCTATATATTTATGTATGTATTTGTGTATCTAATTTAGTAAATTGTAACAATGATATTTGCACCAACGACAGTCCCATTTGTGGTTCAAGAGAATCTGTCCATTCTTTGGTTGCCTGGAAGAAATCGCATTAGCGATAAGGCCGCCCATTGTATGTTTTATGTTCCATGTATTTTGTTCGATGTTTGTTTGGTGTACAATAAAGAATAAATAAATATAAATAAATAAATATCGCCAGATTTCGATCACCTGATAACATAACATACCCGATAACATCGGCTGCCGGCAGAACTTACCACCCCCCCAGCCAAAGTCTTGCTGCCAAGTGATTCGTCGTGTTCCGGCATGATGTCTCTGATGTTAGTAATTGTACAATAAGTAGAGACAAACACCAATTAAAATTGCATGACGTCGAGCGGATTATGGAGAAGCCAAACTATTTTATGTATCGATGTTTCTAATACCCATTTTCGCAATAAATGAGTTTGAGTTTGGGTTTGAGTCTGATGAAGCCGTACGGAGGACGGGTTTGAGCTATTGTGTTGCAATGTGTGCCGGGTACGATGCGTCAAATGTTATTGTGTCGGGAGTTTGGTCGTGGGGGGTCTCCACATCAATCTCCCTCTGGCGCAGAATCGTTGGTCGTGTTGTTGGGTTTAACATTGCACCACCTCGCTTAACTGCCGCCTTCCTTCCTATTCACTAAGTTTTTTTGTAAGTGAATGGGCTTCTTAAACTAGTGCGCATTACCATCAACGATTGCGTCACTGCTTACCATCAGGCGGGATTATGGTCAAGCGTTAGTTTATAATTATATATATATATAAAAAATACCATTATTTAACATGAATCCTATTACATTTTTTGTATAAGTATCTCGATTTTTATACAAAATACAATGTAAACAGCAGAATATAAACCGGAGTAATTCTATAATCCATAGAACCACTTCTAATTACAATTATTGTTAAAGCCACTCCGAAATTTCTCGAACCATTCAATCAGAATTGTAATTACAATCGTGGAAAAACAACGCCAGAATAAATTGTTAAAATTATACAAACAGGCAGACCCTTTCGAATGTAAATTGTAAAAGGAATCTTATTAAGAAAGTTCAAATTACCGATCGGCCTTGCTATCGAATTTCGTTAAAGAAAAATCCGATAATTTCGTTTGCAAGTTATGCATAGATTTACAATAATTTCAATGAATAATAATTTGGAATTACTTAGCTCGCCAGCTTTTTTGAGTAGTTGTTCAAAATCTTCCATGGTTCCATACTCAGGCTGGATCGAGTAATAGTCGGCGATATCATAACCGAAATCGTTCATTGGAGATTTGAAAATCGGTGATAACCATGTAGCGTCCACTCCTAACTCCTTTAGATACTCCAGCCTTGACGTTATTCCTGAAAACAAAATGAAAAGTTCACTTAAATTACATTATGGAGTAGGACTACTATAACATGGGCCCCAAAAAAAGTCCAACAGCATCGTGGTAGACCCAAACTTAGATGGCGGGATAAACTTTACATCTATATGTCGCAGAAACTGAATAGATAGTTAACCACCTAGCCTTTCAACGAAACGGCGGCCGTTCAACTAATGGCCTGAATGATGTTGGGAGTTTAGTCCTGGAGAGTCTCCAGATCAATCTCCCTCTGGCGCAGCATCGTTGACCGTGGGTTTAACATTGCATCACCTCGCTCAACTGCAGTCTTCCTTCCTATTCGCTTAGTATTTTTTAAGTGAATAGGCATAATAAACTGGCGCGCTTTATCATCCAAAGCATAAGCATAGGCATGGCATCATCATCAAAAGTAACCTTGTTACATTTATTTATGAATTTATTTCTTTTTCACACTTTTTTTTTATAGAGAAATCATCAAATGACTTCTCCTGCCCTGGGCGGAGTGGAAGGACGTGTCAGACTTTTACTCACTAAAACCCACCCGTGTTTCTTCACTTGCCTGTGCGACGGCCCGGGCCATGGTTTCTTTTTTAACCAACCCGCAACCCTGACCCAGGAGGCATCGGTCTTCGTGGACCCCGTCATGATGTGCTGACATCTCTTTGAGGCGCGCGTGAAACACAACGCGTCTATTCGGGCTTGGTCCTTACTAGGCGGCGAGCTGCCCACTGCTCACCGCCCGCAGGCCCGTACCTACGGTGGCCGGGACCTTGATGTTGTCTCCAGACCAGGGCGTCTCCTGCGGCGGCTAGTTATTCCTCACACTGGAACGCTATATAGCAATTACGCCAGTGGAGCTAAGCATCACATCATGTGCGCGGTCGTCGAATCGATCAGATTCCATATAATCGAACTAGTACCACTATGCGGCTGATATATTTAGTCCCAATTCACACTAATTTTAAAGTTCAAAGAACACATTTGGCTTTACAAACAAAATTAGGACATCGAGTTTTATTTATCCCTGCTTTGTCCGTTCAAGGTAAGGTAAAGGTGATAATTTGTTGGAATCCCTAATTTTAGTATGTACCAGTATGCGTGCTGTAGAATTCTAAGTAGATAACGGGCCAAGCAAGACTGAGTGTCAGTTAGATTAATTAACTCAGATAGAATAAAAAAGATAAGCAAAGAAAAACTGAAAAGGTGCCCTTTTTTGTCTTTTCTTTAAAAATTCTTCATGACCTAAAAATTAAAATGGGTTTGGAATTACATTTTTCTTTGAAAGATTTGGTTTGATATACTAATTAATTTTCAAAAATTAAGGACTCCAGAAATATTCATGAAAATGATATTATACAGGATAAGTTAACACGATAATCATTCTCAAGTTTCTCATGGAGTAATCACTCTAATTATTTAATAATGGAGAGAGTGAGTCCGTCAAGAAGTAGTTTGATATTGATACTCAATATAGAGTATATTTATGTTTGTTAATTCTTCAAAATCAAACGGCCATACCATTTTTGATGAAATGTTCTACACATATAGTTTATGGCTAGCATTAACACATAAAATACTTTTCACCTTGATATTCTCACGAGATGAATCGAAATGGGAGGCAGATAGTATTTCCGTAAAAAACTTTGTTATTATGACATCAAAAAAATGCTCACCATTTAGATCTCCCACGCCATCTCCATCGCTGTCCATAAAGGATCTTGGATAAATCTGGTAAAAGACAGCAGTCTCCCACCAGTCCTGCTTTAAGTTGACATTTTCATATCTACTTTGTGTCGCCAGCACTGCGGTGCCAATAACTAGTAGCTGCCACATTACTGCAATTATCATAAGGTTCGGGCTTAAATCGGACGAACGTCAAAAATTGTTGAATTGTTAAAACTAAAAAAAGGAACATCGAAACTAATAATCAAATGTAATAATCTCAAACCAAAATTAATCAATTGAAACACAGTAGACACAAAAACAGGATCGAAAGAATTCCATCAAATAATATGTTTTAGAGTAGTTGATAAAACAAGTATAATTAGAGAAAAGTTTCAAAGTTGTAGTCAAATTAACGAAATTGTAATATACTTAAAACCGAATACACCAAAGAATACCAATAATTCAGGGCGAAGTTTTACAAAAGGAACACAAAGTTTTGAATTGAATAATATTAAAACGTATTTCTGGTATGAATTGCTTAAGGCGTTCACTGGTAGAGATGAGCTGATGATATGGCAGCAAATGCAAATGGATTTCCAACTATAGCAAGAGAAACTTGTTTTAATAAACAAGAAACATTGGACGACTTCCTTTCATAATATTTAGTTTGACCAGTGAAAACCAAAAACTAAATTGTAATAATATTATGAATAAAACTTGATCTCTTATAATGTAGACAGTTTTTCTCAGTATTCAAGAAAACACCAAATATTTGACACAATGTTTTCTATTCATTTTCCATTTATGACACAGATTTCACAAAATTGGATATCTTATTTAACCGTAAGAAGCCTACATTAAAAAAAAGAAAGAAGAAAATTTACAAATTACTTACCTATGTCTTAATAACTACGTATATACGAGTAATTATACAAACCCTTTTATTTCTAAAAGAAAAGTTACCTAAAATCTTTTCATTGAAATATTTCGTAGTCTTTTTTTTTTAATACATAATTATAAACTAGCGATTGACCGCAATCCCGCTTGATGGTAAGCAGTGATGCGATCGTTGATGGTAAAGCGCGCTAGTTTATTAAGAGCCTATTCACTCAGAAAAACTGATCGAATAGGAAGGAAGACGGCAGTTGAGCGAGGTGATGCAATGTTAAACCCAACAACACGACCAACGATGCTGCGCCAAAGGGAGATTAATCTGAAGACCCTTCACGACCAAACTCCCAACACAACAACATTTGGCGCATCGTACCCGGCACACATCGCAACACAACTGCTCAGACCCGTCCTCCGTACGGCTTCACCAGACATCATGCCGGAACACGACAAATCGCTTGGCGGCAAGATTTTGTCTGGTGGGTGGTAACTTCTCCCGGCAGCCGATGTTATGGCCTACCACCGAGTCTGTGGTTTGTTCGAATGTTTTATATATCATAATTTATTATACAGAGAAACTTACTGTTAGCCTTAGAATACTGTAATACATATACTCTGTAATACCATACCTTTGAATTGCTTTTGGTTGACTAAATAAAAAAAACTAATATTCAAAGACTAACGGCAATTTATTTATGCTATTCTCATCTTTCTGTGACGTTAGGGACAGGGCGATGCGCCTCAAGTGAACTTGAGCAAGATATCAAGTTAGACACATCGGGCATCTTGGAGATAGATGAGACGAGAAAGGGATATCCTTACCCTTGTGCCGTGTTACTTGTAGTCGGTACAACAGGTTTTCTCGTAAAAAAAATATTCACTGGTGGCTTTCTCGTAAAAAATATTCATGAAATCAGCTACCGGCAGAAGTTACCACCCACCAGAGAAAGTCTTGCCGCCAAGCGATTCGTCGTGATTCGGCATGATGTCTAGTAAAGTCGTACGTAGGACGGGTCTGAGCAGTTGTGTTATGAGTGCCAAACGTTGTTGTGCCGGGAAGTTGATCATATAGGGCCTCCAGATCAATCTCCCTCTGGCGCAGAATAGTTGGTCGTGTTGTTGGGTTTAACATTGCATCACCTCGCTTAACCGCTATCTTCCTTCCTAATCACTCTAATTTTTTAAGTGAATAGGCTCTTAATAAAGTAGCACGCTTTACTATCAATGACTACATCACTACTTACCATCAGGTGGGATATAAAATTTAAAAAAATGCTATTTGCCTTATACATGCATGACCCCTTTCAACATGCATAACTAGATTTGGAAAACTAAAGGGATGACTGAAATTATTTTACATCTAAGTGCGATAAGTGTCATAACATCGGCCACCGGCAGAAGTTACCACCCACCAGACAAAGCCTTGCCGCCAAGCGATTTGTCGTGTTCCGGCATGATGTCTGGTGAAGCCGTACGGAAGACGGGTCTGAGCTGTTGTGTTGCGATGTGTGCCGGGTACGATGCGCCTAATTTTTTTGTGTTGGGAGTTTGGTCGTGGAGAGTCTTCAGATCAATGTCCCTTTGGCGCAGCATCGTTGGTCGTGTTGTGCTCTTAATAAACTAGCGCGCTTTCAACGACTGCATCACTGGTTACCATCAGGCGGGATTGCGGTCAAGCGCTAGTTTATAATTATTAAAAAAAAAACCCAGAAACAAGCTAAACCCAGAATTAATAATTTACGGCAATTCACAAAATAAAATACAGAAAAGAATAAAATAATATCGTAGTTTGTTAATTCAGAAACGATCGCGTATAATAGAATAAATTAATAGTTGACAAGTTGAAAGCGCGCCTAGTCTGTGGTTAGACACAAAGTAACAAAGTGAAACTTATTAAGCATTGCGGAAACTTGTGTGCGAACCCGAGAAGCTTGTAAACTGAATCGTAAATACAAATAGCAGCATATAACAAACAAGATTTTGTTACTTGAATGCAAATAATGAAATACTGTTTGTTGTATCCCTGTCGCCTTTTTAGAGCATTTCTTATTAGAGGCCTTCTTATTCACTTATATGTATAATTAAGGTATTTGAAAGTACTGCACGGTTTTTCTTACCTGGGTGGTTAAGGTTTCACTGCGTATTTTGAATTCTTAACACTTTTTACAGATGATTTTTTTTACAATCGCTGTGACCATTGGAAATAGTGTCACCAGAATTAAGTAGGTACTATTTAAAACGATTTCTTAATTAACTGTCACACCATTTTTAGCTGCATTGAAATGAACCTCTGAGTTAAGGAACTATGCCTTTATATTATCCGAGATGACAATACTTGTTTGATAATAATCAATTGTATTGGATTCACATCTGAAAATCCATTGTTTTCAGTTTCTAAAACAAAGTCATTGTCTATTATTATTCATTTCAGTCAAATCGTAAGGCCTGACATCAGTTCTGGTAACAGTATCTTCTTCATTTAATATATTATCATTGACAACAGTGCCTGTTGGTAACTATGCTGGTTCATCAATAATTGGAATTATTACTCTACTATCTGTTTGAGACTTGTACCTTAATTCTACATTAATTGTCTTTTTTCTATGCTTTTTTTTACGATCACGCTAACACCGGTTTTTTTTTTCTTTTTCAGGTAAGCTGCGAAATCTAATATGTCTTTGTAAGTAAACTTTGCTATTGTTTTAGACGAGCAATAACAGATTAAAGTAAAGGATTATAGATACTGAGTAAATGAGAAATCAGCTAGTGGAGCGTGATTTTCCTCCGAAACTGGGTCAAATTTAAAGGTAAAATTCACATTAATTTTGTGGGTGTTATTCGAATATTTGCATTTCAATGAATTTCAACTGTTAATCATTTCGACTAGTTCTAGTAATAAATGTTTTGATTTTATAAACTAGTCGAGTAAACAAAAAGTAGTGGCCTGTAATAATAACTCAAACAAATTTTAGAAAATATATTAAATCTGTAGATACTAGATTTGTTTATCCATTACTACTACTGTTTGTTACAACAACTTAACATGTTATAATTATATTGTATAATTTTCTAATCTTCACCACAAAAACCGGTACCAATTTGATAGCGCTTAAATTCACTAAAGCCTTTAAATCCTGTTGCCTCTAGACAGCATTAATATTTTATGAGGCCTCCACTCTGATCTTCCTTTACAGATTAAGTTTACGCGTGACCCACAGCTTAATATTTCATAGGATCCTTTGAAATAATTTTCTTTAGCATAAAATTGGGTTTTGTTTTTGTTTAGGTTCCATGTTCTGCATACAAATCAGAAGTTAGGATTACTTTGGCCAACTTTAGATGTTTTATACTTTATAGAAGTAAAATTTTAACTCTTTCCATTACTATAATGTAGTTAATCAATCAAGAAGTAGCCATACAATCATAGTCCACTTTTAGAGATAGGCAGTGGCCTGTAACCAAATGTTGTTGTACAGCTTTGGAGTGCCCAAGCTGCACCGTAACGTCTGTCCTTCGCCTTCCGCATTCATTCTATCCCAGCAACAATTTAAAGGTCCACCTAATCCATGACCCCGGGCTTGGAATAGTACCAACCCATATACTCCCGTAGGTGTCGTAAGAGGCGACTAAGGGAGCTCTCACCAGGGAAGCGGGCAGCAGCGCTTCTTCTGTGGAATATCAAATTACTGCGATCCCCAACCCGCCTGCCAAGCGTGGGTATTATGGCAACCCCATCGAACATTGTTTATATGTTGCAATCACTTAGTGCCTCGTAGATACTGCAGGGGTTTTCATCAAGAGCGCTCGAACATTAAAATGATATAAAACAATTTATTTAAATGATATTCCCACAATTTTTATTACATTTTAAAGAATATTCAATGACGTTATGTGTGGAAAATAATATCAGCCAAATGGCCACCGCGACTCCGCTGTAGATGATGTATTCTGGTGGACAAATTTTGAAGGACGTCTTTGCATAAATGGGGCTCAATTTCACGATGAACGTGAGTTATGTTGACCTTTAGGGCAGCAATTGACTGTGGTTTATCTGCATACACTAGATATTTCACGTAGCCCCACAGGAAATAATCGAGCGGTGTTAAGTCACACGATCTCGGAGGCCAGTTGATGTCCATACACTAGCGATTTCACGTAGCCCCACAGAAAATAATCGAGCGGTGTTAAGTCACACGATCTCGGATGCCAGTTGATTTCGGCACCACGCGAGATGACGAAGCCCTCGAACTTCTCTTTCAATAAATTTAATGTTTCTCGTGCTGTATGGTCAGTGGGCCATGCTGTTGGAAACACATGTTTGTAAAATCCATACCACCTACCCTAGGCCACAAAAAAATTGATATCATCGTCCGATATCGGTCGCCATGGAACGTTAGGCGAATAGAGCACTGATTTTGATAATACATTTTAATAATTTCTAAGCGTTGTTGAAGCGTGTAGCGTTCCATTGTGAAATGTCCCGACAAATATGTATTTATATGCCAAATTTGACAGCTATTGCATTACCAAGATGGCCGCTATGCGCTGTCAAAGTTCGAGCGTCCCTATTGAAATACCCTTTATACAGCGAAACACTGGTTTTCGGCGTGCGACCAATTTGCTGTTTGAACTGTACTGTAATATCACATTTATTTTTAATTTTTACATCTTTATCATCTCTCACCATTTTAAGTAGTCGGGGCAGTAGGTAACTTCCTTCCTTATATCTCTATCTACGGGCATCTCAATATACATATCTTAACTATGCATTGCATCGCTTGCACAATCAATTTTCTTTAAGATATTTTTCATCTAAATGTAACGTAATCTATATCTATCTATATATGATAAAGCTGAAGATATGTTTGTGTTTTGAACACGATAATCTCGGAAAATTCCAGTCTAATATATTTAAACTCTTCCATTATAAATCCAGTATTAAAAATCATTTATTTCTAGAGCCTGATGATGGATTTATAAAACAATAAAAAGAATTAATCCATAATAATGGGACCTAATAATTAAGCTTCAAATAAAAGTTTAAGTTATATGTAAAGAAAACCCCGTCCGACCCATAAGGATAAAAAGGTTACGTAAACACATGACCAACTAAAATATGAAATTTTACATAATCAATAATCATCATAGTAACATAATACTAAAGAATTTTGAAATAATCTTTCTTTCCGCGATTTAATTCCAACTTCACCAAAATTGGGTATTTTTTTTTTTAAAGTGACGACTCCATTTTCGACGGTATTATTATGAGCGATACGACCGCGTGCTACGTGCCCTGACCCCTTCGCCCGCGCATGTATTGCCTACCGCACATGTATTAAGTGCTTTTGCGAAATAATATTTATTTTAAGGGGGATTTTTTTTAAGTTTAGCCCGGCTTTGTGGGCATTAGTAGAAGCATTTATCGATACCTAACAATACCTTCACGGATCGGACAGGGTTTTCTTTACTTATTGTATATAAATACAATCTCTTCAACTCACATCCAGTCCGGTTTCATCAAATATTTGTGTTTTATTGAGACTTTTATGCAGCGCAATAACAGTCGCCCTCGTCTCAATATTAGTAGCTTTTTGTTTGCATTTTAAGAAAAAATATATTTAATATAGCAGTCTATAAAATCACACTTCAATAACCAACAACTACAACTAAACGATAGCGTTCACGTTCCCCGTTCTTGTTTATCAGATGAAAATGGTGATGTCATCATTCATCAATCTTTGCCCTAATTCCAATTTATTTGGGGTCTGCGCAACAAGTTTATGCATCCATACTTCTGTTTTATACGTTATGTCAGTAGTCACCCTCTTACTAAGCGGATAAGATAAAGAATATTGTATAGTGAGAATTGAACTCATGGCTTCCTGATTCACACATCTATCTGCATTCACCTAACCTCTATGTCATTTTGACTCTATGAATTTTGATGTTATGCACTAAAATCACTTGCCTTTACTACTTACTACTTATTATACGTGTTGAATGTCTCCTCTGATTTTTGTGTCTATCAGCGGTGAAAGCTGCCGAAAACTTAAACGGAACGCAATCATAGAGTGTGCGTGCTTCCGCTGACCGCCGCACAGCGTGACGAACGCACTCCCAGTCGAACTGGCAAGCTAGCGAGTCATGGCCACGTTCTTTTAACGGTGATCAAATTTAATTACTTAAAATAAACCCCTGGAGGAATTTAGGCCTCAAAATTCAAAATTAATAAAGTTAAGGAGTCTGCCAGCGAATTGTGTCGATGTGCACCTTCTCGTGATCTGGTCTGGTGGTCTACGAACTCCGTATCTGAAGATTGGAGGTAAGTGGTTTATCGCTTGTGGCACTTTAATCAGAGAGGTACACTCCGAAGGTGTTATAGGGATATTATACTTGCAATATAATATATACTACTAGGAATCATTATATCACAAATTTGCTTGTAATTTCTAATATATCGATATACTAAATACATTCTAATTGAATCTTGTTTACATAAAATCCTTCGTGGCAGGCACGTTGTCGCCACAATACCAGTACATGTCTTTATTTTCTTGATACTTGAGGAGGCCGTACATCGAATTAAGCATCACGCTGATGCGTTGTGAGATTGCTTATGGACTTTTGGTTGACATTGTAAATACGAGCAAGGTTAAGGTTCAGAATGAACGTAGGAAAATTTTCACGATTTTACAAAACAAAGGTGACCTATATTCAGTTTTATTTCCCGCTTCTTACTTCAAGGTCTTTGTACGGATTTGGTTTTAAACAGTTCCAGTATATATGTGGTAGAAATTTTATCTTATTTCTTGTAATAAATTACTAGGCTTCTATCTTTTAAGAGAACAATGGTCTACACTTTTTTTGAGCTTAATATTTGATTATTGTTTATCAATAAATAAAACAACATAAAAACGCAATTTTTTATTAGCTAACGCCCATTGTGGAGTGGTTAAAACACCAGCCTCTCAAGTATGAGTGCGCGGGTTCGATTCCAGGTCAGGCAAGTACCAATGTTACTTTTCTAAAGTTATATGTATTTTCTAAGTATATCTTGGACACCATTGACTCAAGGTGAAGGAAAACATCTTGAGGAAACCTGGACTTTATAAGTCTGAATACGAGAACCCGCATTGAGCAAGCGTGGTAATTACGCTCAATCCTTATCTGTATGAGAGGAGACCTGTGCCCAGCAGGTGGGACGATAAAAAGGTTGATGATGAGTTACCTACTGAAGTCAAGCGTTTCGCCTCGTCTTTTATACCGCGTACATCTAAGAACTGAAACAGTTACCCTGCGGCGGTCTTCCTGCCTGATTACCATTAATGTATCTTCAAGGTTAGAGAGAAGAGCCTCATAATAAACTAGCGCGCTTTACCATCAACGACTGTCTGACTGCCTACCATCAAACGAGATCGCCGTCAAGCACCAGTTTATAACATAAAACAATGCAAGGTAAATTCAAATACTTTAAAATAAATATTCCACGAATCTCTGTCTAATTTGTCCTGATAAACGCACGCGTCCAGTAGTACTATGATCTGTCATGAAAATTTGGGAAAAAATATAACATGTTGTAAAAATGATTGGAATCGATTCAGTTAGTTATTCTGAACAAACTATATTCAGGTTTCGTTAAGAAAAAATAACATTGTTTAGGTGCAGTCATTTTGTCTCCAATCAAATGGACGACAAACTTTCGAATCTTAGTCACAATATTAAAATGTTTGTTCTTCGATATTGCAACTTCAGAATTCTCGGAGATTTTCGGTTCACGTCATGAAACGTACTTACGTATTTTTAGCAAATCCCCGAGGACAACGTCGCGGGCGAAGTGCTTTATATTTATAAAAAGTATTTCGTTTTAGTAGGACAGAATACTTCAACGTAGCTTTTTCGCAACTATGTTGGAGCTGGCTTGTACGTATCTATATAAATAAATAAAATAGACTTGTCTTTTTTTTCCCGGATCATCAGAGGGTGAGAGGTCATCAAATTTCCTATCCCGCTCTGGGTGGAGCGGAAGGGTCTGTCAGACTTTTACTGACTGCCGTGTTCCTTCACTTGCCTGTGCGAGTGTGGCGGGTTGTACGCCAGGGCCACGGTATATCTTATACCGTCTGGCGCACAACCCGCCGCTCTGGCAGAAATATATTTACTTTTCGCACATAAAACCGGTATTAAGGCGGACTTCATACCTTGGTAGAATTTATAGGCTTCTTACTTTTGTCTCAGTAGCATGCTCCCGTGGGATAACCAACATACACAGGGAAAGTATCCTGTATAGTATGTTATGAAAAATTGGTTTCTCTATAACGCAAAAAAATTATGTTAAATTGTCATAATGAAAGCATTACGTGCCTTTACTGCTTTACGAATTTACCCCGAAGGTTGAGAGAATTAGAGATATATTCAAATTCAAACTTTTTATTTCAGACAAGGCCCATATATTGCTAGTAAAAAAAAACTTATTCAATGTTAGTAAAAGGGAAACAGGAATCAGTTGGCGACATGAATATGTGCACGCACACGTCTGTCCGCCCAGAGCCTAATAAAAGGTCCGTCGATCTTGTCCGCCAGTGTAGCTAGGATACTGTTCGGGCCGCCCCGAAATCGCCGCAACATCGAAGCACACCCTTTGCGTATGATGGCATTAAAAGTCATCAATTCGCGCTTCCGCGAACATGCCTGATGCACTGCAAAACCGAGACAGCCCCACCCTTTGAGTAGTTGTAACAAAAATTGCTTCTGTCTTTTTTAAATATAATTGACACAATCATCTACATCACCTTTCTCCTAGTTAAGTTAGGAACTAATATTGATTTATTGCAAAATTGGCAGAAGGAAAACGAACGCACATTTTTCACGGTGCTCATTTCCTTCCTGTTAACCCATACTCTCGTAAGGGTTCCTTCCGACACACTTGTAAATACGGAAGGGTTAATAAGCCAGATATAATTACTTATCCCGCTTGACCTCAAGAATTATTAAGTCTGAATACTTCCTATGAAGAAATACCATTGAATTCGCGTGAGCGTGACACACAAGTTGTGGTGGCCTAGACAAGTCGTGGTGGCCTAGTGATTAAAACACCAGCCTTTCAGGTATGAGTGTGCAGGTTCTATTCCAGGTCAGGCAAGTACCAATGTAACTTTTGAACTAAGTTCTATGTACTGTCTAAGTATATCTTGGACACCACTGATTGATTACAAGGTGAAGGAAAACATCTTGAGGAAACCTGGACTTTAAGTCTGAAATCGCCAACCCGCATTGAGCAAGCGTGGTGATTGCGCTCAATCCTTCTCTTTATGAGAAGAGACCTGTGCCCAGCAGTGGGAGGATAAAAAGGTTGATGACCGACCCGACACCGTAATCGTCTTTAGTTTTTTTTTTTTCTTTTTCTGTATTCTGTACACTTTAATGATTTCAGTTTCCTTTCTGTCGGTAAGTCCCACGATTGCTATTTTTGTTTATTGATATTTTATAATCTGAGCTAGTTTATATTTGGACTTTAGAAGAAAGTGTGACCTCTTATTGGCTGGTCTTCTAAGAGTCAGGAAACGCTGACCTCAACTAACTGGTAACTGGTGAAACCGTACGGAGGACGGGTCTGAGCTGTTATGTTACGATGTGTGCCGGGTACGATGCTCCAAATGTTGTTGCGTCGGGAGTTTGGTCGTGTAGGGTATCCAAATCAATCTCCCTCTGGCGCAGCATCGTTGCTCGTGTTGTCGAGTTTTCACTTCGCTCAACGGCCGTCTTCCTTCCTATTCACTGAGTTTTTTTAAGTTAATAGGCTCCTAGTAAACTAGCACGCTTTACCATCAACGATTGCATCGCTGCTTACCACCAGGCGGGATTACGATCAAGCACTTTATAATTATAATAAAAAAAATCTAAAAATTTTCCTTACGTTTTCCTTATTCCTCTATATCATATTGATACAACACAATCGGTTTTTCATAGCTTTTTAGTTACCCGTGCCACTTCCAGACTCCGTCTTATGTGAGTATGTTAAGAAAACCTTGTCCGACCCATGATGATAATAAAGGTTAGGTAAATACATGGCCAAATATAATATAAAATTTTACGTAATCTTCATAGTACCAATACAAATGAATTTTGAAATAATCTTTTTTTCCTGCGAATTAATTCCAACTTCCCCGAAATTTGGTAATTTTTAAAAAAGTGACAACACCGGTATTATTATGAGCGAATAGCGATGCGACCACGTGCCGCGTGCCCTGCCGCCCGCCGCCCGCGGAAGGGTGCACACATTTATTAAGTTACCTCTTTTTGCGAAATAATATTTATTTTTTTAGAGGGATTTTTTTTTTTAAGTTTGGCCCGGTTTTGTATCCATTAGTAGAATCAGTTATCGATACCTAACAACACCTTCACGAGTCGGACAGGGTTTTCTTAACATACTGTATAAGATGGAGTCTAGAAGTGGCACGGGTGAGTACTTCACGTTTTCATACATAATGAGTCTTACCAACTTGAAGACTTGTTCAACGAGTGTCTACTGTTAGTGTTACATCAAAGTCCATATGATAATGTCGTGTTTAAAATGTGTTTAACCGTAAATATTTTTTTAAACATTATAAAATAGTGCCGATGGTAAGCAATAATTCAATCATTGATACAATGAACAACTGTTAAACTGTTCCATTTTTACCGCGATCGTATTTCGCACACACCTCGTGGAAATCTAAAACGTAACACGCAACGTTTTTTTTTTTTATGTAATAACTCTACTACACACAGTGTATAGGAAAAACGTGGCAGTATTTGAGACAATATTCGCAGGAAAACTGACGATACATAGTTTTCGGCCGGATAAATTGGTGTGAATCAATTAATAAGCCGAATATTCTCAAGACTCACTCGAATTTCTTATAGCGTATGTTTTGATGCCATATAAAAATAATGGTCCATCTCAAACGCGTTTAATATAAATGATGTTTGTTCAAATCATGTTTGAGCATTTTATTCGTATCTCTATTGTGATAGGTTTGTTGACAAAGTGAAATATTCATTCCCTCTCCTGCCATTATCCCAATTTTATTGGGGTCGACGCAACATGTCTTTTCGTTCCATATTTATTTATACAAAAAATACATAACAACAAATATATCAATCTCTATAAAATATATAATGGGCGACCTTGTTGTCTACGATCTGTAGATGGTTTAAAATTACAGAGAGTTTTTAAGTTTTAAATTTCATTAAAATTTAATGAAAATCAAACATTAAAACATAACGCCATAACGTTGACTGCCGACAGAAGTACCACCTACCAGACAAAGTCTTGCCGTCAAGAGATTCGTCGTGTGATGATGTTGGGTGAAGCCGTACGGAGGATGGATCTGAGCAGTTGCGTTGCAATATGTGCCGGTCACGATGCGTCAAATGTTCGTTGTGTCGAGAGTTTGATCGTGGATAGACTCCAGATCTGGCGCAGCATCGTTGGTTGTGTTGTTACGGTTTAACATTGCATCACCTCGCTCAACTGCATTCTTCCTCCCTATTCTCCCAATTTTTTTTTAATGAATAGGTTGTTCATAAACCAGTGCGCTTTATCATCAATGATTGAATCACTGCTTACCATCACGTAGGATTGTAGTCAAACACTACTTTATAATTATAAAAAAAGACAAAGTAAAGCGGTATTGTAATCAAGGTTCCATATACAATGAATTGTAAAAACACTAAACTAAAATCTGTTTTTGGTAAGATTATGGTCATTAATAAGAGCACAAAACTAATTATAGGTGTATAATAGCGCTGGTTTGATACCCGTGCAGTGCAAATATTTGTATGCATGAATATGAATATTTGCACTGGTCTGGTTATGCCTCGGAAAGCACGTTAAGTCGTTGGTTCCGATTGCAATACGAATTTCTAACGACAGTCGTTACGGGTTGTTGGAGCCCTCAAAAGTCCAACAATTGGTCTAGCTGCTATGCTTCGATATCGCCTTTGGGTTGTGGAGGTCAGACGGCAGTCACTTCACGGAAAACATCGTAGTTTAGCCAAAATCAGCAGTTAGACTGACAAAGCGGACCTCAGACTCCGAAGCTGAAAATAAAGCTTCGGATTTGACTGGGATTAGAGCTGAGATGATGATGAATGGCATCCATTTCTAATTTTTCAGTGCTTTTGCCGATAACTCGAAATATCTATGATGATTGTTGGATAAGGGCAATATACCACCAAAATAACAACAAGATCTATTATTAGGCCTGAAAACTATAGAAACCCATATTATTTGCATTTATATCTTATGCCTAATATGGCGGCAAAAATATATAAATTCATATTCTATTAAAAGGAACATGGAGGAAATTGTGTGGGCGATGTCCCCACCCACCAGCAGACACGACACTAGTATATTAATATGACGTCATCCACTTCACCTTCAAAAAAATATTCTACCTACAAAGTTTAATCTTTCTAGCACTAATTGTTTGAAATATACGTATATCTATATAAAAAAAAACAAAAGGAAAATACAAAAAAAAATTGAAATGATTATGCATGAAAATCCCATTCTTACGATCGATGTCGTCATCTGAGTAACGTTTTAAATCTGTTAGGTTGGTGGGGACGATTTCATGCATGATCCTTTCTGAAAATTGGATTAAGTACTTGGATAGGCAACGGTCGGTTGTCGACGTAAGTACCATTTGTAACGTTCTCCTTAAAATAAACAATTTAACAAAGAAATAAAGAAAGAAAAGTATTTGTTGTAACTCATTCAGGAAAAAAACAATAACAATCTTATTTCTGCACATTTATTTAGTCCCCACCCAATTTTTCGAAAGTATTTTCAATTTTAACCAGTTCGTTAATTCCATACAAACGTTATATAAGGCGCAGGATAAATTCGCGCCGATAAACGACGATTTTTTTGGGAATTCTACGAACAAAAATTTAATTTATCATCCCCTTTTGCACGTTACGAAAAATTCGCTAGCAAATTCCATTTTTGCCTCTTGGTTACCCCAAGGGGCAAAAATGGAATTTGCTAGCGATTTAACAAAGAAAGTTCTACCATCGATAATATTGGGATAAAATAATACATGATCTAATGTGTTTTCGACCCTTTTGTATTTTTAGGTCTTCGAATAAATTGGATTAGCCACGTAATGCGCTTTGTAACCTGTAAAACGGCCTTTTAGCTTTTCGAAAATTTGATAAAACGAGCAACTTGCGCCCGCTCTCAACCGGGCGGTTTTATAAACGAAATTTTAAGGAAAAATAATGCTATTCCCGAATAAAAATTACGCGAGACAGGATCTGTATGATTTCTCCGATGAATTATGTGTATTTTAATACCTGGTCTGGGAAGTTTGGTTGCGTCTAAGGGAAGAGAAAGGGATCCACACAACAGAAATAATAGGTATTATATTTTATGATTTGGGTTTGTTAAAGCGGTGTTATGATTTCAAAAACGATCGTAACTTGTCAAAATATTTAAAGAGAAAAAAACAAAATAAGAATAAAACTAATAAACAAATTAATTTTGTACCAGATACTTCTACGCATTTAATCCTACCTGCGTGATAGTTTTTCGGCAGGATTAACGTTGTTTATAAAAATAAATTGCCAATAATCTGATAAAACAAAGATACATGTAGATACTTTTAGTGTACGTATGAACATTATAATAAGACGAAAAGGATTTGTGCATTAAAAATGTTGTTAACAGACTTCTTAAACACACTTATTCAGTACCTAATCTTGTAGCTTATAACCTCAATGGTACCTCAAAAGAACCGAATACAGCCCCGAACTTACTTAGAAATCTATGTCGATAAAAATAGACTGTATGTATCTACATGATTGGTTTTTGAAGTGAAATAAAACTAAGACTCGGTGTGTTGAAAAGAAAAATAATATACTTTAACATTTACGTTTATTATAACATTCTACAGTTAATAAACTTTTAACATTGGCAAAATGATGCACGTTATCGTAGTCCTGTAGATAATCTTCAGATGACTCTCAAATAATAAAAAGGGCGGGTGTCACATACTTTAAAAGGCAGCTTCTAGAATCTTCTAAAATCTAGAAGCTTCTACTCGATTTCTTTGGCCAGGCGCGAACGGGTCCAAAAAGGTTCTCGTTATAATACATGATATTGATGAAAACGCGAAAACAAACCTTTTACAGAAAATTATAAAAACAATTCTAAGAAAAGTTTGCACAACCAAGGAGTATGCAACATACCACCACATATGTATACGTGCTACGTATCTCCACATAACCTCAACCTAACAATAGCTCTTCAACGCTTCACCTCGGGATGTTTACGGATTTTCAAGCCCTCATTAGGAAGACGTTTAGAGGCTCTTTGTTTCTACCCTCACGGTAGAGTAAGAAATAGAGATTTGGAACGAAACATGAGATGCAATCCCATTTCTTAAAACAAGGGTTTTGTGGTTTATTTTTTTATTTTTCCCGGGAGATTTTTCAAAGACAGCTCTTTAAAGAAATATGTATAGTAAAGATAGGAACTGTAAATTAAGACCATCATTCAAGATCATCAAGTCGTGCTGGCCTAGTGGTTAAAACACCAGCCTCTCAAGTATGAGTGTGCGGGTTCTATTCCAGGTCAGGCAGGTACCAATGTAACTTTTCTAAGTTATATGTACTTTCTAAGTATATCTTGGACACCAATGACTGTTTTAAAGGTGAAGGAAAACATCTTGAGGAAACCAAGACTTTAAGTCTAAAATCGCCAACCCGCATTGATCAAGCGTGGTGATTACACTCAATCCTTCTCTGTATGAGAGGAGACCTGTGCCCAGCAGTGGGACGATGAAAAGGTTGATGATGATGATTCAAGATCATCTATCAATTTTACATCGAACCACGGCCTATATGGTATCTACAATATAATTACTGGGTAATGATATACCCCTGGCTGAAACAATCAATCAATTTTCAATCTATCGGACTTCTGGAGACAAAACATAATTTAAGACCATGTCAAGAAAAAAATTACTTTAGATTAAGATTCAACACAAAAACCTCCGCTCATCGTTGCATTTAAATTACTTTGAATCACCGAAAACAATTTATTTTATTTATTTATGATTAAATAAATATAATTGTAGGAACTTTGGTGAAAAACGCCACATTTTATTATGAACCTGGACGAAAAAGTTTTATGTTAATAAAAAATTTCACGAGTATTTTGTAACATCTAGCAATGGACATAATTATCAACCTTTTATCGATTAGTACAAGAATTTTGGCTTCTGTGTAAATTATATAATTATATTTTTTTATAATTCATAGTAAATAATTTTTCTTGCTTTCATTCTTTGCGAATCACTTTCTGAAAAAGTCCATTCCGACAAAATACATTATCATCCAGCAGTTTACTCTTGATTCTCCTAACCCAGCGCAAGAAAAACGGGCAAGAATTCTTAATTCGAAATGAAGACAAAATGGCCGCGTAATCAGAACGGCTCGGCAATTCAGTGAAGCTGTTCAACAGAAACAAGATACCGCGTCGCTAAGTGCACTTCTAACGCAGACGTTTGACGTCGACGTAAGCCTTACATAATGCTTTCGAGAGCGGGTACTGAACGGCACTGCCCAAATAAAAATGTAGGCGCTATAAAGGCATACCGCAGCGTAGCTACTTCTAGTAAACGTTTCTTTTTGGCACAGCGTTTTTAAGACTTATCTTTGCCGCACACAGACTTGGCATATTATTGTCTAAAAATTAAACAAATCTTACTAATATTATAGACGCGAAAGTTTGTCTGGGTAGATGGAAGTCTGTTACTCTTTCACGCATAAACTACTCAACAGAATTGGTCGAAATTTGGCACACAGGTAGTTCATAACCAGGTTTTTGAAACATAATTATAAATAGTGTTTGACCGCAATCCCGCCTGATGTTAGGCAGTGATGCAATCATTGATGATAAAGCGCGCTGGTTTATTAAGAGCCTATGCACTCTAGTCTTGAAGACACTTGAATTGTAGTCAGACGGAAACATCGCTTGCAAATTGTTCCAGACCCTCAATGTCCTCGATGTACGTCCCTTGATTAACATACTTGTAGGTTAAATTTTATCCCAATACTTCTACAGAATCGAAGCGAATGCGGGTAAAAGTGGTGCGCAGCTTGTACCATGTAAATATTAGAAATAATATAGGAAAGTATGACAAAGTATCATACATACCTTTACTACAATAAACCTGTATCACAGGCGGTGTGAATTCTTACAAGAAGTTTTTTTTTAATAATTATAAACTAGCGCTTGACCGCAATCCAGCCTGATGGTAAGCAGTAATGCGATCGTTGATGGTAAAGCGCGCTAGTTTATTAAGAGCCTATTCACTTAGAAAAACTGAGCGAATAGGAAGGGAGACTTTGTCTGGTGGGTGAATGGGTGGACATTTGACATTACAAGTTAATTTACTATAACAATTTATAATTTATTCGAAAAATCATAATTACGGTCTTAAATCTATACTTTTCTTAATATATGAAGCTGAAGAGTTTGTTTGTTTGAACGCGATCATCTCAAGAACTCCTGGTCTGAAAAATTCTTTTCGCGTTGGATAATCCATTAATCCAGGAAAGCTTTAGGCTGTATAACATCACGCTGCGACCAACAAAGGAGTCCGCTCCTTCAACAATTTTAAAGTGTGCTATATATTATGATCTAGAAGTGTACGTGGGGTTAAAATGAAATGTTCAAATAAGTAACTCCACGCGAACGAAGTCGCGAGCGGCCTATTTTATAAGTGCTAATTTTTTTATATATATAATTATAAACTAGTGCTTGACTGCAATCCCGCCTGATGGCAAGAAGTAATGTAATCGTTGATGGTAAAGCGCACTAGTTTATTAAACCTATTTACTTAAAAAACTTAGGAATAGGAAGGATGACGGCAGTTGAGCGAGGTGATGGAATGTTAAACTCAAGATGCTGCGCCAGAGGGAGATTGATCTGGAGACTCTCCACGACCAAACTCCTGACACAACAACATTTGGCGCATCGTACCCAGCACACATCGTAACATAACTGCTCAGACCCGTCCTCCGTACGGCTTCACCAGATATCATGCCGAAACACGACGAATCGCTTGGTGGCAAGGCCTTGTCTGGTGGATAGCAACTTCTGCCGGCAGCCGATGTGTTGGCCTACCACCGAGAACACATTATTTAAGGAAAGATTTTTTTTCCATAAGGTAACACTGACTTAATTAAATTGTCGACAAGCATATTTTCTGGCTTACTAGTAGACTCTAGCGCTAAAGTTTTAAATGGAACATGGCTTCAACAATTTCTAGGAACTGTCGCTGTACTACAGAATATAATAAATAATTATAAAACTCTCCTTGGTTGTAATTTCGCTTAAAATTTACTCTTGAGAACAAAGCACTTAAGAGGATGACTTCGGAAAACATAATGAAAACTTATTGCAACTTTGTCGCAGGGATTTCAGGTAAATGAAAAATCCTTTTCATGTTTCCCTAGAATAATGTAGTCGCGAAACTATGTCAAATGTTGAGCTTATGACAAAAGGTCTATTCAAAAGTATGTCAACTTTATTGCAATGGTAATTAAGCAGAGACACATGCACAGATAAGAGGCATACTGAGCAGTGAGTACCGATGTATTATGCTGAAAATTTTAGTCTTAAACAAACGGACGACATCAGGTCAAGCTAGCCGAAACTATCAAATATTCCCAATAAATTTTTAGCCTTAATGCTTTAGAGATAAAGTTGAAAATCGAATAAAGAAATCTGACAGATTTATATGTCGACAACTCAATGTGCTGTCGTCTGTACATGATCATGAATAAGAAAAATCGGTTGCTACAATAGACGCTCATCGCTAAACTACTGGTCATGTTAAAAGCGGATTAGACTGAAAAATCTTTACGTTGACTGAAGATCATATTTCATCGTTGTAAAAGAAAACTGCTTTAGGTGAAATAAATATGATACATGCAGTAAATTACATGCTTACCATCACAATATCGAATCGTCTCACTAACTTGATTTATACTTAACTTACTTTTGCTTGAGAGCTATGGTGGTCCAGAGGTCATTTTGGAGGGAAATCATGAAATGATCTCTCAGGCAAAGCGGAAGGACGTGTCAAACTTTTACTGACTAGAACCCACTCGTGCCACACTTGCCTATTCGCCAGAGGCCACAGGATTTCCTTCGAAGAACCTGCAGCTTACGAATAATTAAAGGTCGTAAGCTCGAACCCAAACAGACGCTTTTTTTTTTTAAATAATTTCATCACCACTAAGCGGTAAACGAAAATATTTATTATAAACTAGCTCTTGACCGCAATCCCGCCTAATGGTAAGCAGTGATGCGATCGTTGATGGTAAAGCGCGCTAGTTTATTAAGAACCTATTCACTCAGATTGAGCGAATAGGAAGGAAGACGGCAGTTGAGCAAGGTGATGCAATGTTAAACCCAACCACACGACCAATGATACTGCGCCAAAGGGACCGGACGTACCCGGCACACATCGCAACACAACTGCTCAGACCCATCCTCCGTACGGCTTCACCGGAACACGACAAATCGCTTGGCGGCAAGGCTTTGTCTGGTGGGTGGTAACTTCTGCCGGCGGCCGGTGTTATGGCCTACCACTGACATTGTGGACGATGGCATGCCCTAGAATCAAGAATCTATAACAAGCGACATCTACCAAACCAACATGGGGTAACATGACTTCTTTCAAAATTCTCTGTGGTAGCCCTTTACTTAATTAACATCACCCGTTTCGTGGTGGAGTTTATTGCGAGATCTTCTCCATAGGAAACTATCCATTGGAACCATGCACCTAGCTTCTGATGTTTCATGCCCATCTTGGTTCGTTGTAAAACTAGTTGCGCCCCTTGGTTTCACCCACGTTAGTTTCAATCCCACGCGAATATCGGGATAAAAATCACATAGCATAGTAGCCTAAGTTCTTTTTTCTTCCGCCTATAGAAGTCCACTGCTGGACAAAGGCATCTCCAAGGCTTTCCACAATGACCAGTCTTGTGCTGCCCGCACCCAAACTCTCTCCTTTGATACAAATTCATACCCAAAACTTTTCTCGTGAAATAAGGCTTACATTTCGCAAGGGTGCTCTGAATCTTAAATAATAAATTCAGTATACTATTCCGTTTATTTACTCTCAAGAAAGACGTCAAATTCCAAATTAAATAGTGGTGACACGTTTTAGATTTGTCAAGTAAATTTTATATAACACTAGCTGACCGGCAAACGTTGTTTTGCCATATAAATAATAGATTAAATTACTAAAATGGCTATTAAAAAATAAGGGTTGATCGTAGAAGGGTGAAAATTGGGGATTGTATGTATTTTTGTATGTTGTATCATAAAAAAATAGAAATTAAAAATTTTGTCTAAAAAATAAAAAAAAAGTTTAGGGGTGGACTACCCCTAACATTTAGGGGGATGAAAAATAGATGTTGGCCGATTCTCATAGATACCGGATAAGCACAAAAAATTTCATGAAAATCGGTCGAGCCGTTTCGGAGGAGTTTAAATCCGAACACCGTGACACGAGAATTTTATATATTAGATTGGCCCGGATTCCCTTGTACACAAACTAACTTAAATTTAAGTTCACTGTATCTTTTTCTTTCTATTTTATTAAGAAAAGGACAGAAGATAAAATGACAGTTTAGACTTGTCAAATTAGTGCGCTCCTGACGTAAACTGGCGTACAGAGTGATAATGCGCATAGAAATCTTCGTCACTGTTCGGCAACGGTCGTATTCCCCGAGCGTTCGGAAGAAGATATGTATATATAGTGGTGCACTTAACCACTTTTTATGAACTTAACCACTTTATACATATCTTCTTCCGAACGCTCGGGGAATACGACCGTTGCCGAACAGTGACGAAGATTTCTATGCGCATTATCACTTTGGGAGACCTGTATTTTTATTCGCCATGTTTATAATCGCGTCTAAACTGTCTATGGAGTATCTTAATTTGACAGAATTAAACTAAAATGTTATCTTCTATCCTTTTCTTAACGAAATGGAAAGAAAAATATGCACTTAACTTAAAATTTGTTTAGTTTGTGAAAAACTGAATCGGCGCCAGTATCAGCCACTCCTGGGAGGCAGGCCTCCTCTTTGTGAGAAGGAGTGGCGTCACATGTCTTCGAAACTTTTGTGATTCTAAGACATGCGATGTTTTCCTTCACCGTTTTGAGAGCGTTCAATTTCTTAACATGCCATTAGAAATCAAAATCTCCTGAGATCTTGTAGATTTAAACATCAATATATAATTCATGAAGTTCGTCATAAGATATTGCTAAATCAGATTACACAGCGATTAGTAGGTGTCAAGTGTTCATTAAGTTTCCAATTAGTGTGTAATCAGTCAGCCTACAGACTAAATTAAATTGCTTATTTCAGTTATACTATTGAAAGACATTTATAAAAAATATAGTTTAAAAAACTAAAAAAACATGTTTTTAAAGAATATCAGACTAAAAAGTTAAAAATAATTTTAAAATTTAATTTATGACAATAGTATATAAACAATACTAGTAAAATGAGAAAAAAGCGTGAGGCGCTTTGTGCCATAATTTTTGTATATTAAGCGCCTCACGCTTTTCTCTTTATTAAATTTTAAAATTATTTTTAACTTTTTAGTTTGATATTCTTTAAAAGCATGTTTTTTTAGTTTTTTAAACTATATTTATTTTCAACTTTTTAGTTCGATATTCTTTTTTTAAATAATATACGGATAACACGAACGCTTAAGTTGTGCTCATTTGTTTTTACCAAACTTTCCTTGCTCTCCAACAGACAGAATAGCAAGTGCTAAAATTCGTAATGATGCGTTACCCAAGTAACTAAATCTACATGTAAACTAAAAAAAAATAGAGTTAAAGACAGACAAACAAACAAGCACTGTGCGGGGATCGAAATCGCGCCTCCTTACGCAGTGGCCGCGTTCGCTACCGCTACGCCACGGAGTCAATTTTCGGTGTTTCAGTATTAGTTGTAAATCACTAGGAGTTAGAATCTTATCATCATAATCAGTCTATAATATTCGCACTGTTGGGACACGAGTCTCCTCTAGGTGAGAAGGTGTTCCTGGGATGCGCCTTACAGGCATTGCGCAGGGAGGGTTCCGAAATTGGTCTTTTAAGAGGAACCGGGACCGCCCCTAGACACAGATGGTGATCACCGGGATGCTTTCAGTGAGTTAAAAATCCCACACTACCCGACTTCATTCCTCGGGGGTCGGGTGACTTATGAAGGTTTCCCCCCGAAAACAAAACAAAAAAAAAGGTGAGAAGGTGTGGGCCGTAATCTACCACGTTGGCCCAGTGCCGGTCGGTAGATGTCACGTGTCTTCGATATTTTTTTTGGCTATAGGACATACCGGTTTCCTCACGATGTTTTCCTTCACCATTTTGAGAGCAGTGGTGATGAAATAATTTACACACAGTACAAGTAAAGCGCCTGATGGGGTTCGGATAACACTAGGCCACTGCTGCTCTACTAGGCCACCGCTGCTCTACTAGGCCACCGCTGCTCTACTAGGCCACCGCTGCTCTACTAGGCCACCGCTGCTCTACTAGGCCACCGCTGCTCTACTAGGCCACCGCTGCTCTACTAGGCCACTGATAAATAATTTACATATAGTACAAGTAAAGCGCCTGATGGGGTTCGGATAATACTAGGTACCACTAGGCCACTGCTGCTCTACTAGGCCACCGCTGCTCTAGAATTTTATGTTATTCATTAATTATTGTTTATATAACGCTAGTCTAATATTATTTTATTTAAGCATACTTTCTGATACTTTGTAATCTCATTAGTTAGGGTGTTAAATTATATAGTGCTCAAAGATGCGTATTATTTTTTAATTTATTTTCCAAATTCCATCAAATAAACGTCAAATCAACTGATTATTCACTTAATTCGCCTTTTTATATACACAGTATATTATGTAGAGTTATTTGATTTAAATTCTTTATTATTACTACTGCGCAACTCCCATGTATGAAAGTAACTAGTTATTTTTTTGACAAATTTAGTGAAAAAAAATCTTAACAATATAATGTTTGGATTTTAAAGAGGTTCATTTTCATAATAAAATCCATTAAATAGTGGAAAAATACTATTATTTTTGAGGTTTCCAATGTGATGTCGTAAATAATTACATTTGTTCCGCATTTGCAGTGAAACGCAGGCAGAACCCTATGAGATTTATCAAAATAATGTACTAAATATTGTACACATTGAAATGGTTTACAGAAAAGTCCGCGATGATATATGTCTGTCTGTTTTGGATATCCCACAATAACATTTTTTGTCATTTATTTTTTACGACAAATATTGGCATGAGCCAATATTTAATTTTTTTTTTAATACATATTTTAACCAATACAGCATTAATCCCTATCCAATTTGATACCTTAAATATATTGTTGATGTAATACAGATATATGTCGCTGATCTATGTCGTTGTGTTTACAGCATATGATTTAAATGAATATTTACGAAGATATTACAGATTTAAAATTGCGGGGCTACGCTTTTCCGCCGGTAACGACCGGCCGGGCAGGGTGTGTGCAGCAGGCCGCTATGTTTTTTATACAACTTTCACAATTTTTCTGTAGTGTATTTAGTATCAGAATTGCACCCGCGCGAAGCCGGGGCGGGACGCTAGTGGGAGTAGGATGTTCATATAATAATAAATATCTGAACATTATATCGATAGTCAAAACAAACAAATAAATAAACGCGTACACATTGTTTGGCTCTTATCTAAAATGCCATATACCTATTCAAAGTTCGTTCGCTCGTTCCATCATAGACCTCATCCATCGCTTTCCATCAAACGTGATTGATATCAAGAGAATGCCCAGTAAAAAATAAACAAAATAAAGTATTTTTCCACTTCGTAGACTTAGTCATTTTCACAATAGACAAGTTCTCACTTAATAATTAATATTTCGGCACATCCAGGATTTTCATAATTTACAAACACAAAGATCAAAGGTCTTAAAAATGTTTCAAATTAATTTATAAGTTAAGTTTACATTTTCTTACAGATTCATCTTTATACTAGTAACTAAACGCAGTACTCAAAGGGTTCGAGGTACTAGTATATACGCTAACAAATATTAGGATATGTATGTAATAAACTCAGTTTCACATTTTTTGCAGAAGTGCCAATATATTACTAGGAGAGCGAATAGAATATCATCTTTAGGTAATACCATCTGCTTGTCTCCTCCTAAAAGTTGGACTGATTTTGTATTTAGAGAAACAGCAGCCTAATCCCAAACTATGATTTGGCTGCTCGATCCTGTCTGAATAAATTTTATCAATTGGTGGTATGCCTATGTCTGTCGGTAACTCTAGTAATTATAATAAAAGAAAAAGCTAGAATTGTTGTCCATTTGTCTGTGTATGTGTTTCGCATGTAATGAAAATGGCTGAATGGATTTGTTTGAAAGGCACAAATATGGTTTTTAATTTGGATTAAAAATTAGAAAGAAAAAGTATTTATTGTGACTCGCACAGGAAGATCTTAAAACTAAACTAAGTTAATCACAATTAAAATATAAACAAGTTATTTATTAAAAAAAAATACAGAAAGTCCTTTACGGTGCTAAAAGGCTTCTATCTCAGTATAATGCTTCGACATTTAAAAGTAAATATCGCAGCGCTGGTACTCTGATAGGGTCTGACGTGAAGTCACGGCCAATCAGAGCAACATAACATCTATGTATTTATATACGTAAGATTATTATTAAATAAAATAAATAGTTTAAATACACTCCGCGCCAGACGTACCCTTAATTGTCTATAATTGTCATAAGCTACTTCTTATCCCGCTAGTGTTCCTGTAGGATATTTTCCGACAGACCTACATACACGCGGACTTAGCCTCGGACGATAATTTATGGTCAAACCTGATGTTAAGCAGTGATGCAATCATTGATGGTATAGCGCGCTAATTTATTAAGAGCCTATTCACTCTAGCCTGAAGATACTTAAATTCTAGTCAGACGGAAACACCGCCCCCAGTCCCTCGATGTATGCGGTATAGGTAAAAGACGAGGCAAAACGCTTCGTCCGGATCGTAGTGAACATAAATGAACCATATTAATTAAAAAAAAACATTGATTTTGGAATGGGAAATAGTAATATATTTTTTATTTTTTCGAAAGTACAAAAACGTTACAAGAAAGAGTAGTTAGTTACATATATTTTGGTAAGGTAAAAATGCGAATGTAGTATTCATTCAAACTAGGGACCTACAGGCGTGCCACGTGGTTTCGCTCAATTTCACACTGTATAGATCCCTCTTTATTTCCAAATAACTAAATTAAAACATATAAAACTTTGACGAGCGTAATAATACTAGTTAAACGATTGGTAGATTCATTTTAGTTATTCGTTGAGTTGAATTAGTTTACTTTAGTTCAAATTGCGGTAGTTATAATGTTTCCGCGAAACTGTTGACTGTTTGAATTATGTTTTCTAGTTACTCGTAGAAATAATATCCTGAGCACTTTTTTTAAATATTAGTTACAACAATACTTACCTACTTATTTAGCGGGATAAAGAATTTTTATATAATGTTGTTGTAGTTAACTTATTTTTAAAAGTGGCGATATACCTAAGGTTATATCGAACGCGGCTTTTTGATATCAAACGATATTGAAAATAATATGAATAGGTACTTGTAAAGAAAAAAAGGAGGAAAATACCTATTTGGGATAAAAATAATGCAAAAAAAAAAAGAAATAAGAAATGGTTAATAATACAAAAATACAAAACTGTTACCTTGATGGATTTCTTTCCGGACTTTTTAGATTCAAAATAACGATGACTCCAATACCCTAAGTGACGGGACTTGGGATCCGGTTTCCTCGCTCGAAGGCTTTGTTGATGCGAAAGTTCGGGCACTAGAAATGATTGAAAACTCGACAATACATGCGTCTAAGTTTCAAAGAAGACAAGACAGCTCTATTGTTACAACTATTAATCACTTACCTAAACATACACTTTGGTGGTAACATAAACATTCCTAACGTTTATTAACACTGTTACAGCTACTCATACCGATCGCATCACTGCTTACCATCAGGCGGGATTGCGGTCAAGCGCTAGTTTATAATCTGTGAAGCGCCTGCTGTCTGACCGACCTGAAGACGATATCGAAGCATTGCAGTTAGACCAGTTGTTGAACTTTTGAGGGCTCCAACAACCCGTAACGACAGCCATTATATATTTATTTTTATTTACAATAATAGTTTCCCTATTAGAAACAAAATAATTTAGAACTGAAGTGCCAACTATCTGCGTGTGCGTGTGTGTAAGTATGTGCGTGTAGGTATGTGTGTGTGTGTGTGGGTGAAAGGACGTGTTTTTGTAATGAGTCAATAAAACAGGAGTAAGCAAAGCAAGTGTTATGTTACCACAAGTTTTTTCTGTTGTTTCGTAGGAGAAGGATTTAAGCAATTCTGTAATTTTTTCCCTAACTAAAGTTCTTCCGGAAGAAATGGATAAATTTGAGTATCTCTATTTATTTTATTGTAGACCTTCGGGCTAAGATAATTAAAGTGGCATCTTACTAACGCCAATCTGGAGAAACGAGTCTTACTAACTTTGCCGGAGCGTCGTTTCTTAAATTGGTATTGTGGATCATACTTCGTGAGCTGATGCTTGATGGTTTATTTACACTTGTACACTTATTTGTTATGTATCTTATTAAACTCACAATTAGGTTTTTTGGCAATATCAAAGTGTGGTTTTCATAGTGGGACTATACTTCATCAATCGTCGAAAGAGCAATAAAAACTTACGATTAGTTCCATTAAGAAACTCGAGGGGCTATTCTCGCAATTATAAGTAAGAAAGAAAGAAAATACTTTTATTTAGCACAGACTAAAAGACACACAATACATCAGATAAAGACAAACATTATAACGTAAAAAATAGTAATAATAAAATAAAGCAAATTGTGATAAAGCAAATTAATGTAGAAAACTAGCAGGAATGTGTGCCTCCCGGCTGCGCTAAAAAGGCCCAGTTCAGCAAAAATGTCAGTCAACCAGTGTCCGACGCTGGTTTTCAACTGAACCTGATGTGTGAAGTGACGAATGTAAAACAGTTGTACACAGCAACGTGACTTGTGCATGCAATAAAAAAAAGGATAAAGAAAATAAAAACATAAAGTCTAGCGGTATCTTGAACACCGCAGGTATTTCATACAGTTCCGTATAGCTATTTAATTTACATATAACAGATAATACTAAACCTCAACTTGTAACTCTCGAACAGGTTTCATGTGCAGCCAGGGTTATCACTAAGTAATTTTGTAATTCCTACTTTAAAACGTAGGTAAGTACTACGAGTGAATTTGCCTTTACATTTTGAATCGTTGTTATCCCTGATAATGGTCATTGTTCTAATCATTATGGAAAACTTATAATTGGGACCGAACAAAAAAACACTGACCATCTTATAAGGGCTAATTCAGGATGATGTCAGTAAAATGGTTATTCTTTTAAAAGTTATAAAGTAGTGCTTGACCGTGACCTCGTCTGATGGTAAGCTGTGATGCAACCACTTTAGCCTTGAAGGCACTTCAGTTTTAATCAGACGGGAACACCGCCTCAGGCAATTTGTTCCAGTTTCTCGATGTACGCGGTATAAAAGACAAAAATGTTCAGCTGGAAAACCATTTCTTATTTACGTAAATAGCCCTAGCCTTCCTCGATTAACTTAAAATCTAAAGCGATAGATAATATTCTCACTGCTGTTTAATAAGTTTTTGATAAAAGAAGGTGATGTTTGACCTTCCAACAAGATTAAAATAGAATTTGTGTTCACGTCAGTGATTACGAAACTTTGAATTATTTATTTATTCAAACTTTCGCATAAAGAAATGTACAGAGGTGGACTTAGGTATTCTCTACCAGTCAACCACGGCTGGTGAAGAGATAAGATGGCAGATACTTTGTTTGAAAACAATGCTAAGGCAGAAAATACTATTTAAAAAAAAAAATTACAAAAAAAACAACCGACTTACAAAAAACACTACAAAGTGAAAAATACCTAATTTCGGAAGTCGGTGTCTTTGGTTTTTGTATATTAGTTTTTGACACCGACTTCCGAAATTAATTATATTACACTTTTTAGTTGTGAAAAGTAGTGCTCAGCTGCATCCGGTTAGACTGGATGCTGACGCTAAAATACTTAATGAAAAAACTTACAAACCAGAACCAGTGGGTTGCCCCTACGATTTTTGAAAGTTCCCCTTGATTTCTCTGGTCTTCCACCATCAAACCCTGATATCCTTATCATGGGACCACCTTGGGAATAACTTCTTTCCAACAGAAAAAGAATTATCGGTTCATAAACGATGAAGTTATCCGCGAACAAACATAAAAAAGCATGCAGCGAATTTAGTAACGTTTGGAAGTCGGTTAAAAATACTAAAATAAGCTATACAGCTATACACACACATACATAGCTGTATACACACATACATACTATTACCAAAATATATACTTATAATAGTCAGTCGTGGTGGCCTAGTGGTTAAAACACCAGCCTCTCAAGTATGACTTACCAATGTAACTTTTCTAAAGTTATATGTACTTTCTAAGTATATCTTGTACACCAATGAAGGAAAACATCTTGAGGAAACCTGGACTTTAAATCTGAAATCGCCAACCCGCACTGAGCAAGCGTGGTGATTGCGCTCAATCCTTCTCTGTATGAGAGGAGACCTATGCCCAGCAGTGGGACGATAAAAAGGTTGATGATGATGATGATACTTATAATATATACGCACTAAACTTGGGAGAGAGGTGTTGAGATGGCTCTACCCTAATTATTGTTTAGAAAATAACTCTGCTATTTCCGCTTGAATGCAAACCGACTGGTGAACATCTTGATATCAAGAGGAAGCGTATTTCATAGAAGAATCGATTGAATATGCAATGAAGAATGATATAGTTAGGTGTACGTATGTGAAGAACAGAATAAGAGAAGATTGTTAGAAGAACGCAGATTCTTAGTGAATTAGTTTGACATGAAGTTTTTGTGAAATTCTACTAATAATCATCATCATCATCATCATCTTCATATATGTATATCGGGGAAACGTCAGGAAGCGAGGCCGAAGTTCCGAATAGTTGAGATGTCTTCTCATCCAATGAGCATCCATCGTGAGCGGTATTTCGAGTAAACGTTGAACAATAACTATAGTGTGATGTTCGATTCTTATTATTTCAACTGCACAGACACTTAGATCACTTTAATATTAAGAGATAACAATGATACTCAGATTAAAACAGATAAGAGCCACTGGGTTTGAGTATGACCAACCCACTTGATCGAAGCTAGAGCAAAGCAGTGCCCGCGCTAACAGTCGTTCGCTATGTTAAACGCAACTCCAGTCGGTGTTACCATTCGCTCCATGGTGTTACCTGCTCTTAATAAAAATCATAATTTATCCGAATAACCGACCTCAAAAAAATAGTAGAGTGATTAACGGACAATTGATACTGATACGATAAAACAGGTCACAATGTTTAAAATTAACCAATCACGCGCCGTTATGTATATTATTTCTGTTATATAGTCCCCCTTTCCACTTTGTACGCAACCAAAGTTGATAAACGAGGTATCAAAATATACCTACAGACTTTATTGGAGATTTTGCTTCGCGATTCAGCTTCGCTAGTTTGCATTCATGAATATCATTATTTTTGCTAAAACATTCGCTGACATGTAAGAGCGGGCGTAGGCCGCTCGTTAGATATTATAAATGGGAAATTTTGTGAGGATGAATGGATGGATGATTGTTGGATTTCTTTTTTACGCAAAAACTAGAATTTGGCTGGAATTTGGCCCATAAATTTGTTTCTTTTTTTTTTTTGTTTAATAACGTTGACACCCTAAGAATTTCTCCTGTATCTTGGGTGCGTTTACAACCTTACATACACAAACAACCAGATCCTTTTTTTTTTTTTGTTTTCGCTGGGAAAAATGACAATTACGCATCCGCACCCGTCGGGGGACGGGAGGGGTATGTGGGACTCCCCGGGAGATAGCCTCCCGGTATACCCACTAGAAACCCCAGCGGCACTCCGGCGTCGCCTTGGTGGCGGGGGACTGTGAAGAAGCGGAGCCTTGGCTACCAGCTCCCCACCGGCGATATGCCCACCTACTACGGCGGGCCCTCATTTGCCCCTCCTAGGGAGGGGCCGTGGACCCACATGGTGAGCGGTGCAAGGCGGGCGCAGGCACCCCCGTGCCTCACGCCCGCCGCTCACCTCAGGGAGGGAGAAAGCGGGCGAAGTCCCGCCTTCTCCTACCCCTACGCCCCCTGCGGAGCGCCGGCCTCCTTCTGCGAGGTCGTGATGTCGCAGAAGGAGGTCATCGCCACCCAGGCCCCCTCGCTCCCCACCATCGCTCTGACGATGGCGGGCAGCGAGAGGTCCCCTCTTACCGCCGCGACAAGATCGCGACGCGGCACGGCCCACGACGGGCACACTACGAGGGTGTGTCCCACCGTGTCCTCCGCCGCGCCGCAACCGTGACACGACGGCGTCTCCTCTCGTCCTATCCGGTGCAGGTACCTGCCGAAGCAGCCGTGAGAGTACCTGCACCAGACGGAAGGAGAGGAACCCGTGACGCTTGTCGAGCCAGTCCTTTAGGACCGGCCCGATGGCGACGAGGGTGCGACGGCCAAACACGGAGGAGGCGAGGTCCCGTGTCCAATGTTGGACGATGGCGTCCCTCGCCATCCGTCGGACGGCCTCCCTCTCTTCTGGGGCCATCCAGCGCCCCGCGTCCCGCCGTCCACTCTACACTCTGGCGAGCACCCAGTCCTCGAGCTCCCAAGGCGGGGTGCTCGCCAGAGCGCATGCCGAAGCGAAGCCTACCGTGCGGTAGGCTCGCGCTGCCCGCTGGGCGATGGCCCTTTGGGGCGCCCGAAGAGCGGTGAGGTTCTCACTCCTGTGGAGGGAGTCCGCCCAAATGGGGGCCCCATATAGGGCCATACTCCGCAGTATGCCGGCGTACAGACGCCGGCACCGCGTGCTCGGCACTCCCATGTTCGGCATGAGCCATGAGAGGGCGCCCGCAGCCTTCAGCAGGCGCGTCGACAGCCCGCTAAAGTGCGGGCCGAAGCGCCACCTGCTGTCCAGCAGGAGGCCCAGATACTTCATCTGGCCTCAACCCCGACCCTCACCCCTCCACATAAATGTGGGCATCAGGTGGGGGGCGCTGCCGGGGGCCGTGAAAGAACACGGCCTCCGTTTTGTGCAGCGCCACCCTCAAGCCCAGGCGGCGGATCCTTCCCGCCACTAAGGATCCGCCCGCCGACGCCAAACTGGCCGCCTCCCGGAAGGTGCTCCCGCGGGAAGTGAGGAGAGTGTCATCCGCATAGCAGATGACACTCGTGTCTCGTAGGAGGGTTCCCCGCAGGAGCCTGTCATAACCGACGTTCCACAGAAGAGGCCCTAGAACGGACCCCTGTGGAACGCCGGTTTCCATGCCATACCGCCGGACCTGGCCAGCCCCATCCACGAAAACCAGACCTAAAACAACTACTTGTAGATCATACAAATATTTGTTCCGTGCGGGAATCGAACCCGCGACATGCAGTGCAGCAGTCAAACATATAACCACTAAACCAAATGTGCCTATGCATAAATATACATATGTGGAATGGTCTATAAACTATATGTGTGTGTTTCTGTTGGTTTTAAAGTGAATAATATGATGAGAAATCCTATTTGTACAGGATACCTTTGTCCACATTAAAACAAAGAGAAAATTTTACACAAACAGCACCACTGTGTTGTTACTATAAAAGAACAATTACACAACCACATTCTCTTTATATGACAATAATAAAAGCTTAGAGAGGGTACTTCACGTTACAGCAATTCATCGCGCGAGATAGAAGGTATGAAAGATACATAAAAGAGTTTTATATCTTTCAGATACCTCCGTACACTATGTTCTAATTAAAGGTCTCGGTGGTAGGCCACAACATCGGCCGCCAGCAGAAGTTACCGCCCACCAGACAAAGCCTTGCCGCCAAGCGATTTGTCGTGTTCCGGCATGATGTCTGGTGAAGCCGTACGGAGGATGGGTCTGAGCAGTTGTGTTGCGATGTGTGCCGGGTACGTCCGGTCCCTTTGGCGCAGCATCGTTGGTCGTGTGGTTGGGTTTAACATTGCATCACCTTGCTCAACTGCCGTCTTCCTTCCTATTCGCTCAGTTTTTCTGAGTGAATAGGCTCTTAATAAACTAGCACGCTTTACCATCAACGATCGCATCACTGCTTACCATCAGGCGGGATTGCGGTCAAGCGCTAGTTTAAAAAAAAGGTTAAGTTTAAGTACAGCATCTGGGTTGGAATAGGCCACTTTGAACGTCTGAAGAGGTGGTGTTGAACTTTTTGTGAAACTCTTTTTTTCATAATTATAATTTATTAAGAGCCTATTCACCCTAGAAAACTGAGTGAATAGGAAAGAAGACGGCAGTTGAGCGAGGTAATGCAATGTTGAATCCAACAACTTGACCAACGATGCTGCTTCAGAGGAAGATTGATCTGGAGACCCTCCACGTCCAAAAGCGCGTCGTACCTGGCACACATCCCAACATAATTGCTCAGACCCGTAGTCCGTACGGCTTCACCAGACATCATGGCGGAACACGATTCGCTTGGCAGCAAGACTTTGTCCGGTAACTTCTGCCGACAAACTCAAATTCATTTACTGCCTCTGTCGTCGCAACGTAGTTATTTAGACGTAGTGAGTGCCTCACGAGCGCTTCGACGTCGCAACGCACGCAGCTTATTCACCTTACCTTCACGACGTCGAAGTCCACCATCGATATTCTAAAAAAACTGCACTGCGCTCCGTCCTCTCATCTCCTCCCTACTTCGTCTTCCTAGCGCTTTTTCGGCACGGTTGGCGCAACAGTTAAGCTATTGACACGTAACAAAGTCTGATTAAAAAAAAAGAACTTGGACGATGGAAACACGTTCCGTCCCCGCACGTTAAATGTACGGTATGTCATGACGCTCAAAAATATACGTTGACCTATGGAGCCTTACCGCTCAGTGACCGCAGCGCCTACGCAACGTATTGGCAACGGCCGTGTGAACTCAGTTTGTTTACTTTTCTTTTTTTTATAAATTTTAAACTAGCGCTTGACAGCAATCCCGCCTGAAGGTAAGCAGTGACGCAATCGATGATGGTTAAGCTCACTAGTTTATTAAGATCCTGTTCACTCTAGCCTTGACTCAAATTATAGTTCGACGGAAACACCGCGGCTGGCAATTTGTTCCAGTCGACGACGTACGCGGTATGAAAGAGGAGGCGAATCGCCTCATCCGAATCGTAGCGGTGTCAACGACGTAAGGGTGGAAACTCGCGGTGCGACGGTCGGAACGGAGATGAGGAATTAAATCATGCAATTCCCTCGCACACTCACCAAAATGAATCCTATAGAACACGGAAAGGCTTCTCATTGCACTCATCATCCGGTTGGTAGCGATTTGGTACAATCATTGTATTTTTATATTTCTGCTTCTGAACGAGACATTAAAGACAATAGCTCCCCTTTTGGAAACCTTTAATTGTTTGAGTTGATTGATCGATAGTTCATTATTGTTCGATCTGTCGGAAAAAATATTTCAATAAATACCTTTGAAATTATGTCCAGAATGAGTGTCGTAGAATTCATCTTGTATCACAATATCAGTAGCAATGGGTTTCAGTTTAATAGTTGAACAGCATTCGTTGCGTGAGTAACCTTGTTAAGCAGACACATTTTTCTGTCTATATAGCAATGGATAGTACCTAATAGTGGTTACACAATCAGAGTGCCGGTTGAAGTGGAGATGCTTGATGTCCAGCAGTGGACATCTTATGACTGGTATTCTAGTGTCTAACTTATTTAGGTACTATTAGCTAGATAAAGATAAATTTATTTGCTCAAATATATGTGTACACACAAGAACATAAATGCATGCAGGCAACATAAAAAAAGGTGTGTGTGCGATTGGTGATTCACACACGATAGAAGTGAAACTTCAGTGAATCGACAAAAGAATGAGATGAATATTTATAACAAGGGTAGGATAATTACAAAGTTTAATTGTTCAAAAATGAAAGTATTTTGGTTAATTTTAAAAGATATTTTATATTTTATTACAATACTTTCAGATATTGAAGTATACCTTATAAACTTCAACTTGACCTAGTCATAAATTTGAAATACTAAAAAATTTTTTTCTCTACAAAATAAATAAAAATATTTATTAAACATTTTGTCGACAACCCTAAACCTATGCTACAGCTGACGCTACGCGCCGACTAGCCGCGCCGTCTGCTAAATACCTACCGGCCGGCATACATTATACCTACTGGTTCGCGTCAATAGACACTTACGTAAATATGTACCTACTCACTTATTTGTCCTTAAAAATCAGTCTTGTTTTTCCTACCAGGCAGGCACGTCGGAGATTCGCATTCAGGTAAAACTCAACAACGTGATCAGCCAATAAAATGAAATACAAACCAATAAGGGAAGAAAAAAAAAACGAGTGTGCTTATGACCACACGACTGAAGTGAAACTTCTTTTGCACCATCTGTATATATATATATATATATGTGTGTACAATATATACATGTATATACATATACATATTAATTTTCTATAAATATTTAAATTTATTTCATGCTTTCATTTATAAATTAATATTTTTGCATAGACCTCCAATTAATAAAAAAAAAAAAAAAAGTGGATTCCCTCGGGGCCAAAAGGTCGGGCTCTTCCTCCTGAATCAGGGGACCCCAAACTCGGGTAGTCCACGACCTCTGGTTCCCGAGATAATCCACGGGGTGGTGAGGTAACTAAAGGGGGTCGGGGAGGGGGATAGGTTTCGTGGGGTTGCGGGGGGGAGGGGGAGGGGAGTGGATTCCCTCAGGGCCAAAAGGTCGGGCTCCTCCTCCTGATTCAGGGGACCCCAAACTCGGGTAGTCCACGACCTCTGGTTCCCGAGATAATCCACGGGGGGGTGAGGTAACTAAAGGGGGGGGGGGGGGGTAGATTTCGTGGGGTTGCGGGGGTAGGGGGGAGTGGATTCCCTCGGGGCCAAAAGGTCGGGCTCCTCCTCCTGATTCAGGGGAACCCAAACTCGGGTAGTCCACGACCTCTGGTTCCCGAGATAATCCACGGGGGGGTGAGGTAATCAATGAGGGGGGTCGGGGGGTGTTCGCAGCGTCATGTTCTCGAAGAAATTCATAGTTCTTAATCAATCAAGATACTTAGCTTAATAATTGAGCTTATGAGGCTCGAAAGCAATTTGTACTTTGTGTCCAATTATCGTATTGTGACGATATCTTAAAGCTTCTATACTTTCAATTATATCAGAAATGTTCAGCAAAAATATAAAAAACAATATAAAGGCCATAACAGAACGAAATTTATAAATTTATTTGTGCTCTTAGGTAATCAATTGTTAACAAATCTTAAAAAGATCCAAAAAATATATATTTTTAGGATCAGGTGAGAGATTTACATAAAGAAAAGTACAACACAAATCAAAAACAATGATTTATAATCAATAACTCAATTTTATAACCTTAAAATGATTCTAACACAAACAACCATCAGTTTAACAACATTTACAGGGAAATACCAACAAAATGACTGACTTACTGCAAATCGCACCGACCACCAATTCAACCACCTTACCGTCCAGGAGCTCAGGAGCAAAAAGGGCCTGTCAATCAGACGGCTGCCTATTTATAATAGACAGGCGTAGATTATAGTAGACGTAAGCATAGACAGGGTAGGTGCGAGTTGCTACAAGTATCCGAACTTCTTTCTGCTAACAAATTTCTGCTAACACGGCCTCTCCTGACCGTGCACCGTCCTCGGCTGCATCAGCACCAGCAACATCTTCATCTGAAGCACTGAAACACGTCGAGCATCTGCTCGCCAACTTCATCTGCGCACTCGAAGTACCAGCAGGATCCAACAGGAGTATCTGGAGGTTAGCCAGCATCATAGGGGTTGTCGCCATCGCAATCTGCATGAAACAAAGTCATTAAATCATCATGACGACATTTGATATTGCCTATTCTTTCACTCTTCACACGTTCAAGGCCCTCGTACAAAATTACACTGTCGAACAAGATAAAAACACTTCACTTTCAAAAGTATGCATAGTTCTTCAGACACATGTCTCTTTCTTGCTCATACTTGAACTTGTAAAAGTTCCCCACGTTAAATACGTGTACCCAGGACTCAGCCTGCCAGGACAACGCCTGATACGCATACACAGTACACGTAACCCGGGACAACACTCGATGCGCGTTCAAACAACACGACTTCCAGGACAACACCTGATACGCATACATAGTACACGTAATCCGGGACAACACCCGATGCGCATTCAAAGAACACGACTTCCAGGACAACACCTGAGCGCACACACAGTACGCTTAACACGGGACAACACCCGACACCCACACTGGGCACACATCTGCCAAAACCAGGCATTCAGGAACCAGGAGGACAGCTGTCAGAGCGCACTCCAACTGTGCTGCTCCAGCCGCCTGGTCAGCAACGGTCTCAGCACCGTCGCGCCTCCAGCAACGGTCTCAGCTTCGTCGCGCCCCCAGCAACGGTCTCAGCACCGTCGCGCCCCCAGCAACGGTCTCAGTACCATCGCTCGCCCAGCGCCAGCGCCGCGTCCACTCGCACGCGCACACCTGCAGCACATGCATGCAGCGCTCGCCTGTAGCGCTCGCCTGCAGCGCTCGCCTGTAGCGCTCGCCTGCTGCGGTCGCCTGCTACGCTCGCCTGCTGCGCTCGCCTGCTGCGCTCGCCTGCAGCGCTCGCCTGCTGCGCTCGCCTGCAGCGTTCGCCTGCAGCGCACGCATGCAGCGGACTCCTGCAGCGCACTTCCGCAGCGCACACCTGCAGCACACGCCTGCAGCGCACGCCTGAAGCGGTACCATCAAGCGGAGCGATCTCTGCGCCAGCAATTGAGTGCACCTCATAGCATGATGTTCACTTCCAGCCTCATGCAAGTCCATCCAGCATTTACACAAGCTCGTACAAAAGCAATGAACAACTAACTGAAACAAAGTGCATGTTAGACGAATGTACTTTCAAAAAATGCATTACAGCTTTCAGGACACCACTGTCTTCCTAAGGCATGTACAATACATGATGCTTCGGCTTGTGTCGTCTTACCTCTTGCACCACTCATCAGTTTCAGGTCGTAACGCTTACCAGCACGTCACCCGGTATCGATCCCTCATGCCAGAGTCTAGCTTGCCCGTGGACAGAATACAAAATTACGAACATCTTATCGTTGAGCTGGAATACCTTTGGCGGATGTCTGCCGATTTACCCGACAATCTTGACTGGTTTTATTTTTGTCAAGAGATGTTTTAGCGGAACTCCTGTATAGTTCCCTAAAAGCGTCAAGATTAGGACAAGAGTTCTGGACGTCTACGTCACGGACCAGTGTACGAATCATAGGAGTGGCCCCATTAGTTCCAATTAACAAGTACAAAGCTGAGTATTGTGTGGTTTTCAGTTTTGTAAATTCAAAACTAATTGAATTTTACATAAGACTTTGACATAAGACAGCCACCCATTTGGATACCCAACTTGTAAACATAGGATAGAGTTAACAAAGTTTCGTAGGCGAATCGAGTAGGTCAAGTACAAATTAGGGATATAACAAAGTAAGGGTAATTCATCAAGAACAGGCGAATATCGATAACAGAGCACATCGTTCTGACACACATACCCATTGGAGTCCAAATGACCATCCCTCAGTTTTTGAATAAGATCAAATGTCTCAGTCAGCCGATTTAGTGGCCTATCGATGTCATTGACTTACATAACGTTAGTGGATTCCTTCTAAGGTAATCAGCGTGACCCATCATCACACCTGTAGCAGATGCTACACATGTTCTCTTACCCGCTGGGAAGGCGCGTCATGGCGCGCGTCGCTGCGACCCTGACCCTTGCAGCGAGGGTTCCTATAAATCTCACCCCGGAAGACATCTGTTGACCATCGTCGTTATGTCGTGAGAACCATAGAGAGTCGTCTAGCACTTGAAGAGTGAGTTGGCGCGCCTTCTACACCAAACAATCACAAGTCGCGGCCTACCCCAATTAACGAATCAACATCAAGAACGCACTCCACACCGCGTGGACATCCGCAGGACAGCAAGCTGATTTGCCATTGGCCACCCCACTATTGTTTAGAGATAGCCAGCACCCAAGAGAGTGCATAGCTTGTAAGAGACCTTCTATCATCATCATATTCCATTCCATTATTAACAACATTACATGGCAGCCCATTCCTGTTCACACTCTTGTGCATAATTATCTTACATCGCGTTATTGTACACGTCAAATACATTGTACCCTTCCACATTCGTGCAATACACAAAGTTCGAGTTTTAATTACGCGACACGACCTACGCGCTACACACCCTTTCGATATTCAATGTCAATATTAAAATCATGCAGATAAATCTACCAGCATGCAACCCACGGGAATCACTACTGAGCAGCTTAAGCTCATGTCTGTTTTGGTCACACGATAGGGACCTCTCATATCAGGGTCTAGTTTGCCGGTTGATTGACAGTACTTGATCACAAATACATGATCATTTACATGAAAAGCTCGAGGAGGGTGTCTATGACAATTCACGTAAGAGTCTTGTTTAGCTTGGTTTCTGTCCAACAGAGTTTTGGCTCGACTTCTACTGATCTCCCTCTACGCCTCCCGATTAGGGCTCGTAGACTCTACAGCAACATCTCTGACGAGTGCATGTATGACAGCAGTAGACTGCTAATGCCGATCAACAATTGTAAAGCCGAATGCTGCATTGGTTTAAGACTAAAATATTTAAAACTAGTTGGATCTTACATAACACAGACCCAGACGTTTTTCTATTTGAAAATTCAATCCGAATCAGGTTGAGTACTGTCTTCGCATAACTTTCAGCTTGGCCGTTTGCATGATGCATCTCAGACGTTATGTAATGGATTATGGATATCGAAACAAGAAGATTCAAACATACGACTTCTGTCACAAACTAATAATTTGGAGACTCAAAATAAAGAAATCAAGTTTCCCCAAAGACACTTTGAGTTTTTTTTTTATAAATTGTAAACCAGCCCTTGACCGCAATCCCGCCTGATGGTAAACAGTGATGCGATCGTTGATGGTAAAGCGCGCTAGTTTATTAAGAGCCTATTCACTCTAGCCTTGAAAACACTCAAATTGTATTGTGACGGAAACACCGACGCTGGCAAATTGTTCCAGTCCCTCGATGTACGCGGTATATAGGAGGAAACAAAACGCTACGTCCGGATCGCAGTGGTGTCAACAACGTAAGGGTGGAAACTCGCCGTACGACGGGTCGTCCGATGATGGAACGGAGATGGGGGAATTAAATCATGCAATTCCCTTGCACACTCACCAGAATGCATCCTATAGCCGAAAGGCTGGCTACTCTACGCCTGTGCTCCGGGCTTTGAAGACCGTTTCGAGTTAATATAGGTACCCTACGCTGCTTGCATCCGTGTGTAATTCTGTCGAAAGACACGGATTGGAAATTGCAAGAATAGACTCACTCGTCAGTCGCGCTACAAAGTATTGACGAACCTATCTTGTTCATTGACAGAGTTAAACTTAACGTTCTTTTTAGTGAGATGAGAAATATCCTGCCAAGCCTAGTAATTGGCGTACCTGTCTGACGTGACTTGGTACCGGAGTATTTATCGAAGCTTATACCTTCTGAGAGCTCGGTCTACCTGACCATGGCTTGATATACTTTCAATGAAATTTCACTAAATTGCACTGTTAGTGTAACGTATTCGCGAGCAACAATCTCACTGTACGTATGCCTTTGAAAACTTGACGCATAGGTTTTCCATTACAATCAAAATGTTTTAAAATACCGGCGGATATCTGTCTATGAGAACGTTGACGGGAATGCGCCTTCAGAGTACAACCTCATTACACAAGTTGACACTTTTTATATTTTCAACGACTTTTAGTGTAGCATTCTGTCATTGTGCCCTATCTTTTTGCAAAAAATACACGTGATTTTAGATTCATAGCACATTACTTCAGTTTGATCTGAATTTGATTTCTTATTTATTGTTAAACTATGTGCTGAGCGATTGTTCGACTCACTGTGGCTTGACATAATAAATAACCAAAAATTACACTAAATTATTGGCAGTTTAGTTGGCATTTGCCGCTGCTACGCGTACCTACTAGCGCATCTATGATGCCACGTATCACAATAGAAATCATAAGACCACTTAGACTTTGTATAATACTAAAGCTAATAACAAACTCAGTGCATACTCGGAATAGGCAGAAAACTTCTCTGAACTAGTATTCATCATGTCGACTAGTGTTCGGGAATAATCAATCTTTTGAGGACAAAGGTATGCATATTCTTTATAGAAATTGGACCAGGTGTGTTCACCTGTAGTCCAGTCACCCAGCCAGGATTTGGCATCTGCATAAGACAATTTGTGACCTGTGATAAGCACTCAGAATCCTCCCAATTATTTACAAAACTAGCACGTTTCGCTTCACTACACCACGCCTCAAAATTTGACACATCAAAGTTTGACACATAATTTTTCGGTTTTTCTATCGCCAAAAGGACATTTGTAAGCATTTTCACGAGCTGCTAATGAGACATCATTGCATCATCACCATGAGATCTGTTAACATCAGATGGTAACGGGCTTTATTTTTCGTATTATCCTCGATAGCATAATTATTGAACCTAGCACTGCCATAACGGAATCGTCGCGAGAACGGGAACGAGAACTAAGTTCATGACTCCGACGAGACCGTAAGCGAGGCTTATGACGGTGCCGGTGCGACTTGCAACGAGACCGCTTCGTCTTTCGACGATGCGTGTCCCCTGTACTACTACCGCTACGCGAGCGAGATGGTTGTGGAATGATTTAAATTGATGGCTGTTCTAATTTTACAACAAATAGGCTTGTATAGGCACAGGCCTATCCCACTTCTGATTTTAGGATCAGGTGAGAGATTTACATAAAGAAAAGTACAACACAAATCAAAAACAATGATTTATAATCAATAACTCAATTTTATAACCTTAAAATGATTCTAACACAAACAACCATCAGTTTAACAACATTTACAGGGAAATACCAACAAAATGACTGACTTACTGCAAATCGCACCGACCACCAATTCAACCACCTTACCGTCCAGGAGCTCAGGAGCAAAAAGGGCCTGTCAATCAGACGGCTGCCTATTTATAATAGACAGGCGTAGATTATAGTAGACGTAAGCATAGACAGGGTAGGTGCGAGTTGCTACAAGTATCCGAACTTCTTTCTGCTAACAAATTTCTGCTAACAATATTGCCTTCGGCGAGATACGAACTCACAACTTCATACTCGATTCAATTTTTAACAAATCTTAAAAAGATCCAAAAAATATATATTGCCTTCGGCGAGATGCGAACCCACAACTTCATACTCGACAGGTCATGCAATATTTACATGAGCCAACTCCTTGTTTGTATTACAGACGAAATAGGACTATACTCTGCTTCCGTTCGCCTTCATCATTTTTTTTCCTATCATTTTTCGTAACGCTTTCGCTAGTTTACTCCCCAAGTCAAGCGTGCCTAAAGAAGTTTCACTTCAAAAGATTAACAAAAAAAAAAAATACAATTAATAGCCAAACTTTTAATATTACATTAAGTGCTATGTACATTAAGTACTACAATAACATAGGTACATACCTACGCTAATAATAAACCACATCACAAATAATCCGATAAATAAATACAGTAATACAATTTTCAATGCAAGTAAATCAATTTTACTTTTACGCAGCATCGTACAGACGACAGCAGGTCAACCTTGAGCCTTAATACTTAAGGGATAAAGTTGAAAACCCAATAAAGAAATCTGACAGATTGCAGTAGCTTGACGTGCTGTCGTCTGTACACAAAATAAAATAAAGTCTAACATTAGGTCTTTGGCAAACAGTGAATGTACCTACTCTGTAAACCTCTGCCAACACCTTCGGCTAGAGTAAGCCCGACGATGATTATGTTATGTGTTAAAATGAAAACAAAGATTGGTAGGTACTCCTCCTAGAGCAACAAGTAACCCTACCCAGTACATTATTACAGGATAATTTGTTAGGTAGTTAACATTTTGAACACTCACTCATTCATTTCTTTGCAAAAAAGTGTTTTATGATTTGATGATATTTATGTAAGCCCTAAGGTACCTTACCGTGTTTTTACATTTTTGAACCAAATTACCGCGCTTGATCATGCATTACACACACTGAAATTGTACCTCCGTGTAAGCTAGTAGGTACTGTCCAGTAAGTAGGTCTATGAAGTCACTGCACTTAAGATAATGTAGGTATTAGGAATTTAATATCACAAAAAGATCTTGGTATGATTTTATGAAGCACCGACTTTGGGTCGTCGTCGTTTATAAAAAGGGTTCGAAATGACCACCTCCATTTTTCTACACACAAAGATGTTCTACGTAATAAGGACGATCGAGTGTTCCTTAACATGTCCGGGGTTACCGAAGCAAACGCCGTTTCAATTTTAGATTTCATCTCGTCTGATGAACTACACACTTGCGAATAAACACAATTTTTTACGTAAACCCACAAAAAAATGTCCATTGGTGTAAGGTCCGGGGAACGAGGAGCCAGGATATGGGTCCTCCTCTGCCAATCCACTCGGTAAATTGTTCATTTAAGTAGTCTCGAACAGGCCGCGCGTAATGAGCTGGTGCACCATCATGTTGAAACACAATTTGACAGTACCTAAGTAGCCACAGGTAAGTTTTCGAGGGTCTCTTGCACAACTCTTGCAAGTACATTCAAGTATTCCTCGGCGTTGAGACGTTGTGGCAACCAAATTGGTCACCGAGGATACCAGCCCAGACGTTGATACGCCACTGAGCCCACATGTGCTAGTTGTGCGTATTTATTATACCATTTCTAGTAAAGGAAGCCTCGTCCATCCACAGCACCTTTGTTGAAAACCTTGGGTCGGTTTGCACCCGGTTGTTGTACCAAGTACAAAAGTTTATTCTTGGCGCGTGGTCTGCAGTTGTGAGTTCTTGGGTTCGATGAAAATGCTAGGGATGTTGACCGTCGTCCCGTAATGTTCGCCACACCAGTGTATGGTTCACATTAAATACAGCGGCAGCTCGAAGAGTACTAGTTCTAGGTTCGTTGCTAAAGTGCTCGATAATCTGTGTCTCCAAAGCGGTGCCGGAGCGAGAACTAGGGCGTCCCTCACTCGCAGAACGATGGAAGGAACCAGTACTTTGCAGCCGTAGACACATGTTCCTGAAGCACGTATACGACGGCAGGCGTCGCTGATCAGCGGCGGGTTTCTCGTCAACAAACCGTTGCTGGAATAAATTTCATGCTCCATAGATGCTTTCTCCAGCAGCACCAACACAGAGAATCATAGTATTCACTGTTTGAATATTCTTCACCACGATGAGGTATTTTAAAGCCGTTGACAACACGTAACGCGGAACAGAGCAATTGCAAAGCAGCGACTTCACCTCGGGACGATTAGTATGCAACTAGTCAACGTCAATTCGGGACTCGTTCGGGACTTGCAAAAAATTAATAAAAAATCAAGAATAGGTAGTTACCTAAACCTACGTACATTTTAGGGTTCCCTTTACCGAAAAACCAATAGTGACTGATGTTCTTATCTACAGACACACTTAAGCAACTAATTAAGATTTTTAACACTTAAAAAAACAATAAGTATTCTTAATCAGTTTTGAATCTAAATACGGTAAGTCAAAATTTATTACGTTTGTAATTTTCTAACGAGAGGTGATTATACCCATTCCTTGCATAAGTTAAGGTGTCAAGTACAAGCGAAGGCTTATTGTAATTAAATGGGCATATTTTTACTAAAACAGGGCCAGGACCCCACATTGAAATAATTAAAAAATATGAAATTAAAACAATATGAAAGAAGTTAGTGATTAAAACTATATTTTATACGGAACCACTTTATAATGATGCTTTTATTAGTGGGCGTGTCAAAGGCACCGCTGGTTACTCGCCGCCTGGCCAGTATTGGTCAATAATTCAATACAATTCATTGATAAATACCGACAATCCACGTTGACTAAAGAGATTAAAAATACGATGTAAAATAGACACGACATTGATGTGTTTTCTTGCTTCTGAGAAGCTATCCACAACTGATCTGAGCATGAAAATTAAAAGATCGTAATTAATTATTGAAAACAACAGAGTTAATAGTACCATTAATAGGGGTAGATGCAAGAAGATTTCATTGAATTTACTTCACATTATAAAAACTATGTTTTTATTACACTGATTAGTTGAATAAGACGATAGGCATTAAATGTGCCGATACAAATAAGTCGACTCTGTTTTATAATATCAGTATAAAATAAAAATCAAATTTATTGATTGAAAAACATTGATATATTAGTTTATACTTAAAACAGGATTAAAAAATATTTACACTTACCATTTATTACATCAGTCACATTGACACTTATATCTGAACATCTATTTTGATTGTTCAATAATTGTTTTTTACGTGCACGAAACTCGCGACTACGTTCTGTTGAACTTTTGCTGAATTTTTTTTCATTTTAATTTCATTTTTTTGCGTCGATATTGACGACACATTTCGGCATTAGTTTTCGGCATTTTATAAAATTTATTATTTAGTACAAGATATAAAAATACTCACAAACAGTTAAATAATAACACACCACGCTATCTTACTAAAACGCTGTAATACGCAGCCGCATACAGTGTACAGTAAGCTCACGTAGTTTTCACATGCACTACACACGTTAAATGCTCAAATACAAGCACGTATTAAACAGTGTGCAATATACATACACACTGACATCTTCTCTCTCGCTCTGGCTCACAAATTACAGGCGACTATGCTTAGAAGACGGGAGTGGGGACGCTACGAAGTATGGCACAAAGAGGAGAGACCGATAATATACAAATTGTATGTATATTTCTGTCTCATTCTTTCCCCTGGCTTCATCCTACACATTTTTGTATTTGTGTCTCTTACCTGTCGTTTTTTCGTTGCATCCGGTTTGAAATCACAACGATTCTAAAGAAGTTTCACTTCAAAAACATAAGATCAGATATGTTTGCCATCTAGTATGGCGTGCAAATATTGTGAACAGTAAATATTTTATTTATAAATTTAATGTCACTAAAAAAATATTAATACAAAGGAATTAGAAAACAAAAATAAATATCAGCACGAGACAAAATAAATAACAATGCATCAAAATCTATGTCAATATAAATAAAATTAATATTACAGTAAGCTTTGTCAAATAAATATGACTTTAGTCGACATGTCAAATGTACATTATTTAGCTCTAACTTTTAATTAGATCAATTTAATTTAGTCAAATGCAAGATTTTATTGAACACAAATTCAACTAATGTCGGTAATCTCCACTCGAGAAATTTAGAAGCTTTTTGGTATTAACAGCGGTTTATATTTTGGTTTCATCACTGAATATCTATAAAGTAATTTTTTGTTTATGCGAAACCTGAATAGTTTGTTCAGAATAAGCAACTCACAAACAAAATCGATTCCAATCATTTTACACCATGTTATATTTTTTCCTAAATATATTTAAAAAATGTTGCAGTATGGTTACCGAGCACAACAATACAGTTCACAGTGGATCATAATGTCCTAAGGCCCCCGCCGCGCCGGTGCCTGCTGTAGGCGTGAGCGGGCGAGCGCCTCCATGACCATATTTTTGTATGGACAACCTGGTAACATAATAGCTCGTAACTTTGTGATTTTTCATGACAGCTTCTTGAAATTTTGTACATATTAAATACTTTACATAAAAATACTGGACACAAAATAATGTTTTATAGTCGATCCCGTACGGTCAGTCGCGTACAGTATATAACTGCACGCGACTTCAGCGTAAGAGACTTTAATGATAATGATATATGATTTTATTCTGTATGTCTTTTTCTTCTTCTACTTCAGCCTATAGAAGCCGTCTGCTGGACAAAGGCCTCTCCCAAAGCTTTCCACACTGACCATGTGCTGTTCACATCCATCGACTTCCCGCAAACTTTACCAGGTCATCGGTCTACCTTGTTTGAGGACGCCCTACGCTGCATCTTCTGGTACATAGCCGCCATTCCTACATACCTTACTGCCCTATAGGCACGATTAATGGCGCCCACTGCCACTTAATTTTAGCGACTCGAAGAGCTATGACGGTGACTTTGGTTCATCTGCGGAACTCCTTATTTCTGATTCGATCGCGCAGAGAAACTCCGATCATATGTCTTTCCATTTTGTATCTAGGTTAGTACAAACACTGTACACGTCAATTATATTTTAAAACTAGTTGAAATCGTCGCTTCATATCTGGCTAGCCTGTGACGAAAAGCCGAAACGCGAGGTCTCTTCTCCTCTCCTACTCTCATTTCCGTCTCTATAACTCCGAGGTCGCAGTCGCTTTCAAAGTCCAGACATAATCGGGTTTTGAAGAAAGAACCACACAGTTTGAAAAGACGTATTTGACGGAAATCGTGCAACTCAACTTAATACTGAAGGAGCTCAAGGAATCGATGAACAATAACAAATAAAGAATACTTGGGTAGGCCACATAAATTATTGAAACTGTCAGACCATAACAAAATAAAACAATTACCTTATTACTTACACACACACCTAACATAAGGTATATATGTAAGTCCATGAAGGTGTAATTACATGCCTATACTATACATATGTCCACATACAAACGTTCTTTTAACATCAGCAATTCTGTTGTCACCGACACTCACTCAATCAAACAACGGACAAAAACAATTCGACCCTCATTTAAATATGTCATCACATAAATCCAATAGATTAGCTTGACAATTTTCAGAAAACCTTCATGTGAAGTCAAAGGGAAAATGTTTAACCCTTTTTGCGCTGTTTGACAACTTGTCTCATGGCGGTCGTATACGGATCCCTGTATTGCTCCAGTAGAGTAAAGGGTCTCCCCACAGTCGCGTTATTATCTGTCGATAATATCGGATGCGTCATTGCGATAATACGACCATATCCCTTGTCTTAAAGCTTCGTTTTTGTCGTCCGATATAATCAAAGGGTTCGTGTAGTATATATTACGGTCACCCATCCGCACTATACGTTACTACATTATCAGCGCTGATGTTTGTAAAATCGTATGCGTCCTGTGCAATATCTTCAATGAACTCATATATAAATTATAATATTTATTCAAGCATCTCATCAAAATCTCATCATCATCGAACTCTCATGTCGCACCCACTCCAATTCTAGTTGGTTGCTCTGCACTAGAAGTTGTTGACGAGTATCTAGAGATCCAACTTCGAGAAAGAGGTATCTCGTCGAATCTAACTCGTCTGGGCAGCGTTCGGGAAGCTACGCTACATCTTCTCGTCGTTTTTAAAGAAACATTGCCCACACTAGGGATTTCTCCTGTATCCTGGGTGCTAGCTAAACATATAAATCTCATACACAAACATCCAGACCCGGAACCGAACGGAATATTTGTAGGACCTACACATGTAGGTCAAATATTGTAGGACCTACATGTCAACTACATAGTTGACATGTAGGTCCTACAATATTTGTTCCGTGCGGGAATCGAACCCACGACATGCAGTGCAGCAGTCAATAGCTTAACCACTGCACTAACCGTGCTGTCTAGACTAAAGTCTTTGACCAGTGTGTGTTGCCAGTGATGACTTACGGAACTAAAACGTGGTCGCTCACAATGGGTCTCATACGAAGGCTCAAAGTCACTCAAAGGGCGATGGAAAGAGCTATGCTCGGAGTTTTCTCTGCGTGATCGAATCAGAAATGAGGAGATCCGCAGAAAAACCAAAGTCATAGTTCTTCGAGTCTCTAAAGTGGCAGTGGGCAGCGCACATTGCTCGTAGAACCGATGGCCGATGGGACAGTAAGGTTCTGGAGTGGCGGCCACGTACCGGAAGACGCAGCATAGGGAGGCCCCCAACAAGGCGGACCGATGACCTGGTGAAGAGGAATCGCGGGAAGCCGATGGATGTGGGTAGCACAAGATCGGTCATCGAGGAAAGCCATGGGGGAGATCTTTATCCAGCTGTGGACCTCAATAGGCTGAAGAACATTCAAGCATTCTATTTCTATTGCGACATTAGCGTAGCCAACCTAATACATAATGTACAGAATACAGATATTGTAATATCGCATCCGATATTATCGATCGATAATAACGAGCATGATTGGGGCTTAATAAGTCTGGATGTTGAAGATATTCTATTTTGAGATTCTATATTTTGGGCTAACAAAAGGAATATATAAAATAATGAGCTTGTTTGAGTGAACAGTCAACCGCTCCACAGACTTGCTGATTGATTTATTTTTGATAATGAGGTAATATTTTGTTTGACCCGTTTTGAAAATGAAATGAGCAATGTAAAAGATATTTGTCCGTTGGTATTTTCACAAAATTACAAATTTACAAGTATTCTGAACACAAATTTTTATTTTTTTGCTAAAATTCCTAAAATTAAAAAAGATTAATGTTCAGCAACTTTAAAAAATAAATTTTACTCTGTAGTAGTAGGCAATTTTGGGAGATAATGAAGTTACTCAATTTCGTCCCTGACGCAACTTTTTTATTGTGATATTTAACCCTTATTTTGCGATGGCCCGAAGCTCATTGCGATACGGAACCCTGCGACCGGCGCCCGGCGTCAGTATGAATAAAACATGGCGGAGGTACTTGGCCGCAAAATTGTCATTGATGGAATATGGAGTGGGTGTACTCATGATAGATGTAAATTTGATGCGATATATGTACATTGTACGCTCCTACATTGTGTTTTAAAAAAGTTGCTTTTTTTTTTGGAAATAGGTTAGGACGTGTATCTATTATTATTTTTAATGCTTATCAAAGTACAGTTAAGTCATAAAACAACTCAGATTTAAGTAATAAAATCAAAAAGTATATCTTGGACACCAATGACTGGTGAAGGAAAAATATCTTGAGGAAACCTGGACTTTAAGTCTGAAATCGCCAACCCGCATTGAGCAAGTGTGGTGATTACGTTCAATCCTTCTCTGTATGAGAGGAGGCTTGTGCCCAGCAGTGGGACGATAAAAAGGTTGATGATGATGATGATGAATAAAAATTAGCCTAAGTTACTCATAACGTCCGCTATCACCTAGCCCGCACCTTTTTTAATTTATTGAATATTTTATAAAATCGTGTCAATCACTCTAAAGTATGTCTAATGTCCTTCAGGATACAAGGATTTTCCTGGTTTGAAGGGCCGGGTTTTACTCACCTGTCATTAAAACTTATTCTCCCTTAGTGAAAAACATGTTTTTTTTTAATAATTATAAACTAGCGCTTGACCGCTATCCCGCCTGATGGTAAGCAGTGATGCGATCGTTGATGGTAAAGCGCGCTAGTTTATTAAGAGCCTATTCACTTAGAAAAAACTGAGCGAAGAGGAAGGAAGACGGCAGTTGAGCGAGGTGATGCAATATTAAACCCAACAACACGACCAACGATGCTGCGCCAAAGGGAAATTGATCTGAAGACCCTCCACGACCAAACTCCCAACACAACAACATTAGGCGCATCGTACCCGGCACACATCGCAACACAACTGCTCAGACCCGTCCTCCGTACGGCTTCACCAGACATCATGCCGGAACACGACAAATTGCTTGGCGGCAAAGCTTTGTATGGTGGGTCTTCTGTAATTTTATTTGGATCATGTTTAAACCACCTAATTGGTTAGTGAATTAATATACCTTTATAGAAATGCTTTCTTTCTTTTCTTTAGAGTGAATACTACTTCAACTCTAGATCAATGGCCCCTGTGGACAGATACCACAATTTTGCCAATAACACGTGTAACAAAATATTGAAATTCTTTAAAAAAAATATTTCACAATAATGGCGGACATCGCCAATGACAGTTGAAAAAACGGCCGGTGGGCCGTCTACGTCTATTTGTGCAAAGTCATGATGTGGACACTATGCTGCGATATTTCAATGTTCTTTATAAATTATTCACTCAATGCACGTTTTACTACATAAATCACGCGCTTTTATTTAGTAAAGGACACTATAAATAATTTAAAAGTCCTATGAAAAATGAGCGTGGCATTCATCTTAGCTTTCCCGTCAAAACCCTCTCATTTTTTTTTTTTATAGAAATGCAATTCTTTGTCTAAAAATGACAGCATAGTTCTAAACTAAGTTGTTACTTTTTATTAAGAACTTCGACTTGACCTCAATAAAGTTCGAAATACAAATACTGATTCAAAGACTAAGTCTGGGTAGTAATTATGAGGGATTGGGTCTTAACTTCAGCCGGTTGATCTTCTGATATGTCCAGCCCATCTGGCTTAGGGTTTCACTGCGTGATCAAATCAGAAATGAGGAGAAGCGTTGAAGAACGGGAGTAACCTACATAGCTCGAGAATTATAACACTTAAGTGGCAATGGGCTGGGCACATTACCCGTAGGACCGATGCCCGATGGGGCCAGCGGGTTCTCGAGTGCCACCACCCACCGGAAAACGCAGCGTAGGTAGGCCCCTGACAAGGTGGACAGACGACCTGATGAAGGTCGTGGGAAACCACTGGATGAGGGAGCCGCAGGATCGGTCGTTGTGGAGATCCTTGGGGGAGGCCTATGGTTAGCAGTGGACGTCTTTCGGCTGAAATTATGATGACAATGATGGTAATTGATAGATGGCATCTTTCCTAGTTACATCAGTTATTTTTATGACGGTTCGGGTGGTAGCATTCCTGACTCGGACTGTTAGCTTGATACCCAGTTTACTGCGCTCTGCTTTATATATGTTTTGTTTAAATTAAGGTGCTGATCGCAAGCGACTTTTTCTGTTAACCGTGTAACGAGACTCCTAGGTTATTCTTTATTAAACCCGGGACCGACAAAACAGCGCTCAGAACCTATTAAACGCTAACAAAGACTGTTTGAGGTGAATATTCTGGAAAAATGTAGCAATATTTTATTCACCTCTTTATTTAGATATTGTGGTTATGCAAATCTATGTATATTCGTTAAGCAACCTGTAGGACAATGTGGTTCATCATACCCATTTTAACAAATGGGTAAGTTGAAACTCTTTTGCACACACACGTTTTTCTTATCATGAAGAATAACGGTTTGTTCGTGGTGTCTAGGTACGGTCGAAAGCGTTATATATGTCCCTATAGAACCATGTACATGGGCACGTTTTTTCTACGATACAGTTTATATGGCGAAAAGTAATGAAACCTTGCCATGTACTTAGGGTTTTATAATATACTAGCGGCCGCCAGCGACTTCGTTCGCGTGGAGTCAGTTATGTTCCGCTCTTATTGGTCGTAGCGTGATGTTATATAACCTAAAGCCTTCCTGGGTTAATGGGCTATTCAACGCAAAAATAATTTTTCAAATCGGACCAGTATTTCCTGAGATTAGCGCGTTCAAACAAGCAAACAAACTCTTTAGCTTTATATTATATTAGTATAGATGACAGTGACATATCTCTACTCATAAAGAAGGAAAGTACCACTATTTCCAATTCCAGACAGTTTTTCACCAAAACATAGTTATCACTAAAACAAGTTGAATCCATCCTTACATTGTTGACACCACTACGACTCGGATGAAGTGTAGCGCCTTGTCTTTTAGACGTACATACATCGAAGGACGGGATCAATTTGACTGCGGCGGTCTGTATGTCTAATTACACTAGTCAACAAAAAAACAATTTTTGCTTGTAACATGAGAATTTTTGTCTAGTTATGTTTAGTACAAGGATAAGGATACTAGATATAAAATTAAAATGCTTCAAATACGAATAGTTTTTTGTAATACCATTTTAGAATTTGAATTTTTATAAACAAAAACAAGTTATTTCGGTTTATTGCTACATGAATATGAATTAACTTGTATGATTTTTGTCTGTATTTTGCTTTAGGAACGCCTTGTTTTAATATCCATCAGTACCTAATCCGCTAACATGCATGGGCTCCACTTGCCCTGATATCGTTTGTCTATGCTAGAAGTGTCTTGATGGAATCCTTTACCGTATTTTAAAAGTGTAAATGTGAATCGAGAAAATGTATTTTCAATGACATTTTACATTCCTAAGCCTTATAAGTAGATAAAAGCTCCGCGATAATACATTTATAGTCACTTGATAGGCGATTTCCTAAAAAATTTGAAGTTACTGTCATGAAAGATTTCCAAGCTGATATTTGTAAATTACTTAGTTTTTGCTTAAATATATCATCTTTTATAATTTGCCTGATTTGAGGGCTAATAAATATGCCTTGAAAGTCAAGATCCAATGTCTTTTTTTCGACTTCTGGCGTAAGGCACAAATCACTAGTTTGAGGTGGTTCTGACACCGGTAGATCTTCACTATGAGGGACCGATCTTTTAGCTGATGGCAGGTCAGGGTACTTGATTTTACTTTTTGTTTTAATTTTAATACCTTTTGTAACAGTAAGACAAAAATAACAATCAGATGAGTGATTCGTTGGTTCCGTCCAAATCACAGGGATTGCAAAAGGCATAGATCGAGATCTTTTCGACCATCCAGTGAGAAGACCCACACATGTAACACAACAGATGTGGAATCCACGATTCGACTTGTTGTCGGATGGAAAAACCAAAATACTGTTCATATAACTCACTTACTAATGGTGTCATATTGCTTCGTTGAGATTTGAAAGTAATGGCTGAGGTCTATCAGAAAACAAGTAGGTAGGCTATTTCTATGGAGCTAACAGGTGTAGCCTATCAGTGACGATATAAATCATGAGACTTGCAATCGTGATTGAGAGCCCAAGCATTCGTTTTAATTATTCCGCCCGCGGCTTCGCCCGCGTGGATTTCGGTTATAACGCGCTTTTTAGATTTCGCTCGGGAATATCAACTTTTTTCGCAATAAAAAGTGCCTTATTATTTAATCCGCACTTCTAACTTTACGTCTGCAAAATTTAAAAGCAATCGGTCCAGTAGTTACGGCGTGAAAGCGGAACAAACAAACTCACTTTCCCGTTTATAATATTAGTAAGGATGATTTCATCACTAATGCCCACAAAACGGCGAAGGAAAACATCGTAAGGTAACCAATGTATACAAAAACCAATAATTCGAAACCATGTGACATCCGCCAACTTACCCTGGACCCACGTGGGGTATTATAGCCCACTCCCTCTCCAAAGACGAAGCCGTCCAGTTTAATGTTTATATTTTGATGCACTCGCTGTAAAATGAATGTGCGTGCTACTATTTATGACGTTGATTTCACCTCAAAGGACCGAAGCAAAAAAGAGGGTAATTATGGGCTATCTCAAAAATGCTTAGTCAATCTGTATCTCATTTTTACTAAAAGCAAGTCATCCAACCTTTTCTTTTTTCCATTTTCATTAGACGTAGATATCGGCTACTTAGAACTGTTTCGGGATAGTCGTAAAACTGTGGACAAAGTTATTTGTTATATATTTTATATAATATATTTATCAGGCCTTGATGTCTGAAATAAATGTATACTTATTTATTTATCAAAGTTATTAGTAAATACATGTATTATTATAAAAAACAAATGACTTTGTATTTTCTAACAACATTGTTATATCTTAATGCTATTTCTACATGTTCGGAAGTTACGAGAAAGAACACCGCCTGCGGTAAGCTACTATGATACTTGGCACGAAGGAATTATGGAAGAGATTAAACGTGATATTGGCAAGTAACTTAACGTGTAGTTACTGACATTATATACGTTGTAATCATTTGAATTTATGAAACTTAAAAGACCGAAATTTTGATATCAATTCTTAGAGTAGGGAGTAGATCTTTGCTGGTATTTTGGCGTGGTATAATTTATATGGTAAATAATTTCACTGTTGTTGCGTTTTCTTCTTTTCATTATTATACAAAGAAAGTTATGGGTTTTTAAATGAACTGACAGCTGTGCTGCTGGGGTGTTTGTTCCGCCACTTATTCTTCCCAGCGAAAGCCCTAGAAAGTGGCGAAGGACGAACGTTTTGGGGGGACTGTCTTATGTAATATTGACATTCGAAAAGTGTTGATTCTCAACTTAATTTGAATAAATGACTTTTAATTTTGATCTAGTATTTTATTTTCAGTTTAAACCTTTCCAATATCATTTAATGTCATCGAAAATAAGTGCCACTAACACCTATATATCCTGTCATTAATAGCTGTATATATAACATTACGCTACGACCAAGGAGGAGCCGGACAGACACAAACAGACATTAGTGAGAAAGAACGCGAACCGCTAAATGACGAGAAGTAATAGCAAGAGCGGGCGATGCGATACAATGCCACCGGTCGGCGGTTGAGGGAGAATAATTAACGGAAATATAATATAATGAAATATAATGGAACAATTTGCCAGTGGCAGTGTTTCCGTCAGACTACAATTTGAATGTCTTCCAAGCTAGAGTGAATAGACTCTTAATACACTAGTGCGCTTTACCATCATCGATCGCGTCACTGCTTACCATCAGACGGAATTGCGCTCAAGCGCTAGTTTGTAATTAAAAAAAAATAGATGTAGCTCTTTTTGCGTATGATGTGTACTTTACCAGTTCCATACGAAGGAGGTTGCGAGATGCAGTCAGGAAAAAAATTAAATTGTATTTCATATGAATTTCTCCCAATGGACCTTCATAAATTGAAGTGCAGCGATCCAATATCGTCTGTTACTTTTAGATATCCATGAAACTGACATAGATTTTCAAAGGAATGGATGTTTCATGTGATATTCTATCTGGGGATATCCTTTGTGATAAAACCGAGTGGTCTACAAATCTAAATCGATTGTAACGTGCAGTTCAGTTTTATATTCAACGGTTCATATTTTGAAGTAAGAGGAAAAAAGGGTTAGAAAAATAGTTTTAAGTCGTCTTTTCATGACCTTCTTCTTCGATTGACCTTCTTCGATGTGCTTACTGAATCTGCCTAGACCTGTCTATGGGGGGTTGGCTGTAAGTCTTATCGGACGCAGCTAATAACGAGTATTTTATATACAGCGAGCGACTGTTCATGTTACCCACAAACTGGGTTGTGGAGGTCAGATTCCACAACCCAGTTTGTGGGTAACATGATATATGACGATGACGGTTTTAAGCCGTCTTTTGATGACCTTATTCTACGTTTGACCTTCTTCGATGATCTTACTGAATCTGCTCAGCCCTGACTATGGTGGGCTTTCAGTCTTGTCGGATACAACTGAGTACCAGATTTACATGGTGTGAGCGACTTCGTGTCTGACCTCCAGACTTCTTTTTATAAGTGTTTCGTTCTCAAGTTCTGCTGCGTGTTAGGAGATTGAGGGGTGGAAATGAGTAAGCGACACCAGGAATTCCTTTAAACTTGATTTTATTTGGAGTATAATAATGAAATATCGTGCGAAGTCTATGTGATACGTAGCGCGTACAATGCAGGAGTAGTTCTAGAAGAAGCACATTTTTTACAAACAATAAAACCGGCGACGCGTAGCTCGGTGGCTATTGGTCGATCGTATGCGTGGGCGACCAATTGCTGTAAAGGAGATGGTAGCTCCAAGTCCATGTATAAAGGCGAAGTCTGAACAATAACTAACATAATACAAGGAGTATTATGTTAGTTATTGTTCAGACTTCGCCTTCGGTAAGACGCTTATCAGACTTTCTGGCTTCTGGCGATCCATAAGTACTGTCAATACTGACTTATGAAAGAGGAACGGGGAACCTTGGTATGTAATCTTTTTACGATCTATTTAAAACACCAGCCTATTAGTTAAAACACCAGCCTCTCAAGTATGAGTGTGCGGGTTCGATTTCAGGTCGGGCAAGTACCAATGTAACTTTTCTAAATTATATGTACGTTCTAAGTATATTTTGGATACCAATGACTGATTGTAAGGTGAACGAAAACATGTTGAGGAAACCCCCTGGCCACCCGCATTGAGCAAGCGTGGTGATTACGCTCAATCCTTCTCTATATGACAGGAGACCTGAGCCCAGCAGTGGGACGATAAAAAAGAAATTAAAAAAAAATAGAAATCGTGATCGGTCAGTCGACCGACAGAAGTGAAAACTAAAATAATTAAAAAATACAAAAAGTAAAAAAAAAAATCACGGTGTCAGGTCGGTTACACTCGTGCGAATTCAATTAGCACTTTTTTTGATGGGGAAAAGCTCATCCAAGAAAAGTGCTCAGTCACTAAAGAAGTTGTCGCTTCAAAAAAGAAACACAATAAATAAAACAAATAAAAAAATACTGCAATACTTTTTTACTTTCTTTCTTTAAACATTTTCAAGCATTTTGACAGGTTCATGAAGTGAATGGATATTCACCCATCCACGGACCGACCTCGTAAAGGCACCTTAACCTTCCATCTATCTGTGCGGCATAGCCACGTTTCAAAATACGATTGTTCCCGAACGGTTTCCCCCATAAATTAGGCATTTATTCCAAAAAGCAAGTCATAACTTATGAAAACAACATAGAAAACGTGTGAAATATTGTTTTCGCATGAAACCTTATATAAGTAATTAATTAGAGTTAATTGATTGCTATTATCATAGTAACTACGTTTATTGTGGGGTGTCGGATTCCTTTTCATGAACGCATATCAAACTTATTATTAATGGACGTAATTGTTGCCTTGTTTGTTGAGAAAATAATGGCCGTTGGTTATAAAAAGAAAACATAAAAACATTTGGGTTGTATATTTTCAGATGTAATGTAGTTTCAGATGTAATGTAATGAATTTTAGTGGTGTAAAATATAGTATCTATAATATATATAAATGTGTGTATTGTGTTCATTACTATACATATTGTTGTATAAAATCATATGTTTTTTTTTTTTAAACGTTTTGGGAGGACTGTCTTATGTAATAATGACGTTCAAAAAGTGCTGATTCTCAGCCTAATGTGAATAAACGACTCTTGATTTTGATAAGTACATAAATAAAAGTATTTTCTAATATTGTAGCATCGAACAGAGAAATACACTATGTAACAAAAACCCTGGTGTTCCTTTCATGGACATATAATTTTACCTACAAGCACATCATTAACGAAGTCATAATTAGAAAACAGTAATCATTGTCTAGTCGAGGGGTCACAATCAAATACCTATTAAAACCGACAAATCCGATTTTTTTTTTAGAATATCTGATTTTATAAGTTAAATAAATTGGCGGGAACGTTCTACTTATATCTAGTTTCTTCATGCAGAATTGCAGAGCTAAGAAATCAGTTACAGATTAAAGATATGAAAAACTGAGGTCACCAAGTGGCTCCTGACATTGACCTATAATAAGATTGAAGACTTATTAAAGATTTCGTTCTGCTGATATTGTGAATAAGTTTAATATATTCATATTAATTAATTGAACATCCATAGTTATTATCACAGAAACACACGTAAAAACGCACACATATATTCACGCACACATTCACACGCACACACAAAAATTATGTATTTATGTACCTTTGAGTGTGTGTACACACACTCAAAGGTACATAAATACATAATTTTTAGTACACCACTAGCTTAAAATATTATGATGACGTACTGTGCTTGTCCCGCAACTACTGCTAATGATGTACAATGATTAGGTGAAGACGCTGGCACCCTAAACACAAGTTAAATCTTACATGGGGTGCCAAAGCTCGACAATAACTCTGTTTCCCTAGTTGCATAGTATTTTCATATATGTAATTTCTTTATGTACAATTTATTGTGGCAATAAAAATTGTTTTTTTTTTTTGTTTATTAAAAATTTATTTTAATTATTTTTGTTGAACAATTTTTCTAAATTACTTGCTTTATTACGTCCGTATGCCGATTCTTAAAACGTAGGTTGAAGGAACAACAGGGTTTTTGTTACATATTGTATAAAAGCTATAAAAATAAAAACGGTGCTGAAAATATTCACAATTCAAATATCATCCTACAACATTGACACTGAGCTAAGACTCAGGTCATATATCGAAACAGACGAAATATTGGCTGTCAAAAGTCTATCACTTTTTACGTACATGTTTGTTTCGTCATGTTACTTCCTGCACCTATCAACATTTTTATTGCCATTTATTCTGACACGGGTTTTTGCGGGAAAGCGAAGATGGATGCCACGCTCATTTTTCATTGGACTTTTAAATTATTTATAGTGTCGTTTACTAAATAAAAACGCGTGATTTATGTAGTAAAAAAGTGCATTCAGTGAATAATTCATTAAGAACAGTTAAATATTGTAGCATAGTGGCCACATCATGACTTTACGCTAAACCCCTCCTAATCGGCCTTACGCGGGGAACGAAAGGAGTTAGGTTAGATTAAGTTAAGTTTCCGCGGGTATCGCACGATATCCTACGAGGCGGCTTGCGTCTTGGCCGGATCCCCGCCCTGGGACCTAGAGGCGAAAGTACTCGCGTCATTGTACCAATAGCGCGAGGAAGAGCGGACACGGGGCTCCAGTCCGGTGCAGCGACAGATCGAGCTGCGCCGAGAGGAGCTCCGTCAGGTCCTGGTGGCGGACTGGCGGCAGAGGCTTATGCGCCCTACCGCCGGCCTCGCTACCGTCGAGGCGATCCGGCCAGTACTCGACGACTGGCTCGGGAGGAGGCACGGCTCCCTGTTGTTCAGGGTGACGCAGGTACTGTCGGGGCACGGCTGCTTCGGCAAGTACCTGCGTCGCTTAGGCAGGGAGCCGAACGCTCGGTACCACCACTGTGTCCAATGCGTGGAGGACACGGCGCAGCACACGCTCTCCGAGTGTGTAGCTTGGGAGGAGCAGCGCCGTGTCCTCACAAATGAAGTAGGAGGCGACCTGACGCTGCCGGCAGTAGTGCGGAGGATGGTAGGCAGCTCAGAGCCGTGGGACGCGGTGGTGTCCTACTGCGAGGACGTGATGTCGCAGAAGGAAGCTGCGGAACGGGAGAGGGAGATATCAACTCCCTTCCCGGCCCGCAGAAGACGCACCGGGCGCCGAGGAAGGGCGGATAACGCCCTCTTCCGCCCCCCATGAATGGGTCCAGGGGCGAGGGACATGGGGAAGTCCCCGCCCCCCTATTGATGGACCCCGAGGCGGAGGCGCGCGCGAGTGTCGGCGCGCGCCTTTGTGGCGATGCACGGGGTAGTTTAACACCCCACTATACTCTGTGCAGGAGACGAGGCCCGGACAGACCGGGCCAGCACGAGGGTGTGGGGCCGTGGAAGAATTTAGACTCCCGTGGCCCCACGCGCGCTTGTGATAGAAGACACACCGGGGTGGTTTTAGTCAGTAAAAGTCTGACATACCCCGTCACCCACCCCAGGGAGGCGGGCATCCTATGAGGATTTCCACCCCGGCAAAAAAAAAAAAAAGATTAAGTTAAGTTAGGATAAGTTTAGGACAAGTTAAGATAAGTTACAAAAGAAGAAGTGAAACTAAAGTGCTAAATTAAATTAAAGATCAGGCTGTATAGCCCTGTACCGTTGCCTTTCCTTATGCGAAAAGAAGAATACTACTACTACGAGGGTTAAACTGAAAGTTCTTAGAAAATCAAAAACTGATAACATTAGCCAGTTATTAGTTTTATTATATCTTTTCAAAATATTGTCCATTCACATCAATACATCGTTGCATGCGATGGAACCACTGGGAAAAGCACTTTGCCCACTCGTCCTTAGGGGTCTCTTCAATGGCATCGCGATACGCAGCCACCGCTTCTTCAGCATTCATAAACCGCTTTCCTTTAAATTTTTGGAAATAAATAGAAATCACAAGGCGCGAAGTCGGGACTATACGGCGGATGACCCAGTAATTCAACGTTTGATGCCGCCAAATAGTCGATCGTTCGCTTGGCGGTGTGCGACGAGGCGTTGTCGCGGTGAAGGAGGATCCTACTGCGAGGTCGTTTCTCTCGAACTTTTTCCAAGACAAGTGGCAAACAATTGGTAGTGTACCATTCTGCAGAAACTGTTTTTTGATCCTCTAACACAATTGTTGCGAAATGACCTATCCTTCCAAAGAACGAAGCCACCATTTTTTTTCCCGCACTTCGATCTCTCTTCACTTTAGTTGGCAACTCCTCGAAAGGAAACACCCACTGAGCAGATTGTCTTTTGGTTTCAGGATCATAACAGTAAATCCAGCTTTCGTCACCTGTTAGTATGTCGAACACAGCATTTGAGTCACCTCCGTTAAATCTTTCAATTATTTTACGGCACCAATCCACACGATGGAGTTTTTGAGCCTCACTCAAATTATGAGGTATCCACCGGGCGAAAAGCTTCCTGACCGCTAAATGTTCGTGGAGGATTTTGTGCACTTGACTCATACCGATGCCTAAGCTTGTCCGAATCTGCTGATAGGTCAGTCTTTTGTCAGTCTCTATCATACGCCGCACAACACAGATGTTATCTTCAGTCGTCGCCGTAGAAGGCCGTCCCTCACGTAAATCATCAGTGAGATTAGTGCGACCACGTTTAAACTCATTAAACCAGTTGTAAACAGTCGCACGAGATGGGGCTTCATCGTGAAAGGCCAATCGTAGTCTATCATAACTTTCTTGTTGACTTAAATGACATCGAAAGTCATAAAAAATCATTGCACGAAAATTTTCTCGTGTTAAATTCATGTTGACGTGACACAGTCAATTTTCAATTTGCCGCCAAATCGTATAACTAATGACAAATGAATGAAATATATACTCAGTAATATTGCCAAAGAGTTCTATTTTCAAATTTTATATTTATTTTTTAATTATATTGTTTATAAGTGGCCAGTTCTAAGAACTTTCAGTTTGACCCTCGTACTACTTTATTCTGACACTTCTCTTATAATAACTGTAAATGTAAACTCAAAGTAAATGCGTACAACTGTTGACCACCATATTAGAGGAAGCACTAAATAAAATCAAAAGTCATTTATTCAAATTAGGCTGAGAATCACCACTTTTTGAACGTCAGTATTACATAAGACAGTCCCCCAAAACGCCCGCCTTTCGTTACTGGAGTTCGAAAATCTTTCTCCGTCGTTGGTTTCTCTGCATTATCCTTTTATTTTAACACTTTAGAACAAAAATCATCCGATTTGTACTTTTTAGAGTTCAATATTTATGTAAAAAAAAACGACAAAAACACTTTTTTTGTTATTTTTAATTAAGGAGCATGTTTTTTGTTTAAGTTTTTGTACTTCAAGTTATTCGTTATTTTAATTGCAAAATATTTTTATTGCCGATATAGCAGCAAATAAAACTAATTCTCAATCTGTAAACATTTTATCAGTTTGCCTGTTACCGAAAATAAACGCAGAAAACTATGCATTTCTTGTGTGGAGACTCTTTAATTTTTACTTTAGTTTTGTTTATTTATATTATTATATTAATTTATATTAATAATGTAATGCAAACACTACAATTGCATGATTTAATTCCCCCATGTACGTTCCACCATCGGACGACCCGTCGTACGGCGAGTTTCTAATCTTAGGTTGTTAACACCAGTACGATCCGGATGAAGCGTTTCGCCTCCTCCTTTATACCGCGTACATCAAGGGGCTGGAACAATTTGCCAGCGGCGGTATTTACGTCGGACTACAATTTGAGTGTCTTCAAAGCTAGAGTGAATAGGGTCTTAAAAAAACTAGTGCAATTTACCATCGACGATTTCGTCACTGCTTACCATCAGGCGGGATTGCGGTCAAGCGCTAGTTTATAATTTATAAAAAAAAAAAAAAAATTTACAGCGGCCTTATCTCTTCCGGGCAACAATTGAGTGTAGTGATTTTTCTGGACATAAAATGAGGCTGTCGTTATTATTTATGTTGTTCTACTTCTAAGCCCATAAAAATCCACTACTGAAGAAAGGCCTTCCCCAAGGCTTTCATACCATTGGGGCCCCCCAATTGCCACAATGCTCCGCGCTTGGAAGGCAGGTTGGAGATCGCAGTAATTTGATATTCCACAGGAGAAGCGCTGCTGTCCGCTTCCCTGATGAGAATTCCCTTAGTCGCCTCTTACGACACCCACGGGAGTATATGGGTTGGTTCTATTCTATGCCCAGTTGTTATATCGATAATAATTAGTATAAATACACATTCTGTGAAAAGTGTCATTCTGTCGACTTTCTTACATTTCTGTGCTTGAATTGCACCCAACTACAATCTTGGAGGGTAGGGACAGAATCAATGTGTATGTATGTAGGCAAAAGAAGTAAAAAAAGGGAATCCTTATCTGGTTACCTACTTCATAAAATTGACACGTCTCAACGTTATTACAAATCTTGTGAATAACAAACTGGAGGCCTACTCATGTTTACACAGGGCATCAACTTGTGTGTACTCGGCTCAAAATAACTTCAGTTCGGTCCTTTTTATACGTGACTCGGTTGTAGGTATTAGGGCTCAGACAGACATCCAACTCATAACCAAATAGTTTCTGTTTTACAAAAAGGTTGATAATAGAACATGTTTTTTTTTTGCATTAGTATATTTTATTGACTATTATCCTCTACCTATATACAATATAATATGTACCTACGCGGTACATATTATATTGTAAGTAATACTCAATTAATTCACTCCACAGTTGCGCTGAAGTCATCAATGCTAATGACAAGAACAGTCTTATATGTGCACGTCGCTCCGACTAATCAATTACATTGGATAAAAGTTGATGTGTAAAGACTTAATCCAACCAAACAGTTGGCTGTCTGCGGTAACCCTTAAGAAGGAAAAAGGATTTATGTGACTTACTTCAGAGTTAGGACCTCTTTTCTTTAATGCTCTGTCTGTATTATGTCGTAGAAAGAGGTTCTAGGTGGAAACAATGTCCCTGTGAATATTTTTGTTTACAATCCTAATGATTAAATGAATAAATATACGATAGACTTAATTATGTTAAATTAAAGCATAGTTCGCATCTTCGTGGTCGTAGTATCTTTTTTTTTTTTTTTTTAATAATTATAAACTAGCGCTTGACCGCAATCCCGCCTGATGGTAAGCAGTGATGCGATCGTTGATGGTAAAGCGTGCTAGTTTATTAAGAGCCTATTCACTCAGAAAAACCGAGCGAATACGAAGAAAGACGGCAGTTGAGCGAGGTGATGCAATGTTAAACCCAACAACACGACCAACGATGCTGCGCCAAAGGGAGATTGATGTGAAGACCCTCCACGACCAAACTCCCAACACAACAACATTAGGCGCATCGTACTCGACACACATCGCAACACAACTGCTCAGACCCGTCCTCGTTACGGCTTCACCAGACATCATCGACCTAATTGAGCCACCACGTGCCTCAGAAAGCATGATAAGCAGCAAAATCTGATACAGCTTCTTCTTCTACAGCCTATAGAAGTCCACTGCTGGACAAAAGCCACACCCAAAACTTTCCACAATGACCGGTCTTGTGCTGCCCGCATCCATCGGGTTCCCGTGACTTTGACCAGGTTACCGGTCCACCTTATTGGCGGCCTCCCTACGCTATATCTTCCGGTATGTAGCCGCCACTTCAGAACCTTACTGCCTCGTCGGACGTCAGTTCTACGAGCAATGTGCTCCGCCCACTGCCACTTAATTTTAGCGACTCCAAAAGGACGATTTCCATTGAACAACTGAACTGATCAACTAGAACGGATCAACTTTTTTGTTTCCTAACAAAACAACTATTTTGTTGGTGAGGAAGGAAAGTTTTTCAAAATTCATTTTTTTTTCATAAGTATAACTTTCACAATGATAAAGACGGTGTACTATGTCGGTGGCTTTGGTTCTTCTAGGGATCTCCTCGTTTCTGAGTCGATCACGTAGAGAAACTCGGAGCACAGCTCTTTCCATCACCCTTTGTATAACCTTATACAGCTGTATACCGTTTTTACACGGAACGACTTCCTATCTACTAGTTAATATCATTGTTAAAAAGGTACCTGGTATCATTGTTAGGAAGGAACCGTAATGACTCCCAAATTAATAAGTCATGAATGATAGCGTCACAAGAATACATCGTTACGGAAGGGTGTTGGTATGCAAAGATGGCTATCCATCCACGTACCAGCCGCAGCAAGGTAGTTTAACGTGCCCCTTGGTGAAATTTTACTAACCTGCTGCTTTAGTTATCCATTTGTCTGAAAAACAAACTACCTACATTTGATAATTCAAAATACCAACTTAAGAAAATCTGCCTAGTGTATTTTATAACCCTTTTTAAATTCGGCAATAATAAGGATTTTTCTTGGTAAAAAAAAAATGATTCTATTTAGTCCGTCGTTGAAAACTCGTGTGACGTCACTGCTCGCTAAAAAGTGTAGCGTGCAGTGACGTCACACGAGTTTTCAACGCACTGTGAAATCTGACTGATGGACTAATTAGTTTTTTATAGTCAACTACCCTATTCAAAATCTCAAGTGCAAAGTCCTAAAAAAATAATGTTGGTGTAAAAGTTATTTCTGCACAATTTATAACTTTTTATTGATGATCTATAATTTTTTTTTATGATAACACCATTTTTGACGGTATAATTCTGAGCGAATAGCGATGCGACGGCGTGCCGCGTGACCTGCTCCCCTTCGCCCGCGTATATATGGCCTAGCGCACATGTTTTAAGTTACCTCTTTTTGCGAAATAATATTTATTTTTTTAAGGGGATTTAAGTTTGGCCCGGCTTTGTATCAGTTATCGATACCTAACAATACCTTCACGGATCGGACAGGGTTTTCTTTACATATTGTATATAACTAAATTGTTGTACTTTAAAATAGTCTGTGAGCTGACAATGGCGCCGATTCTCTTGTTCACAAACTAAACTAAATTTAAGTTAAGTGCATCTCTTTCTTTCTATTTCAATAAGAAAAGGATAGAAGATATCATTTTAGTCCTGTCACATTAAGATATTCCATAGACAGTTTAGACGCGACTATAAACATGGCGACCAAAAATACATCAATTTACGTCAGACACGGACTAATTTGACAGGTCTGAACTGAAATATTATGTCTGTTTTCTTAATAAAATATAAAGAAAAAGATGCACTGAACTTATTATTAGTTTAGTTTGTGAACAAGGGAATCAGGGCCATTATTTACCATCATAATAGGGTACTTGACTAAAAAAAACTAATTAGTCCGTCAGTCAGATTTTCAAAAAATACTAGACACGTATTTTTTCTTTTTTCATATAAACAAAAAATGAAGACGACACAGTGGGTTGAAAACTCGTGTAACGTCACTGCACGCTACACTTTTTAGCGAGGAGTGACGTCAACAGCCACCACTCTCTCACCTTTGATGCCTTTTATATTTATCAATTTTTATTGATTTGATAAAACAATGAATGACGGACTAAATCGAATCATTTTTTTTTTTACCCAGGAAACATGCCTATTCGTAAGTAAATTGAAATTCAAATTATGTTTATTCAACGCAAACAACAAGGGTCGCCGAATTTTCGCTTAAACTAAATGTTTGAAAACATTAATTAGTTAATGTATGCCCCACGGCTACGCCAAATACGCTTAGCAAAAGACGACCGGTAATGTATGACGTCCGCTCTCGACGAATTTTTCAAGTGCTAGTGTTAGAGTTTTAGTATTCAGAATCATTATCTTTTAATTACGACTCAGTTCTCTTAACAATTTGAAACAAATTAATAGGATTAGTTTAAAAAAAAAAATAAAGTTTATTCCATACAATTTTGGTTTAGGTACATTTCCTGTTACGGCGTGTCCATTTAGGCATACAAATTTATGTAGTTGAAGACTTAACTATTCCTTCTCCTAAGACTGTGTCTGAGCAGCGAGAACAATAATAATAATAATATATTAATTCAATTTTTTTTTCAGGATTCTTTTTTCAACAACGGGAGAAGCTATTAGAAAATTTTCCACTCCAAAAAAAAACTTACGCATAAATGGCTCGGTTTCTTGTTATACATATGTACTTTTTTCATAATCAGATGGGATACGGATAGCATTTAATATTCCTCTTCTCTGTGAGAGGAAGTGGGACGTAATTCACCAGACACAGTCAGGTTTGTAATGCAGTGAAGTCCCAAAAATAAATTCCAAAAACAGTTTCCTAAGACCATTATACATTGGTACCTGAGATTTATACGGAATGGATTTTTGAACTGTGGCAGTAAGGTCAGCCACAGTTCAAAAATCCATTCCGTATAAATCAATATGTTCTTTGACATTTCAGCCGTATATTAGGTTATTCTTATTCTTATTTCTGGGTTTAATAAAACGAAAAAAACCGGTTTGTTATTTTTATTTACATTTTAAATAACATCATTTAAATTGGGCTGTAAAAAAGAAATAAATCCGATTAAAAAAGTTGTTACAACGGTTTCGGGTACACTGCTGGGCACAGGTCTCCTCCCACACAGAGAAGGATTGAGCGTAATCACCACGCTTGCTCAATGCGGGTTGGCGATTTCAGACTCAAAGTCCAGGTTTCCGCAAGATGTTTTCCTTCGCCTTGTCATTGGTGCCTAAGATATACTTAGAAAGTACATTTAACTTAAAAAAGTTACATTGGTACGTGCCTGACCTGGAATTCAAGCCGCTCATACTTGAGAGGCTGGTATGTTAACCACTAAACGACCACGACTATAATAATATTTCAAATGTTTTCAATTATTGTTGTATTTTCGTCTCCACATTATAGAAGATTTATAAAATTTAGTTTTTTTTTTTTATTAATCTTGCTGTTTCCTGTATTAAAATTTTCAAGATACTCCTTATATCTATACTAATATATAAAGCTGAAGAGTTTGTTTTTTTGGACGTGTTAATCTCAGGAAGTACTGGCCCGAATGAAATTCTTTTTGCGTTGGATAGTCCAATAATCCAGGCAGGCTTTAGGCTATATAACAGCACGCTGCCATCAATAGGAGCGGAGCATATAAAAAAACGCGGACGAAGTCGCGCGCGGCTGCCAGTTTCATATAAAACCAAATAGAATTAAATTCAACTTACAATTTAAAGATTTAATTTTTTTAAGCATGTTTTCGTAATAACTGACTTCTTCTTTTTCTGTAACAGAACACAGTGTTAGACGAGTTAACGAGGCGCTGCTGGTACTCTACTAGCCGCACCTCTTAATTTCTACTGCATAAGTGTAGATCTTGTAATATTGTCCTTATAGTGGGATGAAGAACAGGGTGTAAGATCCATTTATATTCCATAAAAAAGGAGAGAATCTCCGACAAGACGGTTGTAGTGTCATACTGGCAATAGGGCAAAAACTAATTAGTCCGTCACTCAGATTTCCAAAAAATACTAATCACGTATTTTTCTTTTTTATATAAACAAAAAATTAAGACGACACAGTGCGTTGAAACCTCGTGTGACGTCACTGCACGCTACACTTTTTAGCGACTAGTGACGTCACCAGCCACAACTCCTGATCTTAGATGCCTTTTATATTTGTCGATTTTTATTGATTTGATAATACATAAGATACGTGTCTAGTATGTTTTGGAAATCTAACTGACAGACTAATTAGTTTTTTTTAGTCAAATACCCTATTTCCCGACGATTAATGTCGGGAAATTGTATATACAATATGTAAAAAAAACCCTGTCCGATCCGTGAAGGTATCGATAACTGATTCTACTAATGCCCACAAAGCTGGGCTAAACTTAAAGAAAAAATCCCCCTTCGGTAGGCATCCATGCACAGGCGACGGGGGGCAGGGCACGCGGCACGTGATCGCATCGCTTATAATAATACCGTCAAAATGGTGTTGTCACTTTTTTTAAATTACCAAATTTCGAGGAAGTTGGAATTAATTCGCGGGAAAAAAAGATCATTTCAAAAGTCATTAGTATTGTTACTATGATGACGACGTTTTTATATTATACGGCACGTGATCGCATCGCTTATAATAATACCGTCAAAATGGTGTTGTCACTTTTTTTAAATTACCAAATTTCGAGGAAGTTGGAATTAATTCGCGAAAAAAAAGATCATTTCAAAATTCATTAGTATTGTTACTATGATGATGACATTTTTATATTATATTTGGTCATGTGTTTACCTAACCTTTATTATCCTTATGGGTCGGACAGGGTTTCCTTTACCTATTGTATATTTGTGCCATAAACTCCACTTGCGCGATGCAGGATTTGGGTGACGTCAGTATGAGACGTTGTTTTACATGGCGTTGTAGATACTGCTATTAACATTGGGATAAATACTATCCCATTTAGCCTTTTCCCAACCACATTGGTATTGGCTTCCACTCTAACTAAAACCAGCTGAGAGCCAGTATCCAGCTGAGAGCCAGTATTTTACATGGAACTACTCCACAAACCAGCTACTTGGTAATATGAAACCCCATGTCTTATTCTGATGTAAAAACTATGTTTCAAAAAGTCTCGTCAAAATCCGTTTAATACTTTGTCTTTCTTTCCTGTTTCTTTGAAGAAAAAACCGACCAAGTGCGTGTCGGACTCACGCACAAAGGGTTCCGTACTATTGATTTATGAAATTAAAGGATTTAAGTTATTTGTATGAAAGATTACGCGGTAATAAGCGGTTTACGATTTCCGAGGTATTAAAAAACTACGTATTAGATCTCGTTCAAAACAATTTTTGTTGGTAGTTTTTATAGTAATGTACATCATATGTTTTTTATAGATTTTTTATTTTCTTATTTTAGAAGTTAGAGGGGAGGGGACCAACTCTTTTCCACTTTGCAGGCGTCTGTCACGCAAACTATTCGGTTTAGAAAAAAAATATTCTAGAAACCTCAATATCATTTTTGAAGAACTATCTATAGATACCCCACACGTATGTGTTTGATGAATAAAAATTGAGTTTCAGTTCAAAGTATGGGGACCCCAATATTTTTTTTTTATTATTGTATCAAAATCTTAATGCATTTATCTGCATCTTTTTCTGTACTCACACACATAAACAGTTAGACCCTGAACAACTCTTAGTGGTCATACAAATATTTGTTCTTGAGGGAATCCAACTAATCTATTGTTTAACCTCTGCGTTTTGGTTTTGCGTTTTGGTCACATCTATCTATCCTCACAAATTTTCAAGTAATTAATACCTAGTCTTAATAGGATGTGAGATAGGATATTACAGTATACATTAGGTTATAGTAAAAAGTTTAGTTAATATTTTCAATATTTACCTTCATTGCTGATTATATTTCCTAAAATTCAAAAATATATAAAATTAATTATTTATATTCATTTCGATAAAATATTTTGGTAAATAAATAAATAATTTAATGGTTCTGGCGTCAGTCACTTCTTCGCTATAATAAGGAAGTGATTAAAGTAAGCCCTTTACCATCAATTATTGCATCACTGCTTATCATCAATCGGGCTCTCAGTTAAGCACAAGCCCTTGAGAAGTCACCAATAGCGTAATTACGTAACATATTATCAGTAGCAATGAGTTTCATTGTGGCAGTTCAACAACTTTCATTGCATTATTGACTTGGTTCAGCACACACATTTTTAAAACATATCGAGCATGGATCAATCGATTAGCAATTCGATTCAAAACGATTCCAACGGAGAGTCTCCAGATCAATCCCCCTTTGGCACAGCATCGTTGGTCGTGTTATTGGGTTTAACATTGCATCACCTCACTCAGCTGCCGTCTTCCTTCCTATTCATTTTAATATTTTGAATGATTAGGCTCTTAATAAACTAGCGAGCATTACCACCAGGGATTCCATCACTGCTTACCATCAAGTGGAATTGCAGTAAAAAAAAAAAAAACGATTTCAATTATTGATAGTAAAAGTGAGTTTTTTTAATATAAATTATAAACTAGTGCTTAACCGCAATCCTGTCTGATGATAAGCAGTGATGCAATCGTTCATGGTAAAGCGCGCTAGTTTATTAACAAAGAGTTTACGGTTAAGTTTACGGGTCCGCACATCCCCAACCACTTACCAAACTGCTGAGTCGTCATCGTAGTATCATAAGCAACGTCATCGCAAAAGTAATTATTACGTCTTATTGGGCGCCTTAATATTCTTTAGCTGTATGCATCGATTGATTACCTACTTATACGATACACAGTCACGAATAAAATTTTTAACAGAAATGTCGACAAGTATTAAGCAGTCTAAAGTACTCAAAATAAATATACATTAATTTAAAATCAGCCTTAAGTGCAGTGTATAAAGTTCTTATCACAAAGTAGTACAAAAAGCCATTAATTTTTACGGCCGACTCTGTGGTACATCAAACATCAAACCAAATTCAACCTTACACACATGCATTAAAGTCAGAATTATAAAGTAAGTACTAAATGAAAGAAGGATCCAAGTGCTGTGTTGTACGCTTGTTCAGTTCAACCGTTTTTATACGGTGATTTTGAATCTAGTGTATAAGTGTTCGCACTTTATGGGTATTTATTTTTGCTGACCGTCAGTCAATCTTATCGCATGAATTGTACGCCATAGCCAGTGTATGTACCTATATTTCTCGGTGCGTCTTATACATAAATGTTGTGATTATAATGGGTGCAGTCATGGACGTACCCAGCTTCTGGCCTAGGAGGGGCAACTCAGATTTTTGGGGTCGGATATTCCGCGGCTGCTGTATCTTACACAAATCTAAATAGAACATTAGGTATTCGTAGCGTGTATTATTTATTTAGTTTATTAAATAAATGATTTGACTGTCCATGCACTATTTATTTAGATAATAATAATTTAGGTCTAATTACTATTATTATTTATTACTAGGACTGATTAGGATCGAAGGATATTGCATCCCTCAAAATGATTCTCATCCCGATTGAGAGTAAAGTGCAATTAGGGTACTATTAATTACTAACAATTTATAGTAATATTATTTTACTTATTTATATTTCAATTATAAACATTACTTACTTATAGCTTTCTTGTAAGCTTTTTCTTGCTCTTGCTCTGGAAGTCAAAATGCCAATTAACAGTATCCCCGTGGAAGTAAAAGAAATACTATTTTGACCATAAGGGATATAGTCAAAATAGTATTTCTTTATTACAAAACAAGGATTCATTTAAGTACACTAAGTTTAAACCATCTAGATAATTATTAAATTGTTAAACTTTTTATCCAAAAATGATAGCTTAGTTCGGCGCCAAATTGTCACATTCGTATTAAGAACATTGCCTAAATGTAAATAAAGTTCGAAATACAAATACTAGTTTCATAGTTTTTTATAACTGAAGTTAGATTTTGTTTTGTAATAATAGTGTTTATATAAATCCAAATTGAGGATATTTAAAACAGTAAGTGTACTAATTATTAGGTACTTGAATTCAAATGTATGTTTCAAATGGATATAATTTCAAGTTGAATATGTTTTAGCCATATTATTTTTAAATAGAAATTTAATTTATTTCAAAATTGCTAATATTTTTTACAAATACGTACATTTTGCACAGGCCGTCTGTTCTGTGCAAAATGTACGTATTTATATCTGCAAACCACAGAAAACTTAATATTTGCCTTATTATGAAGATTTCTGTAATGCACCTAACTGCCGCAGAATATATAAAAAAAAAACAAATAGAATATGATAATACTCTTACAAGCCTTCCTAGTATTGTAATGAATAGCTTACCCATTTTTTTCAAATACGTTTTGATTTCTGTAAAAGGATGATCCTATTATAAAAATCATCTTTAGGTTAACTTACATATTTAGCATTGATTTTGATGGTCTAGTGGTATAGATGTTCTGTCGTGCGATTTTGTGTCTATCTCTTTCTTTTTTTTTTTCTTTTATGGCTTCGCACGATTTGTGCATTTAGCCAATGTCACGTAATGAATTATTCATGTCGAAAAAAACGGCCGCGTGACCCGTCTTACGATGGAGGCTTGAGACAAAGTCATAATGTGGCTACTATGCTGCGATATTTCACTGTTCTTTATGAATTATTTACTGAATGCACTTTTTACTACATAAATCACGCACTTTTATTTAGTAAACAACACTATAAATAATTTTAAAAGTCCAATGAAAATTGAGCGTGACACTCAGCTTGACTTTCCCGCCAAAACTCTAATTATGTATTCGTGTCTATCTCTACGTGAAAACTTAGGAAAACTGAGCGTGATATGAGTCACTCACTCTTCTTCTTCGTCTCAGCATACCTATAGAGGCCCGCAGCTGGACTAAGGCCTCCCCTAAAGCTTTCATTCCATTGGAGGACATTGCCATAATCCCCACGCTTGGCAGGCGGGTTGGAGATTGCAGTAATTTGTTATTCCGCAGGAGAAGCACTGCTGTCGGTTTCCCTGGTGAGAGTTCCCTTAGTCGCCTCTTACGACACCCACGGGAGGATATGGGTTGGTACTATTCTATGCCCGGTACCATATGGGACAGTTGCTCACTCTAATGAAATGAAATCGTTTATTAAGCAAGTAGGATCACTGATCACTTTTACAGGTCATATTTTCCTCCTGCATCTAGCGGTTTTCCGCGACCTTCACCAGGTCGTTGGTCCACCTTGTTGGGGGGCCTACCCACGCTGCGTCTTCCGGTGCGTGGTAGCCACTCGAGAACCCGTCAGCCCTATCGGGAATCGATCCTACGGGCAATGTGCCCGGCCCACTGCCACTTAAGTATTGCAATTCTTCGGGCTATGTTATTGAATTAAATTTTACGTGGTTAAGGAAATAGATAACGGCATTTTGGAACCCATTGGTTTATGTAATCACGTTGCATTCGTAATTTCACGAAAAAAATGCAATTGAAAATTGTCAAGTGTTGACATATTAGTGCTTATAACCAGTCGTCTTCTATTTTTTTTTAAGACATTGCTCCACACTAGGAATTACTCCTGCCTCGTGGGTGCGGTTTCAGACATTTAAATTTACATACACTAACGGCCAGACCCGGAACAACTATTTGTAGTTCATACAAATATCTGTTCCGTGTGGTTATCGTACCCGCAACACGCAGAGCAGCAGTTTATCTTTCAGTCACTGCACTAACCGTATCGCCGTATAAACCTTTTTTTTTTTTTGTTGGGATGGGAAATCATCAAATGACTTCTCCCGCTCTGGGCGGAGCGGAAGGGTGTGTCATGGAGAGTGCGATTGTCGCAACCCAGTGCTGGGCACGCCACAATAGCGGCGGTAAGTCCCCTCTTTGAGGAGTGGCTAGAGAGGCGCCACGGCGCTCTCACCTTCCGCCTGACGCAGGTCCTTACCGGACACGGTTGTTTCGGAAGGTTCCTGTTCCGTATTAGGCGGGAGGAAACGCCAGGGTGTCACTATTGTATGGATCGCCCTGAAGACACGGTGGAGCATACGGTGGAGGTCCGCCCGGCTTGGGTAGAGCACCGCCGTGTCCTCGTAGCGGCGATCGGCGGCGATCTCTCGCGTCCGACCCTGGTCCAGGCCATGGTCCGGAGCGAGAGTGCATGGCAGGCCGTCATCGCCGTATAAACCTTTGCTTTGTGTTTTGGGTGGAAGATCATTAAATATCCTATTCCTCTCTAGGAGGCGCGAAAGGGTGTGTCAGACTTTTACTGACTAAAACCCATCCGTGTTTCTTCATTTTCCTGTGCCAGGAGTTACGGATCTCCTTCGAACAACTCGCGGCCCTGGCAGGCTTCGGTCCTAGTGGACATGACCATCACGAGTACACCCCAGTATGTTAGCTTACCTTCGCTATCCAATGATTTATCATCAGATTCTGATGCTGATGATGAAGGTGAACTTTCTTCAGTATCCATCCCACCCAATTCAGCCAAGCCTGCCACTAAAATATAAAAAATAAATTATGTATTTTTGTTTGGTTTGTACTAACACTTTACAAGTCAGCCATATTATTTTGTTTTTAAACTAGATCCCCATTATTGGGTTGTATCCTAAAAAATAATTTAATATCCATCAGATAGATTTATAAAAAATATTGAACAGGTATTTTCTATTTTTTCTTTCATTCAAATACTTGGGACGATATATTGATTTGAAATGTCGCATAACGTCACGCCGTGGTATATTTTGTACCACGTAATTAGCCCCCACTCCGTAACTTTAATACGCTAAATCTCAGTAGTTTTTGGTGATTTCGACAAAATAAAAAATACGGGTCTTATTTTTTTATTATCTATAAGACGGACTAATTATTTATTTGATTTTCATACATTGAATACATCCCTATTACAATACAAGGATTTTATTTAGACCAGCTTTTAACCACCGAAATAGTTACTTATAGATTTATGAACCTAACAGTTCTTTACTACTTTGGTACTAAGTTGTCACATGCGTATTAAGAACTTTGCAGAAATCTAAATAAAGTTCGAAATTCAAATACTGATTCAAATGTTCAGTCTAGAACTAAACTTAGATTTCGTCTTGTAATAGGACGACATAAGTTCTACGTTTCCTATTATACTTTGAGAAGAAACCCCAAAAAGAACTTGAAGATCACAGTCTTTCAGTATATTTATTTTTTATTTATATATTCTTTATTGTAGACCAATCAAATATCGAACAACATACATTCAACTCAAAAACATACATAAATGTCCTACCTTATCCCTAATGCAATCTCTTCCAGGCAACCAAAGGATTCGTTTCTTAACATAAGCGAAAACACAAGTCGTATATAAGCACATACGCCAAGAGGCTAACCTACAACAATCTGTCCAAATTCTTTTAGTGGTTTTCAACTTTATCTCAATAACATTAAGGTTCAATTTGTATTGAGATTTTTTTCTCATCTTCAAAAGTATCGCCAATCGTCCAGCAGAGTAATTGTGTAATACATTAATAGTAGCAATGGGTTTCATTTTGACAGTTCAACAACGTTCATTGCTTTATTTACGTTGTTGGGCAAACACACTTTGGAACATCATCATCATCAACCTTTTTATCGTCCCACTGCTGGGCACAGGTCTCCTCTCATACAGAGAAGGATTGAGCGTAATCACCACGCTTGCTCAATGCGGGTTGGCGATTTCAGACCAAAAGTCCAGGTTTCCTCAAGATGTTTCCCTTCACCTTCAGTCATTGGTGTCCAAGATGTACTTAGAAAGTACATATAACTTTAGAAAAGTTACATTGGTACTTGCCTGACCTGGAATCGAACCCGCACACTCATACTTGAGAGGCTGGTGTTTTAACCATTAGGCCACCACGACTTGGAACATATGGAGCAATGGAATAGCAATAAGCTTCAAAATGATTCCAACTGAGGGTAATAGTGTGTTTGGCAATTTGGGTGCGGTTTTGCTAAACAGTTGTTCGCTAGCAGGCACAGCTAGTAGGCGGCGCAGATAAAAACTTATTTGCTGCACCAGATGACGAAATCAAATAATAATAATATCTATTGATAAATTTGATACTTACTTAATTCTTTAAGAAGATCGTTTTTACAAATCACATAATGTGTTTGTGAAACCAACTGCAAAGGACAAGATAAATAAAAAATAAACATTATAGCAGCATTAAGTTATTATCAAACAAAATTTGTATGAATGTTTCTCTTTCACGAAAAACTTCTGAATGAATATGGATGAAATTCAGCACAGAGACGGTTTATTAACCACGCTTAACTTCGGCTGCCGGCAGAAGTTACCACCCACCAGACAAAGTCTTGCCGCCAAGCGATTCGCTGTGTTCCGGCATGATGTCTGGTGAAGCCGTACGTAGGATGGGTCTGTGCAGTTGTGTTGCGATGTGTGCCGAGTACGATGCGTCAAATGTTGTTGTGTCTAGTGTTTGGTCGTGGAGGGTCTCCAGATTAATCTCCCTCTGCGTTAAACATTGCATCACCTCGCTCAACTGCCGTCTTCCTTCCTATTCACTCAGTTTTTAAGTGAATGCGCTTATTAAACTAGCGCGCTTTACCATCAACGATTACATCACTGCTTACCATCAGGCGGGATTACGATGAAGCACTATGTAGTTTATAATTATTAAAAAAAAATATTCCGTCGAGCTCGAACCTTATGCTGGTGAAACCGCGAGGCACTAGTATAATTTATAATTACACTTTCAAATTCTAATTAACCCACGCATAACTTAAACCTATGTGACTTTTAGGTCCGCATTACAGAACCTCACTCAAAACTCAGGCTTACTTAAATCTCGTTTGAAGCTATTTGATTGGTTGAAACTAGTTTTAAGTAATTAAGTAAGTTTGTGTATAATCTTAAGTAAGGTTTTGTAATATGGTCCTTAGTCTCTCTGCAACTAATTTGTGCCTCACATAAAATCTACGGATTTGTTTGATAGTGTGCACATGTAGGGAAGTGACAGCTGGGAAACTTTTCTGTCCGCTGGTTAAGACGCCACTGTCGCTCGTCTATTGTTTTGAGATAAATAAGTTGCCGACTAGTCAGTTACCAAAAAACGAAAATTATCTACATGAAAATAATGAAACTATCGCTTCCATCACATTGTCTAAATCTCGGAAAGACGTCAGAGACCAAAAAGTTGCTAGGATAGGAATTCAAAAAAAAAAAGCATACTTGTCAAAAGTCTTCAGTAACTTAGTCACGCGCTCTTATTAAATTTACTGATAAGTTTGGTTTTATCTGGTAAACTAGTAAAGAAATACTACAATTCCCGCACCATATTTACATATATAATATACTAGCTAATTTAAATATAATTAATAGATAAACTCACTAAAATAAATAAACAAAAGTGGAAATACATTACAACGTGAACCGTGGTATACCTGTGGGCGACTGATTAGCCAGCGTTATTACACGCGTTCAATTAATTAGTGCAAGTAATATAGCCTGCTTTGTTAAGAACCGTGGAACTGCTTTCCGATACGTTAACGTGGTCTTGATTAATTAAAACTTAATTAAATACCTACTGCAAAGACGTACGTAGAGCTTCACCTGATTTATAACGAGTTTCAATGTTGTTTAGTTTTAATAGATCCAAGTGAAAAGAAGTATATCCAATCTGTACCCTAATTATGTAACATAGTATTACTATCGATTTTTTTACATGCTTTTTATTAGCTTCACTTGTATGTTTGCTTGTTTGTTTGTCCGTCTCTAACTCATTTTTTTTTTCAACCTTAACTTACATTAATTTGTGCAGGCAAAGTATTTTTAGTCTACAAAATTTCAAAGAAATCAGTTCAGTGGTTACGGCGTGAAAGCGGAACAAAGAAACAAACAAACTCACTTTCCCATTTATAATATTAGTATGAAGTATGATTGTCATAAATTAAATTTTAAAATTTATTTTTAACTCTTTAGTTTGCTATTCTTTAAAAGCATGTTTTTTTTTAGTTTTTCAAACTAATTTTTAAACTTTGCTCCACACTAGGAATTACTCCTGTATCGTGGATGCATTTACACACATGTAAACTCACATACACAAAGAGCCAGACCAGGAACATCTATTTGTAGGCCATACAAATATTTGTTCCGTGCGGGAATCAATCCCGTAACATGCAGTGCAGCAGTCGATAGCTCAGCACTGCACCAACCGTGTCGTCAATCATTTTGAAGCATATTGCTAATCTATTGCTTCGTATGTAAACAACGCATTGAAGCTTTTTGAACTATAAAAGTGAAACTCAATGTTACTTATAGTGTATTATGCAATTACCCTGCTGCTAAATTGGAGTTTCTTTGACGCAACTGCAGCTGGGTCGCAATATATACTCAATTTTCTATGCCCTCTGTATCCTAAAACGTACTAAAACGTACAGTCTCTCAAATTGAACTCTATGCTACCTTCAACAGCTCCGTGGAAGGGACAAAGTTTTGGGCCAACGAGATTTTAAATACAGTAATACCGTCGATCCGGATAAAGCGTTTCGCCTCGCCTTGTATACCGCGTATATCAAGGGACTGGGACAGTTTGATTTTTTTTCTTCTGAATACAATTGAAGTGTCTACAAAGCTAGAGTGAATAGGCTCTTAATAAACTAGCGCGCTTTACCATCAAAGATTTCATTCTTGATGCGGGATCGCGGTCAAGCAGCAGTTTAAAATATTGAAAATTACCAGTAACTGAAAAGAAGACCGACTTTAAAGAAAAGTTTTAGTAATATCAGTCTACTTCTTGCAATAGCCTCTGTAGCGACATGAGACAGGAGGCTTTAGGAGCTACCGTGGGTTGCTCGAAACTGCTACCGGACCCTGGTTATATGTACTTTCTAAGTATATCTTGGACACCAGTGTCTGAAGGTGAAGGAAAACATCTTGAGGAAATCTGGACTTTATAGGTCTGAAATCGCCAACCCGCATTGAGCAAGCGTGGTGATGACGCTCAATCCTTCTCTGTATGAGAGGAGACCTGTGCCCAGCAGTGGGACGATAAAAAAGGTTGATGATGTTGATACCGGACCATACCGCACAAGAAAGTGAAGGAACACGGATGAGTTTTAGTCAGTATAAGTCTCACACGTCCTTTAGCTCCACCCAAAGCGGGAGGGCATTTTCAAAAAGGCTTTTGGAACTAATGCAATTTGATTAACCGAGTGTGGTTTAAGAACGCTGGGAACAGTGCATTTCATTCAATCATTCATTAATTCGTAAATTATAATAAAACTAGCGTATTCTTCTCTAGTACCAAAATTAAGTACCACTTGTGTTATGGGTGCACGTGTTCGCACAATGGTAATTAAACACACGGAGGTAACGGTTCTCATTTCTACGAGTGAAGGTAGTTACGTGGCTTAAAATAAAAATAAAACCAACCAAATATAAAAAAAAATTAAACAAAGTATAAAAATTTACTATGTTTTTTATTTGCTTCACAAAGAAATGTTATCAAATAAATAATTAATTTAAAACAAAAACTGGAACAGTACTAATTAAACAGTCATTAGAAAAAAGGAAATTCTGAAAACGTTGAAAGACTAATTAATTGGTTTCTTAACAAAAACATTATAAAAGGCCAGACGTCGTGAAAACAAAACAAATGAACTTTTATGTAACAATCAGAACGACACGAAAATTACTCGAGAAATTAAATTTTCATATTTACTCAAAGATAATTTTGAGCAGAAATGACATGAATTGAAAGAACTTTGTGTTAAGAAGTCAAAATCCAGAAATTTTATTAATGCTTTACATTATTTACATAGAACGAAATCTGAATCTTATAGAGAACCGCTAATTTGTGATATTTTGAAACTACCGTACTGTACGGCGCACTTACATGGGTTTTAATTTTTTTATTTTTTTTATTTGACAAATCACACAGATTGAGCTAGCCCCAAAGTAAGTTCGAGACTTGTGTTATGAGATATTAACTCAACGATACTATATTTATTAGAGATACATATATAGATAAATATCCAAGACCCAGGCCAATTAGGAAAAGATCGTTTTCCATCATGACCTGGCCGGGGTTCGAACCGATTTATTACAATAAGTTAGCCAGTAGGCTAGCGTATTAGCACTTTGGGCGCGACCTACATTTGGCAGTGCATTGACACTGACGTATTGCATTATTCTATGCATTTCATGTTACATATTACTTTTAGTGTTCAATTAAACATAGTTTGAGTAGGACAACTTGCAATTTTATTAAGATTCTTTTTTGACATTTTCTGCATTTAAATTTAAGTTTAACATTTTACATCTGCATTGACATTACTTATGTTATGGAAGCACCCTACACGTATTTCAGGTTTAGGCATACCCGTGATAATGATAATGAACTCATAAATCAGTGTAGAAGTCACTTTGTCAGAATTCCCCGTTTTGACATTCAAAATGACATTAAGATATAAAAATGTAAGATTACTTTTTAGTAGGGATGTTAGGGAGCTCCGTAACCGTAACTATCGGATATCCGATATAAAAAATCATCCGTAACCGTAACCGAATCCGAAATAAAAGTTTCGCATAGTATCGGATAGGGGCGGAGCCTAATTGAGACACGTTATGACAAATTGTTTTCACACGCAAGCTACGCGCATTGTTTGTTTTTTTTTTCTTGTTTTGTCGTCATAACATTCTCGTAAATAACTGACTTGTGACCAATTCTATAATAGCAAATAGTTCGACAAGTGTGTTGTGTTACGATATCGATTGAACTTGTACAAAATGCGTCCTAAGTCGAGTGCAGTTTGGTTATTTTCTGATGAAATTACCGATTCACGACGACCTCACAGACTGATTGAAATTCCTGCCAAAAACTAAATAAAACTACTTTATTACCTATTTGTATTTTACTTTTGAAATTCCTTAAAAAATTAATATCCGTAACCGAAACTAACGGATAATCCGAAATAATTTATTATCCGTATCCGTAACCGTATCCGGTATAATAATCATTCCTAAATCCGTATCCAATCCGTATCCGAAATTTCATATCCATAACATCCCTACTTTTTAGCACCTATAACATTGATATAATATTAAACAGATATGATATATTTTAACAAACTAACCGAAAAAAAAAATGTGCCGAACACAGCATATTTATTATTCTGCGTACATTTCACTACATTGGTACAGTGTGAATGAGATGGGGCGCAATCTAAAGCATAGAGAAGAAAAAGATGGCTAGTGTTTGTCGTTTGTGCTTAAATGGAAACAGCGCACCAATCATGACAAGTTTACCAAAGAATAACAAAAATGCAGATAAGAAATACATATAACAGTATTCTGTAATGTGTGATATAACAGAGTTGCTCAATTAGGTACATATTTTTTTTTTTATGAACTTCAATGTTTGTCATTGATACATGATTAAAGTGTATTTAATATTTTGTCACTGTGATTAAAAGTAAATCTAATGCAATAAAATAAAGTAAACAATTATTAACCATAGTAATTAGTGAAATTAATTCGCTAAAATCAATTTTTACTACATTTCAAATCCTATTTTAATTTTTCAAATGTAAATCATTATGCAAACATTGTGTGTATATTTCTATATAAATATATATTTATCTATGTGAAGCTTTACCTAAAGCTTAAATTTTTATTTATATTATTATATACCTCATTCATTTAATATCGACTCACACTTTCCCATTTAATAATTTCATGTCATTTGACTCTATTACTTAGCAACGCAAAATAAACACGTAATTTTATCAATGTTTTACTTAACTGTTGCAATAAGATGTTCATAAATTGTAAATAAGGACACAGGGGTGAAAATAAAGCGAAACATAACTATAATTGTAGGTATTAAAGTCACCATCAACATTATCGCTTCTGAGCAACTAATCTATGTCTGATGCGTTCGCGTTCTCGTCACACTGTCAAGAAATCCAATTAGCTCTCTCTTTTTTTTACTTACTATAGCCGCCTAAGCGTCATTAGTAAGAATGTTCGACAAAATAATTGAAACTGTATTATTTATCTAAATATTTTGGAATACTTTCTTATGATGGGTAATTCCATTACTTTTGATGGATTTTCTAAAATAATTCGTGCATTTACGCATTACACAAAATGGCATTTTAAACACGTAAAAGGTATTCTTAGCCACCAGGACACATGCGTGTACGGAACGAGAGTTCCGAGAGTGACTAAAGCAAGAGCTTTGAATTCCAATCTTTTGTACGCTTCATGTTCAATGCGCTAGTGACTTATCTACCTTATTTTAATATTCTATCAATGACCTATAAGAAAAAAATAAATATATTTTTTTTTACGCTCATAAAAGCCTTATTTGATACTTCTATTGGATTATTAAAATGTTTCTGAACATTTTTAGTAATATTAAACGGTAAATATTTGTTAATTTTCTCCGGTCGTTCAGGAGCGATTTCCTTATTTTCTAAACAAAGTAAGTTTAATTTTCTTTCGAGATAATTTAAGCTTAATGAACATCACTAATTATTTACTGAAAACATTTTTTTAATTGAACGTTAACAATAAATGTAACTTTATTTTGTTGTCTAATATCTATAAACAAACTAAAAAAAAAAACAATAATTCTTTTTGTAACTATCCTGGAGATGGTCATTGCAATGGATCCAACGGCCAACTGCCAATTAATAATGTAATAATAAAAATCCTCCTTAATATTAAATGGATATTAATTATTCCTTAAAATTATATTAAACTAGTTGCGCCTCCCGGTTTCACTTGCGTTTTTTTTTATATACCCCGTTCCTATTGGTCGCAGCGCAAATAACTTATTATCATGATCCCGAGCGTTAATCCCAGTCGTATCCGAAGCTTTTTCAGCATTGGAGTCTGGGGTCCGCTTTACCAGTCTAACTGCCAATTTTGGCTAAACTTTGATATTTTCCGTAAAGCGACTGCCGTCTGATCTCCACAATCCAAAGGCGATATCAAAGCATTGCAGTTATACCAATTGTTGAACTTTTGAGGGCTCCAACAACCCCCAACGACTGCCATTAGATATTCGTAAAAGTAAAAGATTGCTTTCGAGAATTATCCCTCTGTTGTGTTTTTCTTTTGTTCAGAAATACTTTGCTTCATCCTAGGAATTTCTCCGGTGACGTGGGTGTGTTTACAAACATATAAACTCACATACACAAACAGCCAGACCCAGAACAACTATTTGTAAGTCATACAAATATTTGTTCCGTGCGGGAATGGAAACCGCGACACGCAGCGCAACAGTCAATAACTTAACCACTCCGCTAACCGTGCGGTAAGTTTGAAGCAACAATTACAGATCAAAGTATATTTAATTCTACACATCTGAAAACCAAACAGCACTAGAGTTTTTCTCCCACTCATATAGTTGATTTGCAACGTAAAGAAAATTGCACGGGAAGATGAGAGGCCAAGTTATTGCAGGTCATCACTTACGTTGTAACTAAGTTCTGGACAAACTTTGCGCAAGAAACTCTCGCGTCTGTGGACCGACAACGCGATGAGAAATTGAGAGTAAATGTAATTTACTATAGCTAGATGCTATGGCTCTTGGTTTTGAGAATGTGTGCTTTGAAAGTTGGCAACGTTGCAAATAGCAATTGGTAACTAATATTATAGTGCAACACCGAAAATCTAACTAACTAACGAAATATCTACCAACCCCCACTCCCTCTCATAGAGATGAGGCCTGGGTCCCAACAGTGTGAACATTATATGCTAATTATGTATAATATGGTGGTAGGCCATAACATCGGCCGCCGGCAGAAGTTACCACCCACCAGACAAAGCCTTGCCGCCAAGCGATTTGTCGTGTTCCGGCATGATGTCTGGTGAAGCCGTACGGAGGACGGGTCTGTGCAGTTGTGTTACGATGTGTGCCGGGTACGATGCGCCAAGTGTTGTTGTGTCGGGAGTTTGGTCGTGGAGGGTCTTCAGATCAATCTCCATTTGGCGCAGCATCGTTAGTCGTGTTGTTGGGTTTAACTTTGCATCACCTCGCTCAGCTGCCGTTTCCTTGCTATTCACTAAGTTTTTTAAGTGAATGGGTTTAATAAACTAGCGCGCTTTACCATCAATGATTGCATCACTGCTTACCATCAGGCGGGATTGCAGTCAAGCGCTAGTATATATATATTAAAAAAAAAACTCTGCGTTAATCCCAGTCGCATCCTAAGCTTTTCAGCTTTGGAGTCTGGAGTCCGCTTTATCAGTCTAACTGCTGATTTGGCTAAACTTCGATATTTTCCGTAAAGCGACTGCCGTCTGACGTCTGAAGCATTGCAGTTAGACCATTAGTTGGACTTTTCAGGGCTCCGAAAACCCGTAACGACTGCCACTAGATGTTCGTATGGCAACCAGGACCAACGGCCTAACGTGCTTTCCGAGGCACGACCAGACCAGTGCAAATATTCATATTTATGCATACAAATATTTGCACGGCGCGGGGATCGAAATCGCGCCTCCTTGCGCAGCGGCTGCGTTCGCTTCCGCTACGTTACGATGGCCGTCCGATATAATTTCATTAATTATTGACATTATAATCTAAACAGTAAAATATTTGACAGCTACTTGCGACGTATCAAATTTCATCTTTCTATTGCTAACGGTCTCTGAGATTATCCGCGGACAGACAGAAAGACAGATTTGAGTGTCTTCAAGGCTAGAGTGAATAGGCTCTTAATAAACTAGTGTGCTTTACCATCAACGACTGCGACACTGCATACTATCAGGCTGGATTGCGGGCAAGCGCTAGTTTATAATTTAATTTAAAAAAAATAATAAAAAAGAATTGGCGAAACTATAAGGGTTCCTAGTTTACTATGGAACCCTTTAAAGACCCACGACATGATGTAAAAAAAAAAATATGTAGGAAATGTTCCTTTAAATAAATTGGAAGTCTTGAATATTTTGATTTAAGCGTCATTAAGTCTAGAGACCGTTAAAGAAAAACGCCAAGCAGACGATGTCCTTAATTTTCGTCACGGTTTGAAAATGTATAGCGAAGTAACCAACCTGTCGGTATTCCATCGCACCGCGTACATCGAGAACTGGAACCATATGCCAGCGGCGGTGTTTCTGTCTGACTGTAATTTAAGTGCTTCAACGCTTCACAAGCAGTGAAGCGTTGATGGTAAAGCGCGCTGGGGATTGCGGGATTGCGTCAAAGCACTAGTTTAAAATATGTAAAAAAAAGTATAAAGATTGGTGTAAAAAGAAAGAAAGTATTAAATATACTTATACCGTATTTAGATTGGCAGGTTTAAGAAGGTTGGGTTCGTTTGGACTACCTTAAACAAAACTCGTCTGGGTTATAGTTTAGTTTAGAATATTGAACACAATGTAAATCAAACATCAATTTAGCAAATTGTGTTTAGACTTTGAAAGAGATTGTGACCTTTGACTTTGTTTCGGCTTTTCTTCTCAGTTTATCAATTGGAAATATGATTGACTTGTAAAAGTGTATGTACAAACCTACTTACAAAAATAAATCGTTATAGCGAATTCTATAACTGTTCGATAGGGAGCGATCAATATCCCACTGCTGGTCAAAAGCCTGTCAACTCGTTCCATCTCTCTCTCTGTCCATGCAGATGCCTTATTTAGTGTAAATTTATTCATTACCATTACTTTCTAATGAGTGAAGAAAAACATCGTGAGTCATGTTCTAGAACCAACCATTCGAAGATAATATGTGAAATTTACCAACCCACACTCTAATTTAAGTATATTATCGTCCATTCCATTCCACAAAGAGGAAGCCTCTTTTCCAGCTGAAGATACATTATAGGCCTATTCTGTTCTATTTTGAAGGTAGCCGACGCGAAGGTGAAGGGTCAAATTGAGAACCTCCTTCATAAACATAGCATAATATCATGACCGCATACCCTGGAGGGTTAGGCTCCTTTATAAACTCGCATATAAATATCTGTGTGTACTTTTCTCTATGAAATAAAGGGACTACCACCCAACTTTAATTAAATTCCTTTTCATAAACCGACAAACAAAGGAGCTTTCTCATTATTTTTTATCACAGCTCTTTATTAACTGGACTTGTTCCATTACATACTCGTTTTAATATCTCATAATGCATGTTCTTCGCAGAACATTGGTAGTAATGAAGCTTGAACACTCGTAAAGCAATATTAAAACCTAGGTCACTTTGTGAGAGCCGATCTATCTACAAGATGAAGCTACGTATTATAGCTGCCTTTACGATAAAAAGCAATAGCAGTTTGGAGCCAGTATGAAAATTATGGTTGTCCAATCAAAACGGTCGAGAATATAGAGTTGTAGCTCGTAGATTAAAAGCGAGGCGCTTTACTCTGGAAATATGAGGAAGAAGGTGTAACGTTCACTCACCCTTAATAGAACAGAGAGGATTCTCCGACCATACGGGTGTTATGTCAGGCGAGCACTTACCCAGCAGTTGATGTTGGGAAGTTGCATGTATTTTAGTTATACAGTAAACTCTATTTGCGAGATGTTGAATTCGTGTGACGTCTTGTTGATACCGCTACATCACTCCCCTCCGCGCTTTTTTAAGGAAATTGGCATCTCCTGAAAGCAAAAATTCGAAAACAAGTGACACCTGCCAACCCACATCACTGGTTCTCACAGAGAGAATGCTTGTTTCCCAGCATAGTCAACATTAAGGTATATTATGCCAGCATGAGACAAATAAATGCCTCACGAAATGTGAAAGCAGATTTCACCACTGCCTACGCTTTGAGAGAAGACAGGCGAAAGATGTCCCAACAAATCTTAACATAACATAACGTCCTGCAAAAGTTTAAGGCAAAACCTACAAAGAATACAGATGAAGAACACGTACATTGTACAAGCTTACCCGTGTTTATTCAGCCTATTATCAATTCAGCTCATTCAGTTTATTTACTTGAACTTTATTCACGTCAAATGTAAGCGAAATTCTGTCGAAATATTCACCGTTGTTTCATAAGGTTCATTCGCAATTTCGCTTGCTCTTGCAAGGCGAATTTAGGTAAACATTGACGCAGCGGATAAAGCCGTGAACATATAATAGTACACACATCAAAAGTGTCTAGGGATCAACATATATTTTTGCAATAACTTTTCTCCTGATTGATATTAATTAAAATTTTCTTTAAGGATTCATCAAATAAAGTGTTTTCGTTTGTCACAGTAACGATAAACCAAGTCACCTTTGCATTAATAAAGAAATTTGCCATTTTCCTAATAAAGGGATATTTGACATTTGAACCACTAACACAAAAGTTCGAAAAAAAGACTGAAATAACAGTTTTCTCTAAAATTTTATTGGGTAACTTAAACAATTAATAATCCGTGTTTCTACCGCGAACACTAACAACACAAGAACATCGGTTTGGCATCCTCAAAATGAGTTCATCCAAATCACGCTGTGGAATGGCCGCCCATGTTCGTTGCAACAACAAAAAAAGGTCTTCTTGCGACTGGATACCCTCCATATTCGGCAGAGCTCTTCTCTGTAGCATATCCCATGCATGCTCAATCGGGTTCAAGTCTGGCGACTGAGCAGGCCAGGGCAGGACATTGATGTTAGCTGCGGCGAGAGTCTGTCTTACAACTCTTGCGGTGTGCGGTCGTGCATTATCATGCATTAACTGAAATAAGGGACCGATTTGCACTTGTAGAGGAACGATGACGTCTGATACAATCGTCTCAGCATAAATTTGAGCGTTGAGGTTGCCTCTGATCCAAATCAACTCAGTTCTTCCGCCGATCCAAATACCCGCCCATACCATGATGGTTCCACCACTATAAGGATGGACTTCCTGGCAGGATTTTAATCGCTGTTGGCGTCCAGGGGTTCTCCAGTGTCGTATACGTCTTGTATCCGGTCTCATACCAAAACGAGACTCATCAGAAAAGCACACGAAACGCCATTGTTCTTCTGCCCAATTTCTGTGTTCAAGAGCCCATTGATATCGAATCCTACGATTGTGCATTGCTATAGGTGGTACCCGTAGCGGTCTTCGGGAATGAAGGTTCACTTCATGCAAGCGGTTTCTGACTGTTTGGTCGCTAATTAAGTTCCCTGAAAAGTGATGAAGCCTCACGGCTAACATCATGGCGGTTATTGTTGGAGCTCTTCGAGTTAAGATTTGAATGTATCGGTCTTGTCTCCGTGTGGTGCAGCGATACCGTCCTCCATGGCGCTCAGCCACGGTACCAGTGCTTCGGTAACGTGTCCAAAGTCGACTGATAACACTCTGACTTGTATTCAGAGCTAAAGCCACAGTACGTTGCCGGGAACCAGCTTCTATCATTCCCACGGCTCTGAGCATTTCTTCCCTGCTTAAATGACGTTGCCGCTCCATAATAACGTTGGTTTTAATCAGTAGTAGGGAAACAGTAGCACTAATAATGTCTTCAATGCGTTGTATGTTTTTATAGGGAAAATATTGACAGCTGATTTTCATCTTTTACTCGAATTTGATTCACAGTTCCTGATTCAAATTATGAAATGCACCAAAAAGGATCCATATAAATTTATAAAATCATAAATTTATTACAAAGCCACATCTCAATCTCAAGAAATCCGCATAAAAATGCTTGATCCCTAGACACTTTTGATGTGTGTAGTTAGGTTGAAGTTTGAGAGTTGTAGTCTATAGTTTTAACTGCTGATTGATAAATTCTTCTTTCTTCTTTTCTTTAAAGTGAATACTACTTCAACTCTTCAATGGCCTCTGTAGTTAGATACCACAATTTTGCCAATAACACGTGTAACAAATAATAGAAATTAATTTAAAAAAAATATTTCACAATAATGGCGGATATCGCCACTGACAGTTGAAAAAACGGCCGCGTGAGCCGACTACTAGGAGATTTGATGCAAAGCCATGATGTGGCCACTATGCTGCGATATTTCAATGTTCTTTGTGAATTATTCACTGAATGCACTTTTTTACTACATAAATCACGCGCTTTTATTTAGTAAACGACACTATAAATAATTTTAAAAGTCCAGTGAAAAATGCGCGTGATATTCATCTTAGCTTTCCTGTCAAAACTATTGATAAATTTCTATTGCAAATGGCATTTTAAGCTGCGTGCAACTTACTGTCTTGTATTGATTCTTATGTCACGTAGCGACCGCGCTCAATTTCTTGTTAGTAAATGTACAAACAGGTTGTGAATCTCGTGGCACAGACCGAGATAATGGCGGAGTTGGAAGTATGTTTGTGTTATATGTCTCGCCTTAACACACGTTCACAGGGTATTTCTTCAATTGGCTGCCACAAATAAAACTCGCGCCGCTTCGTAAAATGAAAATACTGTATACGCTTCGTGCGTCTACGCGAGTAAACGCACTGTTACGTAGCTTACACCGATTTCGTAGCAAGCAGACTCGTGCGTAGACGCATGGCTACGTGCGTATCAGTTACCTACACGTAAAAAATCTACGTACATTCTAGCGATGGGCGATTCCGAGATGTTTTATCAATCGAAAGAATAGGAGCCGTTAAAATAAACCAGCGAGTCAACCATCGACTCGCGTTTCTACAAAACAATCGAGATGTTTTTCGATTGTTTCGAGTCAATGGAATCGACCGCTAGTTTTCAATTGTTCGAATCAGTCATCGACTCTCGCTCCACTCGATGAGCGAGGGCGCCGAGGGAGGTCAGTCGATTGCATGCACCGAGTCGAGGGGCCGTACGTAATTTGTGAACATTTATTTATACCTGTACTTATGATGTTATTTTTAGCTAGTTTTTTAACCGACTGACTTTACATTTAAATTTATACATGTCTAATTAATAAAAAAAACAGATTCAATAAGATGCCTTGATGTGTTTTATTATTTTATTTTTATCATTCCTTCTATCTAATTATTCGTACGTAAATTAACTACTAACATTTTATTCCCGTCTCTCAGATACTTTGTTACAAACTTATAATATTAAATTCGTACGCATTTACAATTAATTGGCTACATTGCAATAATGAACTTCAGACCTCAAAAGTAACTTAACTTGCCTCCAATTTTATGTCACTATTTGTCAACAATCTCGTGAGATTTCGCTCTGACCCAACGGACGTTGCTACGCGGCGAAGCGGTGTGGTAATCGTGTAAACCTTTTTGAGGTCAAATGTGGGCTGTTCCTTCACTGACCTAAACACAATTCAGGTAAGTACACAATAACGAGTTGAATCATGACGTCCTTCAGCGATAGGAACCGTAGGATCCTAGTCAGGTTCTTGATAAGATTGAAGAGTGATTTAACGTATTTTGATTTCTTTTAGTTTCTGCAAGGTGTTAAAAAATTTGATCTTTAAATGACGATACACCTTAAGCCCATTAGATTAGCACATTACATTACACACCAATTACACTGTTGATTTGTTGCCTGGAAGGATTTTGAGACAGACCTTAGCTCAACAATGCGACTATTTAGACTTTAAAAAGTTTTGAAGGGATGTTAACATATGGCATCGTAGATACAGAATGCATAGGACAAAAAAGTGCGCACTTAACAAGAACTTTTCACTTGTGTAACAAAGTATTCTTTCAGGAAAGGTTAAAGGTTGAAGGTTTTCTTACGAACACGTTCTTTCAAGGACCAGCCTGTACCTCCAATTCCAGAATAAACGCAACGAAAAATAAGTCAAGATTTAACAGAAATGTCAGATACCTATTTCAAAACTTAATTTCGACCGTGTTATAAATAACATCTATAAGCTATTTACTTACAAAAATAAAACAGATGTAATCATAACATCTCATTTCCCAGTGCGAATTGATACGTGCCTCAATATTGAAGTTTAAATTGCCTTTCTGAAACTTGAAGTCCAATTTATGTTTTGAAATTAATTCAGTAAATACATCAATAGTAATTGATCTGTCCTGTTTCATGAATAAATGCCTCCCTAATCTTGTGCTATTTGTCACGTTTATGTGTTTTGAACATGGTTTAAAAGTTTAATTAGTTTCGTCAACAATTATCAAATTATAACATTTGCCATTAGTGTCGACTGCTTCATCGCCATAATTCCATAGGGATGTATCCAAGGTATGAAAATAAAAAAAAAATTAGTCCATTTTGTAGATAATAAAAAAATTAAGACCCGTATTTTTTATTTTGTCGTAATTACCAAAAACTACTGAGATATAGCGTATTAAAGTTGCGGAGTGGGGGCTACTTACGTCACGCCGTGGTATATTTTGTACCACGGCATGACGTCATGCGACATTTCAAATCAATATATCTTCCTAAGTATTTGAATGAAAGAAAAAATAAAAAATACTTGTTCAATATTTTTTTATAAATCTGTCTGATGGACATAAAATTATTTTATAGGATACAACCCAATTATATTTTTACTTCGTATCTAGTAGTTAGCTGCTTAAATGATGTACGTATGTATATGATATGTGTGACTTGATACCATAGTTCAACATTGTGAATAACTGGTGTCAAATCTATCTATACTGATATATAAAGCTGAAGAGTTTGTTTGTTTCTTTGAACGCACTAATTTCAGGAACTACTGGTCCGATTTGAAAAAATATTTTTGCGTTCGATAGCCCATTAATACAGGAAGGCTTTAGGCTATATAACATCACGCTGCGACCAGTAGGAGCGGAGAATATAAAAACATATCGAAACCGATGCGGGTGAAACCGCGCGGCGCAGCTAATATTACATCTATACTTTTATACTAACATATAAAGCTGAAGAGTTTATTTGTTTGTTTGTTTGAACGCGCTAATCCCAGGAACTACGGGTCCGATTTGAAAAATTATTTTTGCGTTGGATAGCCCATTAATCCAGGAAGGCTTTAGGCTATATAACATCACGCTGCGACCAATAGGAGTGGAGCATAACTAACTCCACGCGAACGAAGTCACTGGTGGCCGCCAGTAAGTTATAATCATTATCTCAGCGTTAATCCCAGTCGCATCCGAACCTTTTTCAGCTTTGGAGTCTGGGGTCCGCTTTTACCAGTCTAACTGCTGATTTTGGCTGAACTTCGATACTTTCCGTGAAGCGACTGCCGTCTGACCCCCAGAACCCGAAGGCGATATCATAGCATTGCAGTTAGACCGATTGATGGACTCCAACAACCTGTAACGACTGCCACTCACGACGTCAAATATTACACAAGTATGGTTACTATAGGTAATATAATATTTTACATCAGTTATTGAAAAAAATATATCTCAATTGCCAAGTAATATTTATTTTAATGTATTAAAATTTTAATTTCATAGACAGAAATGTCACCAGTTACTTGCCGTAGAAGTCTTAAGACATTTTTTGGCCTTCGGGCTGAGTTTCAACCGATAGATATATTTATACGTGGAATAAAATTTACATTTTTGTATAGGAGAGCTGTCAAAAATTCAAAATTAGTCCTCGAATAAAACTATCAGCCATGAATGAATAAACTGGTTCTTTTTAAGCCGATAGATTAAAATCATAGCCATTTGGTTTTTTTTTTTTTAGTACTTCATGCGCTCTACGCACCGGACTTTCAAATCAAACCGCTTAAAGAGAAACACCGCCAAAAGGAGCCCGTTCACCTTGGCTCCTACTTTTCGGAATGTATCCTTGGAGTGTACCGACCGCCTTCAGCTTTTGGGTGTTGAGATTTCCTCGAACCTAAACTTTGGGCAGTTCATTGAGTCCAAGGCCAAGTTGGCTGCCAGTAAACTTCGCGTTATCGCAAAGGTCCGGCAGTACTTCACACCAAGACAGCTTCTAATGTTGTACAAAGCACAGGTCCGTTCTTGTGTGGAGTACTGCAGCCACATTTGGGCTAGTGTTGCTAAGTGTCACCTGGCCACTTTGGATTCTGTGGAGAGGCGTGCGATGAGGCTGATTGGTGACCCTTTTTTTTTTTTTTTTTTTTTTTTTTTTGCCGGGGTGGAAATCCTCATAGGATGCCCGCCGCCCTGGGGTGGGCGACGGGGTATGTCAGACTTTTACTGACTAAAACCACCCCGGTGTGTCTTCTATCACGAGCGCGCCTGGGGCCGCGGGAGTCTAAATTCTTCCACGGCCCCACCCTCGTGCTGGCCCGGTCTGTCCGGGCCTCCTCTCCTGCACGGGGTAGTGGGGTGTTAAACTACCCCGTGCATCACCTCAAAGGCGCACGCCGACACTCGCGCGCGCCTTCGCCTCGGGGTCCATCAATAGGGGGGGCGGGGACTTCCCCATGTCCCTCGCCCCTGGACCCATTCATGGGGGGCGGAAGAGGGCGTTATCCGCCCTTCCTCGGCGCCCGGTGCGTCTTCTGCGGCCCGGGAAGGGAGTTGATATCTCCCTCTCCCGTTCCGCAGCTTCCTTCTGCGACATCACGTCCTCGCAGAAGGACACCACCGCGTCCCACGACTCTGAGCTGCCGACCATCCTCCGCACTACTGCCGGCAGCATCAGGTCGCCTCCTACTTCATTTGTGAGGACACGGCGCTGCTCCTCCCATGCTACACACTCGGAGAGCGTGTGCTGCGCCGTGTCCTCCCCGCATTGGACGCAGTGGTGGCACCGAGCGTCGGGCTCTCTGCCTAAGCGACGCAGGTACTTGCCGAAGCAGCCGTGCCCCGACAGTACCTGCGTCACCCTGAACGACAGGGAGCCGTGCCTCCTCCCGAGCCAGTCGTCGAGTACTGGCCGGATCGCCTCGACGGTAGCGAGGCCGGCGGTAGGGCGCATAAGCCTCTGCCGCCAGTCCGCCACCAGGACCTGACGGAGCTCCTCTCGGCGCAGCTCGATCTGTCGCTGCGCCGGACTGGAGCCCCGTGTCCGCTCTTCCTCGCGCCATTGGTACAATGACGCGAGTACTTTCGCCTCTAGGTCCCAGGGCGGGGATCCGGCCAGGACGCAAGCCGCCTCGTAGGATATCGTGCGATACCCGCGGACGACCCAGACGGCCATCGCCCTCTGCGGCTTGCGCAGAATGGCGAGTGTTCCGGCCGTCAGGTCCATCGCCCACACAGGGGCCCCATACAGGGCCATGGACCGCACGATTCCCACGTACAACCGCCTACAGGCTGCGCTCGGGCCCCCCATGTTGGGAAGCAACGTTGATAGCGCGCCTGCTGCACCCATCAGCTTGGGCGCCAGCCGCCGGAAGTGGGGTCCGAAATCCCACCGGCTGTCGAGCACCAATCCCAGGTACTTCATGGTGAACTCGACAGCTATCCGGGCCCCACTGACCACGATATGTGATCCCGGCGCCGGCGCACGCCGGGGGCCATGGAAAACCATGGCCTCCGACTTGTCAAGGGCCACCTCCAGGCCCAGGCGCCGGATGCGGTTCACCACCTGTGACACCGCAGCCGTGGCTATCAACGTCGCTTCCCTGTACGAGCTCCCCCGGGCAGTGACAAGCGTGTCGTCCGCATAACACGTCAAGTCGGCGCCCGACGGAAGCTCGCCTCTCAGCACCCAGTCGTAGCCGATGTTCCACAGGAGCGGTCCCAAGACCGATCCCTGTGGAACACCGCACGACATTTGGTGCCGACCGGCACCGTCACGTCCCCGATAGATGACGCATCTGTCCTCCAGGTAAGCCCCTACTATGCGGCGGAGGTAGGGAGGCACCCGATGGTATTTCAGGGCCTCCCTAATACAGTTCCAGGGTAGAGTGTTGAAGGCGTTGGAAATGTCTAAAGACACCGCCAACACCACCCCACCCCGGGACACCGTATCCTCCGCCAGGGCTCTCACGCGCATGATGGCGTCTATGGTGGAGCGCCCCCGACGAAAACCGAACTGGCTGTCGTCCAGTGATTGGTGACCCTGATTTAACTCGAGTTGGTCTCCAAAGCCTAGAGCACAGGCGTAGAGTAGCCAGCCTTTCGGTGTTCTATAGGATACATTTTGGGGAGTGTGCGAGGGAATTGCATGATTTAATTCCCCCATCTCCGTTCCACCATCGGACGACCCGTCGTACGGCGAGTTTCCACCCTTATGTTGTTAACACCACTACGATCCGGACGAAGCGTTTCGCCTCCTCCTTTATACCGCGTACATCGAGGGACTGGAACAATTTGCCAGCGGCGGTGTTTCCGCCGGACTACAATTTGAGTGTCTTCAAGGCTAGAGTGAATAGGCTCTTAATAAACTAGTGCGCTTTACCATGAACGATTGCGTCACTGCTTACCATCATGCGAGATTGCGGTCAAGCGCTGGTTTATAAGTTAATAATAATAAAAAAACTAATTATGGTTAAAGAAGCATCCACTATCTCCCATCTTTGTTATACCAAACAGAAACATTTGCTTTCCCTTCGTGATCTACAGTGGCCTATATGGAAAGCGCTCCATAGATTCTAAGAAATAGATACGACAAATAGTGTCTGCAGCGGCCGTTGCAGGCACTATTTGTCGAGATGAGGGATCACTGATCCATCCAATACACAGTGCGAGTGAGGAGTATCTAATCAGACTATGTCCCACTAGCTGGAGTGAGGAAACCCGTTCAATCAACGTGGCCATCCACTAGGACCAAACAATAAAAAACATCTATGAAGTATACGATTGACCCGATAAGAATTTACATTATAAACTATGTATGATTTTTATGGAGCGAATATCAAGGTTCTGACGTAGCATCCCTTTAATTCAGAACACCGACCTTTATTAACCCTCAGAGAACCCTAAAGAGCACTTTATGTGCGAAACGTGCCCAAACTCCGACTCAGAAGTACCTCAAAAGGTACCATCAGAATATTGCTACCTGGGCAGTGTAATCTTTCATCTACCAGGTTTATTAACAATTTGTTCGTTTTGGGCATGTGCTCTTTGACTTTGATTCCCCAACAAACTGTTTCAAATAACACTTTCATTCCAAAACAAAGTGTTAACAATAATACTTTGTACGAACTGGGAATCATATCATTTCTGGGTGTCGCGTCTGGAATTTTTTAGTAGTACATAGCCCGGAGCTACTGTTTGGGCCCGTTGTTGGCAAGCGGTTGGCCACCCTATTTCATGGAATCTTAACATAGCTAATACAAGAAGGATGTACTGCAAGAAATATAAGCGCTATGTTTTATTTTTTGTACCAAACCTCTTTTGCGTAAAGCATAGTTTTTCTCACATAAATGGATGACGCGAGAGAACACAGAAGGTGGACGAAGCTTTGAATAAACTTGTGTCACCAAGAGCTTTGACTAGTTTGGGACACGCTGAATCAGTTTAAGTTTTCTGTTTATTATAACTGAATGCTTAATACTCATTCTTCTTCTTAAGCCTATAGATGTCCACTGTTGGATAAAAGCTTCTCCCAAGGCTTTCCACGATGACCGGTCTTGTGCTGCCCGCATCCATCGGCTTCCCTTGACCTTCACCAGCTCGTCGGTCGGTGACTTTGGATCTTCTGCGGATCTCATCATTTCTGATTCGATCACGCAGTAAAACTCCGAGCATAATACTCGATCATTTATTGTTGAATTATGTGTAAGATTTAAAAAAAAACAGCCGACTTCCAAAAAACACTACTAAGTGAAAAATAACTAATTTCGGAATTCGGTGTCAAAAACTAATACACAAAAACCAGAGACACCGACTTCCGAAATTAGTTATTTTTGTGGAAGTCGGTTGTTTTTTTTTTTTTTGTAAAAAAAAGTTTTTATTTTACACTTTTTAGTTGTGAAAAGCACTGTTCAGCTGCATCCGGTTAGACTGGGTGCAGACGCTAAAATATTTAATGAAAAAACTTACAAACTCACTGATTGCCCCTACGATTTTTGAAAGTTCCCCTTGATTTCTCTGGTCTTCCAAAACCAAATAATGTTGTGAGATGTCCTTATCATGGGATCACCTTGGGAATGTCTTCTTTCCAACAGAAAAAGAATTATCAAAATCGGTTCATAAACGACGAAGTTAACCGCGAACAAACATAAAAAAAGCATATATACGGTCCAATTGAGTAACTTCCTCCTTTTTGAAGTCGGTTTAAAAATATAAACGATTATCTGCAATGAATGTCCACCTACAAAATAAAAGCACTGCTCAATAACTAAATAGAAGTAGTCTATGTTCGCAATTGTTCGTTAATATTTGGCACGATCATCAGCAATCCAGCATAGTTAATCATGATGACTGTGTGTTATTGTGTGTTGTTACCTGCATGCATGGAAATACATAAAAATCATACCTAAAACATATTAAACAAAGTTGTTCAAGTTACCTTGACCTGTTTAAAAAAAATCGCAGGATAGCGTTTGAAAAATACCGAGAGTTCATGAAAAGTACAATTAATACTGTATTTTTCATTTTGAAAGGACAGGTTTACTCTCCCACAATTTATTTATTCCATCGTGACTTTTTTAGAAATTGTTCACAATCTTAATAGACTCCCCTTTTTAGCGATGCCGACGAGACACGAATACTAAAAAGCCGTAATCTTTTCTTTGTAAAAATGTTGAGAATTGTAAGGTTTGGTGAAATGACGTATTTGCAACTGAAAACATCAAGACAATTCCATTCCCAAGTCACAGGATTTGTCTTAATATTGTTTTTGCGATAGCAGACTAGCTTCAGTCCAGAAGTTAGTGTCTTCTTGCTTTGTGATTAGACCTGTCATGCTAGTAAAGATATTTTCCCTTTTTTGGACAATGCAAAATATTTACTTTAGTCCAGATATTTTAGAGCAGATTTGTTCAAATTAACTTCATCGGAGGAACAGTTTTGAATTTTGACAGGTCTTCCATACAAAACTGTTAGTTTATTCCATGAAGTATTTAAGAGGGGACTCTAGTCTCTATCTCTAGTCTATTTCTTGGTGGTAGGCCATAACATCGGCCGCCGGTAGAAGTTACCACCCACCAGACAAAGCCTTGCCGCCAAGCGATTTGTCGTGTTCCGGCATGATGTCTGGTGAAGCCGTACGGAGGACGGGTCTGAGCAGTTGTGTTGCTATGTGTGCCGGGTACGATGCGCCTAATGTTGTTGTGTTGAGAGTTTGGTCGTGGAGGATCTTCAGATCAATCTCCGTTTGGCGCAGCATCGTTGGTCGTGTTGTTGGGTTTAACATTGCAGCACCTCGCTCAACTGCCGTCTTCCTTCCTATTTGCTCAGTTTTACTGAGTGAATAGGCTCTTAATAAACTAGCGCGCTTTACCATCAACGATCGCATCACTGCTTACCATCAGGCGGGATGTGCGGTCAAGCGCTAGTTTATAATTATTAAAAAAATAATAATAAATAGTAGCGCTTTCTATACAAACGTATTCTGCTGTTTTCTTTGTGGATAACGCTTTTAGAGCAATCATTTTTTTATACCATTTCATACCTTGACCATACGTGCCCCTATCATTTGATTTCTTCCAAAATTTAATTAATAAGGGAAATATGATATTTCAAAATCCCGAAAAATAACCCATTTTTACCGCTATGTTCAGACGACTAATAGACAAATGTGACCAGTTTTCACAAAAAATATATTAATAGAAGCTTAAGTACACTTTTCCTCTAAATTATGATATTTTTCCTAAAAATTATTGAAATCTGTCGTCTTTGAAAAAGAAAACAGCGTAGTACAAAACGTCTTTTGTTATATGTTTTTGTAGGTAAAATCAGCCTGAGCTGTAACTGTCCCTTTTGCACTTTACGGGAAGAGGTTAGAAGTGGCGCAATAACAACAGTTCCTTCAAATATTTATTTTTCAATTCCTCGGCACTATAGTCCCCTCTTAATGAACTATAGGTCGATTAAAAAGTTAATTTTTAGGATTCCAAATCCCAGAAGTTGATCAGCAGAAAATCCAGTCCGTGGCGCAGCGGTCAACACGCATGCCTGCGACGTGGACGCCCCGGGTTAGATCATCGGCCAGGTTATGATGGAAAACGATCTTTTCCTGATTGGCCTGGATCTTGGATGTTTATCTATACAGTATGTTACGAAAACCCTGTCCGACCCATAAGGATAATAGAGGTTAGGTAAACACATGACCAAATATAATATAAAAGTTTACGTATTCATCATAGTACCAATACAAATGAATTTTGAAATAATCTTTTTTTCCAACGAATTAATTCCAATTTCCTCGAAATTTGGTAATTTTTAAAAAGTGACAACACCGGTATTATTATGAGCGAATAGCGATGCGACCACGTGCCGCGTGTCCTGCCGCCCGCCCCCCGCGGTCGGCAGGCGAAGGGTGGTCAACGCACATTTAATAAGTTACCTCCTTTTGCGAAATAATATTTATTTTTTTTAGGGGGATTTTTTTTTTAAGTAAAGCCCGGTTTTGTATGCATTAGTAGAATCAGTTATCGATACCTAACAACACCTTCACGGGTCGGACAGGGTTTTCGTAACATACTGTATATGTATCTATTATAAAATATAGTATCGTTGAGTTAGTATCCCATATCACAAGTCTCGAACTTACTTTGGGGCTAGCTTAATCTGTGTGATTTGTCCGTATATGTTTATTTATTATACCTCTTGGCAAGATTGTGTGATGTTGTCAGATTTATCAGACTCTATTTTTCTATTTGCCTTGAATAATAATATGGCCAGAGTGAATAGGCTTTTAATAAACTAGCGTGCTTTGCCATCAAAGATTGCATCACTGTTTACCATCAGGTCATCGTATCATCAGATCGCGGTCAGAATTTTCACTACCCTTAACGAATGTCATATATCCACAAACAACAGCTGACACCTACGGATTAGCGTGAAAGTTGTCACTTTATTTTACGCATATCCTCCCCGACTATTATTTAAAAAAAGAAATAAAAAGAAAATATATACCCCGAAGGGCGTGTGTGGGACTCGCCCAGCCGGTGCTGGAATACCCACTAAACCCGAACAGCGGCACACCGACATCGCCTTAGTGGCGGGGTCATGGGAAATAGCAAGCCTGCCGACCAATCCCCCGCCGGCGATTCCCGCCAGAAGGCGGACCCACAGTGGGCCCTCCATAGGGAGGGGCCCGGCCGGGTACGTCTTCTTGTACGAGAAGATGCAGCAGCCAAGGGTTTTTTAGCGACGTGTCCTTTCTCTTAGCCCCACTCGTTTGCCCGAAGGCAAACGGGATCCCCAGCTCCTCTCAATGAGGAGACCGGGTTGCCCGACGGTGACCCGGAGTTCGGGTCACGTCAGCCACCTGGAGTGGTGGCCAACCCGCCGCACGTGTGACCGCCGAAGCGGTCCCCACTTCTGGTTTTGGTCCGCACCGGTAAACCGGTAACCCCCATTACTGGGGGCCGTTCCCCTATCCGCCACCTGGGGATGCGTCCGATGGCAGGCCAGAAATTGCACACGGGATCCTACCTTATCCTAGCTTAACTTAACCTATCTCCTGTCGTTTCCCACGTGAGGCCGACCAAGAGGGGTTTGGGGTAAAGACATGATGTGACCACTATGCTACAATATTTCACTGTTCTTTATGAATTATTCACTGAATGCACTTTTTTCTACATAAATCACGTGTTTTTATTTAGTAAACGACACTATAAATAATTTAAAAGTCCAATGAAAACTGAGCGTGGCACTCATTTTGGCTTTCCCGCCAAACTCCGGACCAAAAACATTGAAAGTACAAAGTATTCCGTGATGACAGAAGACAACAAAACAAAAACAAAGTTCCAATTTCAAATTGACGAAATAACTACCTACATCTCCATGCTTACACCAGGAAAAGGCCAAGGACACTATAAATTTATCATGCATGAAAGATTCCAACACAAAAATTACACACTGACAACCTTAGGAGTGTCCCATTATCTTGTCATGGCTGCTTATTACGAAGACAGGTTCGCAAGATGATTTTCCTTTGCATGTTTAATGATAGTTTATAGGCTGTAATAGCCTGTTAGCCTTTGTAGTAAACATCTGATGTTGTTCTAGAAAATGATTGAGATTAATGGTAATTTAAAGATAAGAGGCAGTCCGGCCGGCTTTGGTAGAGGTAAAATGCGTAAGGATAAATCAGTCTTTTTTCTACTGGGACATGGATCTTTTTTGTATGATCGACTGATCCGTAATCGACCACGCGGGCCCAGTGCATGTTGGCAGATATCAAATGTATTCGAATTTTGAATTTCTGTATATAATTTTTTTTTTAATGGATATGGGTAACCTGTGTATCGAAACACAGTGTCTATTCTAGTTGTTATTGAAGACATGTATTACTTTTTGATGTTAATCTTTGTTTAGACTTGCAATTTAATTTGAGTTTATGTACATTATTTAGTCAGTTAACCACACGAAAAACAGCACCCTAATAGGGATGTGTCCTGGGTAAAAAAAAAATTGATTCTATTTCGTCTGTCATTCAGATTATAGAAAAATGTTGAATACGTATATTTTGTTTTATCAAATCAATAAAAATTGACAAATATAAAAGGCATCAAAGATCAGGAGTGGTGGCTGGTGACGTCACTGCTCGTTAAGAAGTGTAGCGTGCAGTGACGTCACACGAGTTTTCAATGCACTTTGTCGTCTTCATTTTTTGTTTATATAAAAAAAGAAAAAATACGTGTCTAGTATTTTTTGGAAATCTGACTGACGGACTAATTAGTTTTTTTTAGTCAACTACTTAATCTAATATATAAAATTCTCGTGTCACGGTGTTCGGCTTTAAACTCCTCCGAAACGGCTCGACCGATTTTGATGAAATTTTTTGTGCTTAACCGGTATCTATGAGAATCGGCCAACATCTATTTTTCATCCCCCTAAATGTTAGGGGTAGTCCACCCCTAATTTTTTTTTTTTATTTTTTAGACAAAATTTTAAATTTCTATTTTTGTATGATACAACATACAAAAATACATACAATCCCCAATTTTCACCCTTCTACGATCAACCCTTATTTTTTAATAGCCATTTTAGTAATTTAATCTATTATTTATATGGCAAAACAACGTTTGCCGGTCAGCTAGTATTAATATAAAAATCATTTTGAAGAATATTCTTCTTCTTCAGCCTATAGAGGTCCACTGCTGGACAAAGGCCTCCCCCAAGGCTTTCTACAATGACCGGTCTTGTGCTTCCCTCATCCATCGGCTTTCCTCGACCTTCACCAGGTCATCGGTCCACCTTATTGGCGGCTTCTCTACGGTGCGTCTTCCGCTATGTGGCCGCCACTCCAGAACCTTACTGCCCCATCGGCCATCGGTTCTACGAGCAATGTGCCTTGCCCACTGCCACTTAATTTTAGTAACTCTAAGAACTATGTCGGTGAATTTGGTTCGCCTGAAGTTCGTTCGTTTGAAGCATATTACTTGTCCATTACTCCATAAGTACGAATAATGTGTCTGTTCGACAACCTAAATAACGCAATGTATGTTATTGGACTGTCAAAATGAAATCTGTAGCTACTGATAATGTGTTACGCAATTACTTTGCTGCACCATCACCCAGAAATTGAAACTTCATTCTGTGTAGTAGTTCTAACGGCTACTTGAAAAACGCAGTCTTATTATTATCATGGGCAAATGTTAAGCTGAAATATAATCCAGTTAATACCACAACGGTTTGACAATGGTATGTACATATGTACATTCAGTTCAGGTCTGATAATAGCGAGGCTTTGTTATGTAATCCGTTGCCATTGTTTGGTTCAGACGTTCCAGAATACACAGATAAGCCCCTTGAGGTACGTCTATATTTTTCTCTGTATCTATCAAAACTTAAGATTGTAAGGACAAGAGCCGGCCACCGTTACAATAATAAAAAGGAACCTTATGATGTTATTAATAAATTCGATTTTAGGTATTTTTCTGATAAAGTACGTGTAACCACATTTGCCTAACTCTGAATCTTGAGGGTCGATGTAGTATTAACCAAGATAATGGCGAAGAATTGTATATTGATACATTTTCGTTTGATTGTTTAGAAGCTCTAAGCCATGTATGGGTGTCCTAATCATGTAGTCTACACGCCTGCCTGCGATGTGGAGGTTCGATCCCCGGCCAGGTCATGATGGAAAAACGATCTTTTCCTGATTGACCTAGGAGTTATTATCACATAACACAGGTCTCGAACTTACTTTGGGGCTAGCTCAATCCTTGTGAGTTGTCCTTAAATATTTATTTTATTTATTTATTATATAAATTTGTTGTCCTAGCATCCTTTAATAAGGTATCCACAGGATAGCCACGCCTTTTCAGGCGTTGTACAGAAGTGATTCCGGAATTGGTCTTTTAAGAGGAACCGGGATCACCCCTATGTGCGGATGGTGTTCACCGGGGTGGTTGTAGTGAGGTAAAAATCCCAGACTCCCCGACCTCGGTCCCCAGAGATCGGGTACCTTTTGAAGATTTCCCGCCCACAACAAAAAATAAGGTACACAGACAACCGGGCCTATACACGGCGTATAAACCGAACCGTAAAAAAAAAAACACTGATGACTGTGCTAACCGCGCCGTCGCGCGTACCTATACCGTAACTTTTCACGGTAAGATAAACGTGTAAGTACGAAGGGCCTTCGAAATCTTCAAAAGTTTTTATGTAATCGATTTTATTTTTAACTGTGTTTAATATAAAGATATAAAAAATATAATTATAAAATAAGATTTAAAAAACCATTTTAAAGTCCGGATAAATATGCGCTAAAAATGCCCAGTTCAGTATAATTGTCAGATAACTACATACCTAACGTGCTTGACGCTGGTTATTAACTGAACACTGAGATTTTAGATTCTATTGTTTCATAAATACAAGAATGGCGATACACTGAACACATTTTAAATCTCTGACTTTCCATTTAAAAGCGTCTAGTCGCTATAATATCAGGATTAACTTGAAGCTCGGTTTCATATTACGAGATTGTTCATAAAAACATTGTCATGTTATTGAGATTTTTACTTCATATATAAACTTACCTTCGTGGTTTTGGAGCAACTTATGGAAGTATTGCGAGGTTATTAATGGAAGGAAATCGAATAGAGATTGCAATAGAATTGAAGAGCGATAGGGTCGTCACCATCTTGGTGTGATGGTAAAAGTGGTCCATTTCTTAAGTGACTTTTAGAAGCAAGACTTGTACATATACCCTCCAATCTTAACAATAATTATTTAAACAGAAAAATCGTCAGTTTCGCCACGGAGATGTGCCCTAGTCCGCGTCTCGATGCAAACTGACCGTTCGTCAATCCTCACTTTCCAAAACGACTCTGTCCATGTGTCGCCATCAGAAAATAACGTCACAACCGTTTGCCCCACTACTACGTAAATCAAATGGGCAACCTCCATTAAAATTATACCGACGACCTGCGACATATATTTTTTAGATAATATAAGGGCTTTGGTCCATGGAATACTTATCTACTACTGTTCAGTATTTAATATTTTTTTTTCTATTTAAATTTCGGCCTCACTTGAAAACTGTATAAATCTAAAGTTGATTGCTTTACGGTGTATATTCTTATGATGTTTTCTTTTTGCATTGATCTCACCTATCGATTTACCGCTAATTTGAAAAAAAAAAAACTAATTTGCAACTAGTACGTATGCGATAATGGATCGGTGGCCTGGTGATATCGGCAGCGACGTTTAAATTGTAAGTCGTAGTAAGTTCGAACTCCACCAGGCGCCTTACTTTGTATAAATTATTTCATCCCCATTGCTCTTAAATCATTGAAAGAAAACATTGTGAGGAAATCAACATGTCCTGGAGACAAAACATCGGAGACGTGTAACTTCTACCAACCCTCACTATTTCTTGGTATTCACGGCCGACTCCATCTCACCTAGAGGACTCGGATCGGATGTATAGACGCAGTTCTTTTTTTTTTAATTTTTGTCAATTATATACCATTACTTAACTGCAATATTCCGCCTGGTGGTAAGCAGTGTTGCAATCGTTGATGGTAAAGCGTTTATCAAGAGCCTATTCACTCTAGCCTTGAAGACGCTCAAATTATAGTCCGACGGAAACACCGCCGCTGGCAAGTTGTTCCCGTCCCTCAATGTACGCGGTGTAAAGGAGGAGGCGAAACGTTTCGTCCGGATAGTAGTGGTGTTACAACATAAGGGTGGAAACTCGCCGTACGACGGGTCGTCCGATGGTGGAATAGAGAATTAAATCATGCAATTCCCTTGCACACTCACCAAAATGCATCCTATAGGCTGGAAGTAATTAAGTTTAGAACACCGAAAGGCTGGCTACTCTACGCCTATGCTCCAGGCTTTGGAGACCGTTTTGAGTTATTTCTGGCCACACTATAGGCTTATTAGGTAAGGTATGCGAGGCTCCATTTATAAATCATCAAACCCTTTTATCGTTTAGAAATTAGATTGATACAGTGCGCCTATAGAATCACTCGCTACATTCCATCAACAGCCTCAATACAAGCGAGAGTGTATTGTCAACACTTGGCGGCCTGTCACTTAACAATGGATCTGTGGATACTTTGTCCTCTTAATTAAAACACAATCAGGTTATAACCAACACCAATTTTCAACACTGTTTGTTTAATAAATCATTGAATGTATTGTTCCCGGGTGAATGGAAGTACAATGGAGTGATTTAACGATTTCGGATATATTGTTAATTTATTTTGTGTGGAACTTGGTTAGGCTCTTAATAAACTAGTGTGCTTTACCATCAACGATTGCATCACTGCTTAATCAGGCGGAATTGCGGCCAAGCACTGGTTAATAATTATTAAAAAAAAATTGTTAAATAACTACTAGGTTAATCTGGAATTCAATTCTCGTAATTTTAAACATTCAACATCCAATCGCATTCTCATTTAAGAGACAATCTAATGAAAAGCCTGTCAGCTGACCCATCGACGATCGACCCATACAACAGAATAAAACATTTTTATAGTTATGATGTTTATAGGTAGTCAAGCCTTCCAACAAGCCCTCCAGTATACTACACACCTATATTGCCGACAGCATCGTTGAACGTGTCACTTGGTGCTGGACTCCGTACGGCTCGACGCGTTCCGGCTCAAACATCAAACGACAGACTCGGTTGACTGCACACAGTATTTTTTCATTGAAATAATATTGTCATTCCTGAAGCTGATAGGTTGTTACGGACTTTTATATTTTTTACACATGTAACATCATGATTGTTTTTGTTGGAGGTTGGCTCCTGTAGAACGCTACTGGCCGTTAGGCGTGTAATCTATCACATAGTGACTTGATTGTCATATTCAAAAAATATAGTCTACAGTTCGGAATAAAATTCTGAGACGAATAGAGGTGTTTCGGAGTTTTGACAGGAAAGCTGAGTGTCACGCGCATTTTTCATTGGACTTTTAAAATTATTTATAGTGTCGTTTACTAAATAAAAGCGCGTGATTTATGTAGTAAAAAGTGCATTCAGTGAATAATTCATAAAGAACATAAAAATATTGGAGCATAGTGGCCACATCATGGCTTTACATCAAATCTCCTAGTAGTCGTCGGCTCACGCGGCCGTTTTTTCAACTGTCATTGGCGATATCCGCCATTATTGTGAAATACTTTTTTTTTTAAATTTCTATAATTTGTTACGTGTTATTGGCAAAATTGTGGTATCTAACCACAAAGGCCATTAAAGAGTTGAAGTAGTATTCACTCTAAAGAAAAGAAAGAAAGAAGACAGGTGTGTTTCTGTAACAAAATAACCAATATAGATAATGCATTAGGAACTGCGTGTGGACTCTGCACGAAGCATTTTCCATCAATTTTCCTTTATGGTTTACCAGACGTTTGGAAGTCCACTTTTAAGTTGGGACTATGCCGTGATGTTTAGAATTATTATTACACTTTCTGTACCCGATACACACACAAGGGTTCATACACACGTTTCAGAAGATTCTGGTAATAATTAGATCTTCGAGAAATTTCTCTATGTGTAAAACTTATAACCCAAGCAATAGTGTCTATCATGTTCTTTCGAACAAGTCTATCATGCCTTTTGAATACGATACAGTTGCAGTGTTGTTGATCATGTTATAGGAATCGGCCATTTTCGGAACAGGGTAACACAAATTCGCTGTTGTACTAAATAAAGTATTATAAAATGGACAGAAACATTCACAATAAGGTAAAGGAGTAGTGTTAAGTAGTGAACACCCATCAAAGATGCCTTCGGTAATTCAAACAGACAACCATTTACATCGATATGATAAACTGTCTTCCGATTTATCGCCACATTTTCGCGTTCCCCGGAGGAAATATAAATCTGTTTTATCATTTCTTTCTTCAGCGCTGGTTTAATATCGTTTCCTTCCACACGATCTGACAACGGTGATAATTTATATCTTTTAACAAGTTGTCATGATACAAGGTAATGGTGAACATTTAGCCTAATACACTTGTGAAGGCTAGTTTGGACGTATAGTTTCATTCATAAAAGGTGAAGATTTGTAGACCACTCTGACTGAAGAAGGCTAGGGATAGAGAAGAATGATGTGCATTGCCTACACTCAGCAATGGGTGGCGAAAGACTAAAAAAGAGATTCTGTAGTCTAGATGTACCTACATCATATATATTACGTAACATAAATAAACGAATTTTACAAAGGGTGACACAATGGGCAGTCTTATCGCTAAGAGCGATCTTTTACAGATAAGAGGGGTTTTAGGATTAAACAAAATACTGTAGAGCTGAAATAATATATGAGAATTCCGGCAAAGATGTACGGGAAGCCACTTAAGTTTTGTACGAAATTTAGTTATGTGATCATATTTGCGCAGACCAAAATATAAATCTTGTGCAAAAGTTTTGAAGTCGCTCAAGTTTATCTAGTTGTGCCTCAGTAAAATCTGGATAACTGACATCTGCATGGTTAAGAATGGGAAGTCAAAGTGACTGTGCAAGCGCAGTTTTAGTGGCAGTAAGAAGAAACTTCCGCAACCATCTCAGAGACTTACCAGATTACCAGACGACCTCATACTGTAGGAATTAGTAGAAATCCTGCAACGTGGGCCTTGTGAAGGTTGCAGGATACAAGAAGCACACAACCGGTCGAGTTGACGATGCTTAAGAAGGCCTATATCTAGCAGTGAACGAGTTACGGTACATTTTGAAATACCCACCCTTCATTGACAATGATTGTGGACAGTCTTAAAAGTATTAAAAAAACCACTCTTAGGCCTAGTATTTTGCAGTCAACTTCTATTTAGAAAGAAAGAAAAAAAAGAAAATTTTGAAGCAAGAAAATTTTTTATTCAGCACAAACAAAACGCACTTTACAACTAAATACCATAAAATACCAAACAAAATACAGGAAAAAAATAATAATAATATCATCAAAAGTCTCGTACCCTAACATGCAAAACTGCCAAACTATAAACAAAGTTGATTTGATGTCAAAGCCAGGGTCATAGACCATAGACGATGGAAGTAATAAGTACTACGTACAACGTAGTACTTACTACCTCAGTGCCATAGGCATTAGACAGCACAAATTATTTAGTCATCAATATAGTTTGTAGTAGGCTTTTTTTCTTTTCTTTAGAGTGAATACTACTTCAACTCTTCAATGGCCGCTGTGGTCAGATACCACAATTTTGCCAATAACACGTGTAACAAATTATAGAACTTCGCTTCCATGCACAATTTCACACATTTTGACATGCGCGAAATTCCTCCAAAACTAAATCTTTTGCCAACTTACGTGCTGGTAACTATTATAAGAGCATTGCATCGGAATCGCAAATCTGCTTTGAAAGCTTGTTAGAGTGCAAACAAAAAGAAGGGGGCTTTCGGCCCCGGCTCCCGGTACAGATGTCTGCAGATTAATCTTCGGAAGGAAATAGTAACATATTATACCTATTTCTTTATGTAGAGGCACATGAGTTAATGTAGGACTAGTATCTCACATCGATCCTTATCGACTTGTCGGTACCGAGAACCCGTTTTCCCAATGTTTAATTCTTAGGCTAAACCGGGTAACTCGACCCTATTTTTGAGACTGGGTTTAAACGTCACGGGAACGGGGGGAAGCCTGGAGCACATGCGAAGAGTAGACAGCCTGTCGGTGTTCTATAGGATGCATTTTGGAGAGTGTGCGAGAGAATCGCATAATTCAGTTCCCCCATCTCTGTTCCATCATCGGACAACCCGTCGCACGGCGAGTTTCCACCCTTACGTTGTTGACACCATAACGATCGGAACGAAGCGTTTCGCCTGATAGTTTTTAGCGCATACATCGAGGGACTACAGTTTGAGTGTCTTCAAGGCTAGAAAATAAGCTCTTTAATAAACTATCGCGCTTTACCATCAACGATTGCTTTACCATCAGGCGGGATTGTGGGCAAGCACTAATAGATAGTTTGTGTGTTTGTTGGTTGAACAAGTTAATCTCAGGAACTACTGATCCGATTTCCGAAATTCTCTTTGCATTGGATAGCCCATTCATCCATATAACATCACAATGCGAGCAATAGGAGAGAAATATATAATAAAAAATTAAAAAAAAAAACATTAAAACCCATGCAGGTGAAACAGCGTGCCGGGGGGGGGGGGGGGAAGTGACTGCAGAAGGCCAAACAATTGCATCAATTCACTAACTGTAATATTGTTGACCATTGAGCCAGTTTGTGGAAGTTTTTATTCCACTTGCATCGTTAAATGAAATCGTTAATTTTTAACGGTTTAATGGATATTTTTACGTACGATTATTGCACTATTTGCTCGTGTGATTAATTTTTTATTTTATAAAATTAATTTATTCAGGTTTCAGATAAATGTTTACATTATTTTAACATTATTGAACATAACATATTATGCTATATATCAAAATCGAAGCTTAAATTTCAAATAAATTGATTTATTTAATTTTATACTTTTAGAAACACGATCAATTATTTGTTTATTTAAACTTTATGCAAAAACATTGCACAATGACGGACTTGATGCGTTAGGCATTTTCTACTATTGCTAATCATCATCATCATCATTTCAGCCGAAAGACGTCCACTGCTGGACATAGGCCTCCCCCAAGGTTCTCCACGACGACCAGTCCTGCGCCTTCCGCATCCAGCGATTTCCCGCGACCTTCACCAGGTCGTCGGTCCACCTTGTCGGGGGCCTACCCACGCTACGTCTTCCGGTGCGTGGTCGCCACTCGAGAACCCGTCGGCCCCATCGGGCATCGGTCCTACGGGCAATGTGTCCAGCCCACTGCCACTTTAGTGTTGCAATTCTTCGGGCTATACCGGTTACTCTCGTTCTTCTGCGGATCTCCTCATTCCTGATTCGATCGCGCAGTGAAACCCCAAGCATAGCCCTCTCCATTGCCCTTGAGCCTTCTTATAAGGCCCATTGTTAGCGACCACGTCTCAATTCCATAAGTCATCATATTGATAATCCATTGCTCTATATGTTCAAAAAATATGTCTGCTCAATAAAGTAAATAACGCAATGAATGTTGAACTGTCAGAATGAAACCCATTGTTATTGATAGTATGTTGCGCAACTAACCAGCTGATTATAATTTACAAACAAACACTCTAACGAATCACACACTATGAACAGATGAAAGAATTACTTACATTGAACGCGCGGCAGGGTCTGAATATATATGTAGTAGGCACGATGTCCGATAACCGAGAAAGAACTGCTCCACATCACTGCATGCTGTGCTCAATCGAGCATCAGCCTAGACTCTGTCGAGTGTCCCGATCAGTGAAATGGCAGACGCAACGCATTCCCAACTAGTACATTTTATTCACTTGAATATAAAATTTTATTCAATTGAAAATATTCAACACATGAGTCGACCGAATGCGTAAATGTTTGTCTTTTGAGCCAATATTAGATATAAAGCCAATCTGGATTATAGAAGAAGCACGATTAGTCTAAAATTTCCCAGTTAACCTCCTATTTGTCAAATTAAATCAAAATGATTTTATGTATTGGCCTATCTATAATTGGTGTTGTTGTTTTGACATGATAGTGAGCCTATAATGTTCTCAATGCTGGGACAGAAGCCTTCTCTTGACCAATGCGATTTGGTAGAGATCTCCGAAATTTTTGATTTTAAGACATCCCTTGCTAGTTACTCAAAATGCATTAAATACCCTTCAGGACTATATCTATAAAGTATGTGACAAAACACATCATAACTCTATTATGGTACATCAAACTACACCATACTCTCAAATTTTTCCAATTAACCTTGAACCCAATGCTTTTGCGATAAAGTTGAAAATCTGTAAACAAAAATAGCAGTCCGACCGACAGAAGCAAAAACTGAAATCTTTAAAAAACACAGAATACACAAAAAGTACCGACGAAAAGGTGAAGGAAAACATCTTGAGGAAACCTGGACTTTAAGTCTGAAATCGCCAACCCGCATTGAGCAAGCGTGGTGATTACGCTCAACCTTTCTCTGTATGAGAGGAGACCTGTGCCCAGCAGTGGGACGATAAAAAGGTTTATGATGATGATGACACAAAAAGTTAAAAACAAAAATCGATAACGGTGTCGGGTCGGTGACGCTCACGTGAATCTTTTCCTGATTGGCTTGGCTCTTTGATGTTTATCTATATATGTATCTATTATAAATATAGTATCGTTGAGTTAGTATCCCATAACACAAGTCTCCAACTTACTTTGGGGCTAGCTCAATCTGTGTGATTTGTCTATAGATATAATGCTTTTTCCGATCCAACAAAAGTGCTCAACGTCGTTAAAAAAGTTTTTACTTCAATAATTCCAGTTTTTTTATTTATTTATTTTATTATTTATGTACACACAATAATACATAAGGATATGTCAAAATTAAGATCTAAGTACAAAGGTGCTGCTTATTTCTTAAGAAATTTCTTCCAGCAGACCTGCGAAAGGAGATGTAAAGCAGTGTTTTTTTTTTTTAAATAAAGTTGCCCTACACTAGGAATTACTCCTGTATCGTGGGGGTGTTTACGAACGTTTAAAGTCACATACACTAACATCTAGCGTTTGTACATAAGTTGAAAATAACGTTGTTAACTCTAATTCAAAACAGTACAAAACATCCGATCGATATTAAAATCTCACAAAGCTTGGAGTGAACAAGTCAATATTTTCTTGGGCTGGCAAGTTACTTCACTTAAGTTTTTCCCGGTAAGATTTTTTACACAATCGACTGGCGTTAAAAACAATTTTCCCAGTCAATGTTATCAGAGAGTTTGATGTAACATCTTTCTCAAAGCTATCTCTCGTCTGAATTTCAGCATTTCTGGCTGCTGACTTTTAGACGCCGGTTTTAATTGTAATATTACAATTTCATTTAATTCCCTTGAAGGAAGATGAGGTTGTTGAACTCTTATAAGGGTTTATTCTGATAAGGGTTGTATAGTGCATAATCCCCCTTATTCATAAACATTGCTTAAAGTTAACTAGTTATTAGCGATTGTATAACCATACATTTTTGACCCTTTAACGTCACTCAACTTCAATCAACGTTTATGAATAAACACCAGAGTGTTTATGGGGTTTATTCATAAACGAATATGGCTAGCCACGAATAAATTGAATTGAAATGTAATTTATTAATGTTTTAGCCAAGTAATTTGTGATTCAGCCACAGCAAAGTCGGCTTTGAGCCTGACTAATGTAGTTAATTATCAGTATTTTATACTGCGAGACAGCTTTACACAACTAAAATGTAAAAATAAAAACAATTTTCCAAAACAACAAATGTTAGAAGTCGTTGGAAAAAATCGAACATACAAATACCTAAGACACCGATTTGCGACTTTTTTGTAGTTCGTTCTTTTCTTTTCTTTAAGGTTTTTGTCTTCTATATTCATGAATCTTTCAGTCATACTATGGCCATCATCCCGCCTTAGCACACATCCGTACCAGCGCCCGCAATATTCACGAATATTTTCGAGTACATATTTCAGCAACTTTAAGGAACGGTTATTTACTTCTTATCTTATTTATTTCTGAAACATACCCTCGCCTTCTTCTTCATAATAATTATTATAACAGCTGTAGAACAAATCCAATTGCTACGTAAATTACCACGGTCAATCCCTCAAGGGCTAATAAAAAATGGTATATACGCATTGTTGCCCAAAGTTATCCACTAAATTAAACTTTTGCATAAATTTTACGTTTATACTAAATACTTGTTTTCTTTATTATTTGCCTAATATTTAATGTCTATAATATTCAAAGTTTACTTTAAGAGCGCGTTATTTTTATTTTATACAAAAAGAGAGTTTTTTATAAATTCGTAATTTCCTATCAACCTCGAGGAGGAGCTCATGGCTCAATAATAACAGCCATATTATCATCATCATCATCATTTCAGCCGAAATACGTCCACTGCTGATATAGGCCTCCACAAAGCATTACATTTTTGGCGAAAATGTTGCAATATTAGTTCAGACCTCTTTGAGGAGTGAGTAAATATAATCAAACTGTAACGTTTTCAATGCTGGACCATAAACATCCTCTCAGTAAGGAAAAACGGGCAGCGATCCACCAAGCGAGCCTAGTGCTGGTTAATAGATGTCATGACTTACATTTTTTAATCTAGAACATACCGTTCTCTCACGATATTTTCTTTCACCAATTTGAGAATAATGGTGATGAAATTATTTACACAAAGTAAAATCTTTGGCTAGGAATAAAAATATGACCTACACTACTATGAGTTATCTAATTATACTATTCTAAAATATCTAACTTTTTTGTACACTTATACAATATAATGTTGTGCATGACCGAGATCCCGCCTGATTGTAAGCAGCTATGCAATCTTTGATGGCATAACGCGCTAGTTTATTAAGAGCCTATTCACTCTAGCCATCTTCTTCTTCAGCTTATAGATGTCCACCGCTGGACAAAGGCCTCCCCAAGGCTTTCCACGATGACCGGTCTTGTGCTGCCCGCATCCATCGGCTTCCCGCGACCTTCACCAGGTGATCGGTTCACCTTGTTGGGGGCCTCCCTACGCTGCGTCTTCCGGTACGTGGCCGCCACTCCAGAACCTTACTGCCCCATCGGCCATCGGTTCTACGAGCAATGTGCCTGCCCACTGCCACTTCATTTTAGCGACTCGAAGAGCTATGTCGGTTAATTTCGTTCTTCTACGGATCTCCTTATTTCTGATTCGATCCCGCAGAGAAACTACGAGTATAGCTCTTTCCATTGCCCTTTGTTTGACTCTGAGCCTTCGTATGAGGCCCATTATGAGCAACCACGTTTCAGTTCCGTAAGTCATCACTGGCAACATACGCTGGTCAAAGACTTTAGTCTTGAGACACTGGTATCTTGGATCACTCTAGCCATGAAGACACTTAAATTCTAATCACATGGGAAGACCGCCGCCGACAAATTAGATATGGTTAGGACTCCATACTTTTAGGGAATGTGTACATGGACCTTTATTAATATCTATGTCTTTATTATATTTATTACGTATGTAAGTTGTGTAAGGTCATTGAATAACTTTTGCATGTTTACAAGGGATATCTGCTGAGTATCCTCTAGGGATTTTCACCGCTGAACAAGTATCGAAGTTTATCGAGCTTTATTGTTTTTCTTCTTCTATATATTGTTTAGGTATTTTGTTTTCTAACGTAGAATTAGGTAACTGTTATATTATATATATAGATGTTAGGTTTTTGGGTTGGAAATCATCAAATGACTTCTCTCGCTCTGGGTGGATCGGAAGGCTGTGCCAGTCTGATACAAACCCACCCATATTTCCTCCTGCCTGTGCCAGGAGCTACAGTATCCGATGGACCCCGTCGCAATGTGCTGACATTGCGCCGTGGAGGGTCTCCACATCAATCTCCCTCTGGCGCAGCATCGTTGGCCGTATTGTGTGTTTTAACATTGCATCACCTTGCTCAATTGCCGTCTTCCTTCCTATTTACCAAGTTTTTTTTGTGTGACTAGGCTCTTAATAAAATAGCGCGCTTTACCACCAACGATTGCATCACTGCTTACCATCAGGCGGGATTGCGGTCAAGCACTAGTTTATACATAAATTGACAGCCTCCGTGGCGTAGCGGTAGCGAACGCGGCCGTTGCGCAAGGAGGCGCGGGTTCGATCCCTGCACAGTGCAAATATTTGTATGCATGAATATGAGTATTTGCACTAGTCTGGTCGTGCCTCGGAAAGCACCTTAAGCCGTTGGTCCCGGTTGCCATACGAACATATAGTGGCAGTCGTTACGGGTTGTTGGAGCCCTCAAAAGTCTAACAATTGGTCTAACTGCAATGCTTAGATATCGCCTTCGGGTTGTGGAAGTCAGACGGCAGTCGCTTCACGGAAAATATCGAAGTTTAGCCAAAATTAGCAGTTAGACTGATAAAGCGGACCCCAGACTCCAAAGCTGAAAAGCTACGGATGCGACTGGGATTAACGCTGAGATGATGATGATGATGATGATGATGACTAGTTTATACATAATTATAAATAAAACACTTCTTCGAAGCGCACTTGGAATACAACACGACGGAGACCCAGGTCTGGTCCGTACCAGGTGATGAGCTACACCTACTGCATAACCCTTAAAACCTTTTCTTAATCATGTCACCCCCAACACCAACCCCACAGTGTCACCACAGCAACCTAATACGAAGACGCACAACTCGCCATATATACGAGTATACATCGTCCGTAGTCATGTCACGTCCAACAAGCGTTGTACGTGAGGCGCCCTCTGTACATATTAGATTTGCGTCCATTATGTGGATGTATTAGGTCCCGGTTTGTTATAGACTGTTTGTGGAATTAAATCATGCGGCCTGTTTTTTGTCCATTTGATTTTTGATGATGTAATGTGGGTTCACGGCTGGGGACCCCTTTTGTGTTGGATGTTGATTAGAATTAGATTTAATATGATGTTTGCTGGATTCTCTTGTATATATTTTTATGCTAGGTTTTCTGTAGAAGATTTTTAAGTAATGTTTAGTTACTTAAAGCAAATTAGCATTGTTATTTTTTCTAATGTGGTAATATTATCGTGAATGACATCACGATAACCATAGATGTAGGAATTGGAGTATCCTAATAAAGTCAATTTTTGCTTATAAGAGGTCTCTAATCAATCGTTGATGTATTTTTTTAATTATTACAATAACAAAACAATACATCAATTAAAAAACATCATTACTTAAATTAAAATAATTTATTATTTTAATTAATTATACTTTTAATTAAACAATTATTAATTAAATTAATATTTTTTTATAATTAATTGTTGTGTTGTTATTTATTATTTTTTATTAAAAATAATTCCTAGTTAGGGAAAGTCTTGACAAAAAAAAAAAAACTAATGTAGTTTATATTTTTATGATGATAACACAAAAAGTAAATAACGTTATAATGTGCAAGTAGTAATGCATTATATAGACAAGTATAATTTAGCTTTTCACACGGCTTCACCCACTTGGATATCGTAAATTGTCCCACGGGAACATGCTAACGGCATAAACAATATAGATAGGTATAGCTATCTATACCTACCTATATACTATGTTTGTTGTAGATACAATAAACAACAATATCTTCCTATGTATATGTATAACATCGTCTTGCTAGGATTTATAAAAGCTCATTCAATTAAATATGGACGTTTATTATGAAACATACAGTTTCAGAGTATTCTATCGCCTGTCATAGTTTTTGGTCTGAAGTCACAACTGTATGAAATGGGACTAAACTCTGTGCGAAGCGCATTATTCTCTCCCAAAAAACTTGTACAAAAGCAGGTCAAGCAACCCGAAACTGTCAGATATTCCGGATCAATATTACGACTTAAGGCTTTAGCGATAAAAATGACAATCTAATAAAGACATTTAACAGAAAGTGGTAGCTTGATCTGCTGTCTGTACAAAAGCAATTCAGATCGTAATAAATTAAAGATTTTCATCAATTTTATCACTCTTTTTTTAGTATTTATAATCTAGAGCTTAACTGCAATTCCTCCTGATGGTAAGCAGTGATGCAATCGTTGATGGTAAAGCGCGCTAATTTATTAAACCTATTCACTTAAAAAACTTAAGAATAGGAAGAAAGACGGCAGTTGAGCAAGGTGATGCAATGTTAAAACTAACAACACGACCAACGATGCTGTGCCAAAGGGAGATTGATCTGGAGACTCTCCTCGACCAAACTCCCGACACAAAATTTCACACATCGTACTCGGCACACATCGCAACACAACTGCTCAGACCCGTCCGCCGTACGGCTTTACCAGACATCATGCTGGAACACGACGAATCGCTTGACGGCAAGACTTTGTCTGTAGGGTGGTAACTTCTGCCGGCAGCTGATATTATGGCCTACCACTCAATCTCTTAACGGGAACCAAAACTATTGTCGCTAATAACGCCCAGTTTACTAAATGCCAAATTACGCGCTAAAAACAGTGTAAATTTTGAATAATCCGCCTTATATTATACTCGACTAAAGTGTGCGAAAATATAGCTTTTACCGTCTCCGGTACAAAAACAGACATTTAAAAAACACATTACTTTCTGGTGAAACCATTAAAAATTACTGTGGAAAAGGGTACTACGCTCAACAAATGGGCAGAAAGGCAATGTTCCTAACATTATACTGTTTTATTACTTGAACATTTTGAAGGATCAGAACATACTGAATAGCAATGCCAATTACGATGTAGACGACGAGTTAATCCTAACCATCGTAGATAACACCTGAAGGTTCTTTTTTATGTACAATCAAATTAAGTGAAATTTGGTTCTGGCGGGAAAGTCAAGCTGAGTGTCACGCTCATTTTTCATTGGACTTTAAGATTATTTATAATGTAGTTTACTAAATAAAAGTGCGTGATTTATGTAGTAAAAAGTGCATTCAGTAAATAATTCATAAAGAACAGTGAAATATCGCAGCATTTATTATTACTGCTCTGCTCCTATTGGTCATAGCGGGATGTTATATAGCCTTTGTCCTTTCTCAGGCTCTAGACTAACTGTGTACCAAATTTCATTACAATCGGTTCAATAGTTATTGAGTGAAAGCCGGACAGACAGACAGACAGAGATACTTTCGCATTTATAATATTAGTATGGATAAAGCTGAAGAGTTTGTTTGTTTGAAAGCGCTAATCTTAGGAACTACTGTTCCGATTTGCAAAAATATTTTAGCGTTGGATAGCCCATTAATCCAGGAAGGCTTTAGGCTGTATAACATTACGCTGTGACTAATAGGATTGGAGCATATTAATAAAATATCGAAACCTACTCGGGTGAAATCGTAACGCGCAGCTAGTATTATATATATTAGTTATTAGACCTATCAAATTAGTCCGCGCCTGGCGTAAATTGCTGTATTTTTAGTCGCCATATTTATAATCGCATCTAAACTGTCTATGGAATATCTTAATGTTATTTCCCACTCCAGCCATAAATTAAAAAAAAACGAGTACGATCTATTGATACCTCATTCATTATAATTGTATACATGGACTGCTAAAATCATAACCCGTGCTCAAAGACATTAAAATTGTTTTGCCCGTGCTTTTGGCTATACCGTAGTTGAGTAAAAATGTATATCTCTGCACTACTGTAAATATCATTCCTGAAAATTATCAGCATAAACATCGTTAAAACTTTTCCAAATTATTCTTATATTAATACACACAGACGTTTAGTACTAAACTAAAATGTTATCTTATATCCTTTTCTTAATTAAATAGAATGAAAGAGACGCACTTAACTTAAAATTAGTTTAATTTGCGAACAAAAGAATCGATGCCATTATGACAAGTTTTAGGTGTTACATGAACCCACCTACCCATGTTTTGTGGAATACCTGAAACTAGTCATAGAGTAACTTTTAATTGAAAGTATCCCGTCCGGAACGTAACTGTGTGAAATGTGAAATTATTAAACACCCATGAAATACAATGTATAGCCATACTTAAGGTAGGTGGCATATCTTTGTAAATGGCACAAAAGGCTATGGAAATCGGGAAAATCCAGGCTTTTTATAGATTTCGTGAACCCCACACTAGTGTTCTACATCGAACTGTGAATTTGAACAGTCCGCACATCACATCTTGTGGGAGTGTGTTCTTTGGCAGAATGAACGCAATATTATGTTGGATAGTGTACAAGTTACATCCGGAGTCGTTTATTATACGGACCTTGTAGAAACTAGAACCAATTTCCGTGCGTTCAGGCGCTTTTTCCATACCTATTATTGGAATCAATTGTAACAGCTAATACCTACTTAGGACCTATTAACTTAATCAAATTTTATTCCGTGGTGCTTGGCAATCTGGGCTTCTCCCAGTTGAAATAATGTCCCTTTGTGCCGATTGGCCTAGTTCTGTTCTGTCTCCTGCTTGTTATGGAGGGAAGTGGAAAAAATGTCTTTTTTCCTACTCCTCCGCTATTCTTTTCTGATTAATTTCGTTGCGGGACCCAAGACAGTTGAATCGTTTCTCCGGGACTCGTCGAGCTTCATTGCTCGGCGTTTTTCTGGCGGTCTCCACTGTTGATTCTGGCTTTCAGGAGTTGCAGTGGATGGGAAAAGTGTGGCGGGTTTTGTCCCAAAAAAAAAAAAAAGAACCCCACACTAGGCATTATTCCTGTATCGTGGGTGAGTTTACAAAACATTGAAACTTACATACACAAATAGCCAGACTCGAAACAACAATCTGTAGGCCATAATACATAATCCCCCTTATTCATAAACACTGTTTAAAGTTAACTAGTGATTAGCGATGTTTTAACCATACATTTTAACCGTTTGCACGTCACTTAACTTTAAACATCGTTTATTAATAAATACACCAGTGTTTAAGGGACCGTTTATTAACAAACAATGATTAAACTTAAGTGACGTGCAAACGTCTAAAATGTTTGGGTAAAGAATCACTAATCACTAGTTAACTTTAAACATTGTTTATGAATAAGGGGGAATATCTATAAACATTGGTTCAGTGTGGGAATAGGGTAGTTGACTTAAAAAAACTAATTAGTCCGTCAATCAGATTTCCAAAAAATACTAGACACATATTTTTTCTTTTTTCATATAAAAAAAAAAATGAAGACGACACAGTGCGTTGAAAACTCGTGTAACGTCACTGCACGCTACACTTTTCAGCGAGCAGTGACGTCACCAGCCACCACTCCTGATCTTTGATGCCTTTTATATTTGTCAATTTTTATTGATTTGATAAAACAAAATATACGTATCCAATATTTTTCTATAATCTAAATGACGGACTAAATAGAATCAATTTTTTTTTTACCCAGGAAACATCACTATTAAACTTGCGAAAGGCAGCGTAGCAGTCAATTGCTCAGCCACTGCATTAACCTTGTCACCAACTACATTATGACTTTTTGATAACCGCAGTAATAGTTATATTTAGCATAATCAAAATTAGTTTATAATGCTTCCACAGCTGGGCCACATACTTTTTCTCGGCCCAGTGTCTCATTTTGGTTATACGAGCTGCCAGTTTCCTCACGATGTATTCCTATACCATTTCGAGAGCAGGGGTGATAAAATAATAGTTATGTGCAATAAGGATCAAAAGTGCATTACCATTTTTTTTTTTTTATTAAAGTATAAACCAGCGCTTGACCGCAATCCTGCCTGATGGTAAGCAGTGACGCAATCGTTGATGGTAAAGCGCACTAGTTTATTAAGAGCCTATTCACTCTAGCCTTGAAGACACTCAAATTGTAGTCCGACGGAAACACCGCCGCCGGCAGATTGTTCCAGTCCCTCAATGTACGCGGTATAAAGGAGGAGGCGAAACGCTTCGTCCGGATCGTAGAGGTGTTAACAACATAAGGGTGGAAACTCGCCGTACGACGGGTCGTCCGATGGTGGAACGGAGATGGGGATTTAATCGTGCAATTCCTTCGCACACTCCCTAGAATGTATCCTATAGAACACCGAAATTATTAAATTATTAAATTACTTTGTGAACTTTATTACACTGACAATAAGTGTCATTTAATAAGCGATACATAATCAACCTATATTGTTCCCACTGTTGGAACTACCACGCTAGTCCAGTGCGGGTTGGTAGATGTCCCAAGTTTTCCAAGTTTTTGGCTCAAGACATGGCGGTTTCCTCACGATGTTTTCCTTTGCCGTTTTGAGAGCAGTGTTTTTTTTTTACTAATTATAAACTAGCGCTTGACTGCAATCCCGCCTGATGGTGTGCAGGGTTGCAATCGTTGATGGTAAAGCGCGCTAGTTTATTAAACCCATTCACTTAAAAAACTTAGTGAATAGGAAGAAAGACGGCAGTTGAGCGAGGTGATGCAAATTTATAAACCCAACAACACGGCCAATGATGCTACGCCAGAGGGAAATTGATCTGGATGGACCATGATCAAACTCCCGACACAACATCATTTGGCGCATCGTACCCGGCAAGCTTCACAACACAACTGCTCAGACCTGTCCTCCGTAAGGCTTCACCAGACATCACGCCGGAACACGACGAATCACTTGGCGGCAAGACATTGTCTGATGTTATGGCTAAAAGCAAATAAAAATCAAGCGCCTGATGGGGTTCGAACCTACAATCTACAACTTATAAATCGCAGCCTATATCACTAAGCTACCACTGCTCCCAAATAACAAATAAATAACCGATTAAAACGAAAAAATCACCTAATATTTAGGTAAGTATTTATACTAACACCAAAAGAATTACTAACCTTTCTAATGAAAATCCCTCATACCCCCCACAGACACGCCAATATAACTGACACCCGTCAACTTTCATTTAAACTTTAAATGAATTTCTTCATCGCCTTTTGTTCTATCGTAGTAATTAAAACTCGTCGCGAAGAGACGGCGTTATCTCAACAATGTGACGTCACTCAACCCTTTGGAATTTGTATGCAAGATAAATGGAGAGCGTTGGAAAGCGATTCAGCGCTGTTGAGTGTAGAGCTACGTATTTTTTGTATGAATTGGTGTTTTCTTTGATAGAATCTTAAGTACGTTTATCTTGATATGCTACTGCATCCAGTCCTAAATTCTGTCCTAAGTCCGTGTCTTATTGAGAGCTGCTAGTAAAATAAATACGGTCTTAAGTCATAATTTGAAAGTTTCAGGAAACAAAAGAGACCAAAAAGCTCCAGAAATGCCCATTAGACAGTCGTCATATTTTGAATTTTAGGAGACTACAACACATATGTTACCTCCGACGCCTCCGATTTCCTCCGAATAATCTTTCGACTTTTTTGATGTTAGCAAATACTTACTCTCTTAACTTTTAACGAAACAGAGAAGAAATAATCAATAAAAAAGTACTTGATAATTAGTTATATACAAATAAATAAAATAGAGATTTCTATTGGGATAAATAATACATTTTGCAATTTTTGTGTACATTAATACTGTATAAGAATAAGTTTATCCCTAACTCTTAGGCTAAGAACTCACGGAGCGGTTTTCACCCTCATCCGCCGCGGTTGCGGGTCCGCAGCTTCTGTAGAAGGCAGATATAAAGGTAAAAAATTAAAGCACATTTCACGACGCATTGTACGCCCGCGGTGTGCGCGGTTGTTTGCGGGTCCCGCTGCACCGATGTTCATGTGGTACCGGCGGGCGCGGGTCGCGGTCCCGCAGCCACGGCGGTTTGCTCCCGCGCGTTCTGCGATCGGTTGGCTGGTGACCGCATCGACAGCGGGGGACGGGGTGTTAACAGAAATCCGACGCTATTCAATCAGTGACTTGTTATTACTCGTAGCGTAGTGACTGGTAGTGACGAGTTTGTCAACAAAATGGTTAACGATATTGAAGTCGATCTTCTAATTACTTTGGTACAAGAAACTGGTCGTAGTCTGCAACTCATCTGATCGTTTAACCGCCCATCTTGCAACCGCCCGTCTTGCGATAATTAAACGCCAAGTTTGCGGGCGATAGTCGCTACCGCGACGGCTACGTAACCGCACAAAACTCCGGTCTCGTGAGTTTTGAAAATAAAACTCCATTCCATTCCTTAGCCTTAAGCTAGGCTAGGCCTGTATCAGTCATCAGTGCTCAGTCATTTTCAATCCATACTAATATTATAAATGTGAAAGTGTGTTTGTTTGTTTGTCCTTCCTTCACGCCGTAGCTAAGCAATCAATCGACCTGATTTTTGGCATACAGTTAGTTGAAAAGATAGAGAGTAACATAGGCTACTTTTGGTCCTAAAAAATATCAAGTTCCCAAGGGAGATTACTGGAATATTTGTATGTGTACACCAAATATCCTAATATTATAAATCGGAAAGTGAGTTTGTTTGTTTGTTTGTTCCTCTTTCACGCCGTAACTACTAAGCCGATTATTTTGAAATTTTGCAAACATAAAGTTAGAAGTCCGGATTAAATAATAGGGTACTTTTTTATCCCGGAAAAAAATTATATTCACGAGTGAAATCTAAAAGCGCGATATAACCGATCTCCACGCGAGCGAAGCCGCGGGCGGAAAGCTAGTTCAAAATAAAACCTTCACCTGGACTTAATGACCTGACCACACCGGTATCATCTTGATGAGTTAGCCGTTCTTACTATCCTTGTTTTAACGATGTAGAGGTATTATCATAATATCTCAATTCAAACAACATTATTGTAAACAAGTGTAGCTTAATGCCTTGCATCTTTAATATTATGTTAACATAAGTAGACATCATGTACCTACAATGACTAATAATCAAGTTCACGTTACCATATTAGTCCGGTTAAGTAGTCACGACCTCTCAAGGTCAACTAAGAGATGCCTATATCAAAAAAAAAAATCAAGTTCACCCCTCAAATAATAAGATAGGCAAGTATTATTTGTATTGGTGCCTACTATACTACAATCTCTAATCTAACCTAACCTTATTTTTTTGTCGCTGGGGAAAATGACAATTACGCATCCCCGAGCAGTATGTGGAACTCCCCGGGAGATAGCATCCCGATATACCCACTAAAAACCCAAACGGCACTTCGGCGTCGCCTTAATGGCAGGGTCATGGAATCCAGCAGAGCTTGCGCTACTAATCCCCCGCCGGCGATGACTGCCTAAAAGGCGGGCCCTCGTTGGTCCCTCTATAAGGAGGGGCCGGGCTGGGTAAGGGTTTTATATCGAGGTGTCGTTCCTCTGAGCCCCACTGGCCCCCAGCTCCTCTCAGTGAGGAGCCCGGGTTGGCCGACGGCGACCCGGGGTTCGGGTTGTGTCAGCTCACCCGGAGTGGTGGCCAACCCGTCGCACGCATGACCGCAGAAGCGATCCCCGCGCCTGGCTATATAAAATCCCGCTATGACTGATAGGAGCAGAGCAATAACAAAAAATGTTGCAAAAACGGGTGCAAATGCGGAAGTACACATTGCTTCCATTATTTTAACATGCGCTTATTTTATATCAACACGCGGACAGAGTCGCGGGCAACAGCTAGTAATAATAATAAGTGAAACAGCAATGCTACTCCTTACAATACACTAATTAAATATTAAATAAAATAATTACTTTTCTCATTTATCTATCTCAATAATACAAATTATATAACAAAATCTTTTTGAAATCACTCGGCTGACATGTCATCATCACATGACACATTGCTGACATGTAAAAATATCTATTTGCTCGTGCACAACATTTATATCTCGGATAGCTTGCGCGACTGCGGCTTTTGCCAGTAAATTCGTCCTAGCCACTGGCACCGCCAACAGAGGCTGACGCCGCCGCCTCCCTACATAGTTGTCTGGCATCCAGAAACTGACTGTTTTGAGGACATCAGGGTTATGTGCCAGGCCCCGAATCAATTTCACCAGATAATTGATTATTTCAAGTGAGTATACTTATTATGGTCGATGCACCCAAAAATAATTTATATATGTTTTACTAGCTATAGTCCGCGACTTTGTCTGCAATCCAGGGTAAAAAGTAGCCTATAAAATAAATACGGTCTTAAGTCATAATTTGAAAGTTGATAAACTGTGCCGTCAATACCCACCACAGAGATGGAGGGAGGGGTCCCTCCATCTCTCTCCTCCTCTTCTGAAAATCATCGATGTTTGTAAAAACAAATCTATACTAATATACAGTATGTTAAGAAAACCCTGTCCGACCCATAAGGATAATAAAGGTTAGGTAAACACATGACCAAATATAATACAAAATTTTACGTAATCATCCTATGATGATTACGTAATATTTGTAAATTGTATTGGTACTATTACCAATACAAATGAATTTTGAAATAATCTTTTTTTCCCGCGAATTAATTCCAACTTGCCGCGACCACGTGCCGCGTGCCCTGCCGCCCGCCGCCCGCGGAAGGGTGCTTATCGCACATTTATTAAGTTACCTCTTTTTGCGAAATAATATTTATTTTTTAGGGGTTTTTTTTTTAATTTAGCTCTGTTTTGTATCCATTAGTAGAATCAGTTATCGATACCTAACAACACCTTCACGGGTCGGACAGGCTTTTCTTAACATACTGTATAAAGCTGAAGAGTTTGTTTGTTTGAACGCGCTAATCTGAGGAACTACGTGTCTGATAGCTCATTAATACAGGAAGGCTTTAGGCTATATAACATCACGCTGCGACTAATAGGAGCAGAGCATATGAAAAAAAAAGCAGCGAAACCTACGAGAGTGAAACCGCGCAGCGCAGCTAGTTTACAATAAAATATTCAATTTGTTTTCAATTACATTCTTCCGAATTATTCAAGCTGAGTTACCATCTCATTGGGAATTTCACTCGTGCAAAAGGAATGACGCGTATTTTTTTCTTATTTATTAATGTTGTATGAGCCACCGAGGTTAAGTGTCAAAGTCAAAGGTCTATTGAGGTTAAAAATCTTTTGCTAAAGGTTAAGTCCTATATTTTGATGGATTTCCTCCTTTAAATAAACTCATTGTAGAGCAGCCTACAGATTCAATTAAACGAAATTGTCTATTCTGTATTTAACATATAGAAAAACCATAAAATGCCGTTCAAAAATAAAAATAAGCCAGAAGTAGGCGACATTTTCCGTCTGAAACGAATTTCTTTTAAAGTCTAATCATAATGTCGTTCAGATTGTGTGAGGGCAATGACCATTAGTAAAAGAATACTAGCTGAAGCTCTCATGAAGAACTTCTTCCCTTTTTTGAGTGGGATATCATTGAATGAATTCTCCCGCTTTGGCCGAAGCGCGGCCGAAGGGTGGGTTTTAATGAGTAAAACTCTGACACATCCCCCCGCAGTGTCTCAAGACAAAAATCTTCGACCAGTGTGTGTTGCCAGTGATGACTTATGAAATTGAGACGTGGTCGCTAACAATGGGCCTTATACTCGTAAGAAGGCTCAAAGTCACTCAAAGGGCAATGGAGAGGGCTATGCTTGGGGTTTCACTGCGCGACCGAATCAGGAATGAGGAGATCCGCAGAAGAACGAGAGTAACCGACATAGCCCGAAGAATTGCAACACTAAAGTGGCAGTGGGCTGGACACATTGCCCGTAGGACCGATGCCCGATGGAGCCGGCGGGTTTTCGAGTGGCGACCACGCACCGGAAGACGTAGCCTGAGTAGGCCCCCGACAAGGTGGACCGATGACCTGGTGAATGTCGCGGGAAACCGCTGGATGCGGGAGGCGCAGGACCGGTCGTCGTGGAGAACCTTGGAGGAGGCCTATGTCCAGCAGTGGACGTCTTTCAGCTGAAATGATGATGATGATGATGACATCCCTCCGTCAGATTTTTACTAATGAAAACCCACCCCCGCGTTCCTTTACTTAGATAGAAATTTTAATAGTCTTGAGGAGAAATCACTTTGCTCTGCTAATTTCCCTACACATAATTTTTCGCATTTTTTTTTTTAGAAACACTTTGCCACACACTCCTCTATCCACTCCTGTATCGTGGATGCGTTTACAAACATTTAAATTCATATACACAAATAACCAGATATACAAACAGCCAGACCCGGCACTACTGCCTGTAGGCCATTCCGTGAGGGAATCGAACCCGCGACACGCAGGGCAGCAGTGCACCAAACGTATCGTCAAAATTTCTATTTTGTTTTATTATTTTTAATTTACAAGTTTATCATAGATTTTTATCTTATGACCTATGCCTTCACATATACTAAATAACTGATTATGTTAACATAATAAATAATGTGTGGTGCGATTTTGGTGATCGGCTATTCCTAGTGAAAACAAGTCTAATATCTCAAAAACTAGTTCATAAACTAACATAGTTTTTATGAATAATGATTTGATTTGTTAACATAGGCTGAGCGCTATGTTATGCCAGTAGGCGTACAAATATACATGCAAATCTAGATTTTCTATTATTGTTATGTCATAACTAAATGAGGAATTATTAAAATGTAAAAAAAAATATTAGTCAAAAAAAATCTAAGTCAAAATAATTATGTCAAAAAACATAAAATTAAATAAAATATCAAAATTAATGAAAAACAAATTCAATACAAATAAATTGCAATTCTACATGAATTCGTCATTCAGGTATTCATCAATTTTGTAGTAGCATTTACCAATTAAGAATTTTTTTTTTTTTTTTAAATTGTGTAAAATTTAATTTTTTAATGGCGTCTGGAATTTTGTTATAAATACGCGGAGCCATACCTAGGATACTTTTTCTGACTAGTGCAGTGTTGCATTTATAAGCACACAAACAATTTTTGTACTGACTATGAAGTGGAACATTTCGAGCCGTTGTAATTTTTCGAAAAGGTTAGGATTCTGTTTGATAAAGATACTCATTTCTAGTATGTATAATGCCGGCACCGTAAGAACTTTTAACGATTTAAAGTACGGCGCGCAACTGTCTTCTGTTTTCAAACCACACATGGCTCTAATGCACCTTTTTTGTGCCTTGAATATTAATTCTTTATCCGGAAAATTACCCCAGAAAATAATATCGTATCGGATGAGTGAGGCCACCAAACCATGATAGGCAACAAGTAACGAGTCTATATTTACTTATCTAGCCAGTTGAAAAAGAGCGTATGCTGATTTATGAATTTTCCCACAAAGCTGTTCAAGCAAAAGCAAATGTTAAAACAAGTAAAATATACATAGGGGTACCAATATTACCGTTTTTTAAGGAAAATAAAACGCTTATTTTAAAGAAAACAGACAAAAAAAGTTTATTCAAAGTATTTGCCATTGCTAGCTACACATTTTTCCCATCTTTTTATTAAGTTGTGGATGCCCTGCCAAAAAAACTGCTCTTGTTTTGATAAAAACCATTCAGAGACCCAATTTTCCAGTTCTTCAGATGTCTTGAAGTGCTGCTTAGCCAATGCGTGTCCCATCGATGAAAACAAATGGTAGTCGGAAGGTGCCAAGTCTGGTGAATACGGCGGGTGGGGTAACACTTCCCACTTAAGTGCATTTATCGTTTCTTTAACTTGTTTTGCTGTATGTGATGGAGCATTGTCGTGAAGCAAAATTACCTTTCCGTGTCTTGTGGCCCATTCTGGTCGTTTTTCGGTCAATGCATGGTTCAAATATTGATCATTTGTTGTCGGTAGCGATCAGTATTGACAGTTTCACCAGGTTTTAATAGCTCATGATACACCACACCCTTCTGGTCCCACCAAACACAGAGCATTCTCTTCTTTCCGAAGCGATCGTTGAAACCAATTTCTACATGTTTTTTCTGAAAGAGCATGATCACCATAAGCTTCGATAAGCATTCTGTGAGCAACAGCTGCATTTTTCCTTAAAAAAAATAATGCAATAAAACTTCCCGCATATGATGATTTTCTGGTACAAAATTTTCCATTTTTAACTAAAAAAAAATACAATCTTGGTTCCACTATGACTTGCAGTATACTAAATATATTCCACAGATGTCATACCAACAAAATAAAAAAAAGGCTCGTTCACAATAATCATTAGCTACACAGCTAAATCTGTGTTACCGGTAATTTCATATTGGTAGACCTGGTATATTAAGCAATTTGTTATAGTCATATTTAACCTATAATGCTCCCACTCATGGAACCCATTCCCCCTGTCGGTGAGAGAGATTGGAAGGTAATCTTCCACCTTGCCCAATGTAAGTTTTTTTTTATAAATTATAAACCAGAGCTTGACCGCAATCCCGCCTGATGGTAAGCAGTGATGCGATCGTTGATGGTAAAGCGCGCTAGTTTATTAAGAGCCTATTCACTCTAGCCTTGAAGACACTCAAATTGTAATGTGACGGAAACACCGACGCTGGCAAATTGTTCCAGTCCCTCGATGTACGCGGTATAAAGGAGGAAGCAAAACGCTTCGTCCGGATCACAGTGGTGTCAACAACGTAAGGGTGGAAACTCGCCGTACGACGAGTCGTCCGATGATGGAACGGAGATGGGGGAATTAAATCATGCAATTCCCTCGCACACTCACCAGAATGCATCCTATAGAAGACCTATAGAGGAAGTTGGTAGACGTCACATGTCTTTGAAGTTTTGGCTCTAGGACATATATACTTTTATTGTTTTGTTGTTTGTTTTGTATTCTTAGATGGTAATACTTAAAATTAGTTCATGAGGGTCCACGTGAACTAATTTTTGGGCACAACAAAATATGTGAAGTTAGGAGAGAGGAAGCACTTTTTTACACTCTACTACGTTGCTTGCTAACGGGTGCGTGTGTAGGGGTGTGTGTGTGTGTGTGTGTGTGTGCGAATGTGTGTATGTCTATTTAAGTTTGTGTCTTTATATTTCTATCATTGAGGTATTCGTTGACAGAGATAGTAGCTTTTATTTATAAGAAATTGTCTAAGTTTTTTTAGAAATATATTTATTTTATCTTCTACTTACTTCTTTTTTTTTTTCAAGTCGTGGCCAGTACGAATTAATTGTTTTATCTATTAAAATGTTTTAATATTTATGTACTCACTTGCAGTAAATTTGATTAATAACTTCCCTTCTGCAATAAGTTCCTTGGTAACTTAGAGGGTAGTCTCTTTCCCACGACACGTCATGAGATAAAAAGATAGATTAATACTCTTTCTGGAGCATTCTCTTCTACACGGAGACGATAACAAATGAATGCACACCAATACCTCTGAAACGATTCCTTGTAAAGTAGGTACACGACAATGGGTAGTATGCTCCGCTGGCACAGATGACTGGGTTTTGTATGCCACGATGAAGTAGAAGCATCTTTTGAATATATAAACGTAGAATGTACAAACACCCTTGAAGTTAACTGCGTCTTTGCGAAGCGATAAGTATCTAGAAATACAACATGTATCAGCCACGTGTCCATATTTAAAGCCCTTTGTACACCGCAAGCTTGCATTACGGTACACCGCCTACACGGCGAATAAACCGTAGTTTTGATGGCTAGAAAGACGTGTGTAGTCTACAGAAAAGAATCAGAAAAAAAAACCCTACGGGTCCAACATCCTCATCACAAAAAAGTCCTTACTTTTAAAAAGCACTCGACCCAAATGTATGGGATGGCTGATTATTTTGTCAGCATTGTAATCTCAGCCGAAAGACGTCCACTGCTGGACATAGGCCTCCCCCAAGGTTCTCCACGACGACCGGTCCTGCGCCTCCCGCATCCAGCGGTTTCCCGCGACCTTCACTAGGTCGTCGGTCCACCTTGTCGGGGGCCTACCCACGCTACGTCTTCCGGTGCGTGGTCGCCACTCGAGAACCCGCCGGCCCCCTCGGGCATCGGTCCTACGGGCAATGTGTCCAGCCCACTGCCACTTTAGTGTTGCAATTATTCGGGCTATGTCGGTTACTCTCGTTCTTCTGCGGATCTCCTCATTCCTGATTCGATCGCGCAGTGAAACCCCAAGCATAGCCCTCTCCATTGCCCTTTGAGTGACTTTGAGCCTTCTTATAAGGCTCACAAATATAACCTTTATAGTACCTTTCTCATAGAGAGTGACGAAACCACAACTATCTCTAGTCTCTTCCAAACTGTCTACAACAGATATCTACAACCAATAATCTACTTCTACAACAGGCACCTACAATCGAAGGTAAGATTCCCGTAATGAGTTTAGACGAAGCAATTAAATCTGGCAAAGTGGATCGACGGGTCCAATTTCTACTACTAAGTTATTGCTAACTGAATTAGATTAATAATATGAGCAATATTGGTTAGAAAAACAATTTTATAGGATATTTATTATTTACTTATTTTGAACCTATGACGCAAGGGCATGGCCTTTTCGATGAAATCAAACGGTATTGAGTTAACATTATTGGTTTTTCAATCGTATCTTTACCTGTTTGGAAGATTTGAGAAATGCCACCCATACCGCCTATGGGAGGCATTAGCATCGCCTCCCATACACCTTTGGGCACCTTTGGGCATATTTGCAATTATATTTGGATTGTAATTTTATCATACTCCAATGTCGTCATCAATATCTCGGCGTTAATCCCAATCGCATCCGAAGCTTTTTACAGCTTTGGAGTCTGGGGTTCGCTTTATCAGTCCAATTTCTGATTTTGGCTAAACTTCGATATTTTCCGTGAAGCGACTGCCGTCTGACCTTCACAACCCAAAGGCGATACCGAAGCATTGCAGTTAGACCAATTGTTGAACTTTTAAGGGCTCCAACAACCCGTAACGACTGCTATTTGATATTCGTATGGCAACCTCAACCAACGGCTTAACGTGCTTTCCGAGGCACGACCAGACCAGACCAAATATTCATATTCATGCAAACAAATATTTGCACTGCGCGGGGATCGAACCCGCGCCGGCTGCGTTCGCTACCGCTACGCCACGGAGCCTGTCCATCATATATATCACACTCTATTTTACTGTTTGTACAGACGACAGCACATCAAGCTACTACAATCTGTTAAGTTTCTTTATTAGATTTTCAACTTTATCTATAAAGCATTAGGGCTCAAGGTAGATTGGGAATATTTGAAAATTTCGGGTAGCATGTCATGCTTTCGTCCGTACATAAATAATAATAATAAAATATGCAGTAGCACAACAAACTCCCAAGTAAAAAATACCTTTGTTTAAATAATCAGAACCCATAATCAACCGCTCCTATGTTCCCACTCATGGAACATAGGCCTCTCGGTAAGAGAAAGTGTGGGCTGTAATCACGTAACCTCGGCGGCCCAGTGCGGGTTTCCTCGCAATCTTTTCCTTTTGAGAGCAGGGTTTTGGCTTCGAACTTACGACCTACAACTTTTAACTCGCAACCGATAACACTAGCCCACCGATTCTCTCCAGTAGATACCAGTATACACATCTACATTCAAAACCACGATCAGTTCGCCCATTGATGTTGGAACTAGTAACAAGTTTCATACAGCAGTCTCTCTAAAAGCCTCACCAGCTCCTATTATGTTAAAGCCTCCTTTCAGTCAAACCACACGCGGTTGAATTCCATTATTCTATTCCTGTCATATAACTATACTGAAATCCAATTATCTGGGAATATCTATAGTTATTGTCGGATCAAATTCTGTCTTCAATCTCAAGTTAGATTAGTTAATCAGCTAGCTACTAAGCGTTCGTGTAGCTTACTAGCTAACCTTTAGGTAATTGAAAATATATGATGTGATAATATGTTCTATGTTCCGGGTTTGGTTTCCGCACTTTCCTTCAAGTGGACCTTTCTGCTTGAATTGATTTTGAAATGAAATAAAATGAAATCGTTTATTATTCAAGTAGGATCACTGATCACTTTTACACGTCATTTTCCTAACTGACTACCTCTGAGAAGAAAAGCCGAAACAAACTCAAGGATCATCGTCTTTTTCAAGTCCAGACATTAAAAATGAAAATGTTTACAATAACAATATACAATTGCTTTGTACATAACAATCAATTTAAGTGATTTAAAAAAAAGAACAGTGATCAAAACGTCACAATTGATACCGCTTAGCAGAGCGAGCAGCTCAATCCCAAGCTTTAAAGATTACTGTCTCTAAAGAAAATGTTACCTATATTAAACAATCGGTAAATTAAATAAAGAAAAAAATACCTGTGCTGGGTTGAAAAGGCTCGTATCTCAGCGACATTTTGATAAGGCCCAGAAAATTCATTATATTGGTAGTAGTGATGTTGCTGTCAGGATAATCAAGAAAGCCTATCGAGAGCGCATGGACGCTTTCAAGATGTGGTGTTGGAGAAAGATGCTTCAAATTCCTTGGACAGCATTCCGCACAAATCAGTCAATCCTTCGAGAGCTAGGTGTCACAATAAGACTCTCCTCTGTCTGCCTTCGAAGAATTTTGGAATACTTTGGCCACATTACCAGAAAGGATGGAGACAATCTCGAACATCTGATGGTTACTGGGAAGGTGGATGGACGACGTTCTAGAGGTCGCAGTCCATTAAGGTGAATTGACCAAATTCTTTCATCTCTGGACACTCTCTTTGTTTAATAATTATAAATTAGTGCTTGACTGCGATCCCGCCTGATGGTAAGCAGAAATGCAATCGTGGATGGTAAAGCGCGCTAGTTTATTAAGAGCCTATTCACTCAGAAAAACCGAGTGAATAGGAAGGAAGACGGCAGTTGAGCGAGGTGATGCAATGTTAAACCCAACAACACGACCAACGATGCTGCGCCAGAGGGAGATTGATCTGGAGACCCTCCACGACCAAACTCTCTACACAACAACATTTGGCGCCACATACCCAGCACATATCGCAACACAACTGCTCAGACCCGTCCTCCGTACGGCTTCTCCAGACATCATGCAATGAACACGACGAATCGCTTGGCGGCAAGACTTCGGCCAGGGATCGTAACAAATGGCGATAATTCCACAGGGACATCACGACCCTCAGTAATGAGGAGAACGTCTTGAGGAGGAGAAGGAGGAGGTGTTGATGTTTAAAAGAAAAAATATACGTGGGTTCAGGTGACCCCGTGAAGAACGAGTTTCATTATGAAAATCCAAAATGTTGGAAGAGAAAAATGTAAAAAGGAATTTTTTAAAGTTTTAATAAAAAAAGTATCGCAAGAAACTTTGTTTGAAACTTTGTAATTAATTAAAAAATTGTTCCAAACGTACTCAAAGTTGCGCTAACCTTTAGTTACTGCACGCCTGGTCACGCCTATACTGAACAAAATTATTGCTACTTATTAATTATTTTATTAGGACGAGTATCTACATAGTCACTCATCAGCGACTTAATCGCGAAACACACTCTCAGTACTAATGGGTTTCATTTTGACAATTCAACAACATTCATTGCGTCATTTACGTTGTTTAGCAGACTGTATTTTCGAACATATGGAGCAGTGGATTAGAAATAAGCTTCGAAATGATTCCAATTGATAGTAATAGTATGTTACGCAATTAAGCTAAGTTTCCAACAAGTGTGACATGACAACATGGACAACACGAAGACCATGTCGAACACTCATGTCGCACCCACTCCAATTCTATTTGGTTGCACTGCAATCGAAGTTGTTGGCGAGTATATATATACCTGGGACAAACAGTCTAACTAGGTAGGTCCAACTTTGAGATAGAGGTGTCTCGTCGAATCCAGCTCGGCTGGGCAGCGTTCAGGAAGCTACGCTACATCTTCTCGTCGTCCAAGTTACCACAGTGTCTCAAGACTAAAGTCTTTGACCGGTGTGTGTTATCAGTGATGACTTATGGAACTAAAACGTGGTCGCTCACAATGGGCCTCATACGAAGACTCAGTCACACAAAGGGCAATGGAAAGATCTATGCTCGGAGTTTCTCTGCGTGATCGAATCAAAAATGAGGAGATCCGCAGAAGGACCAAAGTCACCGACATAGCTCTGCGAATCGCTAAACTTTAGTAGCAGTGGGCAGGGCACATTGCTCGTAGAACCGATGGCCGATGGGGCAGTAAGGTTCTGGAGTGGCGGCCACGTACTGGAATACGCAGCGTAGGGAGGCCCCCAATAAGGTGGACCGATGATCTGATGAAGCTCGCGGGAAGCCGATGGATGCGGGCAGTACAACTTCGGTCAGCGTGGAAAGCCTTGGGGGAGGCCTTTGTCCAGCAGTGGACATCTATAGGCTGAAGAAGAAACGTGATTCATCCGCGGATGGGATTTTTACCTACCGAGAGACCTCGGCTACTTCGGCAAGCACGTTTTTCGCCGTTCGTTCTAACCAATCGTGGTTCTCTTTGAATGAAACCCGAAAGTCTGTCAACCAGTTTTTCCAAGAGATATAATGTTACCCAGTTTCTGGGTTTTGAAGGTACGACAGGCTAATACTCCATGTAAAATACACAGGTAGTCAACAGCATCCTGTCAGACTAGAAGCGAACCCAAATATTTTAAAAAAAGAACGTTGCCTCACACTAGATATTACTCATGTATCGTGAGTGCGTTTACAAACATATAAACTCACAAACACAAACAGTGAGACCCGGAACAACTAACTGTAGGCTATACAGATATTGACACGTAGCACAGCAGGCGGTGGCATCGATGGCTCAGCCTCTACGGCAACCGTGTCATCATCAGTTGGGAATAGACTAGAATAATTCGGTGGAATTTTCTCGGTGGTAGGCCATAACATCGGCCACCGGCAGAAGTTACCACCCACCAGACAAAGCCTTGCCGCCAAGCAATTTGTCGTGTTCCGGCATGATGTCTGGTAAAGCCGTACGGAGGACGTGTCTGAGCAGTTGTGTTGCGATGTGTGCCGGGTACGATGCGCCTAATGTTGTCGTGTTGGGAGTTTGGTCGTGGAGGATCTTCAGATCAATCTCCTTTTGGCGCAGCATCGTTGGTCGTGTTGTTGGGTTTAACATTGCATCACCTCGCTCAACTGCCGTCTTCCTTCCTATTCGCTCAGTTTTTCTAAGTGAATAGGCTCTTAATAAACTAGCACGCTTTACCATCAACGATCGCATCACTGCTTACCATCAGGCGGGATTGCGGTCAAGCGCTAGTTTATAATTATTAAAAAAAAATTGTTCTGTTGATAAGAATTATCCTTGTAACTATCACGTTATCGACATTAACCAATTCTTCCAACATAGTATAGAAAGATCTAAGCAAAGCCATTTTCATAAACAAAACGATTACAACCACACTATCAGCTTAGCAGGGTACAGTCGTGCAGAAAAACGAATGGCCTGTAACTCTGTAATATTACCGACACTCCCTATAATATCGTCACATCACTTACAAGAGGGCGCGCCGCGTACTCTCGCGAAGAAACGTGAATGTTTTCATAACTTGTGAAGATAAAATAGAATACTCGTAGAATATATTCGTTTTATAGTAACGTGAAATCACGAGCGAACATAAATATCATTATTTACGTTCACGTAGACAAGCTCGTGATTTAACGTTTTATCATGAACGCTGACTGTTTGTTTAAAATATCTGGTTCATTTTTAACAAAATTGTCGCAAGTAAAACTATGTACTTACCTACGTCTTTATTAATTTTCGTCAAAATCCATAATAGTAATGTTTCATTAACTAGGTAAAAGTTACTTCGATGCTCTACTTGCAGAATACATAATTTCCTTTCAGTAAGTTATAAGCGTTGTTTTTTTAAAAGCTCAGTGGGTGTGAAGTCTGTTATTCTCGCAAACTTTGGGACCTAGTAAGAAGCTGAATAAGTAAATACATACATAGTTTACCCTTTTAACTTGATAAAACAGTTTTGTTTTCATCAGCTGTCTCGAAGGCTGTTAGCTAAAGCAACAATGCCACCGGCTCTATCTCTAATTGATTAAATGTTCTATAATCGACTGTACATTGAGAAATCAACACGTGGATTAAATTTTATCTTGCCACATTATTATTATTTTTATATAAACGTACTTTTTGTAAGGAAATTGTACGTGTATGGTAGACTAGCGGCGGACCGCGATGCTGTTCGCGTTTTTTATATGCTCCGCTCCTATTGGTCGCAGCCTGTTACAATTTAAAGCCTTCCTGGATTAATTTCTCTCGGTGGTAGGCCATAACATCGGCCGCCGGCAGAAGTTACCACCCACCAGACAAAGCCTTGCCGCCAAGCGATTTGTCGTGTTCCGGCATGATGTCTGGTGAAGCCGTACGGAGGACGGGTCTGAGCAGTTGTGTTGCGATGTGTGCCGGGTACGATGCGCCAAGTGTTGTTGTGTCGGGAGTTTTGTCGTGGAGGGTCTCCACATCAATCTCCCTCTGGCGCAGCATCGTTGGTCGTGTTGTTGGGTTTAACATTGCATCACCTTGCTCAACTGCCGTCTTCCTTCCTATTCGCTCAGTTTTGAGTGAATAGACTCTTAATAAACTAGCGCGCTTTACCATCAACGATCGCATCACTGTTTACCATCAGGCGGGATTGCGGTCAAAAGCTATTTTATAGGTATATATTAAAAAAAAAAAATTAGCTCATGTATATTTGGTGATTTTCCAATGTGTGGGTTACGATTTATATGTACTTAGAAAATTCATAAGGAATAGTTATCATCTGCCAAAACTTTCCCAACTATATTTAATTTACACTTTATTTACCATTTGGAGGAATTAATTAATTAATGTACAAAGGATTATCTAGTGTATTCTTAATTTACACTTATTATTACATTTTAAATATAATTAAATTTCTTAAAAAAAAATACCAAAGTTATATTAGTAACAGTACTAATAAAAGTTAATTTTTTGGTTGCCTGGAAGAGATTGCATTAGCGATAAGGCCGTCCATTGTATGTTTTTTGAACCTAAACCTCGTGCTTGAAAATCGCTTTTGGGCTATCATCATCTTTTCGGTCAAAAGCCGTCCAGTGCTGGACTTAGACCTCGCCCAAGGATCTCTACAACGACCGGTCCTGAGCCTGTCGCATCCAGCGGTTTCCCGCGACCTACACCTCGTCATCAGTCCACCAGTCCGCGGGCCTATCCACGCTGCATCTTCCAGTGCTCGGTTGCCACTCGAGAATGAAACTTTGGGCTATAGTTGATTCAAAATGATTTTTTGTGTATCATATAAACCAACAACTAAGTAAATAATAAAAAGATATCTTGGATACCAATGACTGATTAAAAGGTGAAGGAAAACATCTTGAGGAAACCTGAACTTTAAGTCTGAAATCGCCAACCCGCATTGAGCAAGCGTGGTGATTACGCTCAACCTTTCTCTATATGAGAGGAGACCTGTGTCCAGCAGTGGGACGTTAAAAAGGTTGATGATGATGATGATAATATAAACCAGCATAGGCGCTTGTGAAACCTCAGAAACTACATATATGTATGTAGGTACGCGGTCACAATGGATTAAACCGTAATAAATTGTTTTGATAGTATTTTATTGTGTTCTAAATGGCTGCCCCATTTGGAACACAATACCTAATCGTTACTTAACAATAGCGTGTAATCGAACCGTTGATAATTCCCGTTTTGCACCTTGAAATGATTGCACCTCTTTGTGTGGACCTCAAATAATTTGGTGACTTACAAATACCAAGTACCTGCGACCAATTTGTCTATAAGGGTCAGTCACAGTTGTAACCTAACTCATTTGGATATAGCGATTGGTCAGGCTTGTAAACTAAATCATTTTGATGTAGCCATTACTTTAACACACGTATAAAAATCGTCGTATCGTGGTGGCCTAGTGGTTTAAATAACAGCTTCTCAAGTATGATTGTTTAGGCTCGATTCCAGGTCAGGCAAGTACCAATGTAACTTTTCTAAGTTATATACTTTCTAAGTATATCTTGGATACCAACGACTGATTAAAAGGTGAAGGAAAACATCTTGAGGAAACCTGGACTTGTAAGTCTGAAATCGCCAACCCGCATTGAGCAAGCGTGGTGATTAGGCACGCTCAATTGTTTTCAGTCTTCTCTCATACAAAGAAGGGTTGAGTCCCAGCAGTGGGACGATAGAAAAGGTTAGTGATGTTGATGATGATAAAAATCAAATGAAATAAAAATATAAAATTCAAATTTAAAGAAAAAAAATTAAGTTTAAATTTTTGTAAGCGCAACCACGTTCCAGCAATAATTCCTAATGTGGGGCAACTATTTTTTTTTTTTTATTAAAGAAAGAAATAAAAAATCTAAGTACACTTTAGGTCCAGGCGTAACAGCCTTGACTACGACTACAAGTTGTAGGTCATAAGTCCGAACTTAATCAGGCGTGTTAGTGAAATTTATTTCATCATCAATGCTTTCGAAGCGGCAAAGGAAAACACTGAGAGGAAACCGGCGTGTCCTTTACAAAAATGCAAACATAAACATGGAGTAACCAAAAATATGATAAAATCCCGTGACCGAAATTCTCATTCATCAGGTGTTTGAATTGCAATGAATTCTCTCGTATCCGCCAGGAATTGGAAACGTGATGTTATTCATGTATCGACGAAATCAAATTTCATACTGAATTCTATGATCGGCTGATAAAATAAAGAATGTAGCTGAATAAGGTGCAGTGGCGTAGTTTTAAAACTACGCTCGAGTTGTGGTCCCCGCAGTTTCGAATTAAAAATAATATCTCCAAGTCTAATCGCTGCTTGCTATTTTAAAGTATTCGAAACAGTATCTAGTTAAACAGGTACTACTGCTTATCGTCGCCGTAGAGTGAAAACCTCGTAAGTGCAAAAATAGTAACTCTTCAGGAGGAAGAAAAAACTGCGTGCTGTAAAATTTTTGTACGGCGACAATTATATTTTTTTATTAATTAATATGGAGATTTAACCCGCTCTCATACCCAAATCGGTTCAGTACTATAAGATTGCCCAAATGAAAATGAAAATAAAATGAAACTACACGTTCGTTGCTAGGTATTCACACGAAACTGACAGCTGTGCGTGTTTACGAGGTTCTCATTTAGTGTCATAGATGTCGCTACGAGTATCGAATGAACAAATGAGTCTGATCACGATATGCGTAGTGAGGTTTTCTTCCCAAAAAAGCAATAAATTAAATTTGAGCAAAAATGCATTCCCGAGGTTTTCACTCTACGGTGACGTTATACTTTTTATTGGCACAATCCCTATTCTACCAACAACACGCATGGAAACTGCGGTAGGCTATTCATAGCATGGTACCGTCCAATAAAACTAAACTTTAATACCGCTCATTAAAGTTGGAAATGGCTTGATCAGAGGTAGCACTTGAATACATTTATTGCGACCAAACCACAATACATTGGATGCTTCCTACGTTCTGCTGTAACAATATAAGATAATATCCGTTCGTGCCATTTCCATTATTCAAGTAGGTACAATAATACATATAAGCTTTGATAACGAGAATGAGACGGCGATACAATGTTGTTTCTTGAGTTGAATTTTAACTGAATCAATAGTTCAGGTAAAATTAAACGTATCCCCTAAAAAGCTTATTGATCTTCTAATGATGGTGACTTTTTAAAATGAAAGTCCTGTACCGTAGATTGTACCCAGCATACATTGCAACACAACTCCTCAGACCGATCCTCCGTACGGCTTCAACAGACATCATGTCAGAACACGACGAATCGCTTTGCGGCAAGACTTTGTCTGGTTGGTGGTAACTTCTGCCGGCAACCGATGTTATGGCTTACCACCGAGAACCACAAAGAACCAACATTAATTCTGTGCGAGAATCCCGCAACACACAGCACAGAAATCAATCGCTCATCCACTGCGTCAACCGTATTTAACCGTATTACTAGCTTTCCGCCCGCATGGAGTTCGGTTATATCGCGTTTCCAAGAGAACTCTTCAAAAGTCCGGAATCAAAACGATCCCATGTTATTTCTCAAGGTCAAGTCTATCTTTGTACCAAATTTCAATAAAATCAGTTCAGTGGTTTAAACGTGAAAGCGTAACAGACAGATAGAGTTACTTTCGCATTTATAATATTAGCTTTTGGGAGTTGAGATTTCCTCGAACCTAAACTTTGTGCGGTTCATTGGGTCCAAGGCCAAAGTGGCTGCCAGGAAACTTGGCGTTATCGAAAAGATCCGGCAGTACTTCACACCCAGGGCAGCTTCTAATATTGTACAAAGCACAGGTCCGTCCGTGTGTGGAGTACTGACGCCACAATTGGGCTGGTGCTGCTAAGTGTCACCTGGCCACTTTGGATTCAGTGGAGAGGCGTGCGAAGAGGCTGATTGGTGACCCTGATTTAATTCGAGAGGGTCTCCAAAGTCTAAAACACAGGCGTAGAGTAGCCAGCCTTCCGGTGTTCTATAGGATGCCTTTTGGGGAGTGTGCGAGGAAATTGCATGATTTAATTCCCCCGTTCCACCATCGGACGATCCGTCGTACGGCGAGTTTCCACCCTTACGTTGTTAACACCACTACGATCCGGACGAGGCGTTTCGCCTCCTCCTTTATACCGCATACATCGAGGGACTGGAACAATTTGCCAGCGTCGGTGTTTCTGTCGTACTTCAATTTGAGTGTCTTCAAGGCTAGAGTGAATAGGCTCTTAATAAACGCTTTACCATCAACGATTGCGTCACTGCTTACTATCAGGCGGGATTGTGGACAAGCGCCAGTTAATAAATTATATTTAAAAAAATACCGTCATAGTTGATACATACCTCTGAAACCATTAACCATCAGATTCCTGCGTAGTTGTCTGGATAACCTTCACCTACTTTGTAATGTGTCACAACAATCATAAATGTATATCTATAAATGTGTATATCTATAGGCTTTCGGTTAACAGCTTAGAGGCCATTACCGCCTAATATCCTTTGATGTACATACAAAGTGTCATTGATTAGACTGATAGAGGTCTTCAATTATTAAGGAAATGGGTCTTGTGTGATGTTATAGAAGACTTTAATGGATTATTTTGCTATTTCAAATGTTTTCGAGTGACTAGAAGTTTGTTGCTATTATTAGTAATGCTTTTACTGTAGTCAAAAGCCATTTCAGATACTAATCTTCAAAAGATCCAGCCAAGATTATATTCGGATTAGGATAATAAATTCTCTAGAGTATTTTGTTTAATCCTAAAACCCCCTCTTATCTTAAAGAACGTTGCAAGTTCCTTCATGACACACATAATAGATATCTGAGATCATCGAAAACTGTGATATTAGAGATGCCGATGCATTCCACTAGTTTCTATTATAAAAACTTTACTGTACAAGCAGTTCGGCTATGGAATAACTTACCCGTGTCCGTGAGGCGTGTTCAAACTCTGTTCACTTTTAAAACCATGATAAAAAAGCACTTCATCGCACTTTAAATACTTATCTCATTTTATTTTATTTGCTCTTGTATGATGTTTATTAATCAGATGTATATATATTTATTAGACTAGTATAATACACCTAACGTACACCTCTATATCAATACTAATATATAAAGCTGAAGAGTTTGTTTGTTTGTTTGTTTGAACGCGCTAATCTCGGGAACTATTGGTTCGATTTGAATTTTTTTTTTGCGTTGGCTAGCCCATTAGTCCAGGAAGGCTTTAGGCTTATAACATCACGCTGCGACCAATAGGAGCGGAGCATAACTAACTCCACGCGAACGAAGTCGCTGGCGGCCGCTTGTTTATTATATAATCTATATAAATAGCACACTGTAGACTACCTACATTTTTTTTTTTTACAAATCACACAGATTGAGCTAGCCCCAAAGTAAGTTCGAGACTTGTGTTATGGGATACTAACTCACCGATACTATATTTATAATAGATACATATATAGATAAACATCCAAGACCCAGGCCAATCAGGAAAAGATAGTTTTCCATCATGACCTGGCCGGGGATCGAACCCGGGGCCTCCACGTCGCAGGCAGGTGTGTTGACCGCTGCGCCACGGAGGTCGACACATTATTTCTCTCTCCTTCTTCTTAGTATTCATCCAAAGGTTATCTGTAAAAGATCGCTCTTAGCGATAAAACCGCCCTTTGTAAAATCTTTATATTTATGTTTCTGTAATCTATATGGTGTATAAGAAGAATTCTCTCTAACTGAATAATATTATTTATTCAGTAAATCACACAAAAATACAATTCAATTCAATTCTTGATTAATGACCTTTGTGGGAGAGACGCCACAATTTTATCAAAACACGTGCGAACGATTAATAAACCATTAAACACTGGAGAGTAAACACAAACATTTAGTAAGTAAGCGGACCGCATGACAAAATTAGTCAGAAAAAAACAGTGTCGCCACCTAATGTTATAACAGATAATTAAACAGGCAAACGCACGCTTAACATACAGCCAAGTATCAATATAAAATTTAATCCAACATATTATAGGCTATAAGACCTCTCTTTATTTCGGCCTTCTCAGAGTTGTCATATAAGAAATATTTACCGCACTTAGTTTCAAAAATATGGCCAATGACAAGTGTTGAAAAAAAAAAAAGTATCCAAACAGTATACCGCTGCGATCTACGTTCTCTCGGCTTCGCTACGCACTGTGCTACGGCGTAGCCTATACTGAGCTACGCTCGTGTAACCTTCAGTGATCATCACACATTCACAACATAATATATAATAATTATATACTTTCCAATAAATAATAAGTCTATACGAATCTGAATATCAGCGACCATCTATGATTTTTTTTTTATATATAAATATAATCTAGTGCTGGACCGCAGTCCTGCCTGATGGTAAGCAGTGAAGCGATCGTTGATGGTAAAGCGCGCAGGCACTTAAATTGAAATCAGACAGACTAGGACTCAACTTTTTAGAATTAGGTGAATAGTAGATAAAAAGTGAGTAACCGTAATGTTTACAATTTCCACTATGAAAATAATGATTTCTAACCTTTTACACACTTTTTAACAAATTCTAAATAGTTAGTAGAAAACATTTTTTTAAATATCATTATCATCTCAGCCACATGAAATCCACTGCTATGGACATAGGCCTCCCCCAAGGATTTCCAAAAAGAACGGTTGTACGCGGCTTGCATCCAGCGCTTCCCTGCTAATTTGGTCAGGTCATTCGACCACTATATAAATAAAGAATGTATCTGACATCGACGCAGAAACGAGTACCGTGGATCCAGTACATGATTCTGAACCCCCCAGTGGTCGTCGGCTTTTTCATGATTTAAAAAAAATATATGTAGTTTTTTTTCACTTTAGACCGTTCATAATTGCTATACTTTTATAACCCAATAAAACTTTAAATTAAAAATTAATTAATTCGCTAATTACATAAAAAGCGCAATGAAAACAAAACTCGAAAAACTATCTTATCAGTTGATTTAATAGAGTTCACATTAGGGATCAACGTCATACCTGCAAACCCGCACTGCGGCACGCTTGCAACGTTCAAAGGCCGAGCCGATACTTTTTTTTAAACACTGTGAATTCTTTAACCGTTCATTAACGGCATAAATGAACTGACTGTCATAATTTTATTACTGGCATGCGGTCTAGCCTTTTCGTGAAGTTTTCGTTACGATGTCAGGTACACCCTGTATAGATCCGATCTAATAACAAAAATTAAAAACCACGAAATTTGACTCTAAAATGCGACGTTTCCAGTTGTACGTAGTAAACGCTCTTAAATCAAAAAGGTCTCAAATAATGCCCCCTTTGTTATTAAGCTCTGCTAATCCATGAACCATGGGATCGGATTACGAGTACAATAACTTTTATGACAAATAATTTTTAGTACATTTGCCCAGGTGTAATCCCCAAAAAGGTAGACGATGAAATTGTTATAAACCACATTTTACCGCTGAAAAAGTTTTGAGTTTAATGTAACTAAATTCACTGATGAAAATCGAAACATAAATATTTTTGAAATAAGGAATCATTTTACAAATTTTTATTTCATTTGGCAGGAGAATATTTATTTTTAGAAAAACGAAATACTATTAGCATATTTTAACGTGGAATAACAAAAAACTACGCTCCAACTGTTTTTAAACATAAAATAAAAACGTTTTCATTTACATTTCGTATTTCGTAGAAAGTCATACATAAACAAAGGAGAAAAGGGCAAAAATATTGTAAATACCTTTCAGTTTAAATGTTCAAAGAGAGTAGCGGTTGCCTAGTGATATTGGTTATGATTTATAAGTGTAGGTCGGAGGTGCCGATCCCCTCAGGTGACCTTGGCATAGAGTACTATAGCCGACCTTATGGCGGACAAACACTCCAGGCCGTACCTGGAGCGGTTTTGCATCAAAGTTGATAAACAAGTCATGGAAAGGAATCGGACAAGGGCAGCACAGCCGAGCACTGTGCCGTCGGCAAGAATTTAAATAGTCGGAAATAGAAATAGAATGAAATATTGTAGTATAATTAAAGACAAAAGAAATGTAACAAATGATAAAAATATGACAAAAGAAAATATGACAAAAAAAAATACAGGACAACATACACGTGGGAAAAAAGTGACCCAAAAAAAAAGACAAGGCCAATGCCGCAAAAAGAGAAATATGTGGAAAAAAAAGGAATTGGCAGAAAATAACATGGCAAAAAAGAATTCTTGCCAAGCAAGAAGAGAAAGACGGCACAAATTAATAAAAAAAAATCGCCTCAGGTTCTTTACATGTGTAAATCAACACCGCTGCCAAAACGGTAAGGAAAACATAGTGAGCAAACCAGCATGTCCTAGCAGCAATAAGTATAGTTTAAAAAACTAAAAAAACATGCTTTTAAAGAATATAAAACTAAAGAGTTAAAAATAATTTTAAAGTTTAATTTATGACAATCTTTATCTTTATTTCAATTTTTATTTATAGACGCTTTGTGCCATAATTTTTGTATATTAAGCGCCTCACGCTTTTTTTTCATTTTACTAGTATTGTTTATATACTATTGTCATAAATTAAACTCGGGCTAGTAGGGAATCAATCCGGTCCGAAAGAGAGGCCATGGTAAAACGGACGAGTGTTGCACTACAGGCAGTCTCCGAATGGGGCAATGCCAATCTTGTAGCATTCAATGCCGCCAAAACACAGGCGTGTCTTTTCACCGCCAAAAGAAGCCCGTTCACTTTGGCTCCTACTTTTCGAAATGTATCCTTGGAGTGTACCGACCGCCTTCAGATTTTGGGTGTTGAGATTTCCTCGAACCTAAACTTTGGGCGGTTTATTGAGTCCAAGGCCAAGGTGGCTGCCAGGAAACTTGGCGTTATCGCAAAGGTCCGGCAGTACTTCATACCAGGGCAGCTTCTAATGCTGTACAAAGCACCGGTCCTTTCGTGTGTGGAGTACTGCAGCCACAATTGCGCTGATGCTGCTAAGTGTCACCTGGCCACTTTGAATTCAGTGGACAGGCGTGTGAAGAGGCTGATTGGTGACCCTGATTAAACTCGAGATGGTCTCCAAAGCCTAGAGCACAGGCGTAGAGTAGCCAGCTTTTCGGCGTTCTATAGGATACATTTCGGGGAGTGTGCGAGGGAATTACATGATTCTATTCCCCCATCTCCGTTCCACCATCGGACGAGCCGTCGTACGGCGAGTTTCCACCCTGTTGTTAACATCACTACGATCCGGACGAAGCGTTTCGCATCCTCCTTTATACCGCGTACATCGAGGGACTAGAACAATTTGCCAGTGGCGGTGTTTCCGTCGGACTACAACTTGAGTGTCTTCAAGGCTAGAGTGAATAGGCCCTTAATAAACTAGTGCACATTACCATCAACAATTGCGTCACTGCTTACCATTAGGCGGGATTGCGGTCAAGCGCTAGTTTATTATTTATTTTAAAAAAAACTTTTCTTGATCTACAACAGACAGAATAGCAAGTACTAAAATTCGTAATGATGCTTTACCCACGTAACTAAATCTAAAACTAAATCTAAACTAAAAAATACTTTGCCTGGAAAAATTAATGTAAGGTAAGGTTGAAAAAATTTTGAGTTAAAGACGGACAAACAAACAAGCAAACATACAAGTGAAGCTAAAAAAAGGAATGTAAAAACTTCGAAGACATTTGACATGTGCCAACCACACTAGGCCCGCGTGGTACACTCTCCGAGAGGAGGAACAGGAGTGGGAACATTATAAGCTGATTATGTTTCTATTTATTTATTTATATATTCTTTATTTTACAGTAAGGGTTTTGACCCTTATTGTTAGTGCAATAAAGTTCAAAAGTGGTAATGCACTCAAAAGTGCATTACCACTAACAATAAGTGTCAAAAGTGGTACTCCACTTTTGACCCTTACTGTAAACTAATCAAACGTTGAACAAAATAATGTTAAATAATGTTCCATAATGTTAAATAAACATGTTGTTGTAATTTTATATTTGCGGCGGTAGTTTGGTCTCAGTGTAAGGGTGCGTGGGTGCGCGCGAGCGTGCGAGCGTGCGTGCGTACGTACGTGTGTGTGTGTGTGTGCGTGCGTGCATGCATGATGATTCATCCATTGACCAACTGCGGCAAGCGAAGCTTATCCTGAACCATCCTAATCCCGAGCTGTGTGGCTGTTATATTTTAGCTACAAGCTTCTTCTAACCAAACAATAAAATATTTAAAAAAAGAACAGAATCTTGCAGAATGGTATCAATACAACCATCAATAAAAACCACGCGTAATAAAACTCATCGAGATGTAAGAGCGAGACGCCGGACCGACTAACGTCGACAACTCTGATAGACGTTTAAGGAGAGAGGAAATTGCCTCAGCGAGCTTCGTAAGTGATAAGTGGGTACGATGGGATCAAGCTCGGCAGGGATACGAAATCTAGGGTTAATACGGCATTGAAGTACTTTTTAGATGTCAGGTGAAGATGTAAGTAATATATTTTGGGAAATGATTAATATCCCATTTTAGAATGGCATAAAAATTAGATCAAAGGTTATTTATTAAAATTAGGCTGAGAATCAGCGCTTTTTGAACGTCAATATGACATAGAACAGTCCACTATAACTCCTGCCCTTCGATATATCAAGCTTCTAAGCCTAAAAGTTATATTAGGTTCTGCCCTCGTCTTCTAGCGTATCTTGACTAATTTGAATCAGCACTTCCTGAACTAGCGACCCACCCATTTTACTTGATGTTCTTTCTTAATTTTGCTTAGTTCCTTAGAGTCCTGGTATAATGTTAAATAGCCCACCAAATCCTTCCAAAAATTAGAGCGTTTACAGGAGAGTCAGAATCCGCGTATCACCGGCTAGTTTCTCTCACAGATCAGCTTATTTAATTCACCAGTTTCATTGTTTAGTTTGTTAGCCCGTTTTGTTAATAAGAGAGTTGCATCAACTCGGCAGTTTTCAGTGCAGGTTCCAGTTTCGTTGAATCGTCAGTTTGACACTCAAGGAAGAAGGTATAGTTTCGTTCAAACAACCAAAAGTTGTTTATTTGTGAATTCAATTCAAATCAGACATACTGTTTTGTTTCCCTACCAAAATTTACATAATACCTTAATAAGTGCGGTTAGCTGAGGTGCTCAAGTGCGATTCGCGGAAGTGCTATTGAAATCAGTGCTCTGAGCGGAATACCTTAACAATCATAAGTAATTTATTCAAAGCCTGATTTGAATAAAAAGAGAATCAGCACTTTGACGTAGGTTTTTCGTATGCGATACTGTGCCCCCTGGCTCATAGGCTACTTTTGAAACGACAAAATTACATAAGACCAAGATCAAAACGCCCGGCCTAAAATTCCTAGTGCTTCAGTTGGGAAGAAGAATTAGAGAGAAGATTAAAGCGAAGAAGTGACGTAATAAACTCTAAATAGCTTTGAACATCAATTTTAATATAGTAAAATAGTAGTACTAACTAACATGATGACTATGACGAAATTATGATGAATTTTTATTTTTGAATTTAAATATCTATTTCAATGATTTAATTTTATTTTAAATAAATAATTTCAATCGTTATAATGATTTTAAAGAAGTTTGCTATAGTTTAGAACAGTATTATTGAGATATAAATTTAAATCTTTGGCTAAATTAAAAAATACCAAATTTTTGGGAAGTTAGAATTAATTTGCGGAAGATCATTTCTAAATTCATTAGTATTGTTACTATGATGATTGTGTAAAATTTCATATTTTATTTGGTCATGTATTTACCTAGGACCTTTATTATCCTTATGGGTCGGACTGAGTTTTCTTTACATATTGTATAAAGAAGATTGGCAATGATTGATGGCTACCTCCAATAATGGTTTATGGTTTAAGACATTTATATTTCAAAAGCAAAACAAACTGTTCGTGCCTCAGAAAACACGTTAAGTCGTTGTTCCCAGTTACCATACGAACATCTAATGGCAGTCGCTACGGGTTGTTGGAGCCCGCAAAAGTCGAACAATTTATCTAACTGCAATGGTTTGACATCGCTTTTGGGTTGCGGAGGTCAGACGGCAGTCGCTTCACGGAAAATATCGAAGTTTAGCCAAAATCAGCAGTTAGACTGGTAAAGCGGACCCCAGACTCCATAGCTGAAAAAGCTTCGGATGCGACATGGGATTAACGTTGAGATGATAATGATGATTAACTTATTATTAATATAACAAACTATTCTATCAATAATATTCCCAGTCTTACCCAACACTACTCGTTACTCCTAATAAACAATACGCAACTAATTGAAATCGCACTCACTTAAGCGCCATTATGAAACATTTCCTAGATACGACCACTAATCACTTCTCTCGTCTCCAGACTCATCGATAAGCTTCATGAGGGTATTAATTATTCAATGTTTGTGTTTCGAACCACGTATTGCTGGAGATGGTCCTAGCCAAACACTAATCTACTTATTTAGATGGCTCTTGCTCTAGTTGGGTATTTGGTGCTCGAGTCCTGCAATTTCGAAATGCAGTACTAAGGTATGATGATAGATTTGGGGTTTGGGTAAGCTTCTGGATTTATATTTCATTTTGAGATACTATTATTTGAAACTTTTTCCGTAAATATATTCAAAGATCGACACGGTTGGCGCAGTGGCTGGATGATCGACTGCTGCGCTACGTTCGATTCCCGCACGAAACAAATATTTGTTACTGGCCTACAAAAATAGTTGTTCCCGATTGTTTTTTTTTTTTATTATAAACTAGTGCTTGACTGCAATCCTGCCTGATGGTAAGCAGTGGTAATCGTTGATGGCAAAGCGCACTAGTTTATTAAAAGCCTATTCACTCAAAAAAAACTGAGTGAATAGGAAGGAGGACGGCAGTTGAGCGAGGTGATACAATGTAAAACCCAACAACACGACAAACGATGGTGCGCCTGAGGGATATTGATCTGGAGACCCTTTACGATCAAACGACACATCAACATCTGGCGCATCGTACCCGGCACACAGCGCAACACAAGTGCTCAGACCCGTCCTCCATACGGCTTCACCAGACATCATGCCAGAACACGATGAATCGCTTGGCGGCAAGACTTTGTCTGGTGGGTGGTAACTTCTGCCGGCAGCCGATGTTATGGCCTACCACCGAGTAAAGTTTGTGAACCCACCCGCGATGCAGGATCAATTCCTGGTGAGGGGAAACATATAAAAAAACTAGCTGACCGGCAAACGTTGTTTTGCCATATAAATAAAATAGATTAAATTACTAAAATGGCTATTAAAAAATAAGGGTTGATCGTAGAAGGGTGAAAATTGGGGATTGTATGTATTTTTGTATGTTGTATCATAAAAAAATAGAAATTAAAAATTTTGTCTAAAAAATAAAAAATAAAAAATTAGGGGTGGACTACCCCTAACATTTAGGGGGATGAAAAATAGATGTTGGCCGATTCTCATAGATACCGGTTAAGCACAAAAAATTTCATCAAAATCGGTCGAGCCGTTTCGGAGGAGTTTAAAGCCGAACACCGTGACACGAGAATTTTATATATTAGATATTATTTTTAAAATATCGCTATTAACGATAAGACCGTCCATTGAGTCGGCCCTTGTAAAATTTCTACATTGCTATCTGTAATATTAATATATTTGTAGAATGAAGATTGTAGGGCAAGTAAAACGTTTCGTTGTCAATTACTTATTAGAGCCTTACTTTCCAAAATGACTAGTCCTAATCCACGATTGCTTTCTATCTCTCCCCCTCTCTCTCTCTCTTTCTGTCACTTTCTCTCTGGTTGTGTGTGGTAAACATCATAGTTGTTCAGTAGTTTTTTTTATATATACAGAAGTAAATATATCGTACATAAGAAACTTTTACTTTCATTCGTAGAAAGTGCTAATATAGCTTAAATGATGTAGGTAGGCGGATATTTCGTGGATTTACCTTAGGGCAAAGAGAATCGAGATAACAAATTGGGACGCTAATGGAGGAAAATGGAACATGCAACGATCTCTGTTTTTAGGTTTTAGAAAATAATACGTGCGCCGAACCTTTTTTGTAATAGCCTTACAGTATAAAAAGAGATTTTGTACAGAACCGAGAAGCAATTTTCGTAATTATAAGAATGTTTACAATCTCAATCTCTCAAAAATAATTTCCCATTAATGACATGAGTTGACAACTGGGTTTAAAGATGAACATGGATAAGACGAAGATCATGTCGAACTTCCACGTCGCACTCACTCCAGTTCTAGTTGGATGCTCTGCACTCGAAGTTGTTGACGAATATATACCTGGGACAAACAGTCCAACTAGGTAAGTCAAACTTCGAGAAAGAGGGATCTGGTCCAATCCAGCTCGGCTGGGCAGCGTTCGGGAAGCTACTCTACACCTTCTTCTCATCGTCAAAGATACCACAATATATCAAGACTAAAGTCTTTGACCAGTGTGTGTTGCCAGTGATGTCATACGCAACTGAAACTTGTTCGCTCACAAGGGGTCTCATACGAAGGCTCAACGTCACATAAAGAATAGAATAGATGCTGTGCTCAGAGTTTCTCTGCGCGATCAAATCAGAAATAAGGAAATCCACAAAACAACAATAGCTCTTCGAGTCGTTAAAAATAAATGGCAGTGAGCAGGGCACACTGCTCGTAGAACCGATTGCCGATGGAGCAATAAGGTTCTGGAGTGGCGGTCGCGTACTGGAAAACGCTGCGTAGGGAGCTATCGCTAACTATTTAGAATCAGGTAAAAAGTGTGTAAAAGGTAATAAATTTATATGCAAATAATGCATTAGAAAGTTGAAAGGCATTATTTTCATAGTAGGTAAAATAACTGTAAGTATTACGGTTACTTATATTTTATCCACTATTAACTTAATTCCAAAAACTTAATATGAAACCACTATATATTTGAAAACCATGAAATATGACACTAAAATGCAACGTTGCCAGTTGTGCGTAGTAAATACTCTTAATATTCTAACCAGCAGATAAAGAAGCCATGCCTGGTATTATCCATCACTTCCCAAAGAAGTATCAAATCATTAGTACTCATCACTCCAAAACGGAGAATACTTTCAACCCTCGATTATCGTAGCAAACTACAAAACAAGTTCCTAGCTTCTAAAAGTATCTCTCCCATCAATCAGTGTTCTATATTATCACATCGCTGAGGTCTCCGGTGTCGATAACAAGGCGTCGAGATAAATTTACGAGGGATGTAGCCCCGTTCCTTTTATAACCTAATGCGATCGCGATGGGGACCTTAAATAGCCTTTATGGAGGGTACTGGTCCTTCCTAGTTTGAAGGACGGGGAAGTTGTAAGTTTTGGATCGTGGCAATTTTGTAGTGTTGCAATGCTAAAAATATGTTACAACAAATTATTTTGGAATGTGTGGTTGGGTTTTAGTCAGTAAAAGTCTGACTTGCCCTTCCGATTCGTCCAGAGCGGGAGAAGTCATTTGATGATTTCTCATCCCAAAAAAAGGCAATTCCGTTAATTAAAAGCATATAAAATTCAGTCAAAATCTTATGTCAGACAGTCAATGTCAAAATGTGAGGAACTGAGAAACCGTGATCGTTGTTAAGTGATTGATATCTCGAGAGCGGGATTTGAAAAATCCTTGATTAGTGTATTTGTATATTTGCCGGTGTAGTGGTCCAGGTTTTTTTTTTTAAATGATGCGTCATTTACGAATATTGATACCGACAAAAAACCCCTGAGAAATAATATGTATATGATCTTTAACGTTGTTCAGTTTTTTTTTTTATTTTTATTTTTTTTTATTTATATTTTTTTTTTTTTTGACAAATCACACAAATTGAGCTAGCCCCAAATTAAGCTCGAGACTTGTGTTATGGCATACTAACTCAACGATACTATATTTTATAATAGATACATATATAGATAAACATCCAAGACCCAGGCCAATCAGGAAAAGACCGTTTTCCATCATGACCTAGCCGGGGATCGAACCCGGGGCCTCCACGTCGCAGGCAGGCGTGTTGACCGCTGCGCCACGGTTATTTCAAAAAATTACACAGCAAAGCTTAAAAACCTTATTACCTTAATACCTAAAATAATGACTAAGAAATAATAATATACTTATATTCAAATATTATCTATAATAAATATATAAATTATTTTATTTCTTATTCCCGAGTAAGTACTCGGGAGTAATACAGCGCCATCTAAACCAAACCAAATAAATCAATTGGTATATTAATTAATTCTACAACAGATGGCGTAAGTACCTATACAATTTTATTTTTTGTATATGCGTAACCCGAAACACGTGTCCAATATTTTTAAGTATAGAATCTATGTACAAAATTAAAGATATCAGGAAAAATCACAAAGTTATGAGCTTGTTATCTTATCTGGTTGTCTCAACAAAAATATGGTCTACGCATCGATAGCACACCCGCGCCTGTCGCGACGCTACGCGGGCGGCGCCTGTCTCACTGTGTTCTTCTGCCAGCTGTGTTCTGCGCTCTGTAACCACACTGCAAAAATTTCTAAATATATTTGGGAAAACAAATATAAAATTTTGTGAAAATGTTTGGAATCGTGAATCGCTTATACAGAACAAACTATATTCAGGTTTCGTATAAATAAAAAATAAGGTTGTAATAAGAATCCCATTCACAAATTGGCTCTCACTATCGTATTCTTTGGTAGTTAGATCACCACCTTAGGTGGAAAACCTAACAGAATTTAGATCATCACAGATTATTTAGAAGACAAAAAGCTTGGTACTGAACTACTCGCTCTGCTAAGCATTGTTACTAAGCAATATGCGTAATTATAACGTAAATTATTGTAAATATTTTCATTTTTAGTGTCTGGACTTGAAAAAAGACGATGATCCCTGAGTTTGTTTCGGCTTCATCTAGTTTAAAAAAAATACATGCCGTGTAAAAGTGATCAGTGATTCTACTTACTTAATAAACGATTTCATTTCAGAAACCATTTCTACTACTTACTTCTTTATTAATCGTAATATCGATAGCTAATCACACCCTTTCTAACAATATCATAACAAACATAGTCTTTGAAATTCATAATCAAAAGTATTTATACACTTTGTATTAACTTTAATGGGTACGATTCCACTTACAACGGCAGCACCAATTTTTTATTTTTCTAGAATCGACTGTAGGACAGATGGCAAAACAAAATACAATAAACAACATCGTGAAAAGCAGAACTTTTTGTTAAATTCTATTTATTCCGAATAATAAATAAATTCCTCGTAATCCATTAAATTCAATCAAATTAAAATCTAAGAAACCCTTTTACAAAGCATCTAAACATCAGCCTAAAAATGAAATATTCGCAAGCTCGTATGAAAAGAAATAAAAAATACAATTTGAAGTGTAAACCCTTGGAAGGCATCTCGAGTTTGCCGCTAACGTAAATCTTATTGGTATAACGCGGCCTCCTACTCGTAAAGCTTAGTTTAAAACTCAAGGGAATGGCTCGCAAACGGAGAAGCAAAGAATATGAGGACTAAGATATAAGGAACGGACGTTTCCAAGCGATTTGTAGTGTTCCGACATGATGTCTGGTGAAGTCGTACGGAGGACGGGTCTGAGCAGTTGTGTTGCGATGTGTGGCGGGTACGATGCGCCTAATGTTGTTGTGTTGGGAGTTTGGTCGTGGAGGTTCTTCAGATCAATCTCCCTTTGGCGCAGCATCGTTGGTCGTGTTGTTGGGTTTAACATTGCATCACCTCACCCAACTGCCGTTTTCCTTCCCATTCGCTAAGTTTTTCTGAGTGAATAGGCTCTTAATAAACTAGCGCGCTTTACCATCAACGATCGCATCACTGCATACCATCAGGCAGGATTGCGGTCAAGCGCTAGTTTATAATAATTAAAAAAAAAGACTATGAGTTTCATTAACACAATCTAGGTACATATTTCCAAAGCGCGCAAAGGCAGTCACAGACATGAACTTTACTGACTTCTTCTTCAGCCTGTAGAGATCCACTGATGGAAAAGGGCCTTCCCCAAGTAGGGGGGGGGGGGGGGGTTGCCATAATCCCCACGCTTGGCACACCAATGACTAATTTACTAAAAAAATAAAATTGGTGGTCTGTAGAACTCCGTCTACTGCCAATATTTGAACGTGACAACGTCTATTATATGTTTACACATCGGGCGCTCTAGGGGTGGGGGTAAAGTAGGCGTGGACTCCGTGTGGCGTCAGATTCGGCCGTTACGGTGTTTTCGAGAATGACTCCACGCCGTACCAATTTAATAGACGTTGTCACGTCAAAAAAAATATTTTATCCGTAGACTAAAAATGTATAAAAATGTTAATCCTAACCTAGCAAGGATGTGAATAGAAAGTTGGAAAGACAGTTCGAGGGCCTATGCCCGGTAGTGGGACAAGATTTTTTTTATAACATGGCCCCTCAATAGGAATTACTGCTGTTTCGTAGATGCGTTTACAAACTCACAGACACAAACAGCCAGACCCGGAACAACTTCCTGCGGGCCGTACAAATATTTGTTTTGTGTGGTAATCGAATCCACGGTACGCAGCGCAGAAACCCATCGCTCAGCCACTGCACCGACCGAGTCGTCAATACATGGCTCGTCCCAAAGTCCGTCTTATACAGACCATCTAACTAATGCCGATCTAATCTGTCAAATTTCAAGGTTATTTCTAAAGCATTAAGGCTTAAAGCTGATTGGGAATAATTTACAGGTTCAGGTAGCTTCACCTGCTGTCGTCTGCATAATGTTTCATTGTAATATATTCAATCCGCTGGCTCCCATAACTTGAAGTACAAGCCTTTTATTGGTATTTTATAGAGGTGAAGAAAACGCTTCTAAACTAGATAAACTAGGATTTGGTATTCTGTGTGGACTTGGATAAATTATGTGTTATGGTTTATCTCAACAGTGTGATCATTGGTGAAAAAACTACTCAGCAAGTATTGTTATTTCTTTTATATAATTATTAATCAGTGCTTGGTCGCAATCCCGTCTAATGGTAAGTAGTGTTGGTGGTAAAGCGCGCTAGTTTCTTAAGAGCCTATTCACTCTTAAAAACTATGTGAATAGGAAGGAAGACGGCAGTTGTGTGAGATGATGCAATGACTGTAAAACCCAACAACACGACCAACGATGCTGCGTCAGAGGGAGATTCATCTGGAGACCCTTCACGACCAAACTTCCGACACAACAACTTTTGGCGCATCATACTCGGCACACATCGCAACACAACTTCTCAGACTGGTCCTCCATACCGCTTCACCAGATATCATTCCGGAACACGACGAAGCGCTTGGCGGCAAGACTTTGTCTGGTGGGTGGCAACTTCTACCGGCAGCCGATGTCTTATGGCTTACCGCCGAAAAAAATAGATGAATAGAAAGAAATAGTTGGTAGTGTATAGGTGTTAATCATCAGCTTCTAATCTCGCCAGTCTCACTTGGGATGTGGCTGAACACTTATTTTGCATGAAGCAAGTACCAGTCCAACCTCCAAAACTCAGTTACTGGATAATATAGTACCTTTGTGGTGCCAGGATTTGAATAGTACCAACCCATATCATCCCGAGGGTATCGTAAGAGGCGACTAAGGGAACTCTCAACAGGGAAGCGGGCAGCAGCGTTTTTCCAGTGGAATATCAAATTACTGCGATCCCCAACTCGCCTGCCAAGCGTGGGGATTATGGCAACCCCTCCCAATGTAATGAAAGCCTTAGTGGAGGCCTTTGTCCGGCAGTGGACCTCTAAAACAACACGTGAGCACGATCTACTTGCTGTAAAGCATCTATTTGTTGGGTTAGTCTTTTATTGACTTGATAGTGCTATGGCTGTTGAGAGTATGTCATGCTCACTCAAATGTCTCGCTGGTGGTGGCGTGTGTGTTGGGACATTAGGTTCCCTTCAATATGGTTGAGCTGAATGATGCTGATCATGTTCGTGAACGGACGCCGTCAGAGGGGACTGGTCATCTCTTAGCTGCTACGGCGTATTTTAATTTCTGAATTGTTGTTTTTTTTCCATAATGGACGCTCTCGGCGTACAATATATTTCTGCATCGTTCTCACACGATTGATTTCAAAATGAATAATGTAATCAAGTATTTGTATCAATAGCTTGATAATTTAAAAGAGTGTCCATGGAGTTTCTTGCCCGTTCTTCTCCATAGGTACCTACTCTTTGGAATGGGCGACTAGCTTCACCTTACTGACTGACCGACCTTCTGACAATTCAAAAGTGCCTGTAACTGGTTTATTTGAAATAAATGCTTTGATTTTGATTTTGAAATGCTGAAGAAGAAGAAGATAATACTCCTTGGTAAGATAGAGTTTAAACGACCCATAATGACGAACACTATTCAACATATGACTACACATGATGTGGATACAGCCAGAATTGTTTATATTAGTTATTTTCATAGTCTTATGACTTATGGGATTCTTCTCTGGGGAACTTGTGCGAACATCAATACCATCTTTGTTTTACAGAAAAGGCTGTTCGAGCCATTTACAACCTTGGTCCTAGAGATTCTCTTAGAGAAAAATTCAGAGAGGTGAACATTCTGACTGTAGCTTCACAATATATATTTTAAAATATTATGTATGTACATGAAAACATATTGAATTTTAAGAAAATAAGCGATATTCATAATATAAATACCAGGAGCAACACAATCTTGCTGTACATCACACTCGTCTCCACAGAGTAGGCAACTCGTTCATGGGTCAATGTATACACTTTTACAACAAGCTTCCCATGGACATTCGAAACTTACCCATTAAACGATATAAAAACTATATAAAGGCCAAACTTTGCAAAAAGGGGTATAATAAAATCACAAATTATTTAGAAGACAAAAAAGCTGGGGACTGAGTTGCTCGCTCTGTTAAGCATTATTATTAAGCAATGTGCGTAATTATAACGTAAATTATTGTAAACATTTTCATTTTTAATGTCTGGACTTGAAAATTTCTTCTCAGAGGTAGTCAGTTAGGAAATGCCGGCTTCATCTAATTTAAAAAAAAAACATGACGTGTAAAAGTGATCGGTGATCCTACTTACTTAATAAACGATTTCATTTCATTTCACATAACTTAACTATTTAGCTTTAATAATGGAGCACTTTCATACTATCTACAGAGGACAGCACATCAAGCTACTATAATCTGTTAAATATCTTCATTAGATTTTCAACTTTATTGCTAAATCACTAAGGCTCAAGTTTCCTTTGGAACATTTGACTATCTCTCAACTCGGGTAACTTGATTTGCTGTTGTCTGTACAGCCATGTAGATTTATTATACTCATACCACCTGAAGATTACCTCACCACAGGTAAAACCTACCTTGCATAAGGTAAATAGGTATATTGTAGTGCTTCTAGTTCGTTAAGAGGTAGCTAGGTAACTCAGGGTTAAATGTGCCCAACATAATTTAATAATTGTTACGGTGAACTTTGAACGGCTCATACGATCCTTGCACGTGATTCGACACTGTTTCGTTCTGCTTTGGCTTGATTAGGAACCTTGTTCATTTAGTTTATGAAATGGAAATTTAGTGGTTTCAATTAAGTTATAATCGCTATGATTTAGGTATTGAATGATAGGTAATAGCCACGCTTGCTCAATGCGGGTTGGCGATTTCAGACTTAAAATCCAGGTTTCCTCAAAATGTTTTCCTTCGCCTTCAGTCATTGGTGTCCAAGATATGCTTAGACAGTACATATAACTTTAGAAAAGTTGCATTGGACTTGCCTGACCTGGAATCAAACCCGCGCACTCATACTTGAGAGGCTGGTGTTTTAACCACTAGGCCACCACGACTTACGACTTACGCTTTATTTACCAATAATCTTGCATGCCAGTTTTGGTCACGAAAACTGTTAAGAAACTGAATATGTAAGTATGGATCCGCATCAGTTTAGATTCAAGCGCTGTATATTCTGAGCGCTCAGCATTTTGTATAGACAGGCAAGCTAAGCAGCAGTCGGTCTAGTATGAGTTTTCATTAAGAAACTCGATCGTCGATTTCGAGCGCGTTTGGCGCTCTCATTGGTTGAGAGTTCTTACAACCTTGAAGCGGGCCAATCGATGAGTCAAACGCGCTCGATATCGACGATCGAGTCTCGTAATGAAAACTCAAACTAGGCCTACTGGTCAAGCTACCCGAAACTGTCAAAGTTTCTCAATCAACATGAGCCTTAACCTTTGGGCGATAAAGTTGAAAATCTACTAACGAAATCTGAGAGATTGTAGTGGCTTGATACGGTAGCGTTTGCTATTAAAAGAAACTTTATTAGTGCATTTATTCAATAAAACTCAACTTAGATTTACGGTGATCGGCTTGATTAGCCAGAAGAAACCGATAGACAAACAAATATTAATTTAAAGAACAAGAATACCTTTTGTAGCAGGAGGGGGGGGGGGGGGGGGGGTCTTAGGGGCTGCAAAACGCGGTTTTGAAAAAAAAAATGTTTTTTTTATTTTTTTTTTTTCAGAAAAGCTTTTAGTTTATAAATTGAATAGGTATGGAATGGGATTGTTTTCACATATAAACTATGAACTCCCTTTTCACCGCCATTGAAGCCTCTATTGAGGGGATGATTTTCGCAGTTAAATCTGTGCCGTTAAACTTTATTAACCCTTTCCAATGAGCCAGGGATCGACTTTAAAAAAGCTGTAAAACACTTTTTAAACTTTCGTCTTTTCAAAAAAACTTCCGAGCTTCAACATCAATCACAATTTTTATTTGAAAAGGGACGTATGTACGTGTACGAAATAAAAATAACTGTTACATTTCATAAATTGTGTAACTCATGTTTCGTATTTCTTTGTTACAGGTAAACATCGTTGTGATATTTTCAGCTGCATTCAATTTGTGAGTAACAAAGGATTTGAGTGGGATAAAACTGGTATAAACATGAAAATGAACGATAAAAAAATTACATTAATAATACAATATTGGATATCCAAATATTTATACAAGTATATTTGGGACAAAAAACACATTTTTAAATTTTTTGTACATTAATACTGGATACTGCAAGGCTCAGAGTCACACAAAGGGCGATGGAAAGAGCTATGATCGGAGTTTCTCTGCGTGATCGAATCAGAAATGAGGAGATCCGCAGAAAAAAAAAAATTCGTGTCTCTAAAATTAAGTGGCAGTGGGCAGGGCGCATTGCTCGTAGAACCGATGGCCGATGGGGCAGTAAGGTTCTGGAGTGGCGGCCACGTACCGGAAGACCCAGCGTAGGGAGGCCCCAACAAGGTGGATCGACCTGGTGAAGGTCGCGGGAAGCTGATGGATGCGGGCAGCACAAGACCGGTCATCATGGCAAGCCTTGGGGAGGCCTTTGTCCATCAGTGGACCTCTATACGCTGAAGAAGAATACTGCATTACAATAGATAGGTACAAAAGGCTTATCCCTGTTAGTGACAGTGACAAATTTCCGTTTAGTGGCGCAGTATTCGCACAGATAGGTAATTGGGGATGAATACTGCGCCACTGAACGAAATAAAAAATAAAGGCTAATAGAGCATTTACTTAGAAATGAGATAGCATCCAAATTTACTCACTAAAATTTAAAGAATATTAAAATTCGTACAAAAAATATTTTTTGTTTATGACCTTTTTCCGAAATGTTCAACACTGAGGATCAAACAGTGCAGTATATGTAGTATATTTTACAGCGAAAGATGATAAAGTATAGTTTATTTTCTATTTTTAAAACAACCTTAGTCATGATGAACGTGTCGGGACATGTTATAAATGAATGCTCATACGACGTCAGACTACCAACAGTAGCAGCTTAACTATGTAATGTACACACGACAGCACGTCAGTTAGATTTCTTTATTGGATTTTCAACTTTATCTCTTAAAGCATTAAAACTCAAGGTTGATTAGGAATACTTGGCAGTTTCGGGTAGCTTGACCTGCTGTCGTCCGTACTGAAAAAACCTGTTACTATAAACAAAACAATATGAAGGGCAGCCAACATTATTTTATGTGCCGAAATAAAAAAGAAGAAAAGAATGTAATCTAATGTTAGTCTTTGATTCGAGATGAGACTTATTTTAAATTTGAATTAATATTGCTTATTATTGTCTTAGACACCCCACCGTTGTTCAAAAAGTACGTTAAGCCATTGGTCCCTGAGGACACGGTGGAGCATACGGTGGAGGTCTGCCCGGCTTAGGTAGAGCACCGCTGTGTCCTCGTAGCGGCGATCGGCGGCAATCTCTTGCGTCCGACCCTGGTCCAGGCCATGCTCCGGAGCGAGAGTGCATGGCAGACCGCCACCTCCTTCTGCGAAGCGGTGATGCTGGCAAAAGAAGAGGCGGAGCGCGTGAGGCAACGGGAATCCCAGCGCCCTCACGCCACTAGCCGCCGAAGGTGACGCCCTGGTCGGGAGACGACACCTAACTCCCAGCCGCCGTAGGCGCGGGCCTGCGGGTGGTGAGCAGTGGGCAGCTCGCCGCCAGGTAAGGACCAGGCTCGAGTCAACGGCGCGTCGTGTTTCACGCGCGAATTAAAGAGATGTCAGCACATCGTGACGGGGTCCACGAAGATCGATGCCTCCTGGGTTAGGGTTGCGGGTTGGTTAAACAAGAAACCATGGCCCTGGTCGTCGCATAGGCAAGAGAAGAAATACGGGTGGGTTTTAGGCAGTAAAAGTCTGACACACCCTTCCGCTCCGCCCAGAGCGCTAGAAGTCATTTAATGATTTCCCATCCCAACAAAAAAAAGGCATTTGTCTCGGCTGTTATTTGTAGATCCTTGACAGTTGTTACGAGTCATCAGAAGCCCGAAAATCTGACCACCAGTCTTACCAAGGGGTATTGTTTTACCCAGTAACTAGGTTATGGAAGGCAGATAGGCAGTCGCTTCATGTAGAATACTGGTATTTAGCTGAATCCGGTTAGCCTGGAACCCAACCCCAGAATATTTAGGAAAATGCTAGGCAGATAATGTTGTCTTAATTCGCAAGAAGAATTTGACAAAATCAGAGGTTATCAGAAACTTGTGAGTGACATTGCTTGATTCTGAAGAAAAAGTAATAGAACCTTGTATAGGCTTGCTAGGTTAATGAAAATAATAAACTTAAAATGAAATGAATAATTAAATTAATATCAGAGGAAGTGAAATTAATAATGATCAGAATATAAACATAATTGCTATTATCATTGAAGGAGGGACAAGAGGAAATAATAAAAAGGCAAATATTACAAACAGAAAAGAGAAAACTTATTGGGTATCAGCTGGAACATAATGACAATTCCATTATGTTCTTTGAAAGTTGTACAATAATAATGCTGGTTTCTACAAGAACAAAGATGTCGTCGACCAAATATTGAAAACTATAGTGAGGAGGAAATTGAAATGGCTGATACCGACTTGTGCAACAAACAACCTGACGATGGCAGATGGAAATTGTTATTACATTAAATACAATGGCTGTGTATCTTATAGGAAAATTGTGAGGGAATATGATCGTATTATAAGAAAACGTCCAATACTGAACTCAAAGAACTGATGTGAGAAAATAAACGCCAACCATGCTCCACCTCATAGACTGCCGTCTGTCTCTGAAAACATTCTGAAATCACAGATATTATTTAAACTTGAAAATGGCGCTGTCAAATATTTTGTCGTTATTTCTAAGTTAAAGGAAGTACCTACACGTAGATATGGAATATGAATAAAAAAATTGTTCATATTTGATGAGCCTGTGAAGGTTGTCTGGCATCCTTTACTGCTTTCCATTTCAATAATTTTGCATATATTTCTCATCGTATAAGGAATTCACGAACTATTTCCATATAAAAACATTATCAAAATTAGCAATCACCAAACCGCCTATTAATCATGTGATTGCATTGCCTCATTTATGAATCTATAAAGTAATTAAATTTGCTGACACATACTTGTTTATGTATGCATGATCAAACACGCATTTGGTGTTCCTAATATTAATACCGTGAAAGCCATGAAATGCAAATCTGGATTTGGATAGTATTAATATTTCACTATCCCTAATACAAGTGTTTCTGAACTATGAATAAAATATTACGGTTAAAAGAGATTCATAAAAGTTGCATGAATTGACACAAATGGGTACATGAAAAGTAAATTTACATACCAAGAATTTCTTTTTGTTATGAGGAAAGTTTCTAAAGTGATACAAATCTGTTAATAGCTGAAGTTGAGGTTTTAAAAAATGCTATTATAAGTCCAAAGCAAACACTAAAAGTATGTTCTATGTTATTGGTTCGGTTTCCGCACTCAGTCCCTTCAGCGGACCATTGTGCGTGAACACTAAAAGTAATGATTAAAATGATGCAAACAAAATTGCCCCGACGGAGGCAACTCTGATAATTATAAGATTATTCATAGTCTGACTCAATGTCAAACTATTAATATAATTTCCCTACATTTTTGACATCGTTTTGACATTAGTTGTGTGCCTGAGAATAATTGCGCCCAAATTTTGAACATTTTAGAGAATTGGCCTTTAGATATTACAGAATTTACACAAAGATTATATTACAAACTAATTTCACCAAGCAGTTACATACTACCTCCATTTAAGTAATTACAAACCATTCCATATAGCAAAGAGATTGCATTCTCGTCCACTTCAACTGCAAAGAAACTTCGTTCAACGATTCGATTCGATGAACATGCTAATTATGTAAAAAACGAGGAGGAAAGGTTTCAAAGGCATTTGCTTATAAATTGAACTTAGATACACAGAAAATAAGATACTCCCAGAATTCTGTTGACAAAGCTATTTACAAATTAAACTCATAGAATCAACATGAGGCTTTAATGTTTACACAGCTAGGAGACTGGCCTTCTTTATGTGAGAAGGAGTGGGTCGTAGTCCATAACGGGGGTCCAGTGCAGGTTGGTAAAGTTCACATGTCTATGAATTTTTGGTACTAAAAGTTTCCAATCACAATGATTTACTTTACCGTTTTGAGAGCAATGGTGATGAAATTTTTAACACAAACTAAAGCGCTTGCCTGGTTTTGAAGCTACAAATTGTAATCCGCGCTCGATATTCACTAGGTACCACTGCTCTGCTCATTGAACGCTACCCAGTATCGGCTTTGGAATATAGGAGTTGCCATAAAGCTTACTTCATTTCAATCATGTTTAGTGCTGGTTATTTTTAAAATTCTATACATACATCGCTATAAATTTGTGGTGGTATCATCTGCTTCCTGTGTCACTCAGCAATTTGAAACCAGCAACTTTCACCAGGTCGTCGGTCCACCTTATTGGGGGCCTACCCACGCTGGGTCTTCCGGTGCATGGTCGCCACTCGAGAGTCCGCCGGCCCCATCGGGCCACTTTAGTGTTGCAATTCTTCACTGGATGCTTTAGGCGCAGGCTGGGTCGTCATGGAGATCCTTGGGTGTAGGTCTATGCTCAGCAGTGGACGTCTTTCGGCTGAAATGATGATTATGGTGATGATTCGACCTTATCAATTGTGAAACCCGTGATTTGACCTTAGCAATTGTAGGGCCATAAACAGACAATAAACCATATTGTCGTCGGTCACTTTCGGACAAATTATTTGACAATCAAAATTTAATTGAATTATTTTATTTTCTCGGTGGTAGGCCTTAACATCGGCCGCCGGCAGAAGTTACCACCCACCAGACAAAGCCTTGCCGCCAAGCGATCTGTCGTGTTCCGGCATGATGTCTGGTGAAGCCGTACGGAGGACGGGTCTGAGTATTTGTATTGCGACGTGTGCGGGTACGATGCGCCTAATGTTGTTGTGTTGGGAGTTTGGTTGTGGAGGGTCTTTAGATCAATCTCCAAACATCGCATCACCTCGCTCAACTGCCGTCTTCCTTCCTATTCGCTCAGTTTTTCTGAGTGAATAGACTCTTAATAAACTAGCGCGCTTTACCATCAACGATCGCATCACTGCTTACCATCAGGCGCGATTGCGGTCAAGCGCTAGTTTATAATTATTAAAAAAATATATATATAAAAATGAGAAAGTGATTCTGACAATGTAAATATATTGCGGAAACATTCATGTTTTGGGGAAATTAAACCAGAAGGAACATTAATTGGTTTCTCAAGAGTTGTCAACTAGCCTTTTCCCGTGATGCCAATACACAATGGTTTGGTGGATCTATAGAAGCAATTTTACAATACTGTGGGTTGACGGTATTGCCTGCTAGTCTAGAAGTACGTGCTAATTTCATAATATACAAGCGGCACACATCAACAATAGAGACAGCTGCAGTCGACGTGGTTAATAAAGAAACCGTGCCCCTGGCCTGCAGAAAAGTGGAAATCCACCCGTGTTCCGGGTGGATTTTCGTCAGTAAAAGTCTGACAGCCCCTTCCGCGGAGCGGTAGAGGTCATTTGATGATTTCCCATCCCACACAAAAAAAGGTATTTGCAGCAGAGATACATTTTGATCCAGTTGACGTAACATTTGTTTGAGCCCAGTCATCAGGGTGCAGTAACATAGAATTTAATTGTATATCGTTTCAGCGAAACGTAGTAAGCCGATTATACGACGATTCGTTAGTTTTAATACAAATAATAGCTTTATGTTCCAATTTATGTAACTTTTACATTAAACTTATAATTTGGCGGTTAATAGAGACGGTGGGTTGGTTTTAAATTCTTAGTTTTATTGACATGGAAAAGATTAACCGAAAAAGTACTATTATTTATAAAATATGGAATTACAGAATAAATATTTCAGCAAACAAATTTGAAATAAAGAAAACCCTTTTTTCTTGTGAAAACAAACATATTGCTTATATTAATAAAAATGAAACTCACCTAATATAACTTTACAGAGATGAAGATAAGTTTAAATATTTAAGTAGGTAGTACTTTCAACGTCTTCGAAACATCTTGGAAATGTGTATGAAATATACTCAAGTTAGCTTGAAATGTTCAGTAATACATAACTCTTAAGTAACTGAAGTCTGTTCCCACCTTCAATTATGCAGAAAGCTCACATCAAATAATCCGGTGTGATTCAAAATGTACACTGAGGTAACTCAGTCGAGTTAGGTAAGTAGGTCGCTGCAGTACGATAGAATGGTAACATGGTTTGTTTTGGGTTGCATTAATTACTAAACGAAATGATAATATTAGTAGGTAAACCAGTGCAGTGTTTTATGTTGTAGAAAGACTGTCAAATTCAAATTCTTTAATTAAATCAAAACATAAAAGCCACTGTTGATCATCGAAAATTCCAATCAAAATAAAAAAATGACATACACAAATTAACAATACATTTAAAACACATAAATAGAAACAATACTATACATTTTGAAAAACTGAATTGATTCTAGTCGTTCGTTCTAGAAAGACTCTTTTATTTTTTTTTACAATATTCCACGTAATTAATTTCTTCAGCGACTACTGAATAACAGATATCAAATTTTGAACCAATATTTTATCAAGTCGTGGTGGCCTAGTGGTTAAAACGCCAGCCTCTCAAGTATGAGTGCGCGGGTTCGATTCCAGGTCAGGCAAGTACCAATGCAACTTTTCTAAAGTTATATGTACTTTCTAAGTATATCTTGGACATCAATGACTGAAGGTGAAGGAAAACATCTTGAGGAAACCTGGACTATAAGTCTGAAATCGCCAACACGCATTGAGCAAGCGTGATTACGCTCAATCCGCTATATGAGAGGAGACCTGTGCCCAGCAGTGGGAAGATAAAAAGGTTGATGATGATGGTGGTTGTGACTGTCATAAGAGCTCTGATGATGAAGACAAAGGCCAGTTCCAGGAACTCCTCAACGGTTTACAGTGGCTACTTTGTATTTGGACTTAATTCATTTATATTGATGAGAACTTTGCACCCATTGGGTTAAAATAATGGTCCACTTACGAAATTAGTAATTTTTCACTTTGTAGTGGTTTTTGGAAGTCGGTTGTTTTTTTTTTTTTTTGTAAAAAAATGCAGCATACTCGTATTCTATGCAATTTCAATTTGGAAGATTTTTCAAATAAAATGTTTCAATCCCAACGAGTTTTAACACAAAAACTTAAACACTTGTTCAACGTAAGTCAGTCAGTGTTACATAAAAGTCCGTATAATAATGTCGTGTTTAAAAACTTATTAATGGTAGTAAGGTCAGCAACGAGGTGATACGGCAGAGAACTAAAGTTGTCGACATAGCTCACAGAATAAGCAAACTGAAGTGCCAATGCGGCGACTATATTATTATTTTATGTAGCAGCTTACCGTAGAACCGATGATCGTTGGAGTCAATGTGTTCTTGAATGAAGACCAAGAAAAAGTAAACGTAAGGGAGGACGCTCTTAGGCAAGTTAAAGTGAGGATCTTCGCAGGATTGCTGGTAGTACCTGGATGAGAATTACCGAAAATCGAGTTGAATGCCATGCATCTCCTGTTGAAAGTCTGGCAAGAAGACTTACTAAGAAATGAAATGAAATGAAATCGTTTAAGCAAATAGGATCAACGATCACTTTTACACGTCATGTTTTTTTTTAAACTAGATGAAGCCGGCATTTACTAACTGACTACCTCTGAGAAGAAATAGCCGAAACAAACTCAGGGATCATTGTCTTTTTTCAAGTCCAGACATTAAAAATGAAAATGTTTATAATAATTTACGTTATAATTACGCATATTGCTTAGTAACAATGCTAATAATAAGGGGTATCGTGTTACCAATCACTGTTTTGTGGAGGTCAGATAGAGATTCGCTTCTGGTAAAACACTATTCAGCTGGAATTCGAATATACTGGAAACCGACTGCAAAATAGTTTAAGTCAAATGATGATGATTAAAATACTTGCAAAAGTTGATGATTATAAAATTGAACTTAAAATGCTTTTTGACATATAACTTGTTACCACGAAATAGTATTTAGCAGTTGTTTTCTAAAGACCTTTTAAAAAAGACATTTTTTTTATAATGAAAACAAATCACAGACGATAGCTTATCAAGTTTTGAATTTCCCAATGAACCTTGAACGTTAATGCTTTAGAGAAATTGAAATATATGTTGGCATCTGTCCATTAAAACTTAATAGGAGAAGGAAAGTGTTTACTGTAAAAAATTCTTCGTTCTTGATTTTTTTTTTTTTTTTGCTATAAAACAAATAGATTAAAAAGCTTATGTACAGGCGAAAGATTATACAATATGTGAAGAAAACCCTGTCCGATCCGTGAAGGTATTGTTAGGTATCGATAACTGATTCTACTAATGCCTACAAAGCCGGGCTAAACTTCAAAAAAATCCCCCTAATAAAATAAATATTATTTCGCAAAAAGAGGTAACTTAATACATGTGCGGTAGGCAATATATGCGTGGTCGAAGGGGGGCCGAACACGCGGCACGCGGTCGCATCGTTCATAATAATACCGTCGAAAATGATGTTGCACTTTTTTAAAAATGACCAAATTTTGGGAAAGTTAAAAGATTATTCCAAAATTCATTAGTATTGTTACTATGATGATGATGTAAAATTTCATATTTTATTTGGTCATGTGCTTACCTAACCTTTATTATCCTTACGGATCGGACGGGGTTTTCATTACATATGTATAATCAGTAACCCGTGTTACCATTACTTAAACTGTCAATTAACAAACGTTACATCAAAATTGGTAAACTGACTACAAATGACAGATCCATTATTGTAACCACAACCTGTCAATTTATTATTACGTAATACCACAATTAGTTCATAGTATCACTCATATTTGACATCTGAATTCACTATGACAAGAACTTTAGAACACGAAGGTTAATCAATCTCACTTCAGAGTCCAATGCGAAATGAACTCTATTGTAATCCACAAAAGGACTAAAATCCCTTACAAATAAGCAAGTAATGCCTCTATTCAGTCTAAAAAGACGTATTGCACTCATAGCCTCTATAGTCATTACCATAACAAAACTTGCTATTTTCGTGTACTCAGTAGAAAATTGTTATCCTTTTAATTTCTCTTTTTTTGGACACAAGGCGACGCATGAATAGTTAATGGAAGGCATTTTTCTGTTACTGTAAAAGTATGCACTTCACCACTCGAGAAGTTGATCAAAGTTAAGCGAATACGAGAGAGTAGATGAACACTTCAGTTCACTTCGTCCAAACCTCATTGTCGGTTTTTGCGTCCGAATCAAAGGACTCAAAGCGTTTTGTAACTCCTTTGCGTGAGGGTGTAATCACGCACTCGGACTTCAGTCAATTTAAAGAGAGAAAGAAGGGAATCGTATTTATTGCAACTTGTACAGGAAGATCATTAACGTAAACTAAAGACAATCAAAAATAAAAATTAAACAAATTATGTTTAAAAAGAAAGTAATCAAAAGAAAAATGAATTATAAAGTCCCGCAACGGGGCCAAAAGGTTCCTATCTGAGCATGAAAATTTGATAAATGACATTTAAAAAATAAATTCCGCACTACCTACTTCGTTGGAGCAACTATACGAGTGACTTAGTGCAGATTTAACACATGACAAGTCATAATCCCCCTTATTACAAAACAAAGATTTTATTTAGACCAGGTTTAAACCACCTAAATAATTATTGAATTATGAACCTAACCGTTATATAAATGCAGTTCCTTTATATAAATATGACAGCATAGTTCGGTCCTAGATTGTCACTTTGGTATTAAGAACTTTGACATAACTTCAATCAAGTTCGAAATACAAATATTGACTCAAACGTTAAGTCTGGAACTAAAGTTAGATTTCGTTTTGTAATAAGGAGGAAAAGGATTTATTTAGCCTATGACTAGGTACATGTAATTGGTATTTCCGAAGAATCAAAAAGTCCAGTAATCCGATTATTTGATCTATCTCATTAGTTTAAACTACGCTAGCGACTGCTAATCGCGATTTCCTGCTTCGGATTACCAAGTCCGGAAAATTATTGGGTCTTTCGACGCATCGTGCCCTGTTGACCGTTACAAGTCAAATGTAGATGTACTTTTATTGCTGTCCGAACCTATCCAGACAGAACAAAAGTTGATTAACATGATGTGATTTAATAACGTTCTTATTGACATTTTACAATAGAAACAGCTAAGAGTTTAACAAGAAAGAGAAATAATCAGAGTAGGTACTCTGCTTTAAATGAATGTCAATTCGGTTTTGATTTTAATATAATATCTTACTCAATTTGAAAACAACGTGTTTTTGTTGATGATTGGTAAGAACTAACCGGAAAAAACTGGTCTTGTTAAGTGGTACGAAATTCCTTATTCGGCATCGCCTTGTGGCCGAAATCACTTCGTAGGCTGTAGACACATCTTTCAACTAAATGTATCATCTTCTTCTTTCATAAGCTGTTGGTTGATGTTGCAGTGGCGAGTCCACCGGGAGGCGCGGGCGTACCTCGGGAGGAAGCGCCGCCGAGACCCCCACCGCCTCCCGCGCCCCGCAACGGCACCCCTCCTAGTAAGCACGGTCTTAGAACTGTGGCGGTTTTGGCGATAGAGAAATGGTTTTTTTTTTAATAATAACTTCCAAACATACCTAAACATGACAGTATCCGTAAAAAATACCACCAAACAATATGGTAGCATTTAAAAATAACAAAAATATATTGAAACCAAAATAACATAAATAAAACAGCACTTGTGTAAGTACAAAACTCCTCAGTATAACAAAAAGTCAAACTAATTTACTTATAAGCTACGTTAGATGACTATTAAAAGATGTGATTCGCCTTTCGAGATTACACTCAAAATAAACCAATTACAGGTACTTTTGAAATGCTTAACGGTCAGTCGGCCAGTAAGATGAAGCTAGTCGCCCATTACAAATAGTAGGTTTATCTGGAGAAGGATGGACAAGAATCCGCGGACACTCTTATAAATCATAATCATCCTACCTATTATATATTGTTCCTTCTACCAAAATACTGCATCAGCAGGGTAATTGCGTAACATACTACCAACAGCAATCTGATTCATTTTGACAGTTCACCAACTTTCATTGCGTTATTTACTTTGTTGAGCAGACACATACTCTTAACATATGGATCATTGGATTAGCAATTGGTTTCACAATTATTCCAATTGATAGTATTAGTGTGTTATGTAATTAGAGTGCAGGTTGTTCGAAAGAGATAAGGTATCCCTTGGCACACACAGTAAAAATCTGGTACACCCTTCCGCTCCCCGAACGGGAAAGTGTGTCATTATATCATTATACAATATGTAAAGAAAACCCCGTCCGACCCAAAAGGAAAATAAATAGCGATGCGACCACGTGCCGCGTGCCCTGCCCCCCTACACCCGCGCATGTACCCCTAACGTGTTGCCTATCGCACATGCATTAAGTTACCTCGATTTTTCGAAATAATATTTATTTTTTTAGGGGGATTTTTTTTTAAGTTTAGTCCGGCTTTGTTGACATTATTAGAATCAGTTAACGATACCTCACAATACCTTCACGGATCGGACAGGGTTTTCTTTACATATTGTATAAGATATCATTTGATGATTTCCCGTACGCAAAAAAAGGAGTCCATCTCTACATAGGATAGCAGTTAGTGGTAGGCTACTCCGAGCTATCTTTGAGACCTTGCCATGTTATATGGCGGTCACAAGAAACGACATTACACTTAGTAACTTATAATAGAACAGATATGTTGTGTGTAGATTGCAGCAAATATAGTTATCTCGAAGGACAAATCACTAAAGTTAAATGCTAATAAACTTGTTTCCTATATTATGCAGAATAATGATAGAGTTTCACAATCAAAAAACTTTTATAAACGAAATACCAACTACTAGATTTTTATTGAATTATGTTAATACAATATAAAACCGTTTTAAACTAAGTTTCCGAGTTTGAAACTGAAAGGGTTAAAATTAACAGTTTTGCGGAAGTAAGTAAACTGAATCATGAATTAAATAAAATTCGAAAACTACGTGCTCGGAAATATTTTTTTAACATCCTGGTTGATAGTTAGTAGTTAAAAATTGCTACAACATCATGTATAACGTAGAAGTACTATCACTCAACCTTGTTCACTATAGAAAAGCCTTTTGGAAATATCTTAAAAAAAAATATGTTTGGCTGATTTTTCCAAGGTCAAATAATTTTATCCGTGAAACAATATTGAAATTTTAAATAACTGTGATAATGGTAGTAGTTAAATAGGGTGTTACCTAAACAATATGATAAACCGTTTTAAAAAAAAAACGACTTTTTAACCAAAAATTTAATCAAACATAAATTAATGGAAAATGAACTTTAAATCCTACACAATTTAGTTCGGTTTACGCTAGAGCTTCAAATATTTTTATAACTTTTAAACTGTACTAGTCACATCGAAATCAACGCAAATGTCATTAAAATTTATATTTATATAACTATAAATAGGATGGAAGTTTTCAGGACCAGGCCTTCTTCACTCGGCCGTGACCTAAATGAGCCTTATTGTAAAAGAAAATACTAAATGCAAGAAAAATAAAATTTAAACCGAAATATATTTTAGACCTTATGTGTTTAAAATAAATAACTTATCGCCACAGCCGCCACGACTCGTGCACGTTTCGTCTATCGTCGTTTGTTTTTCAACTCCCGCGCATCCATATTTTCATGCTTGCTACAGTTCATATACACAATGGCCGATGTTGGAACATTTTGAATTTCGATTTTAGCAAATTTTCTACGTGTAAATGAAGCTACAGTCTGTTCACAGTAATTTTACCTCTGATTATGACTGTCCAAACCACAATGATATTTATTTTTTTTAGATTGCTTTTGGATTGCTGATGACAAGTCTGTCAAAATCCCTATAATTTTTATTCTTATCGGTATAAGAGTGCCGCTATCAGAGATAAAATAACTGACAGTGGATTACGTATTATATCAAAATGTGGACAATTCGGTCATTTTGTATTTACACTTCATAGCCTTTCTACTATCTATACTTAATTCTTTAGTTTTTGATTCAACTAGGGTTCATACCTACTAGATACCTTCATCTCATAATACACAATTCAATATCATATTCTTTCTTCTTTGTAGTGTTTTAGTAGTGCAACAATATATACCAACCAATTCGACGTGAAAATTTAGAGCATGTTATTAAGGCAAGGGTACACGTACGTGCTCGTAGGATAGCAATTTGGAAACGTCATCATATGTCCTTTTGTTACAAGGAACTGTCAAAATTTGATAATACCGCTAGTACAACGCGTGGTCAACTTGCTGCATGTTGTTAAAGTTAAATTTTATATCTTAATTTACTTGTTTATTTTTATTAAGACTAAGTGATTACACGGTTAGCGTAGAGGTTAAGCTATAGACTGCTGCCCTGCGTGTCGCGGCGTTTCGATTCCCGCACGGAACAAATATTTGTATGACTTACAAGTAGATGTTTCTGGTCTGGCTGTTTATTTATATGAGTTAATATGCTTGTAAACTTTACCCACGATACAGGAGAAATTCCTAGTACCTATGGGGCAAAGTATTTTAAAAAAATAAGTTTTTTTTTGTAATAATTATAAACTAGTGCTTGATCGCAATCCCGCCTGATGGTAAGCAGTGATGCAATCGTTGATGGTAAAGCGCGCTAGTTTATTAAGAGCCTATTCACTAAGAAAAACTGAGCGAATAGGAAGGAAGACGGCAGTTGAGCGAGGTGATGCAATGTTAAACCCAACAACACGACCAACGATGCTGCGCCAAAGGGAGATTGATCTGAAGACCCTCCACGACCAAACTCCCAACGCAACAACATTTGGCGACCCTGATTTAACTCGAGTTGGTCTCCAAAGCCTAGAGCACAGGCGTAGAGTGGCCAGCCTTTCGGTGTTCTATAGGATACATTTTGGGGAGTGTGCGAGGGAATTGCACGATTTAATTCCCCCATCTCCGTTCCACCATCGGACGACCCGTCGTCCGGCGAGTTTCCACCCTTATGTTGTTAACACCTCTACGATCCGGACGAAGCCTCCTCCTTTATACCGCGTACATCGAGGGACTGGAACAATCTGCCGGCGGCGGTGTTTCCGTCGGACTACAATTTGGGTGTCTTCAAGGCTAGAGTGAATAGGCTCTTAATAAACTAGTGCGCTTTACCATCAACGATTGCGTCACTGCTTACCATCAGGTGGGATTGCGGTCAAGCGCTGGTTTATAAATTAATAAAAAAAAAAAATTATAAACTAGCGCTTAACCGCAATCCCGCCTGATGGTAAGCAGTGATGCGATCGTTGATGGTAAAGCGCGCTAGTTTATTAAGAGCCTATTGACTCAGAAAAACTGAGCGAATACGAAGGAAGACGGCAGTTGAGCGAGGTGATGCAATGTTAAACCCAACAACACGACCAACGATGCTGCGCCAGAGGGAGATTGATCTGAAGACCCTCCACGATCAAACTCCCAACACAACAACACTAGACGCATCGTACCCGGCACACATCGCAACACAACTGCTCAGACCCGTCCTCCGTACAGCTTCACCAGACATCGTGCCGGAACACGACAAATCGCTTGGCGGCAAGGCTTTGTCTGGTGGGTGGTAACTTCTGCCGGCGGCCGATGTTATGGCCTACCACCGAGAAAAAATTGTTGAAAAAAAAAAACTTAACTTTAATCATCGTTTTTGAACAAACCCCTAGATTTTTATTTCAAATGTCTGGGGCATAGTCCCTTATGTCGTATTCCACCACGAATCTTAGGTTCTAGAACATATCCGATGCCTCACGACGTTTTCATTCACCGTAGGAAGAATAAAAACTTTTTACAAAACAATAGTCATATAGTCGGTGCCTCGAGGTTTCTGTTGTTTAGCTCGCCACCGACTTCTAGAGCCATGACAAAAGTAAAATTATTATTTCCTTGTAAGTGTTTTTTTGATGTCTGTTTCTATGTTTTTGTCAAAAGTTTTTATTTCATGCTTTTCAGTGTCTTAATCGAAATTCAAAAATTACATTTTTCACCTCATTACAATAGTGGCAGTCATAACCCATGTTAGAATATGTTCTCATCAATACGAAAAAAATCCTTATCTTAAAAATTACCGAACCTATTTTGATGAAACTTATAGTATTCCCTAAGTTGAACAATACATAGTACAAGAAAAAAAGAATGACTTAAATCGGACTTGTAGTTCCGGAAATATGCGCGCACAAACATAAAAACATACATTTGAAATCTGGCTTACATATTTAACCTCCTTTTTGCAACACTGCATCATCTCGCTCAACTGCCGTCTTCCTTCCTATTCGCTCAGTTTTTTTGAGTGAATAGACTATTAATAAACTAGCGCACTTTACTATCAACGATTTCATAACTGCTTACCACCAGTCGGGACAGCGGTCAAGCACAAGTTTATAATAATAAAAAAAGACGGTCGCGTGAACCGTCTTACGAGGGAGGTTTGAGACAAAGTTATAATGTGGCCACTATGCTGCGATATTTCACTGTTCTTTATGAATTATTTACTAAATGCACTTTTTACTACATAAATCACGCACTTTTATTTAGTAAACAACACTATAAATACTTTTAAAAGTCCTATGAAAAATGAGCGTGACACTCGGCTTGACTTTTCACTTTTACTAATGTTACTTAAACAAAATTACATTCTGACAAAACACAAAATTACATTCCAACAAAAGAGGATTAATAAAACATTAATTTCATCAACATTCTGGAACAAATATTTCAACTAAGTATTTATAATTAGCAGGAAAATAACACTGGCCCAAATTTTCTTAACTTACACTTCCACATTTAAATACTTTGTTTATTGCCGCAAAACTCCTTGTGATTCCAGATGTAATAAATTAACGAAAACATCGCATCAACCCATTTGCGTGTTTTGTGGAGCTGTGATTTAAATGTAGAACACGTACAAAAACAAAAATTAATAATTATTATTTTTTAAGAATTCTCTATTCCATGCTTTCATATTTGGTCTGTACTTATTTTCCCATGTATTCTGGTTGTTGTTAATTGTCAATTTTATCTATTAAAGCTTTTCCAATTGTTATTTTTTCCTGGCAGGTAATAAAATCTTTACTGTTTATTTTTCTGTCTTATTATCACTATGATTGTCTTTGTCTTTTTCCTTTATCTGTCGTTTGTGTATGTTGTTTTAAAATTGTACCTTCTTATACAGTTGTTTATTATACTCTTTAATATAAATTAACATTCTCTTTGTCGTGTTGCATGAGATTAAATGTGTGAATATTTTCTTAACTAATTTTACTCTGTTACTCTGTAATTACGTGTTTTGACTGACTTGGTTTATTTCTTGAGAAATTATGATAGAAATGTGTATTTAGAGGCTGAAAATCTGAAAATTATTGTCATTCTCTATACAACTTGCATACCGTCCCTACGCAGGTAAGTAAAATTATATGTTTTATAAAGAGTAAAGACCGTTCAAATACACAATTCTTACGCCTATTTTTCTCTTGTGTTTAACGCTATAAGTATAAGTATCTCATGTGCCTGAGGAAGGATTAGCCTGTCAGTAAGATTGAGTGTCTAGCCAGTCTTTAAGGTACGATAAACGTACCCCATTAGAAATACTTTCTCGTGGAAACTCTTTGACCTTCTTTATGTAGTAACATATTAAAACAAAGGCTCTCTAAGAAAAATAACCTTCTGACGTATACATAAATCAAATAGCTATAAATGGCCTTTAGAGAGAAGAGGTTGATTAGAATAATAATAATAATTAACAAACTAGCGGCCGCCAGCGACTTCGTTCGTGTGAATTTAGTTATGCTCCGCTCCTATTGGTCGCAGCGTGACGTTATGTAGCCTATAGTCTTCCTGGATCAATGGGCTATCCAACGGAAAAAGAATTTTTCAAATCGGACCAGTATTTCCTGAGATTAGCTCGTTCAAACAAACAAACAAAAACTCTTCAGCTTTATATATTAAGTATAGAGTATAGATAGGGCTGTTTTTTGATCCGTAATTAAACTCAACCAATTGTTAAAAGAACCAACCCGCACTGGGCGAGCGTAGTAGATTACGGACCCCCCCCCCCCCCCCTCCCCCCGCCCCCTTTCACCGAGCGGAGGCCTGTGTCCCAATAGTGGGAACATTATAGGCTGATTATGTAATTGTTAAAATTAATAACAATAATAATAATTTCCTTATAAAACGTGAATATTTTCTAGATTTTTTCTTTTCATCTAAGGGTTTATTACGATTCATAATTGTAAAATAATTAACTATTTGTTATATAGAATAAGAACTTATCAACAAAAAAAAAAAACATTTTGCTAAAAGTTAACCATTAGTAATATTTTTTATCAATTGTTAGGATATATACAGAGTGGTGCTGACAATACGATAATGAATGAATAGACGAACAATGCTGGTTCATTAGAATAATCTTAAAATATAGAAAAAAAACCTAGCATCAAAAATAAAAAAAAAAAAAAATTTCAAACAAACTAAATCGCATAAAATTGAAAACGGAATAGAACATCCTTTAAAAATATTGGTTCACTGACCTCCGATCGGCGACAGCGCGATCCTGTATCGACTTGCTTTTTTCGCACCATTATTATTAAAGTTTGGTACCGCAGGATGCGGCGGTCATTAACCTGTAAGCGCTTCTGTATTAACATTTACATCATGTAGAAAATGTAAAAAATAAAAAATAATTTCCTGGGACTAAACTAGTGGACATATTTACATGATTTTTTTTATGGGTAGACTGAGAATGTGTTGAGGTAGGTACACGATGTTTAATTTATTGTCGTATTGTTAGCACCACTCTGTATACGGATAGTTGTGAATACCTATGCATCTGCATCTAACTATTCGACAAGCGTATTGCATCAATAATTACGCATATTAATAACCTAAAATATCTTGCCCCATAGCATACCTACTGCTTTCGGAATAATAGCGATCATCTATTTGCAAATATCGGATTTGGAACTTGTGAATAGCGTTTAGAGGATTCCTGCGATAAACATTGATTAATGTTCAATACGATGCGCAAGCGTACTGAGTGGAACAGCTCAGATCATTTCTGACAAGTTTATAGATGACATAAAAAATCCGGACACAGTTATATCCACGATCGTTTTACCGACCAGTTCGTGTACGGATAGGTTCCACGTAAACGAGGTTGTTAAAAGCTTAGCACTCAAAACACGGGTTTAATACCGTAACATGAAAGGTAAGCTTTCCGTCGAAATAGGGGGATGTTTGAAGAGTAATTTATGGGGTTATATAATACCAGTTTTACTCTTTATAACGGTAAGGGATGCGGTGGGATACACTTATTTATCTACTCAATTATATTGACTGTTTGTAATGACAATAGGGATGATTTCTGGGTAAAAAAAAAATTCTCTATGCAATTTTAATGGATATGGGTAACGGTAACCTGTAAAAATAAGAAAGCGAGTCCATATTGCGTATCGAAACACAGTGTCTATTCTAGTTGGTATTGAAGACATGTATTACTTTTTGATGTTAATCTCTGTTTGGACTTGCAATTTAATTTGAGTTTATGTACATTATTTAGTCAGTTAACCACACGAAAAACAGCACCCTAATAGGGATGTGTCCTGGGTAAAAAAAAAAATTGATTCTATTTCGTCTGTCATTCAGATTATAGAAAAATATTGGATACGTATATTTTGTTTATTCAAATCAATAAAATTAACAAATATAAAAGACATCAAAGATCAGGAGTGGTGGCTGGTGACGTCACTGGTCGCTAAAAAGTGTAGCGTGCAGTGACGTCACACGAGTTTTTAACGCACTGTGTCGTCTTAATTTTTTGTTTATATGAAAAAAGAAAAAATACGTGTCTAGTTTTTTTTTTGGAATTCTGACTGACGGACTAATTAGTTTTTTTTAGTCAATTACCCTATTCTAAAGATGCCTTCCTGAACAAATTAAGAATGCTCTTCGACGTTTAGCAGCTGAACGCGCAGCTGACATATTTGCCAATAACGAGACCTCGTATCGACCTCATATCTACCGATCTTCAACTTTTACTACACTTTGATGATTATGAGTTTTTTTGTTATTATAAACTAGTGCTTAACTGCAATCCCGCCTGATGGTAAGCAGTGATGCAATCGTTAATGGAAAAGCGCGCTGGTTTATTAAGCGCCTATTCACTCAAAAAACTGAGTGAATAGTAAGGAAGACGGTAGTTGAGCGAGGTGATGCAATGTTAAGCCCAACAAAATGACCAACGATACTGCGCCAGAAGGAGATAGATCTGGAGACCCTCCACTACCAAACTCCCGAGACAACAATATTGGGCGCATCGTAACCGGCACACATCGCAACACAACTGCTCTGACCCGTCCTCAATACCGCTTTACCAGACTGATGTCGGAACACGACTTAAACATATGGCTTAAAATCTGACTAGTACTTCTAGAGATTAGCGCGTCGCAATCAAACAAACTGGATCAGTTTATTATTAGTATTAGTAGATTCAAACGTAAATGAAAAATTAAGCTTATCCTCCTGTACCTATGTTAAGAAGACTAAAAAAACATAGTAAATATAGTTTAAAAAACTAAAAACAAACATGCTTTTAAAGGATATCAAACTTTTTAGTTTGATAGTTAAAAATAATTCTAAAATTTAATTTATGACAATGATATATAAACAATACTAGTATAAATGAGAAAGAAGCGCCTCACGCTTTTTTCATAAATTAAATTTTGAATTTATTTTAAACTTTTTAGTTTGATATTCTTTTAAGAGCATGTTTTTTTTTTGTTTTTTAAACTATATTTATTTTCAACTTTTTAGTTCGATATTCTTTTTTAAAATAATATACGGATAACAAGAACGCTTAAGTGGTGCTCATTTGTTTTTACCAAACTTTTCTTGATCTCCAACAGACAGAATAGCAAGTGCTAAAATTCGTAATGATGCGTTACCCAAGTAACTGAATGTAAATCTAAAACTAAATCTAAACTAAAAAATACTTTGCCTGCATAAATTAATGTAAGGTAAGGTTGAAAAAAATTCTGAGTTAGAGACGGACAAACAAACAAGCAAACATACAAGTGAAGCTAATAAATAAAAAAAGGAACAAATAAAAATAATTCCCTATTTCCTGCTACACAATAGCACAGAAGAACCGGGAAATATTTCCTTTATTCAGAACATTATTGCTTCTTCACTGAAGTGTGACAACAAAAGTGTCTTTAACCCCAATTGGCGGGTAGTTGGAGACTCTTTAGTAAAGAAAATATTCAACTACCCTCCAATTGCTTTAGCTGTGGATAAAATAATTCTGGGTTATTAAGATATATTTATTTATTATTATCTCTAATTCAGCCACGCGACCTATAATTTTCTTAGTATTACTTAAACTACCCCCGTATGAGCTCATTGATGATTGCTCTTTGGTAACGGTTAAGATTTACAAGTTGTTGTGGTCGTAAATTCGAACCGAGACTATTTATGTACTTCGCGTAAATTATTTCATCCCCTCCTCTTCAGTGCTCTCAGAACGGTGAATGGAAACATGGTAAGGAAATCTTCATGTGCTACCAACAATTCGAAAATACGTGATTTCTACCGTTCCGTGAAATGTGATCTGTGTCCCAACTAGGACACATTTTTTTTTTTAATTATATTCTTTATTACCAATCAATTCAACAATATAATGTAAAATGCTTGTTTATTTATCGTCCATACAGCTATTATCAAAGGCCACATCCTAATGCGACAGTCAAATTATGAGCATAAAATTAATTTATGTAAGGTGTCATAACTAAATATTTAATCTTACAATTCACTCGAATAGCCCGAAAAAATTTTCAACCTCTCGTGGACATTGATCACCACAGGGATTATTCGGGTGAGGAGAACTTTCGCCAGTACATGGGTTCAGACCTCAGACACGTTTAGCAGAGATTATGAAAGACACATTTCCATTCCGAAAATATTGCTTATGAATTGTGACTACTATTTTTATATTACTTTAGCAAAGGAAATCTTCTGTAATTATTTATTTATTTATAAAACAAACATAATAAAAATAGTATGTGAGACTGCCATTTAAAAGTCACCGCTTCTAAAAACACATTGGAAAGAGACATGCGGTATAAACAACAGAACACAGCTAAGTACCAAAAAAGAAAGAGAAAAAGACGCAAAAGTAACATTCAAGCTGAAATTAAATACTAAATTAGAAACCAGAACATACAAAACCTTAATTAAAAAACTACGGTTTATTCACTTTCCGGTCTGGATTTTGATTCTTTTATAACGGGTGTTTCCACACCCGTAATAAAAGGATCAAAATCATGCCGTCCATGCCTAAATACACAATAAAATTAAACAACTTACGAACATCAAATATCAAACAAAATAGTTGGCGCGGGAAAATAATTCTCACTTCAGACGAATTCCCTTCATATTACTCGTACAAATAAGTTATTTGTAACAAAGATTGCCTATTTTCTTTGAGATGGACTGGGGAAAATGTTCTGTAATTTGTGATGATAGAGTTAAGATAGATATTGTTTTTATTCTCCCGTCATATTGTATAATCGATTGTTTTTTTTTCAGATTTCCTAACTTTAGTCGTCATTATCATCATCTCAGCGTTAATCCCAGTCACATCTGTAGCTTTTCAGCTTTGGAGTCTGGGGTCCGCTTTACCAGTCTAACTGCTGATTTTGGCTAAACTTCGATATTTTCCTTGAAGAGGAACACCCCGAAAGCGATATCTAAGCATTGCAGTTAGACCAATTGTTAGAATTTTGAGGGCTCCAACAACCCGTAATGACTGCCACTAGATGTTCATATGGCAACCGGGACCAACGGCTTAACGTGCTTTCCGAGGCACGACCAGACCAGAGCAAATATTCATAATCATGCATACAAATATTTGCAGTACGCGGGGATCGAAACCGCGCCTCCTTGCGCAACGGAGCATAATTGGCCTTCATTGATCCTACCACTGGGCACAGGACCCTTCAATATATGAAGGAATAGACCGTAATCCTCTCGTCGGGGTATGGGTCGAAATCCCCGTAAATTGGTTGATGTGGTGGAGCAGTATCTTAAAAATTTATAACTCATTTTCCATAGAACAGTGAGGATCCAGACGGGTATTGTGTCTGGTGGGCACTTGTTCGATATTTGATGTAGGGAAGTTGTATATATGCTAGGTTTTTTTTAATATTATAAACTAGTGCTTGACCACAATCCTGCCTGATGGTAAGCAGTGATGCAATCGTTGATGGTAAAGTACGCTACTTTATTAAGAGCCTATTCACTCTAGCCCTGAAGACACTTAAATTTTAGTCAGACGGAAAGACCGCTGCTGGCAAATCGTTCCAGTTCCTCGATGTAGGCGGTATAAAAAACAAGGCAAAACGCTTCATCCGGATCGAAGTGGTATCAGCAACGTAAGATTTGATACTCGCCGTACAACAGAATGTCCGATGATGGAATGGAGATGGAAGAATTAAGTAATGCAATTCCCACGCACACTCCAAAATGCATCTTATATTACATCGAACAGGCTGGCTACTTGACGCCAGTGCTCCAAGCTTGCACGTTGAATTCTGCTTGTGAGTTGCGGGATCGGTGTGATGTCAGTATGACGCGTTGTTCACATGTGACATTTGTAGATACCGCGGCACCGACATCTTCTTTTCTTTCTTTCTTTTCTTTAGAGTGAATACTACTTCAACTCTTCAATTGTGGTTAGATACCACAATTTTGCCAATAACACATGTAACAAATTATAGAAATTCTTTAAAAAAAATATTTCACAATAATGGCGGATATCGCCAAAGACAGTTGAAAAAACGGCCGTGTGAGCCGCCTACTAGGAGATTTGATGCAAAGCCATGATGTGGCCACTATGCTGCGATATTTCAATGTTCTTTATGAATTATCCACTGGACGCACTTTTTACTACATAATTCACGCGCTTTTATTTAGTAAACGACACTATAAATAATTTTAAAAGTCCAATGAAAAATGCGCGTGACACTCATCTTGGCTTTCCTGTCAAAACTCCGGCACCGACATCTGTTTTTGAATTTTTTAGTTTGGACATGACAGTTTCTACGTGCTGATTTGTCACAGTTTTGAGAGCAGCGGTGATGAAATAATTGAAGGTGGTTGCCTAATATTTGTATTAAGATTCAATGTCATTGCCGAAACGTACTCGTAGAAATACTATCGTACGTTTTTTGAAGGACTAAAAATCCTGCAGTGCGATTCTTGCCTTTGCTTTCTACATAGCTACATTGTTATGTTGCTTGGACTGGATTCTATATGAATAAGACGACTGAAATGAAATCGTTTATTAAGCAAGTAGGATCACCGATCATTTTTACACGTCATGTTTTTTTTTTTAACTAGATGAAGCCGGCATTTCCTAACTGACTAGCTCTGAGAAGAAATAGCCGAAACAAACTCAGGGATCATCGTCTTTTTTCAAGTCCAGACATTAAAAATGAGAATGTTTACAATAATTTACCTTATAATTACGCATATTGCTTAATAACAATGCTTAACAGAGCGAGCAGCTCACTGATTTTTTCATTAGAATAATATGTGTATTTAGGATTACAAGCAGGCTGCAGCTGGTGGAAGGAACCGGAATCCATAGATACAAGTTATAGTATAAATTCGGATAAGTAACACAAGATGTATTGCCGTGAAAATTTATCTAAAGTGAGCATGGAGTAATTCCCCAACCCGCCTGTCAAGTGCGGGGATTATAGCAAATCGCCCCCAATACAATGAAAACCTTGGGGAAGGCCTTTGTCCAGTAGTGGACCTATAGGCTGAAGAAGGAGAGCATGGAGTTAGCTGTCAATATTACTAACCAATGATAAGGGGATGATAATATTGACTGGTGACATTTTTACAGAATCGATCGGCTACAGTACAGTACCCTAACACTTACAGACTTGCTATAGCCCTCATATACTCTATCATTGCTCGGTTGTAGGCCATAACATCGGCTGCCGGCAGAAGTTACCACCCACCAGACAAAGTCTTGCCGCCAAGCGATTCGTGTTCCGGCATGATGTCTGGTAAAGCCGTAGGGAGGACGAGTCTGAGCAGTTGTGTTGCGATGTGTGCCAAATATTGTTGTGTCGGGAATTTGGTCGTGAAGGGTCTTCAGATTGATCTCCCTCTGGCGCAACATGGTTGGGCATGTTTTTGGGTTTAACATTGCATCACCTCGCTCAACTACCGTCTTCCTTCCTATTCACTCTGTTTTTTTAAGTGAAAAGGCTCTTAAAACCAGCGCCTTTTACTGCATCACTGCTTACCATCGGGCAGGATTACGGTCAAATACTAGTTAATAAAAATATTATTTTTATAAAAATAAATATCACAGCCTTCTCCAAATGCCTTCATAAAACCAATTACCTCCAAGCAACATCTCCGAATCGTAGAATACACAACAAAGAAGTATTACAGTGGAAATAATATTCTCTGTGCTATGAAATTACAATTTCAATTTGTCTACCGCTCGGCAATGCAGTTCTGGGTTTCCCTCCCGTTGCTATGGTTACGAGGGCGTCAACAGACAGAAAGGTAGATACGATCTTGGGTGAAATTTATACCGAGTGAATTCTGTTGTAAGGATATTGGAGACCATTGATGGATAGGTAGATTAGGTTGGTTTAGGCAACATATTCGATTTCGATCACCTCCATACTTTGCAAAATTATGGAGCGTGTATTGAACTCGCGCCTTTTGGCATACCTGGAAGGTAACGATCTCCTCAGTGACCGACAGTACGGGTTTCGCCGCAATCGGTCAACTGGGGACCTACTAGTGTATGCCACTCACCTGTGGGGCGAGGCACTCGAGAGGAATGGGGAAGCAATTGCTGTCTCCCTTGATGTCTCGAAGGCCTTCGACCGGGTATGGCACGCTGGCCTTTTGAGTAAGCTTCCAGCGTACGGCATTTCCCCTAGCCTGACTGGCTGGGTAAAAGACTTCCTGACTGAACGGTCCCTCCGAGTTGTTGTCGACGGTTGCTCATCTGAGCCCATGTCGACTAATGCCGGTGTTCCTCAGGGGCTGTTCTCTCTGCAACTCTGTTTCTGCTGCATATTAACGATCTGCTGATGCCCGGTACCTATAGCCCAGTCAAATTAGGTAAAAAAAGGGGTCAACCTCGGAATGAAAGATAATAAGCTGCAAATTGGTATGAACCTTTGTTTTGTCATTCTAAATGTTGTCTCAAAAGTCACAATCGTTATCGTGTCCGCGTCTCAAGATATTCAAGGTCAAAGGTCACAAAAATCGGTTTTTCGCGAATATCTGGCTTCCTATCGGTTAAATGAGATTTGCATTTATAATAAAAGTTGTAGGCTATAAAATTCCCTACAACTTTTGTCTAAACTTTTTTTTCATACGACCAACCGTTTTGAAGTTAGAGCGCGAAGAGTGCACATCGTACAGTCATATACGGCCTAATGCAAGGTCAAGCGTGAGTTATGGTTATCAGTACGTTATAAAGTCAATTATTTACTTGGAAATTATAATTATTAAACAGTGCCCATTATTTATGTACTAACTATTAATTATTTATATTTAATTAAAGTAAGTAACTTGATTATTTATATATAATTATTCATATTTAACTATTTAAGTATAAAATATTATTAATTCTGGATTATATATTTTAGTTTGTAGGCTACTTACCTAACCTACATACCTACCTACTTACCTAAAGCTTTACCCACACTATCCAACAAACCTACCTAAATACCTAAAGCCTTTACCCACACTATCCAACAAACCTACCTAAATACCTAAACCCTATACCTACACTATCTAACATACTTACCTACTTTACCTAATCACTTAAATATTCAAAATTAAAATATTTATTCATTGATATAAAATTTCTACTAAAACTTTTGACCAATATCCTCGTACTAAAAAGCACATTTTATTTTTACACGCATTCAGTGGCTGTGACACGACTTCTGCGCTATTTAAAAAAGGAAAAAAAACTGTTACTAGAGCATTGGAAAAAATTCCTGATTTAGATAAACTGGTGGAAGTATTTCAACAAGAAAACTGCCCAAAACAAACATTATTAGAAAATGGAGTGCACATCTTGTTGGAATTATATAATGCTCCAAAATCTGAGGACAACATTGATCATTTCCGCTACACGCAATTCATCAAATTTACAAAACTAAATAAACCTGTACAACTGTCAACACTTCCACCAACAAGTGTAGCAGCTCATCAACACATAAAACATGTCTACTACCAGATTCAAACGTGGTTAGGGAAGGACTTAGAACCTCAAGAATGGGGCTGGATACTTGAAAATGAAATCCTGGAGCCCATACGAACGTTATTACCTCCAGCACCAGCCGAACTACTAAACGTAATATTTTGCAATTGCAAAAATGGTTGTGGTTCCCGCTGTGGATGCAGAAAATCAGGGCTACAATGTTCTTTAGCTTGCGGCCAGTGCAACGGACAAGCTTGCCTCAACGCTTCACTGTATCCAAGTAATCCCGATGAAGAAAATACATGTGATCCCGATATTCTGGAAGGTTTGGAGATGAACATGACAGATAATGAGGATGATGACAATGAATCGAACATTTTTGAGCGATAATAATATTTTATACTTAAATAGTTAAATATGAATAATTATATATAAATAATCAAGTTACTTACTTTAATTAAATATAAATAATTAATAGTTAGTACATAAATAATGGGCACTGTTTAATAATTATAATTTCCAAGTAAATAATTGACTTTATAACGTACTGATAACCATAACTCACGCTTGACCTTGCATTAGGCCGTATATGACTGTACGATGTGCACTCTTCGCGCTCTAACTTCAAAACGGTTGGTCGTATGAAAAAAAAGTTTAGACAAAAGTTGTAGGGAATTTTATAGCCTACAACTTTTATTATAAATGCAAATCTCATTTAACCGATAGGAAGCCAGATATTCGCGAAAAACCGATTTTTGTGACCTTTGACCTTGAATATCTTGAGACGCGGACACGATAACGATTGTGACTTTTGAGACAACATTTAGAATGACAAAACAAAGGTTCATACCAATTTGCAGCTTATTATCTTTCATTCCGAGGTGAAACCCTAATATGACTGGGCTACTATGGGTATGCAGATGACAGCACAGTTGTGGAGAGATACCTGCCGGATGCTCGGGCTAGTAGGGAATCAATCCGGTCCGAAAGAGAGGCCATGGTAGAGCGAACGAGTGTTGCACTTCAGGCAGTCTCCGAATGGGGCAATGCCAATCTTGTAGCATTCAATGCCGCCAAAACGCAGGCGTGTCTTTTCACCGCCAAAAGGAGCCCGTTCACCTTGGCTCCTACTTTTCGGAATGTATCCTTGGAGTGTACCGACCGCCTTCAGCTTCTGGGTATTGAGATTTCCTCGAACCTAAACTTTGGGCGGTTCATTGAGTCCAAGGCCAAGGTGGCTGCCAGAAAACTTGGTGTAATCGCAAAGGTCCGGCAGTACTTCACACCAGGGCAGCTTCTAATGTTGTACAAAGCACAGGTCCGTTCGTGTGTGGAGTACTGCAGCCACATTTGGGCTGGTGCTGCTAAGTGTCACCTGGCCACTTTGGATTCAGTGGAGAGGCGTGCGAAGAGGCTGATTGGTGACCCTGATTTAACTCGAGTTGGTCTCCAAAGCCTAGAGCACAGGCGTAGAGTAGCCAGCCTTTCGGTGTTCTATAGGATACATTCTGGGGAGTGTGCGAGGGAATTGCACGATTTAATTCCCCCATCTCCGTTCCACCATCTGACGACCCGTCGTACGGCGAGTTTCCACCCTTATGTTGTTAACACCTCTACGATCCGGACGAAGCGTTTCGCCTCCTCCTTTATACCGCGTACATCGAGGGACTGGAACAATCTGCCGGCGGCGGTGTTTCCGTCGGACTACAATTTGACTGTCTTCAAGGCTAGAGTGAATAGGCTCTTAATAAACTAGTGCGCTTTACCATCAACGATTGCGTCACTGCTTACCATCGGGCAGGATTGCGGTCAAGCGCTGGTTTATACTTTAATAAAAAAAAAAAAACAAAAAAAAAAAAAAGCATAATACGAAACCTAATCAAGGTCCTTGAATGTAGTTATTTTACTACTTTATTTAAGACAGATTTATCAATCTGCAGATAAATCTTACTTGCAAAATAAAAATCTGCAGCTTAAAGCGTTAGAGCTTATAGAAAATAATTCTGAGGAACAGTCATATGCATTTTTCTTTTTATTTAAAATGTTGCCACGCTAAAAATTTCTCCTGTGTCGTGGGTGTGTGCGTGTAAACGTGTAAGCACGCATACACAAACAGCATTTTCTGCCAGAATGTTCTTCAATTAATGATTTTCTTACTTTATATTTGATTAAAAACACGGCTTTTAATGCTCTTATTTGACACATCAACTTTTCGGTTGTCACTTACAATATTTAAGCTATATCTGTAAACAAAAATCCAAGCAAATATATAATAATAACAATAAATACGTTTCTAAGAAAAGACTTATTTATGAGAGCCTTAAAACGAAATCTGTTTCGTGATTCAAAGACAAACGTAATTGAATGTTTTTTGTATTTTTGTTTTTTTTTTTTTTTCACAAGAACATATTAACGAAATGAAAAAGTAAAAACATTAAACCATTTCCATTAAACTAAGGACAAATCCAAATGGAGAGGTTACTTTTGAGATCATTAATTATTATTCATCATTAGTACCTACTTTGTCGTTAATATTTGTATCTATTAGTAGTTAGTATTTGTCACCAGTATGTGTCATTAGTACTTTGACAGACGTTAAGGTGGTTACCAGAAGCTCAAATATCTGAAAACCAAGTCTTACTAAGGAGTATGTTCTTCTAGGCAGTCGTTCCATGTAAAATATTTTTCGGCTGCATCTGATAAGACTGGAAACTGACCTCAACATAGTAAGGAAAATAGATATATTGTTTTGTTCTTATAGTACTCTTGTATCTATTTCATGGCTGAGTATGCAATAAAGTCTAGCCAGGGCTGTGGGTTGTTCGGATGATACCGTAGCTAGAATGATATCGCAGATCCCAAGGGCAAATGAAGGAACACGGCCGGGTTTAGTCAGTAAAAGTCTGATATGTCCTTCCGCTTCACCTAAAGGGAGAAAAATCATTTCATGATTTTCCACAGAGATCCATCCATCCCATCTAACAATCTTCTTACGACGTGTCGTGCAATCATTTTGGTAACCTATATCCATTTCTATAAGTACCTTTTACTAACGCAGACGATAAAACAATTATTAGTTTAATACTGAGTATATATGCGACCTCTTTTCTGAACAACTCAGCACAATTTTCTTCCTTATTTCTATACTACAGTGCTTATAGAACAAGACAAAGCTCTAAACGTGACACAAAAGCCACTCGACAAGTCTCAAGGGCCTCTAAACTTTCTCGGCACCAGCAAACCCAATTAACTCGTAGTATTTGTAGGAATTTAGAAGAAAATCAGTTTCCTCTTCCTTTGTAAAAGGTTTCATAATTACACCCTATATGCATGTAATCTAACTTAGGCTCAATTTAGAAAGCGAGTTTTAGTAATAATATTATACACAATAAAATGAACGTTATGTCAATTGTCTAAAGTACAAATTAGATCCGAATTTGTTACTGCGGAAATTCTCGAGAATATGCGATAATTCTCCAGAAGATGCACAACCTGAATCATTGTGAAGCGTATTGTTAGTCCATTGCTTTATAAGTTCAATAAATTTGTTTTCTCAAAAATGTAAGCAACGCAATGAATGTTGTTGAACTGTCAAAATGATATCTTTGTCAAATGATTACGCAATTACCCCATTTGTGTAGATGTACAAATACGAACAGCACAAATTAGGTAGGTACCTACCGTGCCTAATTTGTGTTTAACTACTGTTGACATAAAGTTCATGCTTAGCATAAGAAAATCGCTTCTATTCCGTCCCACGGCAATATAAATTGAGCTTAATGGAAAAATCATTTCTACATTTTCATTTTCTTTTCTCAGGTCAACACGGAAGTCTTATAGAAAATCGTGAGTATATCATTGCAAAAATAGAGAAAGATTATAACCAATTTACTTGAATATCTAGTCTTATTAACACACTAACAAAGGTCGCTTTTAAAATGCGTCACGCACAAATCTGCATGTGTTCACAGTTGTCCAAACTCGTGTAATCAAAACCAATGGATTCTGGTTTAATTGGAAAAAAAAAACGCATGTGTACTGGCAGCTAACAAACGCACGTTCTGAATATCAAAATCGTACATGCGTTGTGTGAACCCCGTAAAATATACTGACCAAATGCGTGGAATCAATGATCGGGATTCAAGTTCAGCATACCAAATTTAAAATGGCGGCTTATCCAGTTTGTAGAAATACAAAACCCTTCGTTTCTACGTTTTAATATTTGTGTTTTGTATGATGGCATTTTAATTAAAGTTAACATTATTATATTGGGAAAATATATTTACAATTTACTAAATGTTAACTGATGTTATGTCAAAGTTCTGGTTTATGTAAAACTAAATTAAATACGAGAACTTAATTAATAAGTATTTACTATGCTGCGATAGATTTGAATTTCAAAAATTAATGTTTACAAATGTTCGGTTTTTTTACATTAAAAGTCCTACGTAATTAGTAAAAAGTTGAAATTTAATCGTGAATGTAGAAAATAAAGCGTACGGATAAAAATATTAACTGATTTTTTTATTTCCGCAGAACAAAGTAAACTTCCTTTACGTTATCTTTTATTTAAAACTTTATAGGCACCATTTAAAGCGAACGACAATTATTTTCGTTGCTGTATATTTTTTATTTTGGAATGCGGTGAATGTGCATGTTTTAATAAAAGTTTAAGTACTGTTCAAATGTGTACATAATTAGTTGTAGTAAATAGTTTTTTTTACCGTAGGTATTGTATGTAAAATGAACCTGCATGTGACCTGATATGTGAATGATTTTCGTGTAGACCTCATATCTGTGTTTTTATAACTACCAAATATCTCTTCTTGAATGTAATTTATATTAAACCGATTTTTTATTATATATAAAATAGCAATGTTTTATAAATAATTTTTGAAAACTGAATACATAAATTACTATTATGTCTTTCTGACGACACAAGAACTGTGATAATAAATTTGAATTTAAAAAAGAAACACTTGTGTAACAGGCAGTTGTTACATTCACAAAAAAAAGCAATTAAAAACAAAATTTGGAAAGAATGTTCCAAAACGTTGCTTTTTTATCATGTAGGTGAGCATTTTATTTTTTTTCGAAATTAATTTTAACCTAAACTCCTTTGTCCGCAGAACAAGGTGCACTCACAATAGTGCGACGCTCCTCCAGCCGCGGTAAGGCAGAAAGTTGTCCAACACCCACTGATGAACAACTTGACTCTCTCGACTTGGACACCGAGCACTTGCCCGCCGTCGACACGCCCGACGCGTGCGATAAGGCCGCCCTTAGGTAACGTCTTATTTTTATTTATATACCATCTATGTCTTTCACTTTATAGATAACCTTTCATAAAAGAAAACATACTATTAAAATAGATTAATAAATATACGCACAGAGTATTCCAATTTCCACTTCTGAACAACTTCATGAGCTTGGATACGATGGAAACCAGGCAGAATCAACTTCGACACCAACTTGCAAACAATAATTGTTTGTTCGTAGATTTATTGCAATGTTGCACACGTCGGCTATGCCTGCGATACTGTGACAAATCTATAATATAACCATTAATCTTATACCTTCCCACCGTCTATCCAACCACCAACCCATTCTCTGGTAAACGAAGGATTTTGTCTTATATGCATTAATAAATCACCACTAACTAGATGTTCGTGTTAAATTGTACTAAGTTGGTCTCGTGGTCGAAGGGGGAATTCGGAACGTGTAGTCCTTGGTTGCCGGTGTGATACTCCAGTGCTTCAGAAAGCACTTTAAGCCGTTGATCTTGCACCTGATCTCTCTCCAGAGGTGCCAGCACCTCCTTGCCGTCCCATCAAACAAAAAGAGTGTAAGGGATTACAACTTTGACTGGCGACAAACTTGTGCACTACAATATCTCACATGCCGAAGTACTACTTATTCTGTGGCCACAGGCAGTTCTTAAATTCGATCTACAGGACTATTTACTGTAATCAAGAGCGTCGTAACTCAAACAAACGACGTATAAATTAATAAATAAGAAGTAGGCACACTATTAGGACTACTTCGAAATTCGACGCAAAAGTCGTACACACTTTAGGTTAGCTTAGGACGACTTCAAACTTGATAAGCCTTTTATACTTTGCCGTTTACCTTTATACCACCATGTCTTAAATATATGTATATAGGGGTTTAAAGATAAGAAAGGGGAATAAATATATATATATATATATATATATATATATATAGATATCCCTTTGGGCACTTTGTGGCTCAGACGTGCCGTATAGGTAGTAATTTGTTGATCCATTTTCACTTGTTGATCCGGGGGCCTTTTGTTGATCCGATGCCATTTGTCCATAAATATGTAGCTCCGTTCGGAGCCACATGTGTCACGTTGAATAATAATAGCCAATAACAATAATTAAGGGCTGTTTTATACAAATCCACCTTTTTGGCGTCTGGGCAGTTGTTGATCCAATTCAAATGGGCCAATCAGGGTGCAGCATTTGCCAAGGGCGCGAAGCGATTGGTTAAGCAGCCGTTTTGTTTTTTATGTATGTTCACTTTATTAATCTTAGATATTAATCTGAAACACCTGGACTGATTTGCTAAATTCTTTTTTGTTTGAAAAGGTAAACTTTCTAATTGGTCCCATAGTCACCAAGTCAGGATCTGATGATAGAAAACTAGAGAAATCAAGAGGAACTTCCAAGAATCGTAGGGGCGACTACTGCATTTCTAAGTATCTTCATTAAGTATTTCAAAGAACTACAATTTGATAATGGTCTGGTGATGGAGCCGGGAGACAGTCGAAGGAAGTGCTCAACTATTCATAGCAGTTACCTTGAGTATGTGCTTGATTAATTTGCTAAATTCTTTTTTTGTTTGAAAAGGTAAACTTTCTAAATGGTCCCTTAGTCAAGATCTGATGATGAAAGACTAGAGAAATCAAGAGGAACTTCCAAAAATCGTAGGCGCGACTAGTGCATTTCTAAGTATCTTCATAAAGTATTTCAAAGAACTATAATTTGATAAAGGTCTGATGTAGCTGATGATGGAGCCGGGAGACAGTCGAAGGAAGTCCTCAACGATTGATAGCAGTTACCTTGAGTTTGTGCTTGATTAATTTGTATTAATTAGTACTTTACACCAAGATGAGTTGTGACTGTCATTAAGGCTCTGATGATGAAAACAAAGGCCAGTTCCAGAAACTCCTCAAGGTTTACAGTAGCTACTTTGTTTTTGGACTTAATTCCAATACCCATATAGCACATACAATCCGAGATTCCAGTGTCCTGTCCCCTCCCACTCTCCCCTCATGTTGTGACCCCAGGTGGACAGGATCCTCCCAACACTTAGACCCCCCCCCCCTCACCTACCCTCCCTCTAGACTCAACCTAGCCTCCCACCCCTCTCCTCTACACTCACTTACCCCCCCCCCCCACTTGCTCCTCAGGCCACTCACCCCCCCGCGGCCTATCTCGGGATCCGGAGGTCCTAGACTAGCCGAGTTTGGGCTCTTCGGAATCGGGAGGAAGAGATCAACATTCTGGCCCCGGGGGATTCCGCATCCCGTACTATATTTACCCACCTCGAAGTCCTTCCCCATATCCCTACCTAAAATCCCGGATATCTCGGAAACGGCTGGGAATTTCAAAATTCTGACAAAATGCAGGTACTGGTTCTTCAGTGATAAACTTCAATGCTGTAAGTTTTTTAGGAGTTTCCTCGACTCCTGTTGGTTTTCATCATCAGATTTACGGACACGACCGACAGACCTTCATTTTAACCCACATAGGTGCGAAATTCTAATCAATACAAATTAATCAAGCACAAACGCAAGGTGGCTGCAGGGGATCGTTGAGGAATTCCCTCGTCTGTCTATGTTCTTCATCATCAAATCTACTGCAGATTTTCATAGTAATCCATATGGGTGAAAATCGCTCATCAATATACATTAATTAAATTCAAACACAAGGGAACTACTGTAAGCCGTTGAGGAGTTCCCTGAAGTGGCCTTTGTATTTATCATCAGAGCCCTAATGACAATTAAAACCGATCTAAGTGTAAAGTTCTTATTAATACAAATTAATCAAGCTCAAATACAAGGTAGCAGCTATGAATTCCCGAGGAGTTCCCTCAACTGTCTCCCGGCTTCATATCTACTCCAACATCAGATCTACTCCAGATCATTAGTAAATTGTAGTGCTTTAAAACACTTGATGAATGAAAAACAATGAAAATATTTAAAAATGTACCTAGAAATGTACAAGTTGCCTCTAAAAATTTTGAATGTTTCCTTGCTTTCTCTAGTCTTTCATCATCAGAGCCTGGTGACTATGGGACCACCCTTTTAAATAAAAAAGAATTTTGCAAACGGATCCAGGCTTCTTACAGTAAACGGTGAACATACATAAAAAAAAGGTTGCGACTAATTGAGAACCTCCTACTTTTTTTGAAGTCGGTTAAAAACCTAAATTGCCAAAAGAAAATATTTTTTCTGTTGACAATTTAAATTTTATAGGATTTTGACATTGATTACTAACTTTTTCCAGTTCATTCCCGGTATTAGAAAAAATGCCTGGGGTCGAATCCTCTCGTCTCAATGGCCGCGCTGATGCCGATGATAATAGTATCATACTAAACAATATACGGTCAAATCACGCAGGCTCTTACTTACTACTTTTCTCAAACAATCCGAGGAAATAAAAAACATAATTTTATTTTTTAAGTTCAATGACGAATAATGAACAATAATTATTTTTCCCACGCTATGGCGCTATTATGATGTTCCTTTGGTTTTTTTTTCAATAAAGCGTCCACTATTTATCATTTCAATATTGTGTCTATTTGCAAGACAGTCCGAAATTTAAATAAAACCTTTTATTAGTTACCTCCTTGGTGTTCCATGTTTCGAATTTAGTTTTTTTTTTTCGAAAGAAATTCAAACTAGGACGCTGGAACGAAACGCAAACTACCTAATTCGAAATTACGGCCGCTTAAATTTACATTCCATGTGTCTAATGCGTTCCTGTACCTTTTATTTATTTATTTTATTTTTTATTAAAATTATAAACTAGCGCTTGACCGCAATCCCGCCTGATGGTAAACAGTGACGCAGTCGTTGATGGTAAAGCGCACTAGTTTATTAAGAGCTTATTCACTCAAGCCTTGAAGACACTAAACTTGTAGTCCGACGGAAACACCGCCGCTGGCAAACTGTTCCAGTCCCTCGATTTACGCGGTATAAAGGAGGAAGCGAAACGCTTCGTCCGTATCGTAATGGTGTTCGCTAAAATATAACGCGACTAAGTGAAATAATTTTTATAATACACGTAGGAATGTAACTATGAGTAGATTGAGAAAACATCTACCAGAATGTCAATCGCACTTCGGCGGATATATGTAATCGTACTTAGATCTTTATTACCTTTATTACTAAGTAGTAAATATGATTTTATGTCCACTAACGTGCGGTTGAGTTTATCTTTCTTAATTTACAAAAATATTATTAATGAGGTACACATGTTTAATTTACACACTACGCTGCGATATCTCAATGTTCTTTATGAATTATTTACTGAATGCACTTTTTACGACATAAATCAAGCACTTTTATTTAGTAAACAACACTATGCATAATTTAAAACTCCAATGAAAAATTAACGTGACACTCGGCTTAACTTTCCCGCCAAAACTCCAGACACGGGTTATGACATCAAGATAACATTGTTTTATTTTGAGTACTAGGCTTTTTAGTAAATTATATTTCTTTGCCTTTTTTTTTTCTTTTTCTTCATTATGTGTTTATTATTGTTTTAGTGTATTATTATTATGTGCGTTCAGTTTGGGCGGAATAAAGATTTTTTCTTTCTAGATCAGGAATCATTCAGGATCCGTTTTTTAAGGAATTAATCAGATGATTAATTCCTACAAAAACGGCTACGGAAACTTCAACCCTTAAAAATTAACATTAAAATTTAATAATAATATGTATTCGCATACAAATACCAAAGGAGTCTATACAAGCAGTGTCAATTGCATTGAATGTTACAGAGGCCGTCCACACAATATTTTCGGCACAAAACATACAGCGGCGATATCATGTTTAGACCCATTAGATTGGTTTCGATGAATAGAGTTTAAAAACTTAAAATTAATGGTAAATTAGAAATAAAGTATAAAAACCCTAGACATAAAATTCAACCTCCTTAAATATTAATAACAATTCATACTAAAAATAATTACCTATTCAGATCAAAATAAGTATTACGAAGTATGAGTAGCTAAATGGATCAACAAAGTATATGATTTTTGGAATATATTTCGAACCAAAAAGTCTTCGAGCATTTAAAAAAAAATGACGTTATGGATCCACTAATGCATGAAATGTTAACAAATATATATAGATCTTACAATGTATGGAGCATTGCGAATACAAAATTTCTAGATTAGGTTTAATAAATTCATAATTGAGCAACCGTTACGGTATAGGTATCGGATCAAAAGAAGTATTACTGGAAGTGCGAGTATATAAATGGATCAACACAAGTTATTGATTTTTTAAATATATTCAGAGCTAAAAAGTCCTGCTGGGTTCAAAAAATATAGCCGTTAGGATCCACTAATGCATGAAATTGCTGAAAAATTTTTGTCGAGTATAAGTCCTAATCGACGAATATATTTGGCCACATCCCTAAATAGAATACGACGTTGCCACTCCCCCCAAGAAATATGCAACTGGAGTAAAGTTATTCCGTGCTAAAGGTGGAGTCTATAATAAACGGCATCGTGGCTGGATCAACTAAGTGCCCAAAGAGGTGTTTATATATATATATATATATATTTATTATTATTATTAAAATATAAACCAGCGCTTGACCGCAATCCCGCCTGATGGTAAGCAGTGACGCAATCGTTGATGGTAAAGCGCACTAGTTTATTAAGAGCCTATTCACTCTAGCCTTGAAGACACTCAAATTGTAGTCCGACGGAAACACCGCCGCCGGCAGATTATTCCAGTCCCTCGATGTTGCGGTATAAAGGAGGAGGCGAAACGCTTCGTCCGGAGCGTAGAGGTGTCAACAACATAAGGGTGGAAACTCGCCGTACGACGGGTCGTCCGATGGTGGAACGAAGTCAATAGCTTCAATGCCGGAATTGAGAGGATTTAATATTGCAGTTCCGATGGAGAAAATTTTATGACGGAAAAGACTACTTATCAATGTTTAGTTCTTCTATACTGTTACGGGCTGGGGGTACTAAAATACCGGTTAAGGGTTACGAAGTTTATTGGCAACGAAGATACAGTCGATTGTAGGCAATGACAAGTAGAATGTTGCTGATGTTGCACCGAAGTCTTCCCTTACGTCCACGAAGTCCGTGTCGTAAACACACAATAACACTACAAATGTTACTTCACGTAGTACTCACAGTTCTTGTTACAGTTGTCGCAGTAGGTATACTCAAAGATCGCTTCTTAAGTGTCGCTGTTTTCGTATCGTTAGTCAAGTGTAGACTGACTCGGCGTCGGCGTCACGGCGCTATATATAGGCCAGCTGATCGAACATTCCAGAATCGTCTAGACGTAATAATAATAGCGCATAACTTCGAGTACATTCAGTAGGTACCTACGGTAATTCCCGGAAACGGGTTTCTAGAAATTTCGATGTCGTCACTTTGTTGACAAAATTGATAAAACCTGTACCATTCAATAGGCCACCTTAAGTCTAGGAATGCGTTTTTATATTACACCTAGAAAATGTCTAGATCTCGAGTAATAATGCTTAAAAGTCACGCACTGCATGTCACGCGATATTGAACCTTATGCCCTCGACATAAGGTGCATTCGTAACATTGCCCCCTTCTTAGTCATGCTCGTCCCGAGCATGATTTGATCCATAATAGCGAGCTAGGCGGTCTACGTGTACGATCTTCAGCTTCCCTCTAGGTCCTTTCTTTATCCGGTAGGTGACATCGTTTATCCTCGTTACTATCGTGTACGGACCCTCCCATTTGGCTTGAAATTTCGGACTCTTTCCTTTTCTCCTAATGGGATTATGTAACCATACCAAAGTTCCCTCTTCAAATCCGGGCACGTTAGCTTTGCGGTCGTATCGGATCTTCATTCTCTCGCTGGTTTTCAGACCATTCTCTCTCACTAGCTCATGTATTCCATCTAGTTTACGTCGTAGGTCGGCCACATAGTCGACGGCTAGGATAGGGGTATCGGGGGGTGTTCCGGTTAGTGCATCTATGGGTAATCTAATTTCTCGGCCGAAGTTGACTTTCGCCGGTGTACAATTTGTGCTATCATGTGTTGCAGAGCGGTATGACATTAAGAAGAGTGGAATGTATTGGTCCCAATCCCTCTGGTGTTCTTCAACTACTTTGGCCAAATGATTCTCTAGCGTCTGGTTGAATCTTTCGACCATTCCATCTGACTGAGGGTGATATGGTGTTGTACGAGTCTTATGTATCCCGAGTAGTTGGCAAACCTCTTGAAATAGTGAAGACTCGAAGTTTCTACCCTGGTCAGAGTGTAACTCCAAGGGAACGCCAAATCGACAGAACACCTCGTGAACTAGCTTTTTGGCAACGGTATGAGCTTCTTGGTTGGGTACTGCAAAAGCTTCTGGCCATTTGCTGAAATAGTCTTGCATGACGATGATGTACCTATTCCCTTCTTCAGTAATAGGGAATGGCCCAGCTATATCGACAGCAACTCTTTCCCATGGTGCACCAACATTGTACACTTTCAGTCGACCTCTGGCTCTCGTTTGCGGTCCTTTTACTGAGGAGCAGGCTACACATTTCCTACACCAGTCCTCTACGTCTTCGCGGCAATGCACCCAATAAAATCTTTTTCTCACCTTCTCCAGAGTTTTCTTTACTCCTAGATGTCCTCCGGATACTCCGTCGTGCACCTGTCTTAGCACCGACGCGACCTTATCACAGGGGACAACTATCTGTAAGGCGACCTCCTGTCCACTAGGTGATTCCCATTTCCTCTTCAGAACTCCATTATCAATTATCAGGCTGTCCCATTGAGCCCAGTAACTTTTTGCTGTTGGGCTAAGCGCTGATATTTCACTCCAAGCGGGCCTCTGGCCACGTTTCTTCCATTCGATTACTGTCTTCAAGTCACTATCTTCCGTTTGTGCCTCTTCCAATGATCGATTATCCCAGTCTTCATCCAAAGCGTTCACCTGGATAATCCTTACGTTCTCTTTCTTTTCCTGTTTGGCACAATGTCGGCAAGATTCTTCGCAAGGCCGTCTAGATAAAGCATCAGCATTATTGTGTGACTTGCCTTTTCGATGTTCAGTGACAAAGTCAAATTCTTGCAGCTGCTCTATCCACCTTGCTACTTGTCCTTCTGGGTCTTTGAACTGAAGCAACCACTGTAAGGCAGCGTGATCGGTGCGAAGTGTAAACTGTCTCCCAATCAAATATTTCTTGAAGTGCTGTAAGGTCTTAACAACGGCTAGAAGTTCTCGGCGGGTAACACAGTAATTTCTTTCTGGCTTGGAAAGACATTTGCTGAAATATGCAATAACGACCTGCCGATCTCCTTGTGTTTGAGAGAGAACTCCTCCAATGCCAACATTGCTGGCATCCGTGTCCACCAGAAATCGGCCTTCCCGACTAGGGTAACCTAATACAGGAGCCCCACACAAGTGAGTTTTGAGTAGCGCAAATGCCTGTTCGCAGTCAGGATTCCATTCAAATTGACACTTTTCCTCTGTTAAACGATGCAACGGTTTCGCTAACTCTGAGAAGTTCTTCACAAACCGACGGTAATATGCACACAGACCCAAGAAAGAGCGTACCTCAGTTTTGTTACGAGGGGTAGGCCACTTCGACACGGCTTTTATTTTTTCAGGATCTGTTCGAATTCCTTGCGCCGAAATAATGTGTCCTAAGTATCCAACCTCTTTCTGGAATAGTGTACACTTACTAGGACTGAGTTTTAAATTCGCTTCACGCAGTTTTTGGAACACTTTCTCCAAATTGCGTAGGTGCTCTTCGAAGCTTCGTCCCATAATGATGATGTCATCCAAATAGACCAGGCATGCATCACCAAGCAACCCCACCAAAATGCGCTCCATTAGGCGCTCGAATGTAGCTGGAGCATTGCACAGTCCAAAAGGCATGACATTGAATTGCCAGAGACCGTTCCCAGGACCAGTGGAGAAAGCGGTCTTTTCTTTATCCTGCTGACAGATTTCCACCTGCCAGTATCCACTTTTGAGGTCAACTGTGGAGAACCATTTCATGCCACTTAGCAAGTCCAAAGTGTCATCTATACGTGGCAGAGGATAACTGTCCTTTTTCGTGGCATCATTCAACATCCTGTAGTCAACGCAAAACCTTGTACTGCCATCCTTTTTCTTGACTAGTACAACTGGAGATGACCAAGGGCTGGTGGATGCTTCTATAATCCGGTTTCTCTCCATATCTCTTAACATTTCCGTGACTTCCTGTTCTCTTGCAAAGGGAATACGACGTGGTCTCTGTCTTATCGGCTGTGTATCACCCGTATCTATATGGTGTTTAACTAGCCCGGTCCTTCCCACGTCACCGTCGGTCTTCGCAAAGATGTCATGGAAGTTATGCAACAGTTGCTTAACTTTGTGACTTTCGAACTTGTTTAAATTACCCTTACAACTTTCGAGTAGTGTCGATACATGTTCCTGCCACTTCTTATCACGTTCCTTTTCGTGCACCTCTGTTTTTCTCAAAGATGCTACATGATCGCACACACCCACCATGCAATTCTTTTCAAGAATTATTTCTTTGTTACTAACATTGATGATGCGTACTTTTGGTTTATCGGAAATCATCATCAGTGTCCTTGCCGTTATCCAGTCTGGGTGATCTCCAGAATCCTCTATTATAATGCAACGTTTGCGGCATCCAATTGGTGAAAATCTAATATTTACTAAAGTTTCTGATCTTGGTGGTAATACAGTTTTCCTTAAACAGTACACTGACCCTTGTTTTGCACCTTGAAGAAATACTTCTTGTTCTGGAAAACTCAATACTCCTTTTGCTACATTAAGGATGCACTGTTGTTTCTTCAGAAAGTCCAGTCCTATTATGCAATCATCTGTAATATTCGCTACTAAAACAGGATGTGTAAATGTCTTATCACCCATTTTCAAGGTCACATTCGTTTCACCAAGGACGAGCACTGGTTGGCCGGTGGCGGTTTGTAATCGGCATTGTGAAGACCCTCTTTTCCATGCTATGGTCCGAGGAAATAGCTCCGGTCGTGCAATAGTTCTTGATGCACCAGTATCCAATGTGAAACTGCATGACTTACCATTCAATTCTCCTTCTATAATAAGACTGTTTCCGTCACCCACTTGTGATACTGTTATAATGGGGGCTTCACGTCGACCAGCCAGTACTCGCCCCATAGCCCTGGCTGTTCCTAGTTTAAATCCTCTGCTTCCACCTGTGTCCCAGAAGTACTTCTTCCCTTAGACTTCCTGGGACAATTGATCCGAATATGCCCCTTTCCGCCGCACTCATAGCAGGTTGGTCCTTGCCGAGTTTTTATTATTGGGGTTACCTCACGAATGCGGTGGTGTTGTCGGCTATCTTGACGTACTGCTTCCACCTCCAGAGCGTGTGTCAGGGCTGCCTTAAGAGTCTGGTGGTGACCCAGGCGAACTGCAGCCCTTACTTCCGCATCTCGGATTCCATCAGTAAACGCTTGCACCGTAGTAGTATCAATCAATCCCGGTGTTGATACATACGCCCTCCGAACAATACGTTCTACTTCCGTTGCCCATTGTTGCAAACCCTCACTGCTCTTCTGTGTGCGGTCGCGGAGTTGAGCCCTGTAGACATGTTCGAGGTGTTTCTCTCCATATCTAGACTCCAACGCTTCTAACAGACAGGCTAGGGTATTGCAATCGCCGGGAATGTTCTCGAGAATTTGTACCGCATCACCACGCAAAGCAAGCGTAAGAGCGGTTAAAGCTTGATTGTCGTCCCAGTTGTTGGCTGATGCGACCTTTTCGAATTGAAGGCGGAAGGCCACCCATGACGTTGTTCCGTCAAAATGAGGTACTAGGAACGTCGGCAAAGCACTGGGTACAGGAATCACACCTTTAATACCTCCTTTTTGTACTCTTTCTATTTCTTTCCCAAACTCCATGATGGTATTGTCCAGTTTCTCTAAACGCGCATCATGTTTGTCTATACGAGCATCGTGATTGTCTATACGCGTATCTTGATGGTCCATACGCACTTCTTGTTTGTCTATGCGCGTATCTTGCTGGTCCATACGTGCATCTTGTTGTGCTGTTTTTACTCTAAGTTCGTTGACCTCTTCTTTGGTGTTTTCCCATTTTTCGTTTAATTCTAATACCAGTTGCTGGGATTTATCTATTTTTACCTGGGTTTTTTCTATTTGTGCCTGGGTTTTTTCTATTTGTGCCTGGGTTTTTTCTATTTGTGCCTGGGTTGCTGCCTGGGATTGTTCTATACTCAGCTTTATTTGCGCCGTCAAGTGAGCCAGTAACGCCGAAAAATCGGGTCCGCTGGCTCCGGGAATAGTGGTGGTAGTAGGCGCACTCACATTAGTCCGTGTTACGACGGCCGCATCTTCTACAGGTGCAGGGACACCAAGCGATTCTTCCTCTTGACGTGCCAAATCCATCGCTGCTTGTCGTCGCGTGCGAACTCTTTCGTCTTCCCTTGGCGTGACCGGCATTCCGCTTCTGACACCAATTGTTACGGGCTGGGGGTACTAAAATACCGGTTAAGGGTTACGAAGTTTATTGGCAACGAAGATACAGTCGATTGTAGGCAATGACAAGTAGAATGTTGCTGATGTTGCACCGAAGTCTTCCCTTACGTCCACGAAGTCCGTGTCGTAAACACACAATAACACTACAAATGTTACTTCACGTAGTACTCACAGTTCTTGTTACAGTTGTCGCAGTAGGTATACTCAAAGATCGCTTCTTAAGTGTCGCTGTTTTCGTATCGGTAGTCAAGTGTAGACTGACTCGGCGTCGGCGTCACGGCGCTATATATAGGCCAGCTGATCGAACATTCCAGAATCGTCTAGACGTAATAATAATAGCGCATAACTTCGAGTACATTCAGTAGGTACCTACGGTAATTCCCGGAAACGGGTTTCTAGAAATTTCGATGTCGTCACTTTGTTGACAAAATTGATAAAACCTGTACCATTCAATAGGCCACCTTAAGTCTAGGAATGCGTTTTTATATTACACCTAGAAAATGTCTAGATCTCGAGTAATAATGCTTAAAAGTCACGCACTGCATGTCACGCGATATTGAACCTTATGCCCTCGACATAAGGTGCATTCGTAACAATACTAATATATAAAGCTGAAGAATTTGTTTGTTTGTTTGAACGCGCTAATCTCAGGAACTACTGGTCCGATTTGAAAAAATCTTTTTGCGTTGGATAGCCCATTAATCCAGAAAGGTTTTAGGCTATATAACATCACGCTACGACTAATAGGAGCGGAGCATAACTAACTCCACGCGAACGAAGTCGCTGGCGGCCGCTAGTTTTATGATAAAACCGATGACTTGGTATGTTTATTTTGTTACAAAAAATGTTGGAAGAACTGCTTAAATTATGTTCGATATGAAACAATTTTTCGTATTATTTTCGACAAAGAGGAACAGGATCTTGATACTATTTAAAAGTTATCAGTTTCAGAACCGTTCCTGGAATTCCGAAATCAGATATTCAATGTTGAAACTCAGTTCCGGAATCGAAAGAATTTCAATGTTCATGCCTTACTCACATGCTTTTTTGCTTAGTATTTTTTCCTCATTGCTTGGTCCTAACGTTATATCAAATAGCCTACACCCTTCTTTTTGTTCGGGATGGGAAATCATCAAATGACCTCTACCGCTCTGGACGGAGCGAAAGGGCGTGTCAGACTTTTACTGTCTAAAACCCACCCGTGTTTCTTCACTTGTCTATGCATCAGGGCCACGGGTTCTTTTTAACCAACCCTCAACCCTGACCCAGGAGGCATTGGTCTTCGTGGACCCCGTCACGGTGTGCTGACATCTCTTTGAGGCGCGCTTGAAACACAACGCGCCATAATAGCATACACCCATGCTAAAGCATTTAACTGTGCCAAAAAAAAAAAACTAATTAGACTCTTAGTTCCACAGCGCGTTCAAACAAACTAATCACTATTATAAAACTTCAAACCCATTCGCAAAAATAAATGCAATTAATATAAATTCACTTTAACCAATTAATAACACGAAACACTGAATCCGCTCCATCTTAATAACGTTCACGATCTTTCCACTGGCTAAATAAAGTTACCGGTCCACTCGGATATTTCCGTCCAATTGTCATAGCAATAAGGTCAATTATTCCGGATGATTTCTTCCGGCATCGCGATCGGAACGTAAACCGGAATACTATTAAACGGCTTATAGAGTACACTGAATTGATATTGTTGGATAGTAACTGAACCTTTTTTTTCTGGATTGGAAATTATCATATGACCTCTACCGATCTGGGTGGAGCGACAGGGCGTGTCAGACGTTTAGTGATTAAAACCCACCCGTGTTTCTTTTTCTTTGCCTGTGCGCCAGGGTTTCTTTTTTAACCAACCCGCAACACTGACCTAGGTAGAAACTGAACCCTCAGGTACTATCAGTTACAGAATGAGCTGAAAAGCAGGTACTCTACAACTCATGAAAACCATGCAGATTAACATTTTGTTTCAATCAGCATAATATTAACATAATCAGTCTATAACATTTCACAAGCCTCTCTTCTAGAGGGTTGCCGAAAAAATTTTAATCCTCAAATCTTTACCATTGAGAGGAGTGTATGACTTGGTAATAACAGTCACAGGGGTTGACCGATTAGGTTGATGGTTGTGTTAATGCACATAACAATTAAACACATCAATAAGCAAGCATATTCTAATATTCCCGCGTTTTTCCTCTACAACCTCATTGCCTGGCGGAGTATCCAATAAGCGTTAAGGAATGGAGAACGAACGGAGCGCAAGTTTTTTCCATTCAGCATTCAGTGTAACTTTGTTCTCTCTCCGTAACCCTGGTTTGCACAACATCAAGGAATCGAAATCCAAACCGCTACCGGCTGGTGAGCTTATATCAAATCTATAGCGCTAAATGCACATTTCTTGGAGGCCTCCGTACAATCCAGCACACCGGGATTATATCGCCGGAAGCCCCTGTAAGTCCAACCTCTTCATTATTTGGAAGTGCTTGCTCCCGATTGCTCTCCGTATTTCAATTTCAATATACCTAACGTACGCCTATTTACAGTCTATATATCGAGGGAATATGAAACCAGAACAGGTGGAAAGCATATTAATTACCAAGGTCGGTCCGAGAATGGATGGCCCCTTTTTGTCTCAAAAAACTCTTTAATCATTTGACTACGTTCCCGGCTCTCATTCATCGTACGGTTTGTCACAGCACCAAGGATCTGCCAACCACTCACTAAGGGTATCGTAATTATCCAGGAACTGGGTTGTGAAGGCCATACACGTATTCGCTAAATGAAGGACACTGTATTCAAGTGTATCTGGTTAGATTGGAGTCGTTAAAAAAGAAACCGTGAAAAAAACACGGGTGGGTTTTAGTCAGTAAAAGTCTGACAAGCCTTTGCACTCCGCCCAGAGCGGGAGAACTCATTTGATGATTTCCCATCCCAAACAAGCCCAGCATAGTTGTTAAACCAGAAGAATTTTCACATGGATAGGAAAATTAGAACCTCCAGTAGCTCTCGTGACTAAGAATGGGAACCAGAAAGCATTAGGCAGATTGATTGAAGTATTTACAATCATCAACACTGATTTGATTCTCAGTAGGTACTTATTACATGCACAATACAAAACATTGTCAAAGAAGCTTACAGATGATTATTTTGTACATATTTTCATCAAGTACCTTCAAAGCCAATATTGGACCAATACATTCGTAAGCATACCAACGAATCGTCTGAGCTGCAAACCATCACAAACATTAATCATTAGAGATCAAACAACTGGATACAACGTGATTGTGAACGGCTCAGTGGTAGCTTTACAATAGAAGTTACTAGTTTACATACATAGATCTGTATATAGGCCAGAATAAATTGAAGCAAAATTAAATATTAATCGAAAAATTAATTTATGTCATGCTCACTCAAATGTCTCGCTGGTGGTGGCGTGTGTGTTGGGTCATTAGGTTCCCTTCAATATGGTTGAGCTGAATGATGCTGATCCATACGTCATGTTCGTGAACGGACGCCGTCAGAGGGGACTGGTCATCTCTTAGCTGCTACGGCGTATTTTAAATTCTGAATTGTTGTTTTTTTTTCCATAATGGACGCTCTCAGCGTACAATATATTTCTGCATCGTTCTCACACGATTGATTTCAAAATGAATGATGTAATCAAATATTTGTATCAATAGCTTGATAATTTAAAAGAGTGTCCATGGAGTTTCTTGCCCGTTCTTCTCCATAGGTACCCACTCTTTGGAATGGGCGACTAGCTTCACCTTACTGACTGACCGATCTTCTGACAATTCAAAAGTGCCTGTAACTGGTTTATTTGAAATAAATGCTTTGATTTTTTTGATTTTGATGACATTCGATTAAAAGTTGTTAAAACTATTGAGGTCGGGTAGGTACCATTATACACTTCTCATGAGAAAAATCGAAACACTTCCCTTTGTGTGGTTTCTAACCAAATTTTACAAAAAAGAGTATTTATTCCATGAAAAATTAAACACATCATCTATACCTGGTAGTATGGCCATTAAAAAGGTAGGTAAGTGAAAATTTTAAATTCAAAATTAGAATTTCATATGTTTATGTACAAACGAAATGTTTATGTACAAATGTTGTAATGCTGAAAGATTGCATCTAAGCCTGTCATCTGTTCATAGAGTCTACAAACGCTATCGGGAGACTGGTTTGTTTACGCGCCGTTCAGGATCTGGCAGGAATCGCGTTACTTCAGAGCGAGATGATCGATTTATTATAACAACTTCTTTACGAAACTGACGCCTTAACGCTTTTCAACTACAGCAGTAGCTTCATATTGTACGTGGTATGGATATAAGTGACTCTACAATAAGAAGAAGGTTGAAGGAACGTGGATTGGCGCCGCATAAACCAGCAAACGGGCCGAAATTAACTGCAGACCATCGGAAAGCTCGGCTTAGCTTTGCACGTGAGCACCAAAATTGGTCATACGTCCAATGGAGCAAAGTCGTCTCTTCTGATGAGTCTAAAATCATGCTATATGTAATGACGAATGAACAAGGTCAATAGAAGAGATGGAGAATGCTTTTGACGATGCTGTATTGAAGAAAAGGTCAGCTACGGTGGCGGTTCGTGAACGGTTTGGGGAGGAATCAGCGCCGAAAGTAAGACAGAGCTAATGTTCGTGTCTGGGCCACGTCTGCCTGCACTAAACTATCATCGGTACATCGAACAGTGTCTTGAGCCTCACGTCATGCCCTATGTACATTTTATTGGCAACGGCTTCATAACTATGCACGGCAATGCTAGGGCGCACACCGCGGGCGTCATACGAGATTATCTTGCCGAAGTCGGTATCCCCATTATGGATTATGGAATGGCCAGCAAGAAGCCCGGACATGAATCTCATCAAACATTTATGGAATGAGTTAAAGAGACGTGTTCGTGCTAGAAATTCGGCCTCGGAATCACTCAGCCAGCTGCAGCATGCGATCCAAGAAGAATGGAATGAAATGCCTCAACATTTGATTGTCACTCTCATCCGATCCATGAAGAACCGCATGGAAGCAGTCAGAAGAGCTCGGGAAGCGAATACCAGTTACTAAATAAACTTTTCCTAACTATTTTTTCATTTACATGTATTGTTTAATTCATATCCTTCATACTCCATGCAGGGCAAAAATTACCTACTCGATACCAAATACGAATCCTATGAAAATTTTATTTGAATTTAGAACATTAACATTAGGATTTTAAAACCTCTTTTTATTCACTATTAAATGACATATGACATATATTTCTAAATATGTATATCTTTCTGATAATCCTTATACATATAACATAAACTCGTAAGCTGTTACGATTTTTTTCATGAAAAGTGTGTGTTAAAGTGTATAATGCTATACCCTTTTTTTTTCTTTTCTTTTGCTATGCTATTTTATAGAAAATAGTGTATACCATTATGATATGTAAAATTCAGTTAACATATAAAATAATTTTTGAGCTAAATGGTGTTGATATTATTTACGTCATATTCGTCTACGCGCGCCGTCACTGGGGACCGGTAATCTCTTAGCTGCCACAGCTATTTTAATTTCAGAATGTTTTTTTTTTTTTTTTATTAATAATTATAAAATAGTGCAATATAAACATCTCGCATCTATTATATAAACAGTGATGCAATCGTTGATGGTAAAGCGCGCTAGTTTATTAAGAGCCTATTTACTCAAATTATTATTGAGTGAATAGGAAGGAAGACGGCAGTTGAGCGACGTGATGCAGTGTTAAACCCAACAATACAACCAACTATACTACGCCAGAGGGAGATTAATATGGAGACCGTCCACGACCAAACTCCCGACCTAACAACATTTGGCGCATCATACCCGGCATATATATATCCTTTTAACTGTTTGTACTACATGATTCAATGTACTGTAAAATTCAACTCAATCTGTGTGATTTGTCCGTATATATTTATTTTATTTATTTTTATTTATTATTATTCCCTTTATTTTTTTATACATACATATTGTTTTACACTTTTAAATTTTTATATAAAAACATAGAAAAATATTTAAAAATATAAAAAATTGTGTTCCACCAATGGCGGGAGCAAGGTCCAACTGGTGGTTAGAGCTCCAGAGACAGGAACTTCCTCACGATGCCGGCCGTTTCGAGGAATACTGCCTTTTGAATCTGGCCTTTAATCCAACTGCCTAACGAGAGCCTCAATAGATGTTGGTCGAGGCTCTTGGCTATCACACCATTAGCCGATACGACAATCGGTACAATGACTGCCTAGTTCATATTCCACATGTCAACAATCTCGTGCGCCAAGTCGAGATATTTAATTTGTTTCTCTTTCTCAGCTTTCACGAGATTCCTGTCGCGTGGAATGGTAACATCGACAATCATTGCGAGGCGCGCTAATCGATCTATCACCACTATGTCAGGTTTATTGGCAACAATAATCCTGTCAGTAATTATAGAACGATCCCATTATAACGTGACATTGTCATTTTCAAGAACTGGGTCCGACACATACTTATAATACAGTACCTCAGAATCTACAAGTTTATATTTCAAAGCAAGTTGCTGGTGGATGATCCTAGCTACTTGGTTATGTCTGTGCAAATGCTCGTAGTTTGCTAATCGAGAACAACCAGAGATAATATGTTCTGATGGACTCACCCGGATGGTGACATGCCCGACACACGTCAATCGTCCCGTCCTTCATAATATATCTCCGGTAGTTATTCGTCAAGAAAACTTCGTCCATAATTGCACAGACGAAACTTTCAGTTTTCGCAGTTAGAATCCTCATTTACTTCCTCCGTCGTGGGGGTGACAGAGGGGTATGCCGCTGGACTCCTACCGGCTAATGGTAATAGTTCGCTTACATGACTCGGCTCCCACCCGACAAAAAGAATAATATAATTTAAATATGGACTTTAAGTATTGATCTTTGGATATATTTTACATTAGCATCATAAATTAGCAGATAGCTTGCTGTCGCACATTGTAGACGAGCGGTCGGTGCATTGTTGTGCTAGCAGTCGCCGTTCAGTCGGTTGCTTTCAGCATTTTTTGAATTATTTCCCAAGTCTATTATTTCTTGCGCTTCTCTTTTCACTCTCAAGTGTAATAGCAATAATTGCTAGTTCGCGCGTTGTGAGTCCGGAGCTGTGTCTATCGCGAAAAGCGAGAACGCTCGGCAGGTGGATAGTTGGCCGTATGCCAGCTGTCGCCGCGTGGACTGCTGGGTGCCTGCTAGCTGTTTATAGGGTGGTGGTTTGTTTAGTGGTATTGGAGCAGAACCGTTTAAGTGTTCTATGACCTTAAAATCACTGTGGTATTTCACCTTTGCTTATGTCTGGGGATACATGTTTCGCATAAGCATTCATCGCATTTAATTGAGCATGTCCATTTGATCAGGTAGGGGTAGAAAAGTGTAGAGGTAGGGCAATATTAACCAATAAAATATCATCATACTTCAGTGGTAGGGTCACTCTCACGCTTCTGACTGCTACTACCTCGCTCTCTAAAGCTTTAGGGATGATTTATGCTAGACAGTCACTTTTGCTACCCCGTGACCTTATCTGCACAAATTGTAGGGACCAAGACTGAAACGGGATACGGACGCTGCACGGTGTGGGATGAACTGCTTCATATAAAATGATTCTGAAGAAACAGAGTTCGCGCCCGTCATAGACGATAACATTAATCAACCTTTCCCGCTCCGCTAATATGAAAAGGCAGCCTTAGCAGGCATCCCTTTGTTATTACAACTTATCAGCTTAACTTTAGTAAATTTTCAGTTGTTATTCTAGACATTGAAATTCATAGAATTCCTAACTTATTAATTACTACGTAGGTAGTCTTCTGTTTTGGATGGTTTAACAGCTTAGTGGTTTATCAATGATAATAATAATATTTTTTATTAAATATTATGACCTAAATACGAGAAGTTTGGTACTCAAAATCATGGTTGATATTTAAGAAAATGCTAGAGAAAATGTAACCGGTAACGAACCATCATAGAATTCAATAAAAAGTAAGTAAAGTAAAAGACAAGAGAAAAACATCCCCAAAAATTGTTGACGATTCAGTGGAAGTACAGACCATCACTTTGTCAGAATACATTATTTGGGAGAAGATGTGCCTCCCAAATAATTTTATTAAGTTATACAGAAAAATAAAAAAGTCTATTACGTTTACTAAATTAAGATACGGAGAATGCATTTGCGAACGACATGAAAGTAAAGTACAGTGGAAATATTCCAACAGTCAACACTATAACACAAAGTTGAAGAGAGGAAATACTCTTTTAATATTAAGATAAAAAACAACTCAGAAAAAACATTGGAATTAACACCTGTTCTGAGTTAAGGGGCTCGTCTGGGATTGATGAAAAAAACGGTTGGCACCGAGTATAAGTTGCCCCAAAGATATATCTTGAAAAAATAAATAACTTTCAAAGTTAAGGAACGTACTTCATCATGTGGAGCGTTATACGCTTCATATAAAGAACACGTATGCTCCTTAATTTAGTAGAGAAAGGACCATGCTGAGTTTAAAATATGGAAATAGAACATGTGCAAATTAAATAATTTGCGAATCAATGGATACAGTCAATCATATTCTCAGTGGTAGGTCATAACATCGGCTACCGGCAGAAGTTACCACCGACCAGACAAAGTCTTGCTGTCAAGCGATTCGACGTGCATGATATCTGGTGAAGCCGTACGGAGGACGGGTCTGGGCAGTTGTGTTGCGATGTGTGGCGGGTACGATGCGCCAAATGTTGTTGTGTCGGAAGTTTGGTCGTGGAGGGTCTCTGCCGTCTTCCTTCCTATTCAGTCAGTTCTTTTGAGTTAATAGGGTCTTAATAAACTAGCGCGCTTTGCCATCAACGATTACATCACTGTTTACCATCAGGCGGGATTGCGGTCAAGCACTAGTTTATAATTATTAAAAAAAAAACAGATTTAGTGGAAGGAATGGCGAGAGCACGTTAAAAAATGATATGGAGTCGTGGACTCTCAGCAGAAACGAAGTTCAAAACGAAAATCCAAGGTGACGGTTACAAAAACTTTATTATTACGAATACTTATCCAGCCTCTTTTATTATTGAGAATACTTACCCAGCCTCTTTTATTTTCATTTAAAGTTCAGCTTACCATCCTCAAAACTTTCTACATCTCCCTCTCTTCCTCGACCTCTTTCATAATAAAAAGTCACATAGACGGGAACTTTTTCGATATATGTATATTAAGATGATTTTTTTTAAAAAAAGATCGTACCAAAATCAGTGAATTTACTAGAAATCATGTTGTTGAAGCAAAATACTGACGCTAAAATAAACAGATTTCTTGAGGCGTAAGGCCTTCAATAATAATAAAGTTAAACAGCCCAATAAAACTTGGAGAGCGATGTTAAAGAAGACAATGGAATCGTAACCACTCAGTGCTGAGGATGCAATCGATCCTTAGCTCTGAGTGGTGAGGTTCGAGCGTAACTGTCCCTGAATGAAATATGAGACTCGAAAAGCCTTTTAAAGCATTTTCTTTACCCAAAATGCTCTAAGACATTTCTTTTAATATTTAATCTTTTGATTTGTTTCCTTTCTTTCGATTTGTAGAAGAATTACGTTTCCTTGACTTTGAAGACAATCTTGTTCGAATGTTATCGGGTTTCTTTTAAACAAAAATGATAACAAAAGAAATAGTTGAATACGATTTGTTTTTATAAAAAAAAATTTATATGGAAAGATGATCATTGTTTTCAAATAATGTTTCAACTAGGTATATAAGAATAAAAATATATTTATAAATATTTATCTACAGTCAGAGTTTTTCGCATGAATGGCATATATACAACGTCCGGACATCAATCGTCGGCTAGTTTCCCACCAAACACGACATAAATCTGGTTGAAGGTCCTCCCTTTTCTATAGAGTTTGAATGAACTGCCGCGATGGAAGCATTAAATAGTATAGTTTACAATACGCCTAATAACTACATATATTCTGCTACTGAAATTGTAAAGCTTTTTTTGTTTGGGATGGGAAGTCATCAAATTACCTCTCCTGCTCTGGGCGGAGTGGAAGGGCGTGTCAGACTTTTACTGACTAAAACCCACCCGTGTTCCTTCACTTGCCACGGTTTCTAATATTTGTCAAGCTTGATTCCAATTACGTTATGTGATAAATGCGTTTGAACATGCATACCAATACATAACTAACCAAGCTTAAGCCAAATTTGACCGCGCCTTCCCCACATAGCCTCCTTTAGATTCTGATTCCATTTGTTTACTCTTCCAGATTGAATCTGTTCTAGAAGTACGTAAAACACCTACGTACTTAACGTAACTTGACATAGTGTTATGCCAATATTCCTCGGACGGTAAGGTAGAGATGAGTCTATAGAACACATTTAGCATGAATCTCGTGGAATAGGGGGCGAGCAGAAAGCGGCGTGATCAAATCAGAAATAAGGAGATCCGCAGAAGTAACCGACATAGTCCGAAGAATTGCAACACTTAAGTAACAGTGAGCCGGGCATATTGCCCGTAGAACTGATGCCCGATGGGGCCGACGGGTTTTCGAGTGGCGACTACACACCGGAAGACGCAGCGTGGGTAGGCCCCCGACAAGGTGGACCGACGACCTGGTGAAGGTCGCGGGAAACCGTTGGATGCGGGAGGCGCTGGACCTGTTGTCATGAAGATCCTTGGGGGAGGCCTATGTCTAGCAGTGGACGTCTTTCGGCTGAAATGATAATGATGATGAGAGAGCAGTAACGGCCTTGTAGTATCAGCCTCGATTTACAAGTAGTAGGTCGTAGGTTCGAACCCCATCAGGCGTTTTATCAACCCGCACAGGGCCTGTAGATTACAGCTCACTTTCTCTCACCCAGAGAAGGCCTGTGCTGGGCCCCAGGAATGGGAGCATTATACGAGTGAAAGAACACTATGCAAGGAGTGGGAACGCCCTAATTGCAGGAATTACTGGTGCGAACTGAAAACTTATTTATAATATCACACTGTGACAGTGGAAAAACTGGACAAAAATTGGGAAAAGTATTAATCTTTGAGGACCTTCCGTTGCGTGTGCTGTGTAAACGGTTCAAACTACCAAAAAAAATTGATATAAGAATTAATAATAACAGAAATTGAAGCGGACAAAGTCGTGGCATACGGCTAGTTGTAATAAAATTATACAATATGATAAAATTCGATTACCACAAAGATAAATAGCCGATACATAGTTTCTCGCGCTATAAGTAGTGTCTAAATGTCTAGTGTAGTGTATAAATCTTTTCAGCGCCCTATAATGTTCGTTATGGATGTCGACATAAATCACTGGGCCCCAGAGGCCCCGTCTAGGCAAGGGTATCTAGTACTCTTGAGACAAATTTTCCCATCCAACTAAAAGATTTTTGAAATAAAACTTGGTATCCGTTCCATCCGACTAATATTGCAAATGTGAAAGTTTATACGTTTATTATTAATCTTTCACACGAAAACTACTGAATGTCATCATCATTATCTCAGCGTTAATCCCAGTCGCATCCATAGCTTTTTCAGCTTTGGAGTCTGAGGTCCGCTTTACCAGTCCAACTAAACTACTGAATGTATTAGGCTGAAATTTGGCACATAGATGGTCTATAACCAGTATTCATAAAATTACAAGAACTGGGGCCCTAATCTGCTATTACAATAGTGCCAGAATGCTCGATCAGTGATCTCAAAATGTTCGATTTTGACAAGTTTCATAATCTACTTACGTAATAGCGTCATTATAACTTTCCAGTGGTCGATCACTGACACTCCACTCCATATTAATAAATGTTCAAATTGAGTAGTAGTTTACGAACTTTTGGCACAACGACAATAGAATCGTGTTGGAATGACAAATTTATTAAAATAGCAGATAGAACCCCAGGCCATGTGGCCATGTGGTGTGTGAAAAGACGCATGTAGATCAATTTACACTATAAAATGATGTTTATTATTCATAAACAATCAGCCACCATAGAACTAAACTGTAATAATACTGTTAACGCCCCATGATACCACTGTTCCCGTGGATCCCGCTAGAATTTCTGGATAAAACGTGTTTTATATGTTATTCTGATGTAAAAGCCGATTATATTACCTACATATACAGTATGTTACGAAAACCCTGTCCGACCCATAAGGATAATAGAGGTTAGGTAAACACATGACCAAATATAATATAAAATTTTACGTATTCATCATAGTACCAATACAAATGAATTTTGAAATAATCTTTTTTTCCAACGAATTAATTCCAATTTCCCCGAAATTTGGTAATTTTTAAAAAGTGACAACACCGGTATTATTATGAGCGAATAGCGATGCGGCCACGTGCCGCGTGTCCTGCCGCCCGCCCCCCGCGGTCGGCAGGCGAAGGGTGGTCAACGCACATTTAATAAGTTACCTCCTTTTGCGAAATAATATTTATTTTTTTTAGGGGGATTTTTTTTTTAAGTAAAGCCCGGTTTTGTATGCATTAGTAGAATCAGTTATCGATACCTAACAACACCTTCACGGGTCGGACAGGGTTTTCGTAACATACTGTAAATCACCGTTAAGCTTCATCAAAATCAGTTTAATAGTTTTTGAGTGAGAGAGCAACGAACGTTACCACCCACCAGATCAAGTCTTGCCGCCAAGCGATTCGTCGTGTTCCGGCATGATGTCTGGTGAAGCCGTACGGAGGACGGGTCTGCGCAGTTGTGTTGCGGTGATGCGCTAATTGTTGTTGTGTCGGGAGTTTGGTCGTGGAGGGTCTCCAGATCAATTTTCCTCTGTCTCAGGATCGTTGGTCATGGGATTAACATTGCATCACCTCGCTCAACTGGCATCTTCTTTCATATTCACTCAGATTTTTTGAGTGGATAGGCTCTTAATATACTAGCGTGCTTTACCATCAACGATTGCATCACAGTTTACCATCACGTGGGATTGTGGTCAAGCACTAGTTTATAGGTATGTATAAAAAAAGAACATCCATCTATTCAACCCCACATACTTTCGCGTTTATAATAAATATTATTAGGTTTGCTGGAGCGTGCTTCTAATAAAAGCCTAAGATCTAAAGGCAAAATGCAAACTGATGCTCTAAACCTCCTCTCATCTCAGGAAAATAAGTATTATGCACGCGAAACGAGTTACCTGTTGAGTTTCAATCAACTTGATAATATACGAGGGAGGATACTCAAACGATTTACCTTTTTTGTTTTTCTTTTGTTACTATCCGTGCTTGTCGGGAAGTTCTTTTTGCAACTAGTTCAGAACCTTTTTTATTATCTCTCGATTGGCTATTATGCCTCTCATAATGAGCACAAGCGCAAACAGAGGAGATCTCAGGATCGATCTTTTTTATTAGAAAAGTTAGTTAGGTTAAGTTTTCAAAGACTTGGGAGAAGCAAACTGTTAAACTATATGCGTCACAAGATTGACAAAAGAAATGTTATTCTAGTACCCGCCAGACATAACACCCGTCTGGTCAGGGGATCCTCCCTATTCTATAGACGATGAGTGAACCTGTTCCTCATTGCTCCAGAACCTATTCGAAATTAAGGAAAAAACAATAAATTTTTAATATATTTTGATATATAATTGGAAAGGGCTACAAGAAACATTTGAGTTACGGGTTCCAGAGAAATATTTATACGTTACGAAAAATGCAATTGATGGCATTACTTACAAAAATAATTTAACATGCAGCCTTTAACCAGCTAATACCTATTAGGCTTTTTATAAGTTATACCTACAAGATTTATATCTGGGCTTACGGTTATAGGCTAAGTTAAATCAGCCACACTGATTGATCGATCATGTCAATCTACACTTGCCGCTGTTAGTCTGTGGATGGTTGCCATGTATACTTCCATAGACTCCTCCATGTCTCCGAAAGTACGATAAACAGCAGGGTACCTAATTGCGTAACATAATTATATATTTTTTTTTGGTTCACTTCTTTCCGTACATCTGAACGGAAAAGGCAAAGGCATAGTACGCCATACAGCCTGGACTTCATTAAGTTTTTCTTGTGTAAGGTTATATCCTAACTTATCATAATTTATCCTATCTTTTCCTTTTTTTTTTTGTCGCTGTGGAAATGCCTTTACGCACCATACCGCGAAGGTCGTGTGTGGGACTCGCCCAGCCGAAGCCGGGAATACCCACTAAAATCACAGCGGCAAATCGACATCGCTTTAACGGCGGGGTCATGGAAAAAATCAGAGCCTGCGCTACCAATCCCCTGCCGGCAATTCCCGCCTAAAAGGCGGGCCCACAGTGGTCCCTCCAAAAGGAGGAGCCGGGCTGGGTACGTCTTCTTGTGCGAGAAGACGCAGCAGCCAAGGGTTTTTAGGCGAGGTGTCCTTCCTCTTGGCCTCCCTCGCTTGCCTGCAGGCAAGCGGGACCCTCAGCTCCTCTCAGTGAGGAGCCCGGGTTGTCCGAAGGTGACCCGGAGTTCCGGGTCACGTCAGCCACCTGGAGTGTAGGCCGACCCGCCGCACGTGTGACCTCCGAAGCGGTCCCCACTTCTGGTTTTGGTCCACACCGGTAAACCGGTGACCACCATATCTGGGGGCCGTTCCCCTATTCGCCACCTGGGGACGTGTCCAATGGCAGGCCAGAAACTGCACACGGAAATCCTAACTTATCCTAGCTTAACTATATTCTATCTCCTTTTGTTTCCCGCGTGAGGCCGACTAGGAGAAACCCCTCAGACACTCAACTTGACTTTCCCACCAAAATTCACACCAAACACAACACATAATTATCAGTAGTGGTGAGTTTCATATTGACAGTTCACCAACATTCATTTCTTTATTTACATTGTTAAGCAGACACTTTTTTTGAACATGTGGAGCAATAGAATAGCAATATTCTTCAAAATGATTCAAATTGATTGTATTAGTGTGTTGCCCAATTAGGGTGCAGGCCCGCAAGGTGATTGCGGGACACACTACCGGTAGCAACGGGTTTCATTTTGGCAGTTCAACAACATTCATTGCGTTATTTGCCTTACTGAGCAGACACATTTTCGAACATATGGAGCAATGGATTAGGAATTTGCTTCGAAATGATTCCAACTGACAGTAATAGTGTGTTACGCAATCCCTTTTAACAGTCGTTACGGGTTGTCAGAAAGCCGAAAGTTTGTTACCAATCTTACCAACAGATATTACCCAATAACTGGGTTGTAAAGGTCAGATAGTGGACCCCAAAATAGTTTTTATTAAACAAACATTTTTTTAACATACTTACACTTGTTTGGTCCATGTCGCTGTAATCACAATCATACGTTTATTTGTTAGAGATACATTCATTGTATAAATGTAAGTTTTTTTTTTTTATAAATTATGAACTAGCGCTTGACCGCAATCCCGCCTGATGGTAAGCAGTGACGCAATCGTTGATGGTAAAGCGCACTAGTTTATTAAGAGCCTATTTAATCTAGCCTTGAAGACACTCAAATTGTAGTCCGACGGAAACACTGCCGCTGGCAAATTGTTCCAGTCCCTCGATGTACGCGGTATAATGGAGGACGCGAAACGCTTCGTCGGGATCGTGGAAGCGTGCAAATGTTTAATTTTACAATAATCATTCCTTTTTACTTACTATTTACATCTATAATTTTATCTATTCAAATTAACCTTAAACATTTCAATTTTTATGTTCCAAAAATTCCTTAATACTATAAAAAAAATATTTTTGAAGCCACTCTACCAATTTCGTTTTAAAATTTTCATGTGGAGAATGGTAACACTGATTATAATGAGAGATGGTTCGATCGCCTGAATACTTTTTACAAGTATGCAGACGATCGAACCAACAGCAGTCATTTAAATAGGTATACAATATGTAAAGAAAACCCTGTACGATCCGTAAAGGTATTGTTAGGTATCAATAACTGATTCTACTAATGGATAAAAAACTGGGCTAAACATGAAAAAAATCCCCCTAAAAAAGTAATATTATTTCGCAAAAAGAGGTAACTAAATATATGTGCGGTAAGCACCCTTCCACGGGCGGTGGGCGGCAGGGCACGCGGCACGTGGTCGCATCGCTATTCGCTCATAATAATACCGGGACTTTTTTAAAAATTACCAAATTTTGGGGGAGTTGGAATTAATTCAATAAAAAAAGGGTATTTCAAAATTCATTAGTATTGTTTCTATGATGATTACGTAAAATTTTATATATTTGGTCAAGTGTTTACCTAATCTTTATTAACCTTTTGGGTCGGACAGGGTTTTCTTTACATATTGTATAAAGTTCGCCGTTCAAAATTATTCCCTAATCATCCCAAAATATTCAAAACTGAACAACAATAATGTTCGTGTTTTCGCTTCTGCCGGCTGCATCCCATTGTTTCTTTTATATATCATTTCATTATTCGACCCGCTACAGTAGGCGCTCTAAGTGTTAACAGAACTATATTGGAGCTCAAGATCACGAGTGAAACAATTAGAGGACGCAATAAATAAGAGATTTTTGTTAAAGTGAAAAAAATGTCAGAACTCAGAAGCACAAGAAAAGTAGAAACTTCAATTATTCTTCAACAAGATTAAAGCAAGTTGTTAGAACTCGGAAGGAAATTTCTAACAGCCTGTAGTTTCTACATATTGTTTTGTATTGACCTAGTTGCATTGCCAGTTGTCAGGATAAAGCCGGACATAGGTAGGATTTTTGATTGCGTATCCGGCCAAAATAAACGGTTTTCGGCTTGGCCGGCTTTTTTAGACTTTTTAAGTTTCGCAAACGAGCGAGGGCCGAGTGTAGCAGAGCTGTCGGTCGAGTTGACTGTCGGTCACTCCGTAGACTAAACAACGATGCACTACCGACTCCTTTTTTTCCTGGATGGGAAATCATCAAATGACCTCTCCCGCTGTTGGCGCAGCGGCAGGGCGTGTCAGACTTCTACTGACTAAAACCTACCACTTGTCTGTGCGCTTGGGGCCATGGTTTTTCCTTCGAATAAACCACGGCCGTGGCACTAATCGGATGTCCGATCTTTTTACTCAAATATCCAGCCAAACTGGTTGTCATGTCCAGCGATCAGGTTTGGCGATCTGTCAATGCCGATATTTATTAGACACAAAATTGCTTTTAAAAATAATTTAAACATATAAATTAATGCTTTTACCTAATGTATGGTGTGACTACCTCAGAGATGGAGATACAATGACGTTACAGCTCCCTACACATTTATAAGATTGGGTTTCCTAATAAAGCGGTTCCGTTCTCACATATAAGATCTGCTATATTCAACAGAACTTGACACAGATTTAGAGCCAATATTTTTGTTCACCTCTTTTATAGGAAAGTTTACCAGTGTAAACTTATACAAAGATTTTTTTTCAATTTTGAAATTCGAACGACTTTGATAGGACGCTGCTTTTGGGACGTAAGTTCTTTCTTTCTTTATTTTTTGGCTTCGCACGGTCTGTGCATTTAGCCAATGTCAAGTAATTATGAATTATTCATGTAGAAAAAGACTGCAGCGTGCCCAGTCTTACGTGTGAGGTTTGGGACTAAGTCATGATGTGGCCACTATGCTGCGATATTTCACTGTTCTTTATAAACTATTTACTAAATGCACTTTTTACTACATAAATCACGCACTTTTATTTAGTAAACAACACTATAAATAATTTTAAAAGTCCAATGAAAAACGAGCGTGACACTCAGCTTGACTTTCCCGCCAAAACTCCGGGACGTAAGTTAAAACAAAGATTGCGGCGTTGGTTCCGAGATTGGGTTGTACCAACCTCTTTTTTAATCTTTTTTTTTTTTTTCAACAAATATATTTTTTAAGTTTTGAAACTCCAACGACGTTCGGCCAGAACGCTGTAGTTGAAACATTACAAACGATGGCGGATGTTGGGTCCAAGATTGGGTTATAACAGTCATTTCAAGAAGATATGATTTTATTTCTATCTTTAACGTCTTCCCGTCACTTCTCGAGTAGAAATCGAATAAAAGAGCAATATTAGATATCGGATATCTCAGATAACTGCGTGTAAGACATTAGGAGGGCAATTCAATTTATGTAGGACAGTGTTAACCTTAAGAAATTAAGGGACTTTTTACCGTCACCGCCGTAAGATTTGCTACGCTTAGTGTTAGAAAGGTTAGTCTGATTGAATTGGGTTAATAACATAAAGAACATGCTAAATTTAGTTTAGAAAATAAATTAAATTATGGTATTACACTTTTTTATTCATCGAGGCTAGTTTCTAATGCGCGTGAAGTGACCGGTGTCATTTATGACCCCAAAATGCCAAATGCCGGTTAAGCTTAAAGGGCAGGTCTCCATAAGACAGTCATTAGACCTGTTCTTCTGTATAGCAGTGAGACGTAGCCTGTGCTTGTCACTTAGATGCTATATGTTATGCTGCGGTGGATGTGTGGAGTTATGCGGACAGACCGCATCAGTAACTTCCGCATTCGTGGCAGTCTTCATGTCCGTGACATAGCAGACAAACTGCAAGAGGGTCGCCTACGCTGGTACGGTCACGTCTTACGAAAACCGGCATGTAACGTGGGTTACAAATGTCTGGTCATGGCGCCTCCGCCAGTCGATACAAGCGAGGTAGACCAAAGAAGTCCCGGCTTGACGTTGTAAAAGATGACATGCGTGCCAACAATCTTACACCACGGGATGTCAGAAGTCGTGCGAAATGGAGGCGTAAATGTAGGAAAGCGGACCCCGGGCTCCGACGCGAAAGCCGCGGATGCAACAGGGATAATACGCTGAGATGATGATGATGATGATGAGGCTAGTTTCTAATTCAATACTACTATTTTATTGCATCCATAATGAACAGATATGTAGTAAGTACAAATCAATACGATGAATTATGGACTCTGTCGGGCATAGACTTTCAAATAAGTCAGAGAGATGAGGAACGCTTTTCTGGTTTTCCTTATTTCTTATTAAATATTTAATATACGACCTTTCTATTTAATTTTAATAATAAATAAGGCATTTGGTTTCATATATTATTACTCATTTTTTATTCTCTCATTAAAATATTGAAAATAACTATCTTATTATTACTTATTTTTTTTAAGGTGATGTACTTACATCACCTTAAATAAAATTAAACACACATGTGTTCCATCTAGAATAGATAGACTTGAGTAAGCTGTTGTCAAACTAACAATATACGGACCACAGCAGGTCAAGATATCTGAAACTGTCAAATATTCCTAATCAACCTTGAGCCTTAATGTTTTAGAGATAAACTTGAAAATCTAAAAAAGAAATCTGATAGATTTTAGTAGCTTGATGTGCTGTCGTCTGTACGAGCATGTATTTCTTACACTCCTCCACAAATACAGGCTGCTAACAACAACAGAAGAAAAAAAATCAAACCAAAAGAAAATAAAACACAATTGCCTTTCAACGCTGTCCCAAACACGAACATACGGCGAAGCACCGCCAAAATTAACCCAAACCACTCCAATACATAAACTGTACATTGTAATGAATTTCCTGTAATTAATTCGTTCCTTTCTTTGTTCACAGATTACGCTATCTCCTAAGACAATTGAATAGGGGTGAAATTTCCGCTGAGACTTTACAAAAGAACCTACAATATGCAGCGAAAGTTCTCGAAGCCGTCTACATTGATGAGACCAAGTATGTATCTTGCTCTTAGGGTTTTTCTAGTATATGGTTGTGGGGTTAATAGTTGAGGAAGACTATGCTCCGGATATTGTTTTGTTAAAGATGTATGGTAATGGAAATTTGCAACTGAATTTATTTTTAATAGGTTATTATGCTCTATGTTTTAAAGGTTAGTTAGTAGATTGAATTTTGATTTTGGAACAAGACGACTGGCCTTAAAAAGGAAGTAAAAGAAGTTATTATTCTAAAAAGGTTTTTATAGGTGTAAAATTGCTCCACAGAGTATAGAGGTAAAAGGGAATATAGTCCAGTCATCGAGAGAATGCATTCCTGACTCAGTTATATCAGTTTTTTTAAAAACCTGTTTTGTTATAATGATCTTTAACATCAAATAGAATGCTAGATTGTAATTTAATTAGGGATAATACAAGATAATGCAGTTTTACAAATTAACTGTTTATTTTAGTGATGTAAACGACATTTTTGAACCCATTAATTGCAATTTTCATCATTATTACCGGATCATTTAAATTGTATATACTATCAAACTCAAGTGCTTCGAAGATAAATCTACCGCATCTTTTTAACTATCATCAATATTCACAGTTGCAAGTTTCCTTGTGAAGCATAGTCTATCTCAAACAATAAATTGTATAGTTTGAAAAGATCTCATAACTTGTATGTTTCAGATTTGTGTACCAGTTCCTATTTTGTACGTCGTGATCGTAAATTATAGCCATGAAACACAATACATAGTATTCGTTTTTCGTTGTGGAAGCGTTTACTTTGAGATAACGTTTCTCTCATCCACCAGTATTCATATTATTTAGTGTCGGAGCGTTTCGTTTCTTTAAACACAACAGCTTCTATGTAGCTGCTTAAGACTATTGGTTTCTTGTTTTAATTTTTAATTAATTGTGGCGTGACTTGAACGGCGTTTTTATAGCCGTAAAGCCCTAGGCCACTTGCAGGCGTTTATAGATCTATCCGAGGTTGTAAGCCTGGACGAGATTTTTCTGTAAAAGGTAAGATGTAAAGCTGCAGGATCAAGAGGAAGTAGGAATCTATAATGTAGGCTGCCGCTTGCATCACTCACACAATCACAGTGCACTTATGTAGTTTTTAGTTCTATGGGTGCCCAGTCACTCCCTGCAGGGGTTTTGTTTACTTTTTCAAGATTTAATCAAGTTCGGACATGAGTTTCAATTAGGTTTCGGGTACGCGTTAAGATGGCCGGCTTGTTTCCGCGGCGCGTGATTTTGTGGTAGGTAGCGGCGTCAGGAACTAGAATTTAGGACGGGGTTAGGAAAATTGCAAGTTCAAACTTGAAATCACTCCAGGGATTTAACAAAATAAGAGTCGAAAGGACCAAAAGATGTGTGTTATGTGTGCCTGAGTTCAAATCGTGCTGACCTACATAAGAAGTACCGTAGGTACGACGCTAAGTTTATAAATTTAAGTTAAAATTAAGTTTACCATAAAGCTAAATTAAATAATTATGCTACCTAGATACATTTGAAACGGTTAAAAGTTAGTTAGAAATAGGCAAGGGCATCGGCTGCTGGCAGAAGTTACCACCGGCATGATGTCTGGTGCGGAAGCTTTGCGGAGGACGGGTCTGAGAAGTTGTGTTGCGATGTGTGCCGGGTACGATGCGCCAAATGTTGTTGTGTCGAGAGTGTGATTGTGGAGGGTCTCCAGATCAGTCTCCCTTTGGCGCAGCATCGTTGGTCGTGTTGTTAAATTTAAAATTGCATTACCTCGCTCAACTGCCGTCTTCCATCCTATTCACTCAGTTTTTTTGAATAAATAGGCTCTTAATAAACTAGCGCACTTTACCATCAACGAATTCATCACTGCTTACCATCAAGCGGGATTGAAGTCAAACACTAGTTTATATTTATATAAAATAGTAGGTATATACACGATTTCTGACATCAAGATGTATAACAAAATGTGACTTTGGCTACTCCGTATATTGGAATGAATATTCTTTGCAATATCTAAAGTGGTCTGGTCCAATATTGGCAGCTCTTACTGAGAGTCCACTCCAGCGATAAATGGGCTATTCATCCAGAAAATGGCTTAATATAACTTCAGTGATCAGTGGATATCTTTAAAACATTGCTTTTCAAAAATTTCATCGACGCAAAATAATTTTGGAGATATATAATAAATACGCTTAAGACTTTCTCATATTAATAAATGCTTATAATTTTTTCTACAACCATTTGGTAATTTGCTTAATACATAACCATAAGTATATCTCAATATATTTATGAAAATCTTTTGTATGATCATAAAAATATAAAATTGTTTAAAAAATACAATGATGTCCATAATATAAATACTAGGAACAGGCACAAATTTATTGTACCTACAACACGGCTCAAGAAAAAAGGTGGCTCTTTTAGATGCCAATGTATACATTTTTACAATAGATTTCCAGAGGTGGTTCAAGATCTGAGCCTGAATAAATTCAAATCCTTCATTAAACGTAAGCTGTGTCAGAAAGCATTTTATAGTGTTAAGGATTATATTGAGGACAAAAAGGCTTGGGCTTGAGCTGCGTCCGATTTCTATACACTGATTGTTCTTTAATTTTTCCTCTTGTAGCTTTAATTTGTAATTGTTTATGTTTTCTTTTTTACTCAAAGCCAGTATACACTATGTAGCCAAGCATATTGTAGTACGTTACGGAATTGTATCGCTGACAAGGGTGTTCGGCACTGGTACAGCTAAACAGGAGCTAAACTTATTATTCGGGAACACTGTTGGAGCTGCTGAACCTTGGACAAAACTATATTTGCATTGTGAAGATTCAATTTCTTAATATTGTATAATTGCATGTCAAACGTGTGAGCACAATGTACTTGCTGTAAAGCATCTATTTATTGGGTTAGTCTTTTTTTATCGATTTCTGAATTGTGGTTATTTCTTTTTTTTGTGTTTTTTCCATAATGGACGCTCTTAGCGTACAATATATTTCTGCATCGTTCTCACACTGTTGATTTCAACATGAATGATGTAATCAAATATTTGTATCAATAGTTTGATAATTTAAAAGAGTGTCCATGGAGTTTCTTGCCCGTTCTTCTCCATAGGTACCTACTCTTTCGAATGGGCGACCAGTTTCACCTTACTGACTAACCGACCTTCTGTCCATTCAAAAGTGCCTGTAACTGGTTTATTTGAAATCAATGCTTTGATTTAATTTGAATAGTATTCATTCCTGCCAAGTCGTGTTACAATGACCATTTCCACACGGGTAAGCCGTACTACAATGAAACTCTTTATTTTTTTATTTATGGCTATGGCATCAAAAAATCAACATATTTTCTATCTATATCAAATAATAGTTATTTATGCCACTGTTAAGCAATTATAGCTATTGTAATATGAGTGATAGTTTGTTCCACGATGCGAAGTTGAGTGGAACAATAGGTCAGCACGAGTATTACAATAGCTGTTTGCGGCAGTGGCATACAAAACTTTTTCTACGACCTTGAAATAAATAAATACAAAAACCATCAATGGTATAATCCCACAAATGAAAGGCAAAGGCAATTCATCCATACAGCCTAACAACATACGATGTTTAGTCGTGACGCAAATACGTGCGCTTTTTGACATAATCACATGTTCATTTTTTACCATAAAAAAATTAAAAAGTGTCATTGTAGTACGGTTTACCCGTATAGAAATGGTCAATGTAACACGACTTGGCAGCATATATTAGCAAATTACTAAATGGTCGTAGAAAAAATCTTTTACGCTATATAGGGTGTAATGTAATGTAAATAAACACACACTTATTGTTTGCACTAAGTCATCGAAACTTAGCATTAAAGTTAAAGGCTGTATCTGTGAGCTGTTTATTGATGCATAATGAGTCCTGGTGTCCTAATGGTTGAAATACCAGCCTCTTAAGTATAAGTGTGCGGGTTTGATTCCAGGTCAGGCAAGTACCAATGTAACTTTTCTAAGTTATATTTATGTACTTTCTAAGTATATCTTGAACACCAATGACTGACCATAAGATAAAGAAAAATATCTGGAGAAAATCTGGACTTTAACTCTGAAATCGCCAACCTACATTGAGCAAGCGTGGTGATTACGTTCAACGATTGAACGTAATCTGTATGAGTACTCTGTATGAGAGGAGACCTGTGCTCAGCAGTGGGACGATAAAAAGGTTGATGATGGATGTTGATAGCTCCTGGTGTACGTAATAAAAAATAATCATTACCTGAAATGTTTATCATGAATACAAATAATAACTGTGATTATGTGTGTATATGTTACCGGAAATGTATGAAACCTAGGAATTATATACAATTACTAGGAAATGTATACAATTCCGAAGCTATATAGGAAATGTGTAAAATATTGTTCCAAACATTATTTAATACACACATATCCTGGGAAATGTATACATTTCCTAGAAATTGTATAAAATTCCTATATCGTATTAGGAAATGTATAAAACCATGCTTTCTATGAATAAAATTAATAAAACACGTTGTTAAACTTAAAAACAGATTTATTATTAAGACTCCGGTTGAAACAATTAGGTTAGGTTAGGTTAGTTTTGTTATAATCCCCGCATACTAATGGACATCTTTAAAGTAATACATTTCCGTTAGCTATTTAGGAAATGTATAGATTTACTAGGAAATGTGTGTTATAAAATTTATTTCACACATTTCCGAGCAAATTTAGGAATTATATAAATTTCCTAGGAATTGTATACAATGACGCATTACATACATTTCCGTTAACATATACACTAATTGCACGACTTCTTCGGATGATAACAAAAGATATTCCCCTTAATGAACCCGTAAAGGGAGGTGCTAATTAGTGTCCCTAATTACGACAGCAAACGAGTCAATGTTAATTACTAAAACAAAATAGTTTGACTCAATGCGCTTGGAAAATCATACAAATAAGGAATAATCACAATTAATAGGCTACTTTATGTTTTAACTACGCTCTAGAAAAGATATATTAGACCATGTTGTCATTTATGTGGGACAATTTTAAACATATTTCTATAGGTACTCTATTCGAGTTAAGATTAGATATATAAAAATACTGTTTTTACTGTCCCTTTTTTCTGATTTTAACTTCTATTCCATAGACTTAAGGATGTCATCAAAATCAGAAAATTCGTTAAAGAACCAACTACTTACTGCAGCCGCCATATGTTATTCCACCAACGTAATAAAACTCAAGACACCAAAAAATATATATTTTTTTTTTAATGCTTACCTATAAACTAGCGCTTAACCGCAATCCCACCTGATGGTAAGCAGTGATGCGATCGTTGATGGTAAAGCGCGCTAGTTTATTAAGAGCCTATCCACTGAGAAAAACTGAGCGAATAGGAAGGAAGACGGTAGTTGAGCGAGGTGATGCATTGTTAAACCCAACAACACGACCAACGTTGCTGCGCCAAAGGGAGATTGATCTGAAGACCTTCCACAACCAAACTATCAACACAACAACATTAGGCGCATCGTACACGGCACACATCGCAACACAACTGCTCAGACCCGTCCTCCGTACGGCTTCGCCAGACATCATGCCGGAACACGACAAATCGCTTGGCGGCAAGGCTTTTTCCTGTGGGTGGTAACTTCTGCCGGCGGCCGATGTTATGGCCTACCACCTACACGTCTTCTATTATTATTTTGAATGGAGTTTAATAGACCTTTTTGCACTGTATTGAGCTCAGATGCTGAAGGAAAACTGTGAGGAAACCAGCATGTCCTAGAGCCAAAACTTCGAACATATTTGGCATCTATCAACCCACACTGGGCCCGCTTGGTGGATTTCGACCCATTTCCTTTCACCAAGTTTATTAAGCAAGTAGGATGACTGATCACTTTTACACGTCATATTTTTTTTTACTAGATTGAGCCGGCATTTCCTAACTGACTACCTCTGAAAAGAAATAGCCGAAACGAACTCAGGGATCATCGTCTTTTTTCAAGACCAGACATTAAAAATTAAAACGTTTACAATCATTTACGTGACTTAAAAAAAACAGTGTTTTAAATGTCATAATTACGCATATTGCTTAATAACAGCGATCAGTTCAGTCCCAGCTTCTAAATAATCAGTGATTGACAGAGGAGGTCCCAGGAGTTGGAACATATGGGCTGATCATGTATTTATGTATCTCATGTATGAATTTTACTGAAAACCTCCCTAATATTATGCATAAAATAATTTTCATTGACAAAGGAACGTTCTCATATATAATATTCATCAAGATAAAGATTGCTTTTAGGCGTCTACGCATATTTACTCATTAGAAGAGTATTTTGGAATGTATTTAAACACGTAATTGTCAAAGCTGTATTCACATTAACGCTTATGATTCTGTAATATGTACATAATACATAAACGTGCTCTGTTTCTGTACTCACATTTTTGACAAGATTTATTACAGTTCCAGACTTTTATTAAAACTAGAACGAAAGAAACGCAAGAAAAAAACGTTTATTTGCTGTAAACATGACGCAAAAGTGTACAAAACCAAAAAATAAGAAATAGTTGAGTGAAGATGTGTCACAAAATGGCTGTCGCTCAGCATTCCAGCACTGGTTTTCAGCAATATCCGACGCCGACCTAAAGACACCCGTCACCCGATGCAGCAAACAGTAGCAAACTAAACTAAATTGTTTATCTACAAAGGAATTTAAGAATTCGAAATAGATAACCACAGTATCAATTTTAAAGTCTTATTTATTTTTGAAACAGTGTCAGAACTATTCAAATGAATTTTTCTTTTGAAATTATCATCTGTCGATCTTTTTCCTAACTACGTTGAGATCAGCTTTCTCGCGACTGCCTATCGGACCTCCACAACCCAGTAATTGGGTAATAGGATACTCCTTGGTGAGACTAGTGGTCAGATTTTCCGGTTTCTGGTGACCCGCAACGAAGTCAAAGATCATGACAGAAAGGGTTTTCTCGGTGGTAGGCCATAACATCGGCCGTCGGCAGAAGTTACCACCCACCAGACAAAGCCTTGCCGCCAAGCGATTTGTCGTGTTCCGGTATGACGTCTGGCGAAGCCGTACGGAGGACGGGTCTGAGCAGTTGTGTTGCGATGTGTGCCGGGTACGATGCGCCAAATGTTGTTGTGTTGGGAGTTTGGTCGTGGAGGGTCTTCAGATCAATCTCCCTTTGGCGCAGCATCGTTGGTCGTGTTGTTGGGTTTAACATTGCATCACCTTGCTCAGCTGTCGTCTTCCTTCCTATTCGATCAGTTTTTCTGAGTGAATAGGCTCTCAATAAACTAGCGCGCTTTACCATCAACGATCGCATCACTGCTTACCATCAGGCGGGATTGCGGTCAAGCGCTAGTTTATAATTATTAAAAAAAAAAAAAAAAAAAAAGGAGACAGCCGGGACCCACGGCGTTACGGCTACTTATGAAATATTATAGAATTATAATATAAATGTTATCTGAGTCACAGTGAATTTAATTTTTGTTTCTCCTGGGCTGCTTCTTCATAGAGGTCCACTGCTGGACAGAGGCCACCCCCAAGGCTTTCCACGATGACCGGTCTTGTGCTGCCCGTATCCATCGGCTTCCCGTGACCTTCACCAGGTCATCAGTCCACCTTGTTAGGGCCATCCCTACGCTGCGTCTTCCGGTACGTGGCCGCCACTTCAAAACCTTTCTGCCCTATCGGTTATCGGGTATCGGTCGTCGGTTCTACGAACAATGTGCCCCGCACAAAGCCAATTAATTTTAGCCTCCTGGCCTTACCCAAATTGATTTCAGGTCGAAGTCCTTGCCTTCTATATCTACTTCTCTTTGTCGTGATCTTATAATCATTGATGATGATAACGCACAATTTTTATTTTCGTAAAGGGTAAGTATTATATGTATGTATATTTCGATCACCGAAACGAATGTGTAAAAATAAAACAGTTATCCTTTTTGGAAAATAAAAATTGCCCGTTACCAACACATGTCACGAAACTGAAACTATCAGAACAAAAAAAAATACAATTAAAACCAACATCTGTTACAATCATGCGAGCGTCGACTCTACAAAATGAAATGTGCGACTCTACGCGGCTTTATGTAGAGGCAATATAGAGCAACGGCGGTATAAAAAGGGGTTATGAAGTTAAGTTCGAAGTAGATGCTATAGCGGAAAATAAAGTTAGCATACATTAACTCTTGCATCTGGCTTGGTAACTTAAGTTGGTGATACATACATGTTAGACGTGAAGCTAAGATTAAATTATGTAAAGGTAGAGGATATTTACATAGAATATAAGTTAACAGGCTTAAAATCATATGTAGTAAAACCTTTCGTTGTCCCTTAGGTATCTTTAGTCAACAAAGATAAGAATGAGCTTTCTTTGAACCAGATTTCTTTTTCTTAAATTTATGTAGAGGAATTGCTTAGTCATGTTATCTTCAGTTATATGTTTGAATTGAAGCTTTTAAATATTCTTATGAGAAGGCTATAAGCTAGTGATATTAAAGCCCTGCGCGATTGAATCAGAAATGAGGAGATCTGCAGAAGAACCAAAGTCACCGACATAGCCCTTCGAGTCTCTAAAATTAAGTGGCAATGGGCAAGGCACATTGTTCGTAGAACCGATGGGGTAGTAAGGCTCTGGAATGGCAGTCACATACCGGAAAACGCAGCGTAGGGAGGCCCCCAACAAGGTAGACCAATGACCTGGTGGAGGTCGCGGGAAGCCGATGGATGCGGGCATCATAAGACCGGTCATCGTGGAAAGCCTTGGGAGTGGCCTTTGTCCAACAGTGGGCCTCTGTACGCTGAAGAAGAAAAAGAATAAAGCTTGTAAATTCTGATCTGTGTTCGTAGTGTTTTGATCGTATTCTGATTTTTCCCGGAATGAAAATAAAATATCAAAAGTCATATATGGAAATAAAATTCCTTCCAGAAAGCACCAAAGCGATTCTAGTAAGTTTGAAAATTAATAAACATAGACTTATAACATTTCGCGTACTTCTCAGAAACAAGGGAGTGATGATAAATCAATACCTATGAAATATTCCTACCGTGAACCGGCTTGGGAGCTAACCCCTTTGTATAAATTACCAGTACCTTGAATAAATAAGGCAGACGGCCTCCGTTCCTCTTATTTTTATTACAATTCTGGCTTAAATGATGAATTCAATTACTTCATAAGGAAAACTGATAAACATTGTCACCTACCCTTAATACATATGCTTAACATATAATATGCCCGTAATACAAATGCTTGTAGTTTGTGCAAAACTATAAGAATACGAATCAGTTATTTTAGGAAAATATTAAGTTAAATATAAAAATTTACTTCGGTGATGTTGGAAGCTCAATTATAGAAATGACACACAAATAATTATTTGAGAGACTAAATCTTTAAAAAGTTATCAAACCATTTGAGTAAATAATTTTTTTATGAGTACATAATATTTACGAAATTTCATTCATGGAAAATTTACTTTTAATGTCTTTAAATCAAAATTTAATTTAGCTTAGCCAACATCTTATAACATTATATTAGGCAAAATATTCAAATGTATTTTAAAAACAGTGAGATTCATAATGTAAATACCTGAAATAAGGACAAACTGCGAGTCACTTTTCATCGACTTCAAAAGGTTCATAATTCTTTTGTTGTGCATGGTATAACTTTTTACATCAAGATACCCTCTGTTTATAATGTCTTTAAATCCAACCTCTGTTCAAAGGCATACTATTCTGTAAACGATTATTTAAATGATAAGAATAGCTGGTCGCTCTGATTAACTCTTTCTTTCTTTTCTTTAGAGTGAATACAACTTCAACTCTTCAATGGCCCCTGTGGTTAGATACCACAATTTTGCCAATAACATGTGTAACAAATTATAGAATTTCTTGGAAAATTTTATTTAACAATAATGGTGGATATCGCCAATGACAGTTGAGAAAAACGTTCGCGTGAACCGTCTATGGGGAAAGTTTGAGCCATAGTCATGATGTTGCCACTTATGCTGCGATATTTCAATGTTCTTTATGAATTATTTACTGAATGCACTTTTGACTACATAAATCATGCGCTTTTATTTAGTAAACGACACTACAAATAATTTTAAAAGTGCAATGAAAAATGCGCGTAATATTCATCTTAGCTTGCCCGTCAAAACTCCGTCAAAAGAAAATGTTTGTGTTCTTTCTTCAGAATTACTGATAGGTTATATGACTTCATATAAATTGTCTATTATATTTTTTTTACAATGCATACATGTGTGAGCTGTCACGCCCTTTATGCTTAGAGGCTTTTATTTAGTATAAGTTTTTACTTCCTTACATTTTCAGTTTTAATGTTTTTTTTTTTCTCTCCGGGTATATTGACGTGGCTAGCTAGCATATGGTGATAGTTTCATTTAATGTTCTGTGTGTGTATTGTAAAAAGTCATCCGTATCTTCCCAGCGAAAGCACTAGGAAGTGGCAAAGGGCGGGCGTTTTGGAGGACTGTCTTATGTAATATTGACGTTCAAAAAGTGCTGATTCTCAGCCTAACTTGAATAAATGACTTTTGATTTTGAATGGCTCCAATTCTCTTATTCACAAACTAAGCTAAATTTAAGGTTAATGCATCTTTTTCTTTGATTCATTAAGAAAAGTACAGAAGATAAATATAAGTTTAGTCCTGTCAAGAAGAAATGTGGGTTTTTTTCAACCAAAATTATTTCTATAAACATTAGATTCTTCAATGTTTATTCTTTGTATGATGTATTTGTCTATTGTAAATTTAAAACAGAAAAAAATAACTTAAAACATAACATCAATAGCTGTGATCTGATCCATCTAATTACATATTCTTTCATTCTCAGCAGAACCATTTTTTTTTTGTTCTTTGTACATCTGAACGGAAAAGGCAAAGGCATAGTACGCCATACAGTCTGGACATGAGTAAGTTTTTTCTTGAGTACGTTTATATCCTAACTTATCCTTTTTTTTCCGGGGTGGAAATCCTCAATGGATGTCCGCCGCTCTGGGGTGGGCGACGGGATCTGTCAGACTTTTACAACTAAAACCACCCTGGTGTCTCTTCTATCACGAGCATAGGGCCGCGGGAGTCTAAGCTTAACTTAAACTAACCTATCTCCTTTCGTTTCCCGCGTAAGGCCGACTAGGAGGGGTTTGGGGTAAAGTCATGATGTGGCCACTATGCTACAATATTTCCAATGTTCTTTATAAATTATTCACTGAATGCACTTTTTACTACATAAATCACGCGCTTTTATTTAGTAAACAACACTATAAATTGACTTTCCTGCCAAACTCTCTCTCAGCAGAACCAATAACAACTGCAACTGACAGTGACTAACTGTGTTTATTCACAATCTGACGTCGAGATAACGTCAATACGAGAGTTACGTCAAAACAAGAGCTAACATCAACACGAGATGTAGCGTTGATTCCGGGAACGGCTGGAATATAATCCACAACACGTAGAACGCATATTTGTGGCTAAAATATTAAACCGAGTGTTCGTGAAGGCTAAATTATAGGCTGTAGATAAACAATAACAGCAGCGCAGCACAGCAAGGTAATTACGTAAAACACTATCATTAGCAATGGTTTTCATTTTGACAGTCCAACAACATTCATTGCGTTATTTACGTTATTGAACATATACATTTTCAGTCATATTAAGTAATGGAATAGCAATAAGCTTCAAACGTTTCCAACTGATAGTAATAGTAGGTTACGCAAAATCGCGGAACACACTATTACTATCATTTCGAAGCCATTGCCCCACGTATTCGAAAATGTGTCTGCTCAACAACGTAAATAACGCAATGAATGTTGTTAGACTAATAGTAGAGGAAAGTAACTAAATATGGAATACCATTTTGTTTTTGCTTTATATTAAAAAAAGATATTGTAAATCAAAAACTTTTATTCTTATTTATTATTAGTTATACAGTTACGCTTTACTTATTGATAGTCTTATTTTACATATGTTACCGGAAATGTACGAAACCTAGGAATTATATACAATTACTAGGAAATGTATACAATTCCGAAGCTATATAGGAAATGTGTAAAATATTGTTCCAAACATTATTTAATACACACATATCCTGGGAAATGTATACATTTCCTAGAAATTGTATAAAATTCCTATATCGTATTAGGAAATGTATAAAACCATGCTTTCTATGAATAAAATTAATAAAACACGTTGTTAAACTTAGAAACAGATTTATTATTAAGACTCCGGTTGAAACAATTAGGTTAGGTTAGATTAGTTTTGTTATAATCCCCGCATACTAATGGACATCTTTAAAGTAATACATTTCCGTTATCTATTTAGGAAATGTATAGATTTACTAGGAAATGTGTGTTATAAAATTTATTTCACACATTTCCGAGCAAATTTAGGAATTATATAAATTTCCTAGGAATTGTATACAATGACGCATTACATACATTTCCGTTAACACATATATTAATTGAAAACATAAAATTTTCTAAAAAACAAAAACAACATACAGGTTGGAGTGTGGAGTTAGGCAGGGGGGTTTAACCTCACCTAGGCTCTTCAACCTGTACGTGAATGAGTTGATCGTTGAGCTTAGTAGCAAACCAGTTGGGTGCAAAATAGATGGCACTAGTGTTAACAATATTAGTTATGCTGATGACATGGTGCTGCTGGGCCCAACGGCTGGCTCAATCAGAGAGTTGTTACGTGTTTGCGAGAGTTATGCTGCGACTCACGGCTTGCAGTATAATGTTGTTAAGAGTGAGTACTTGATCTTTGAGGTCCCCGGGAGAAGGGTACATTACGAGCCCGTAATTTGTTTAAATGGGAAACCATTAAATAGGGTTACCCAATTTAAATACCTGGGCCATTATTTGACTGCGGATCTCAAAGATCAAGTAGACATTGAACGCGAACGCAGGGCGCTAGCAGTTAGATGCAACATGTTGGCTCACAGATTTGCACGTTGTAGTAATGAAGTCAAAATCACTTTGTTCAAAGCTTTTTGTCAGTCGTTCTACACGGGCGGTCTGTAGGTTAACTGTACGCGGAAGGCTCTAGACGCCCTGCGGGTGCAATATAATAATGGTTTTAGGGTGCTGTTAGGGTTACCTAGGTACTGTAGTGCGTCCGGCATGTTCGCTTTGGCGCGGGTTGATGATTTTCATGCCATCCTGAGGAAAAAGGCGGCCTCGTTGCTGGGTAGAACTAGGACCAGCGCTAACAGCATCCTACAAGCCATGGCCGATAAGTTCGATGCGCCGGTGCTTAGGCGCTGGTTAGCATTGCTTGTGCGGCAAGCATGATTAGTTTTTAAGTGTTACTAACCCTTAGTGGATAAGTTACTAACCATTGGACCATTGTTGTCTTTGAATAAATAAATTATTATTATTATTTCCTTTATTTCATTATAATATACATATAAATTATATTTTTAAATATTTCTACATAAAAAATATATAAAAAAAACATTTAAAAATATAAAAAATAGTAACCCACCGGCATCGGGAACAGGGTCCAAGCTACCGGCGGTCAGGGCTCCAGAGAGAGGAACTTCCTAACAATGCGAGCCGTGTCCAGAAGTACAGCTTTCTGAATCAAGCCTTTGATCCAGCTGCCTAACGAGAGCCTCTTGAGGTGTTGGTCGAGGCTCTTGGCTATTAAGCCATTGGCTGTCACGACTATCGGCACAATGATTGCTGAATCCACCTCCCACATGTCGACAACCTCGTGAGCTAAGTCAAGATACTTGATTTGTTTATCTTTCTCGGCTTTCACGAGGTTCTCATCATGCGGGATGGTTATGTCAACAATCATTGCACGCCGCTCTGATCGATCCACCATCACTATATCAGGCTTATTGGCAACAATAGTCCTGTCAGTGATGATGGATCGATCCCAGTACAATGTGATATGACCATTTTCGAGAACTGGGTCGGGCACATACCTGTAGTACGGCACCTCCGATTCCACAAGGTTGTACTTGAGAGCAAGTTGCTGATGAATGATCCTGGCAACAAGGTTGTGTCTATGCAAGTACTCTCCGTTAGCTAGACGAGAACACCCGGAGATAATATGCCTTATTGATTCCCCCGGCCGGTGACATGCCCGACAGATGTCAACTGTGCCGTCTTTCACAATAAATCTCCGGTAATTGTTCGTCATCATAACTTCGTCCATAATTGCACATACAAAACCTTCGGTTTCCCCAAAAAGGTCACCGAATCGTAGCCAGGCTACGGACGCTTGTAAATCTACATCAGGCCCGTGTAGGGCTCTGAAAAAGCGTCCGTGAAGCTCTTTGCTCTTCCATACCTCCATGCGGTCATTGGTGTCAAGCACTACTGGTTTGCGCCAGTTCTCTTTAGCCAAGGAGAGCGGAGTGAGGCCCTTGTCAACCGCGACCACATCTCGATGCATCCCCACGTCGGTTTCTAGAAAATATTCCCTGAGACTGCATATCTCGCGATTGTGGAGGGTCTTAGCGTTTAAAAAGCCACGACCTCCACATTTTCGCGGGATATACAGCCTCATAACCGATGATCGTGGGTGATGCAATCGATTTGCAGTCAGCAGCGTACGGACCCTCTGATCCAGGGCGTCAAGTTCGGTTTGAGTCCATTTGAGTATGCCGAAAGAATACATCAATACCGGCATGACCCAACCGTTGAAAGCGCGCACCTTGTTTCCGCCTGATAGAAGACTATTAAGTACTTTTTTCAGGCGGCCCAAGAAGCGTTCCTTCAACGATTGCTTCATGTCAGTAACATTGATACCCAACGCTTCCGACATACCCAAATACTTATAGGTTTCGGATGCGGAGAGGGCTCTAAGGTTTATGGAACTCGTGAGTTGGGTTCCCACGGATTCCACAATCTCTCCTCGCTTTACATGCATGACCGCACATTTGTCCACACCAAATTCCATCCTGATGGCGCTACTGAAAGTTTCAGTAATTTTCAGTAGCTCCTTCAGTTGTGAATTGTTGGGAGCAAAAAGTTTCAGGTCATCCATGTAAAGGAGGTGCGATATAACCTGACCACCTCTCTTCAACCGATAGCCTAAACCTGAATCCTCTAATAATGTGCTTAGAGGATTCAATGCTAAGCAAAACCAAAGTGGACTCAAACTATCGCCCTGAAATATTCCTCGCTCGATCCTTATCGGTTCGCTATTCCTCAGAATATTTCGACATCCTGGATAGCGAAGGACTGTTCTCCATGTCCTCATACATGTCATCAGGAAGGTGCGTAGAGTTGCATCCACTTTGTACAACTCCAGCACCCGCATGAGCCATGTATGTGGCACTGAGTCATAGGCCTTCTTATAATCTATCCAACATGTCGATAGATCCTTTCGGGAACGACGAACTTGTTGGCTAATGGCCATATCAATGAGGAGTAGCTCCTTAGTACCGCGGGACCCGCTCCTACATCCATTTTGAGAGGCAGACATGATAGCGTTGTTGTCAATATGTTTGTTAATTTTAGTTTTCAAAATGGATGTAAGAACTTTATAGACCGTCGGTAAACAGGTGATCGGTCTATAATTTTTGGGTTCCGCGGTGCTACCTGATTTATGGAGCAGGTGGGTTATTCCAGTAGTTAGGAACTGAGGTAACGAACCAGACACTAAAGCAGTCTGGAATTGAGATGCCAAACGAGCGTGCGACCTTGGAAACCATTTTATCCAAAAGTTATGCAGCCCGTCCGGTCCTGGAGATTTCCAGTTAGGTAACGGACGGACTGCACGAGCTACATCTTGGGGGCAGATGGTGATAGCCCCCATTTCAGGTATTGGATCGCAGGCTCGCTCGACATCCCGAGCCCAGTCACCTTCAGTGTGACTGACAGGCACCGACCAGATACTGCGCCAGAATGAACACATGGCATCATCATCTGGTAGGCCCGTGTCAGCCACACTTTGTTCTGGTCGTTCCCAGTCCCTATAAACCCACCTTTGATTGCTCTGGAAGGTGCGATTCTGGGTGTATCGTTCTACTCGTCGTTTATATCGACGAATACGGTTCGCCCATGCATACACTTTCTGCTTCAGGAAGTCGATGCGCTCCGTGACACGGGCCATATAATTCTCAGGGCTGGTATTTGTACCTGAGAATGCCCGCCTCACAAAGCGCATCACTCTAGGACGAGTATTACCCTCCCTGAAGCAGATTAGTTTACCGATGAGTGCTCTGGCCCCACCAATACGACGTTCAATCCTGCGCTGCCAAGCTGGTACTACTGGTTTCGGTCGTGTAGCTCTGGAGTCAGTGTGAAATTTGACATGAGCTACACGACAAGCTGCTACAGCTGCGCAGTACAGGATTGAATGAGTATCAGTGAGGTTCTCGCAGGTATCAAAATAATTTGATAACTGCGCATCCAGAGCAGCCATCAGTGCCCTATTTCTGTTATGCATGGGCAAACGTGGCAGGCGTGGTCTTAATTCTGCCGACACGAAACGATATTCCCGAATCGCAGCCTCCAAAGCATTTCTTAATTCCTCATTGTACTGGGTACTTACATTTGTAGCCCCATCATTGCTCCCCTCATCAGCATAGCTTGTGGTATCTCTGCGGTGCGGCTGCGATGGTATCTCCGCGATCTGTGACGGGGGAGCGATGACACAGCTACTCTGTATTTCATTTCGCAGGCGATCAAGCACAGTATCATCCAACATATGATTACGCTGGATAACCCGTACCTGATCCGACAGTCGTTGTGCCGAAACGTTGACAGCTGGTTCAAGCACCTGAAACAGAGAGAGCATTCGAACACGGTACGCGGTCAGGTTGTTTCCTCCCTCTGTAGCCCCATAGTATGAGCGCATGACATTTTCGTTGATGGATTGTGTCCATCTCATGCGCTGCACACTTCCGCCGGGAGCTGGGACCCTGTCAGAAGCCGATGGGCCTCGAGGTCCTAAGCGGTCCGGCGGCCGGCGTCCTCCCCGTCGGCGAACAGGTGGTGGCGTCGTCGGCGGAGAGAAGTACTCGTCGCTCGAGCTCGACGCAACTGCCGCGGCCGGGGTCGTCACAGCACTTACAGTGGCGCTGGAGACCGGCGGCGGCGAGGCGGAGCTGAGCAACGAGTCCGGAGATGGTGGGCGTGCACGTCGAGCGGCAGATCTTGTCAGATCTTATTATTATTATTATTACAAAGGTACTAAGTTACTTGCAGAAATCACATATCCAGGTATCAAACTGCACCTGCGCAATCACCATATGCCCAGAGCTCGCACATGAAGCAGGCAATTACCGGCGCCGGGATCACATATCGTGGTCAGTGGGGCCCGGATAGCTGTCGAGTTCACCATGAAGTACCTGGGATTGGTGCTCGACAGCCGGTGGGAATTCGGGCCCCACTTCCGGCGGCTGGCGCCCAAGCTGATGGGTGCAGCAGGCGCGCTATCAACGCTGCTTCCCAACATGGGGGGCCCGAGCGCCGCCTGTAGGTGGTTATACGTAGGAATCGTGCGGTCCATGGCCCTATATGGGGCCCCTGTGTGGGCGATGGACCTGACGGCCGGAACACTCGCCATTCTGCGCAAGCCGCAGAGGGCGATGGCCGTCAGGGTCGTCCGCGGGTATCGCACGATATCCTACGAGGCGGCTTGCGTCCTGGCCGGATCCCCGCCCTGGGACCTAGAGGCGAAAGTACTCGCGTCATTGTACCGATGGCGCGAGGAAGAGCGGACACGGGGCTCCAGTCCGGTGCAGCGGCAGATAGAGCTGCGCCGAGAGGAGCTCCGTCAGGTCCTGGTGGCGGACTGGCGGCAGAGGCTTATGCGCCCTACCGCCGGCCTTGCTACCGTCGAGGCGATCCGGCCAGTACTCGACGACTGGCTCGGGAGGAGGCACGGCTCCCTGTCGTTCAGGGTGACGCAGGTACTGTCGGGGCACGGTTGCTTCGGCAAGTACCTGCGTCGCTTAGGCAGGGAGCCGGACGCTCGGTGCCACCACTGCGTCCAATGCGGGGAGGACACGGCGCAGCACACGCTCTCCGAGTGTGTAGCTTGGGAGGAGCAGCGCCGTGTCCTCACAAATGAAGTAGGAGGCGACCTGACGCTGCCGGCAGTAGTGCGGAGGATGGTCGGCAGCTCAGAGTCGTGGGACGCGGTGGTGTCCTTCTGCGAGGACGTGATGTCGCAGAAGGAAGCTGCGGAACGGGAGAGGGAGATATCAACTCCCTTCCCGGGTCGCAGAAGACGCACCGGGCGCCGAAGAAGGGCGGATAACGCCCTCTTCCGCCCCCCATGAATGGGTCCAGGGGCGAGGGACATGGGGAAGTCCCCGCCCCCCTATTGATGGACCCCAAGGCGGAGGCGCGCGCGAGGGTCGGCGCGCGCCTTTGAGGTGATGCACGGGGTAGTTTAACACCCCACTACCCCGTGCAGGAGAGGAGGCCCGGACAGACCGGGCCAGCATGAGGGTGGGGCCGTGGAAGAATTTAGACTCCCGCGGCCCCACGCGCGCTCGTGATAGAAGACACACCGGGGTGGTTTTAGTCAGTAAAAGTCTGACATTTTCCACCCCGGCAAAAAAAAAAAGAAAAAAAAAGGCAATTACCCTGCAGGTCGATAGATCAGGTTCAACTATGCTCACGCGGTTTTTTTTTTTTTGTTAATTTAAAATTAGTGCTTGACCGCAATCCCGCCTGATGGTGAGTAGTGACGCAATCGCTGATGGTAAATCGCGTTAGTTTATTAAGAGCCTATTACTCTAGCCTTGAAGACACTTAAATTGTAGTCCGACGGAAAAGACGAGTCGAAACACTTCATCCGGATTGTTTAAGGGGTGATGAAATAATGGACTGTATTTTTTAAGGTCTGGTATATTGCCGTTGATAATAAATTCTATATTAACAAGATCCCGGACAAACAATTATTAAGTCTAAAAGAGGTGTGTGTGGCGGCGGGGTCCGTGGAAGCGAGTGAGGTGAGGTCCGAGCCGGTCCGCTCACTCGGTCATGTCCCCCCGCCCGCGTCCCGCTTCCGCTGCCGATGAAGACTGCTCACGCCGCTGGCGCGTGCATACCGCGACCATGTTGGGTCTCATTCCCAACACGGATATTTGAGAGGCTGATGTTTTAAACGCTAGGCCACCACGACCAAAAGACTTACAAACAGTCTTTCCAAGGGATATTGTGGTACCCAGCAACTGAGTTGTAGAGGTTAGACAGGGAGTCACTTCACATAAAATACACCTGTACTTTGTTGCTTCCGGTAAGACTGGAGGCCAATCTCATTATAGTTAGGAAAAGGCTTATAATTCTCCAATAAGCACACGCTTTCTTTAAAACATTATACTCGTAATACGATGCTCCTTACTTTCAATTAATAAATGAATACTAGATTAAGAGTTCCTTGCATTGAATGTGATATGCGATATCGAAGCATTGCAGTTAGACCAATTGTTGAACTTTTGAGGCTCCAACAACCCGTGACGATTGCCATTAGATGTTTGTATGGCAACCGGGACCAACGGCTTAACGTGCTTTCCGAGACACGTCCAGACCAGTGCAAATATTCATATTCATGCATTCAAATATTTGCCCTGCGCGGGGATCACAACCGCGCCTCCTTGCGCAGCGGCCGCGTTCGCCACGGTTACGCCACGGAGGCTGTCAAAAAAAGAAATAATAATATTCAACACATATTTATTTTCTTACTAGCTACACAGCGTGGTTTTATCCACATAATTTTTGATCCCCTGGGAATTTCGGAATCAAAAAGTATTGATATTAATTAAGCTGCTTTAGGTTAGACTAGAGTATTGCAGGGTTGCCCATTTATTGTGGCCTAAAACATTTTTGTGCCTATTTCCCAACGCATTTTATACCTAAAAACCATTCATGATTAAAATTAAAATTATGTTCTGCAACATTAACACTTTACTTTTCAAAGTACCAGGCAAACATAAAAAAGAAGAATCATATTTAAACGGATAAACAGAGCTTTCGACTCGGTCGCGCAGACAGAATGACGTCATGCGATGCGACCGAGTCGACGCGCGACGGTTGACAGCAGGCGACGACGCGTGACGACGCCAGTCTCCGATTGAAAATTGTGGTTTCCGACGGATGCTTTCTACCGGGATTTGTAGTTGTTGAGTGGCAGTTGGGATTACCTGCACTTGATTTTTATTTTAAAGGAAGATCTCGATGTTTGTTTTAGTGATATTGTGTGTGTTGTGTGCGTTGTGTGTTGTTGAAAAGCGAAGCACAGAGACAATCTCTACTGACAATTTTTGAAAAGAAACACCATCATTAGTGTATTATTTGTAGTTGTGGCAGCATGTCTGAATAAACGCTTAGGCCGCCCTGTTTTCAAAACCGAATGTCACGTTCATGTCACTTTTTATTCGGATATCCGCAAAGCGCTGCTGTTGGCGCGACCACACGTTCCGTTTCACGATTCAAATTTTTGAATACAAAATTGCACGAACACGACGATCGCATATTTTCCCGACGATAGCAAACGGGATTAGAATATCGTAGTTTAGAGAAAAGATACGATCCTGAGATATAAGAAAGAAAATTCATTAACTATTTCAACGTACTATCATTAACACAAATAATGGTTCTCCAGGGAAATCGATTACTTTAGTAACACTACCTATATAACTAGCTAACAGAACATTTACAAGCAGTAATAAAACCTGAGAGAAAAGAAACGGTATAGAGACTTTCCCGATCGTAAAAACGGTATATAACTACTATATAAATATGTGTATAAACACCCATTCTGGCTTTTATAAAGGGGAGCTATATCTGGCAGTTACAATCAGGAGAAAATATAATGATATTTTCACAACGTTACGACTCAGGTAAACGGAACAAAGGATGGACATTACTGTTAAATGTTTTATTTTTAAACGTTTTATTTTAAACGGTACTTAAACGTTAATGATAGCGTTGTTTTTTTATACAGTTTGAATGTTGTCTAGACTTGGCGTGGTCGTCGAGTTTCTGTAAGAGGTTTTTTTTTTTAATATCTACCTATACAGTATGTTAAGAAAACCCTGTCCGGCCCATAAGGATAATAAAGGTTAGGTAAACACATGACCAAATATAATATAAAATTTTACGTAATCATCATAGTACCAATACAAATGAATTTTGAAATAATCTTTTTTTCCCGCGAATTAATTCCAACTTCCCCGAAATTTGGTAATTTTTAAAAAAAGTGACAACACCAGTATTATTATGAGCGAATAGCGATGCGACCACGTGCCGCGTGCCCTGCCGCCCGCCGCCCGCGGAAGGGTGCTTAACGAATATGTATTAAGTTACCTCTTTTTGCGAAATAATTCTAATTTTTTTAGAGGGATTTTTTTTAGTTTAACCAGGTTATGTACGCATTAGTAGAATCAGCTAACGATACCTAACAATACCTTCACGGGTCGGACAGGGTTTTCTTTACATACTGTATAAGAACTCAAGCGAAAATCGCGAAAATATGAAATCAAGCGGCGCATGGCCATGACAAGAGGGGTAACGGACAAGCTCAAGAAAATATGGAGGAATCGCGACATAGCTAAAGACACTAAAAACAGGCTCGTCCGAGCACTAATATTTGCCATATTTCTCTACGCAGCTGAAACGTGGACGTTACAAGAACTGGGAAAGGAAAAAAGGCTCTAGAAATGTGGTGATGGAGAAGAATGCTTGGGGTATCATGGACTGTGTTCAAAACGAATGTTTCTGTACTCCAAGAACTTGGCATCAAACAGCGTCTTTCAGAAATAGTGCAGCCCTGTATACTCGGGTTTTTCGATCACGTGTCAAATCGCTATAATAACTGCATAGAACGTTTGGTCGTCCAGGGCAGAGTAGAAGGGAATAAACCTTGTGGTAGGTCACCGATGAGGTGGACCAACCAAATCAAGTCGGCAGTGGGGGGACCTGTTAATGAATGCTCCAAACTGTCTGCCAACAGGGATAAATGGAGAGAGATCGTGCGGCGTGCGACATCAAAGTCTCGAATTCAGTCACAGTGCCGTTCTGTCAAGAGCGAAACGACGAAGAAGAAGATATAAGAACTTGGCTATGATATCAGCACTATATAAAGCCACTTACAATTCCCACTATTGGGACATCCTCCTCTCTCAGCTCTCTTCAGTCACATGTTACGAATTAGTTATTCTAGGACATACCGGTTTCCTCACGATCTTTTCGTTCACCATTTTGAGACCAGTGCTGATGAAATAATTTACACAAAGCTATTCAAACCCACGACCTACAACTTTAACGTTGGGCCATTGCCACTGTTTCACCACATTTTTTTAATGTTATAAACTAGTACTTGTCTACGATCCCGCCTAATGGTTGACTGATTTTATTCGTTGATGGTAAAACGAATTAGTTTATTAAGAACGTATTCACTCTATAAATTTTAATCTGGAGGAAAAACCGAAAATTATTGTTCCAGTTCTTCGATGTACGTGGTCTAAAAGCTGAGGCGAAATGTATCATCTGGATCGAAGCGGCGGATTTATGACGTGTAATTACGGCGCTCACTTTCCAAAATTCATCATATAGAATACTGGAAGGTTAGCCTACCCTACACCAGACCGATGTTCAAAGCATGGAGCTATGAAGATTGGTCTTATACAATATCTAGCCCACCAATAGGGTAGTTGACTAAAAAAAACTAATTAGTCCGTCAGTCAGATTTCCAAAAAAATACTACCCATGTATTTTTTTTTTTCTCTTTTCCTATAAACAAAAAATGAAGACGACACAGTGCGTTGAAAACACGTGTGACGTCACTGCACGCTACACTTGATCTTTGATGTCTTTTATATTTGTCATTTTTTATTGATTTGATAAAACAAAATATACGCGTTCGGAGCAATACAACCGAACAGCTCAGCACTTTAGCTTTCGTGCATTCCTATAAAACTAATACAATTCATTATTAAAGTCAGTGCGTATTCGGCCGTCGATCGGATAACTCAAACCATACCAAAACCATACAAACCATCTTTTAGATTAAACCAACATAGTATTCTCACTTATAATAATTATTATCTTTGTCTGAACCATAAAACCATAACCAAATTAAAGTCGTATCATTTAAACCGAACCAATACCAAACCATAACCATCAACTAAACCAAAACCATCATTCAATCTAGAATGTTGGTATCACACAGAAGCCATACTTTCTACAATACGTATCCAATATTTTTCTATAACCTGAAAGACGGGCTAAATAGAATCAATTTTTTTTTTACCCAGGAAACATCTCTATTAACCACTCCACTGAGTCCAATGCCTATCACCTACCACTATTTTATTATTATTGATACCCAAATTTTAAAGAAACGTTTCATTAGCATCACAGTCATCGCATCCAACGAAACGTTTAATCCATATTTATTGACAATTTCTCTGAATAGAGTGTAGGCAGTTACTATGAATATTTCACATTTATGATCATCATAACCCGTTAAAATAATAAAGCAGACCATTGAATGCCTTAATAATGAAAATGATCTCAATAATCTTCAACTGAATTACTCTTTTAAATATCTTCATATTTAAAAGAGTAACATTTACCTTAACATAAAATGTCGAAGTTAAGGTAAATTAATTAAATAATGAAAATGGGGCTATTATTTTAAATCCTTTTAAGACCCAGGGTGGTTAAATAGAATTGAAAGAAATTGTTCGCATAATTGTTGATTTGGCTTCATTTCAAAGTCCTTTATTAGAATAAAACTCGGATTCCTTGCGTTAACGTTGCTGTATAAAACTGTTTTACATCCGCCACCTTAGTCATCAGGTTCAGATAAAAACCAGCATCAGGCACTAGTTGTCTGGCATTTTTGTTGAACTGAGCCTTTTTGGCGAAGCCTAGGCACACTTTCCTGCAAGTTTTCTGTATTGTCTTGTCATATTTTACTTGATCCTATTTTTTTATTTATTTGTTGTCTCTATCTGATGTATGTTTCTGATGTATCTTTAAATCTGTGCTGAATTAATGTATTTTCTATCTTTCCCTTTATAATTTTTATTTTAGTGATCGCAAAGTTGATTTGATTTCCGAGTTGTAGATTCAGGTTTAGTCAGCCGCTTTACATTGTGTAAATTGTTTCATTACCACTACCTTTAAAACGGAGAAGAAAAAGAGGGAGTAGATGGAGAGAAGAAGATGCGATTATTTCATGAAAGAATACATATTTCGTAAGTTAATTTCATATGACAAAGAAAAACACATTTTGGATTATATTCTCTCGATATATAAACTGTCAGATAGGCACACGTTAGATATATGGAAACTGGAATACGGAGAGAAACCGCGAGCAAGTACTTCCAAATAATGAAAAGTTTGGGCCTCAGGCGATTTACTTCTGGTGTGCTGCAGTCCATGGAGGTCCCACAAAATGATCACTTAGTGCTATAAACTTGCTGATAATCTCACCGGTCGGTGAATTTATTTATAGTTAATTTAGTAGTATAACATAAGTAAGTATATTAAATTTATGTATAGTTAAAATTGTAAATTGTCCATTATGTAAACTATTTCATCACCACTAAAGTGAGATTCTGTAACCATTACACTATGAAGAATTAGGTGAAGTGGGCGTGGAAAGATCTGTCAGTCCAACTAATACTAAGGGATTGACAATATTGACAGCTTACTCGTAAGTTCATTTTATCCAACTTTACACTGTGATTTTTTTATAGAATCGATTGAAAGTTCTCAAAACGGAGAAGCAAAACATCGGAAGGAAACCACCACGGCTTAGAAACAAAAATTCGCTGACATGTGACATCTACAAAGTCCCTTTGGGCCCAGGTACTCGTTTACGGAACTATCCATCTGAGAGGTGAGGCCTATATCACTAGTGGGAATATTATATGCATATTATGTATAAGTTTCAAGGCAAATTTGGTTATTAATCGCTGACAAATGCAAGAAAAAAGACAAAAGAAACAAGAAAAAGAAAAAGCCAAAACAAAACCCTAGAATCACCCAGATCGAAATTCCGAACGCAAAACAAGACCTAAAAAACATTGGCCCACTTATCAACGGGATTCCTAAAAATCTCTACCCTTGTTAAATCTGACACGTTCTATTATTCTTGAACCCGCAAGTACGAAAGTAAAGGATTTCATTTCGAGCTTGTTCTAAACTTGTTTGGTGAGAAAATTGAAAAACCTCTCTCAAAACTCGAAATAATAACGATCAAAAGGGATTGGAGATTTTGATATCGCGCCATATTGTTTGTCTTTTTTTATTATTTGGCGACTACTCTTGTACCTTACCTATATAAATCGATGCCAACATCAAAGGAAACGGATAAATGGGTCCGCTACGTGCCTTACAGTAGCACCAAGACACAGCCCTGTTACATGACTCTGCTCCCACCCGGCAAAAAGAATATCATTTAAATATGGGCTTTAAGTATTTCTCTTTAGACATATTTTACAGTATCATCATAAATTAGCAAACAAGTTGATGCCTCGCTGGCACGTTGTAAATGAGCGGCCGGTGCGGTATCCGCGCGCATAGTGCTAGCAGTCGCCACGCCGTCGCGTCTCAGTCAGTTGCTTTCAGTATTTTATGCACCCAAAATTTTCGATTACTATTTCTAGCGCTTCTCTCTTCATCCTCAAGTGCAATAGCAATAATTGCTACTTCGTGCGTTGTGAATCAGGACATAAGTAGTAAAAAATACCGTGTTGGTTTAATGGAAACCGATCGCGGACTATGTATATCACGAAAAGCGAGAGCGGTCGACAGGTGGATAGCTGGCCGTCTGCTTGCTGTCGCCGCGTGGACAGCTGGGTGCCTGCTAGTTGTCACAGCGTAGACGGCGAGCAGTCGTCTTAGTTTATGACGGTGTTGGGTGGTAGCGGTGTTGGTGCAGAGTTGTTTAAGTGTGTAACCTTTACGGTTCTGAAATATTGGCGCCGAATATGAATATTTGCACTGGTCTGGTCGTGCCTCGAAAAGCACGTTAAGCTGTTGGTCCCGGTTGATATACGAACATCTAATGGCAGTCGTTACGGGTTGTTCGAGCCCTCGAAAGTCCAACAATTGGTCTAGCTGGAATGCTTCGATATCGCCTTCGGGTTGTGGAGGTGAGATGGCAGTCGCTTCACGGAAAATATCGAAGTTTAGCCAAAATCAGCAGTTAGACAGGTAAAGCAGACCCCAGACTCCAAAGCTGAAAAAGCTTCGGATGCGACTGGGATTAACGCTGAGATGATGATGATGATGATACTCAGACGCAAGTGCCCGATCAAGTTCTAGATTTAAATTATTAGAAAAACTTTCTATATGACACATAGCTTTAGTACTGATATGAATCACATGCCAGAATAAACGAGACAGTATAATCCTATGTGTAATGTTTGAAGTGAAACTTCTTTACGTACGCTTGACTTGGGGAGTAAGCTGGCGAACACGTGACCTAAGCGTTACGAAAAGTGATCGGGCAAGGCGAACGGAAGTTAAGTGGGCGATATAAGCACAGAGGCGCCCGTGGCGCGAGCTTGGTACTACAAGGTCTACAACGAGTTTTTTTTTTTTTTAAATAGAAGATCTATGCAAAAATATTAATTTACCAATGAAACCATGAAATAAATTAAAATATTAATAGAAAATTAATATATGTATATGTGTATACATGTATATATTTTACACACATATATATATTACAGATGGAGCGAAAGAAGTTTCACTTCAGTCGTTTGGTCATAAGCACACTCGTATTTTTTTTTTATGGTGTGTGGAGTACTGCAGCCACATTTGGGCTGGTGCTGTAAAATGTCACCTGGCCACTTTGGATTCAGTGCAGAGGCGTGCGAAGAGGCTGATTGGCGACCCAGATTTAATTCAAAACGGTCTCCAAAGCCTGGAGCACAGGCGTAGAGTAGCCAGCCTTTCGGTGTTCTATAGTATGCATTTTGGTGAGTGTTGCGAGGGAATTGTATGATTTAATTCCCCCATCTCCGTTCCACCATCGGACGACCCGTCTTACGGCGCGTTAACACCACTACGATCCAGACGAAGCATTTCGCCTCCTCTTTTATTCCGCGTTACATCGAGGGACTGGAACAATTTGCTAGTGGCAGTGTTTCCGTTGGATTACAATTTGAGTGTCTTCAAGGCTAGAGTGAATAGGCTCATAATAAACTAGTGCGCTTTACCATCAACGATTGCATCACTGCTTACCATCAGGCGGGATTGCGGTCAAGCGCTGTTTATAATTCATAAAAAAAACCACTACAGTGACATTCTGTAACCATTACACCGCCGTGACGAAGTGCTCATGTTGGTTATCTTACTAATATTAATAAGTCAGGAGGCGGAGCCGTAGTTCCGCATAGCTGAGGTGTGTACTCATCCGCATGAGCATCCATCGTAGACGGTATATCGAGAAAACGTTGAAAAATAACTATAGTGCGATGTTCGATTCATATTATTTGAACTATACAGACACTTGGATCTATGTAATATTAAGGGATTACAGTGATATTGACATATTAAAACAGATAAGAGCGAAGCTTGAGCAAAAGAATGCCCGCGCTAACGGTCGCTCGCTATGGCAAACGCAACTCCAGGCGGTGTTACCCTCTCTTAATAAAACTCATAATTTATCCGAATACCGATTGATTAATAGACTTCAAATAGAGGAATTTACGAACAATTGATACTGATACAAAACAAATGACAATATTCAAAATTAACCAGTCACTCGCCGTTAAATATAAATGCGAAAGTTTGTGAGTATGGATGGATTGTTGTTACTCTTTCATGCAAAAACTACTCAATGGAATTCGATGAAATTGGCACACAGATAGTTTAATAACATACAGGATATTTTTATCACGATGAACCCATAAGATCGAAACTTATGCATGTGCCGCGAGGCGCAGGTAGTGTGAAATGTGTTTATTTATGGTGCCATTACCGATTTTGTTATCTGTAAAAAAATAACTCGTAACTTGTTCTTTTATTTATCATAAACATAAATAAAATGTTTTCCTTAGGTGTTCTCCGTTTTGAGATGAACAAACGCGCTGGGATTTTATTACTTGTACCAGGTAGATTCAAATTCAAATTCAAATTCAAATTTATTTATTTGTACACATAGGTGTTATAAGGTGGTATTTAAAAAACAAAAGTTGCACTATGTGTCGCCTTGAAAGGCGTACAAATATTTACCCATTTGGTAGTGGGTGTACACTGTACATTAATGGCTGTAGACCTAATTATAAAATTAAGTAACAATATATATACAATATATATAGATTGTATTGGAAATTTTCATATAACAAACTAGCGGCCGCCAGCGACTTCGTTCGCGTGGAGTTAGTTATGCTCCGCTCCTATTGGTCGCAGCGTGATGTTATATAGCCCAAAGCCTTCCTGGATTGTTGCGCTATCCAACGAAAAAAGAGTTTATCAAATCAGACCAGTAGTTCCTGAGATTCTTCTTCTTCTTCTTCTTCAGCCTATGGATGTCCACTGCTGGGCAAAGGCCTCCCCCAAGGCTTTCCACGCTGACCGGTCTTGTGCTGCCTGCATCCATCGGCTTCCCGCGACCTTCACCAGGTCATCGGTACACCTTGTTGGGGGCCTCCCTACGCTGCGTCTTCCAGTACGTGGCCGCCACTCCAGAACCTTACTGCTCCATCGGCCATCGGTTCTACGAGCAATGTGCCCTGCCCACTGCCACTTCAGTTTAGCGACTTGCAGAGCTATGTCGGTGACTTTGGTTCTTCTGCGGATCTCCTCATTTCTGATTCGATCACGCAAAGAAACTCCGAGCATAGGTCTTTCCATTGCCCTTTGTGTGACTTTGAGCCTTCGTATGAGGCCCATTGTGAGCGACTACGTTTCAGTTCCGTAAGTCATCACTGGCAACACACACTGGTCAAAGACTTTGGTCTTTGGACTTTGGTCTGAGATTAACGTGTTCAAATAAACAAACAAACACTTCAGCTTTATAGATTAGTATAGATAACGGCAAATTAGAATCAATTTAGTTTTCCACCCCGCTTCAAACAATTTACTAAATTTTGGCCATGTGATGCTCGATTTTGCAGTAATTTAGTTCGATAACAATATGACACCATAAATGGAGCTAACGTTACTCATATTGTGAGCCTCTAATTATACGTAGTTAATAATTTATAACGTAGTTAATATAATATGAGAAGCTATCTGGTCAAGAAAAGCCAAAGACAGGGACGAGTGGAAAAAGCTGGAAGAGAGGATTATGTGTCACAGGACCCGCTGATCGCTAATTAGGGTAACCGATGTGTTAGTTTGTTTGTTAGACTAATTATTTAATGTTTAATTCGGCAATAAAGGTTTATCATCATCATCTGGGGTCCGCTTGGCCAGTCTACATGCTGATTTTCGACTTCGATTTTTTCCGTGAAGCAACTGCCGTTTGACCACCACAACCCGAAGGCGATATCGAAGCATTGCAGTTAGACCAATTTTTGGACTTTTGAGGGCTCTAACAACCCGTAACGGCAATAAAAGCTTATACATATATCATCATCTTCAACCTTTTTATCGTCCCACTGCTGGGCACAGGTCTCCTCTCATACAGAGAAGGATTGAGCGTAATCATATATACAATATGTAAAGAAAACCCTGTCCAATCCATAAGGATAATAAAGGTTAGGTAAACACATGACCAAATATAATATAAAATTTTACGTAATCATCATTGTAACAATACTAATGAATTTTGAAATAATCTTTTTTTCCCGCTAATTAACTCAAACTTCCCCGAAATTTGGTAATTTTTAAAAAAGTGACAACACCATTTGGACTATTATTATAAGCGATATGATCACGTGCCGCGTGCCCTGCCCCCCGTCGCCCGCGGAAGGGTTGCCTACCGCACATGTATTAAGTTACCTCTTTTTTTTTAAATACAATTTATTTTTAGGGGGATATTTTTTTTAAGTTTATCCTGGCTTTGTAACCATTAATAGAAACAGTTATCGATACCTAACAATACCTTCAATTATAATAATTTATACATCGGTTCATTTAAATGCTATCCCTGAAAATTTATTTATTTATTTAGTTATATCTACTAGTAAATTATTCTGGGTTTGTGGAAGTCAGAAAAGGCGATGGCTGTATCAAAATTAATGGGATGCTGTTGCATCTGTTTATACTTGAAGCCAACTCCAATGCAATTAGTAGTTTGAGACGGCTAAGTAAATTAATGATGGTGTATAACTAAGTCGGAACCTGATTCAGATTATAACGAACGAAAATAAATTAGATCTAACTCACTCGGCAAAGGTTTTCTTGTCTAAAATTCAATAATTCATACGAAATCCTATAGAAATTACCGGTTATATTTTCCCGAATCTCCTCGTTTTCACGGCAACCCTTTCCGTATGAACCTGATTCGAACTACTACGATTTTTTTCAAAAAATGGCAATATAAACCGATATTATAATTTTCACCAATATCGGTTTTCAGCCGTTCCGAAGTGATACGTGTATCCAAATAAAGAACAAACACAGAAATAAAGCCTAAAGTGTCCACAATATTCAAGAAAAATCTTACAAAGAACATTTGCCGGAGCTATGTAAAGAAACATTGTGATTGTGGAGATATTGTGCATAGTGATCCTGCAAAGAACTTTTTCTAAAAAACGAAGCGAAACCAAACTACCTAGCAGATATAAATTGCGCAATAAATTTCCGCTCACTCCTGAATAAAACTAAAAATCACTTTAGCAAGTGCCATACTGTTCTTTGTCTGCAATACTTCGCCACTGGAGTCCCTAGAAATTCTAATTTACCTCCCTTTTTAGTGCCTGAGCGATGCTGGTTTTATAATAGGGTATTTGACTAAAAAAACTAATTAGCCCATCAGTCAGATTTCCTAAAAATACTGGACACGTATTTTTTCTTTTTTCATATAAACAAAAAATGAAGACGACATAGTGCGTTGAAAACTCGTGTGACGTCACTGCACGCTACAATTTTAACGACCAGCGACGTCACCAACCACCACTCCAGATCTGTGATGTCTTTTATATTTGGCAATTTTTATTGATTTGATAAAACAAAAAATACGTGTCTAGTATTTTTTAGAAATCTGACTGACGGACGAATTAGTTTTTTTAGTCAAATACCCTATTTTACTGTGTAAAGTATAGCGTCGTATAAAGAACTTTTTGTATTTTGTTTATGAAATCATTTATTCAAATTAAACTGAGTATCAGCACTATGATGTTCAAAATTACATAAGACGGTCCCCCTAAACGCACGCCCTACACCGCTTCCTATTGCTTTCGCTGGAAAGAAGTGGCGCCACTCCCAAGCAGCACAGCAGTCTGTTCAGTAAAACTGGATTGTTTACCCCTATATATAACAGTTCACAGTTATAAGGAACTGAGGGTAAAGTTCAGTCATCCTCCATAGAAAAGGGAGGTTTTCTCGACCAGACGGATATTATCTGGCGGACACTTGCCCGCCGGTTGACATCGTGAAGTTAACTCTGCTTGCTCGATGCAGGATTTGCGTTACGTCAGTATAACGCGTTGTTCGCATGCGGTGTTATAGATACCGCTACAGCAAAAATACAAATTAACAATACATGGAATTGCATGATTTAATTCACCCATCTCCGTTCCATTATCGAACCACCCGTCGTACAGCGAGTTTCCACCCTTACGTTGTTGACACCACAACTATCCGAACAAAGCGTTTCGCCTTGTCTTTTATACCGCTTACATCTAGGGACTGGAATAGTTTGCCAGCGGTGGTGTATTCGTCGGACAACAATTTAAGTGTCTTCGAGGCCAGAGGGAATAAGCTCTTAATAAACTAGTGCGCTTTACCATCAAGGATTGCGGTCAAGTGCTAGTTAATAATTTATAAAAAAAAAATACGAGACAAAAAATACTGAATTAAATAAATTGTAATTACAATTTACAATATGTCAACTGGCCATCTACCGAGTAAACATCATTAAGAGGTCTACTACAAACATTTAATTACACCAATTACCTGAACAAAACCTAATTATACAGTCTAAACCTGCGTTCCCTAGACATGGCGTATAGCGTAGACATATTTAATTTGATCATGAGACGACGAAGCCTCCCAGCCAATAAACTGTCATGGGACACAATGCAAACTGATGGAATGCAAAGTTTCAAATATTATTAGCTTTATTTTCATTCATCAGAAGTGTCCAGACGAATAAAAAAAATTATCAGACTTAATATTTGACTTTTGCATGAGCGGCACCCTAATTGCATAGCACCCTATGGCTATCATTTAGAATAATTATCACATTTCAACAACACTCATTGCGTTATTTACGCTTCTGAAATAAAGACTAATGACGATGTTCCTCAGGGGTCTGTTCTCTCTGCAACTCTGTTCCTGCTGCATATTAACGATCTGCTGATGCCCGGTATCTATGGGTATGCAGATGACAGCACAGTTGTGGAGAACTACCTGCCGGATGCTCGGGCTAGTAGGGAATCAAACCGGTCCGAAAGAGAGGCTATGGTAGAGCGAACGAATGTTGCACTACAGGCAGTTTCCGAATGGGGCAATGCCAATCTTGTAGCATTCAATGCCGCCAAAACGCAGGCGTGTCTTTTCACCGCCAAAAGGAGCCCGTTCACCTTGGCTCCTACTTTTCGAAATGTATCCTTGGAGTGTACCGACCGCCTTCAGCTTTTGGGAGTTGAGATTTCCTCGAACCTAAACTTTGGGCGGTTCATTGAGTCCAAGGCCAAAGTGGCTGCCAAGAAACTTGGCGTTATCGCAAAGGTCCGGCGGTACTTCACACCATGGCAGCTTCTAATGCTGTACAAAGCACAGGTCCGTTCGTGTGTGGAGTACTGCAGCCACATTTGGGCTGGTGCTGCTAAGTGTCACCTGGCCACTTTGGATTCGGTGGAGAGGCGGGCGAAGAGGCTGATTGGTGACCCTGACTTAACTCGAGACAGACGGTCTCCAAAGCCTAGAGTACAGGCGTAGAGTAGCCAGCCTTTCGGTCTTCTATAGGATGCATTTTGGGGAGTGTGCGAAGAAATTGCATGATTTAATTCCCCCATCTCCGTTCCACCATCGGACGACCCGTCGTACGGCGAGTTTCCACCCTTACGTTGTTAACACCATTACGATCCGGATGAAGCGTTTCGCCTCCTCCTTTATACCGCGTACATCAAGGGACTGGAACAGTTTGCCAGCGGCGGTATTTCCGTCGGACTACAATTTGAGTGTCTTCAAGGCTAGAGTGAATAGGCTCTTAATAAACTAGTGCGCTTTACCATCAACGACTGCGTCACTGCTTACCATCAGGCGGGATTGCGGTCAAGCGATAGTTTATAATTTCATTAAAAAAAAAAGATATATTTATTTAAACATCACTTTATTTTTTATTAAAACCACTTCGAGACGGAGGCAAATAGAAGGATCCAGCTGGGATGGGCAGCATTTGGTAAACTTCGTCGGGTATTTTCGTCGCCCATACCCCAATGTTCGAAGACTAAAATCTTCAACCAATGCGTCCTACCCGTCATGACTTACGGAGAGCCGAGACGTGGACACTAACGGTCAGACTAGTCCATAAGTTTAAAGCCCGCCCAGCGATCTATGGAGCGGGCTATGTTGGGCGTCTCTCTAAAGGACCGCAAAATCAGAAATAAGGTGATCCGACAGAGGACCAAAGTCACCGACAAAGCTGAGAGGATCAGCAAACTAAAGTGGCAATGGACTGGTCACAGATGCCGCAGGACCGACAAACATTGGGGTAAACGAGTCCTCGAGTGGAGACCGGGTCTCAGCAAACGTAGCGTAGGACGCCCTTGGGCGAGATGGAGCGACGACATCAAAAAGGTGGCTGGTAGTGGCTGGCGGAGAACTGCTCAGAAGAAGAGGCCCATGTCCAGCAGTGGACTAGTAGAGGCTGATGATGATGATGATGATGATGATGATATATTTATTTGATCAGAGATGTCTAGAGTACCTATAAATGCGTGTAGGATAACATAAAAAAAAATATCAGAAATGTTTGCTACCTAGTATGGCATGCAAATATAATGAACACCTTTAATTTTAATTATAAATTTCATCGCAAAAAATATTGATATAATGGAATTAGAATACAAAATTAAAAGTCAACAGGAGATAAAATAAATAGCAATGCATCAAAATCTATGTCGATATATATGCTTCCCTCAGAAATTCATTAATATGTTTTATAATTTGCTTTATCAAATAAATATGACTTTATTTCAAATGCACATTATTAAGCTTCCTCCAACTTTTAGATAACTTATTATTAATAATAATGGGAGCCACGTATCCACTTTTGCGCATAAATGCTGTCCTTCCCCCATGCAGACAAAGATGACTTTGATCAAACATATTTTTAGGACATATGGATCAATAGATTCGCAATATGCTTCAAAATTATTTCAGATGAGATGAATGAATAAGTACTATTAATAATTAATAGTAATAATTAATTAATTATTAGCCAACTAGGGTGCTAGTTCAATTGAAATCTGACGTACCTCAATATCGTACACTGGATGGTTATGTTTTTCGTATACAATGCAGTAAAATATAAATCTATAGACTTTTACACAATATACCGGTTTTAATAAAGTTGAGTATTTCATCAGGAAGAAAACAAGTAACACTAAAGCCACATTAGACTAACAACGCTAGAAAATCAATTAAGCTGCAGACCAGATCACAGAACAGACTTCGAAAACTATCCAGTTACAATACAAACTTACACAGACACAGTTTCCTGATTGTGTTAGTTTGGGAAAAGAGCAGTCAGAAATGGTTAGGAAAAATGTATTGTTTTTAAATTATTTTTTACTGAAAACTGTTATCATTAATTAACTGAGCAAATGTGAGTAAAAACTCACGTGCTACGTAAGTCTCACGCCGTCTTCTCTTTTTAATTAGTCAGCTTTCAATCTGCAAAAAAGAAATATCACAGTGATTATGTCTTCTTAGTATTGTACACAAAAAAGATTCTGATAACTAAGTAACATTAATAAAATAAAATGGAAACGTACAGAATACCTCCAAGACAGGTACATAGAAATATTTTAATTTTTATGTTGATAACTACGTCATAAAGATATAATTACTAATAGCTTTGAAGCTATTAAAAATAATAACACATTATAAACTTTCTGAAGTTAGAATTACAATCTCCGTATTTCCAAAAACAAAAACAGTAAATACATAATTATGTTGGTCTTGCCATACTGATTATATATTAAATTAATATTACAGCTATTCTTTTTATTGCATAATTGAATTCAGAAAAAAATACTGCGTAGGACGATCTGATCAAAGTACCATGTTTCTTCTTTATGATACGACGTCGACTTTTTCTAAACTTTTTCTGAATTCAATTATGCAATTATGCAATAAAACAAAATTCTCATTTTTCCAGATACGACAAAATTGCTTTCCAGCGTCGATATGTGCTTTTGCAAGCACAGTGAGACAACTTACACATGAAAGTGAAATTTTGCATAGATGTACCGCGTTAAAATTCAAATCCATTTTTCATTGGAGTTTAATGAGAAACAATAAGTTTACATTATAGATCAACTTTTAAACGAAAATTTAAGATGTAGGTAATATTGAGTGTTTATAAGGAAAAACAAAGTTAATTAAATTCATCCCAGTTTATAAACTATGAATCAAATCAAACTTAGAAGGCTTTACACTTGAAACGAATCCTTACAAATCTTTGAATCAAATAAAATTAACTTGAAACCAAGTAAATGTTGTTATTAACTTCGTAATTTATTTCTTACATTTTTCTATCTAAACGAAAACGCTCCGACACATGAAACGCTTTATTTATTTGAAAAACCAAGCTTCTGATGACTTAGTTTGTGAATTCATTAAAGATCAAGTTCGCGACGATTGTCTCCAAAGCAAAAAATTCTAGGATTTTTATAACAATGGGTGTGATCGGATGTCGTCGCGCCGCCAGTGATTATGTCTAACGCAGGGATAGGAGAGTGGCAGAGCAGCCGCGAGCGCAGCAGTCGACGCTCCACATGCGCCGCCTGCGCACCCCGTGCTGGGCGAGATGCTCAGTAGAGAAACCAAATGAAGCAAAGTTAATACCGTTACCACACCGCCGACAATGGCCAAGTAGTCGCGCCTCCCTTCTGTCCAATCTGTGCGATTAGGTCTTTCTGTTCTGTTTGAGCTTCAGTTTACAATACTATCTCAGTTACCTGTCCTCTGTTAGATTAGTGTTTCCCCTATCATTTGCTGTTTTATCAGTTTGGAATTGTATCCAGACTGGTAGTTTCAATTTTTAGGTTTTATAGGTTTCTATGTAAGCGATTTTCGGGGAACATGTTACGTGCTACATGTGATATTGTCTTTGTTATATTGCTACTTTATTCTGTTTGACAAAAGTAAATCGTAACTTGTTCCCGGAAGAAAAGCATTTTATCTGCGTCTAGATTGCGTTTAGATTAGCTCTGGAACGTAGTCCCGTGTGCCGTTTGGACCCTGTGTGACTCGTTTTTGTGATCGTCTCAGTCTTCGCTCCGTCTGTGTTTGTCCTTTCCTTAGGCATGTTCACCTTTCATTCTTGTGTCTGGGTGACCCCTGAGTAGCGTCATTCCATTAAGCTTATCCTTTGTTTTTTATTAAATATTTAATTTTCTTTATCATACCTGTGGTTTCATCCTTTACTCTTGGAGAAACCTTTTATATTTAACTTAAAATTTACATATATACACGTGTTATTTTATTTATAGTTGCTACCACTGCTTCCATATATTTTATATAAACATTTAAGATTCTTTATTCTAGGTATTTTTTAACTAGCTTATTTCATATTTTGACTATTTTGATATTGTATTTTATTATTTTTAAATGTGTGTATTGTGAATTTTGCAGGTGTCTTTGTTTTGTTTATAAAAACCATAATGCTGGTGGTGTTCATCATTTTAAATCTAAGCTTTTATATTTCAATGACAGTTCTTTTTCTATTATTAATTTATTGTGATTATATTAAAATAATGAACGCTCAGTTTTCCCACAAGCAAAAGTCGTTCGCGATTTTCCCGCTCCTTGTGTGTTCCCTGAGTCTGTCCCAATGACGGCGTGTTTTATTTTAGACCGGCAGTGGCGCGTCAGCAGTCGGCCCCAACCCTGGTGTTTAGGTGTGTCGATGTTATCACTTTTTATGCCACTCACATCGCTTGAATCAAACCAGAATTCGTTATCAACGTTCTAAATATCCTCACTACAATATTCGAACTATTCATCGACTATATTCCGGTTTCATTCAAGTTGTAATGACAATACGACCCCGAATTAACCTTGAGCATCCCCAGAGATCGCTTGTTTTGTCGTGTGGCTGTTTGTGTACTGTATTGCTTTCCATTGTCTCAAACCTTGTTACTAAAATGATATAAGATATAACCTAATGTGTGCTGAAAAGCGCTTTAAGCATATTACTGATTAATATGCTAAATATGATGCAAAATTATGTACTTACAGTAGGGTAACTAAATTATCGTTTTAAGTGATGCTCTTTTCAACATAGATGAGTAAAACGAAAACCTGAATATTATGATAGAAGGCTTTCGTTTGGATGTTTATTTTTCGTGATCTGTTTTCTTCCGATTAAATTTTTGCGCTGGAAATGTCAATAAAGCAACATCTAGAGTTGACAAGTTCAAGATTTCCAATGGAAAGCAATGTAACAGCATTACGAATTCTTGAGCACGCTGCATGTGACAGAAATATCCGATATCCGTAGCTATATAGTGAAACCAAAGTAGCATGCTCTGAAATCTACCAACTGTCTACTTCATCACACTTGTTTTGATTGGCAAAAAAAATACAATTTTCTACACAGTGGTATACACCCAATACTTGGAAAGAAATAATAATCTCAATTTCAGGATCTCCTTTCTATTTAAACTTTTTTTTTTGTCCGCAACAACAGAAATTTCACGAAACTTCTGGATAAAAATCTGACATATTGTTCAGCAAATCCCCACGCAAAAGACTGGCTATTTTATACAAAATGAAAAAAGAATCAGAAGTAATTTATTCAAACTGGGCTGAGAATCGATACTTTTCGAAATTCAAACATGACACTTTCTATATTCAGTAAAATATACCTGACTTATTAATCTTTTGGGTGGGATTTTGTGTACAACACCATATTTATACCAAGCAAATTTTGTACTATTTGAAGATATTGCAAAGGAATTCACTTTTTTTACTTTAATAACTTTAAATAAGTAGTTAATACAGCAATCTATTAAATTATCACACTCATACTAACAAGATAGTTATACGAATAGCTGTAGCTGTTAGTACGTTAATTAATATTATATAACTTGATAGACTAACAATGTACAGCATTACATAGTTAATTAGACTTAAAAAGTTTGCTTAGACATAGTTGTATGATACGAAAAGTTAAAAGTCTGGAGCAAGTATTATTAAGAATGAAATGTTGTAAGTTTGTTATCAACATAATACTATAGGATGCAAAGGTAATTTCTTTTAATTATCCAAAGTTTTTCATGTTGGCGACGAATTTTATTTTATCACTTTAATCCAAAGCTATGATTTTGGCTGAAGATGTCGGAGCCGAGAATATCCGAAGCAATTATATCTGAATTACAACGATAACTGTCATAACGGTGTCCTAACGGCTTCGCAGCTTTCAATGGTAAATGGAGCTAATAAGGACATGACAATGAAGCTATACTTGGACGTGAAGCTTGAGCTGCGAAAATTAGCTTTTATGCTAAAATAAATCCTGGAACTAATTTTTCTTTGTGATGTACACAGGCGGCTTGCTGACGAAGATGATGAGCTGTCAGAGGTTCAGCCGGATGCCGTCCCTCCTGAGGTACGGGAGTGGTTGGCCTCCACCTTCACGCGGCAGTTGGCGACAGCGAAACGGAAGTCCGATGAGAAGCCCAAGTTCCGGTCGGTTGCGCACGCAATCAGGGCTGGCATCTTCGTGGATAGGATCTACAGAAGGGTCACCAGCACTGCCCTCATGCAGTTTCCTCAAGATGTCATTAGAGTGCTTAAGGTAAGCGTAATTGATATAACAGTCATGAAATAGAAGATAAAATCGAGCTCCGAAAAACATATGCAGTTTCTATTGCGATACTTGCACCAACACACACTCGTAAAGAAGAGAGAGACAGAGTAAAAGAGAGTGAATTTCATACGCGTTATTAATACATTACCATCCAGTATAAGTTTGTAGAAGTTGTCGCCATATTGGATGTTCGTTTTAACCTCAATATTCGCTTCAGCGTCCTCGAAAACCCGTGAAAACTATATCCCTGTGTCACTTTATCCAAACTTCTATACCAATGTTATAAACAGTTAAAGTTGGTGAGTTTGTGTTACCAATGCTCTAAAGAGATAAAGTTTGTGCGGTTATAGCGGTTAATCTCTGAAACTATTGAACTGATTTCGAAATTATAGAGCGGTAAAGTTCGTGTAAGTACACGAACTTAATCTCTAGATCTGTTAACCAATTTTGAAAATTCTTTTACCACTAAAAAGCCATGTTATTTCTTAGTGCCCCAGGCTAAATTATAATAAACCAAAACAAATTCAATAAATTTTTGTGGTAACCGCTATATGCGGGCGGTGCAGGACCGGTAATCGCGAAGATACTTGGGGAGACCTATATCCAGTAGTGGCCGTCGTTCAGCTGAAATGATGATGATGAACGGATTTCCCCACATTTCAAAATGTTTAACTCCCAATGAAGTGGTTCAGCGAGAATAGTAGAGAGAGATGCAGAGAGGCTTTTCCATATACATATGTGCTGTAGCGCTTGTTTGTTACGTGAATATTTCCACCAGTTCACTCCTACGTAAGCTGCGTTAAATAATTTCGTTCCTTAAAACAAAATCCAGCAAACATTTGATACGAAGTATCCGTATCCATCTTCATCAATCTATAGCAGTCCACTGCTGGACATAGCCCTCTCCTACTTCACGCCATTCAACTCGATTCTCGGCAACTCTCATCCAGTTACTACCAGCCATCCTGCCAAGATCGTCGCCCCACTAGCCTGAGGGCGTCCCACCTTACGTTTACCAATTTGCGGTCAAGAACACATCTGCTTCAACGGTCATCGATTCTAAGGCTAATATGGCCAGCCCATTGCCACTTCAGTTTGCTTATGCTGCTTAGCTATGTCGACAAGTTTAATTCTCTGACGGATCACCTCGTTGCGGATTCTATCCCTCAAAGAGACTCCAAGCATAGCCCGTTTGATAGATTGCTGACCGACCTTGAATTTATGGACCAGCCGTACCGTGAATATAGAATAGAATAGTATACTCTTTATTATATAACATTTTACAATGGTTGACACAATGGGCGGTCTTATCGCTAAGAGTGGTCTTTTACAGACAACCTTTGGGTGGAATACTACGGGGAAGGAGAGAGAAATAGTGTAGGTAGTCTACAGTGTATTATTTACAACCACGATTCGGCTTCATAAGTTTTTTTAGCTCTTGACCGCAATCCCGCCTGTTGGTAAGCAGTGATGCGATCGTTGATGGTAAAGCTAGTTTATTAAGAGCCTATTTACTCAGAAAAACTGAGCGAATAGGAAGGAAGACTGCAGTTGAGCGAGGTGATGCAATGTTAAACCCAACAACACGACCAACGGTGCTGCGCCAAAGGGAGATTGATCTGAAGACCCTCCACGACCAAACTCCCAACACAACAACATTTGGCGCATCGTACCCGGCACACATCGCAACACAACTGCTCAGACCCGTCCTCCGTACGGCTTCACCAGACATCATGCTGGAACACGATAAATCGTTTGGCGGCAAGATTTTGTCTGGTAGGTGGTAACTTCTGCCGGCGGCCGATGTTATGGCCTACCACTGAGAGAGTTATGTCCATATCCAATTTTTTTTCAAATCCAGTATACATAATTATGTTGACACTACAGGCCTTCCCACACCTACCTGCACTACGCAATCCGACTTTCTTAGGAATGATACACACTCTGAGCAAACACGTTTAAATCCTATTACTAATCCAAATACCCTGGTATCGCTTTCAAAGGAAATCTCAAATAAAATTCCTTTATAAATATTGAGCCATGTAACCCAGTTCATTCCATGTTTCCGAACTAATTTAATAATCACACGTTAAATTTACACTTTGAAGTTACACTTTACATATGTATATTTGAAGTGAACAATTTGAATGTTGGGATCGACACCACAGGAGTGTTTCGGAACAATCTAATTAGGTTTAGAAGCTTCCCTTAATGAGAATTTTGGTTTAGCTAAAAGCGATAGGTGGATCGATGGCTATGTGGTTTTAACTAATGGTGGTCCATTTTAAAAGAACCTTTGGGCGCGTGCTTTCACGTCACTTGACCCACGTGTCTACGTTAAAAATTGCGCTAACTATCGTTATACCAAAAACATTGTTTAAATGGTAAACCCTCTACATTGGTACCCAAGATACAGGCTTCCCTAGTTTGGGGCCAATCTGAAATGTATGTAATTTTTGAGCAATAAAGTTGATTATGATTTTTTTTATAATTATAAATCAGTGCTTGACCGCAATCCCGCCTGATGGTAAGCAATGAATCGTTGATGCTAAAGCGCGCTAGTGTATTAAGAGTTTATTTACTCTATCTGACAAATTCCAGTCCCTCGATGTACGCGGTATAAAAGACGAGGCAAAACGCTTCATTGGGATCGTAGTGGTGTCAACAACATAAGAGTGGATACTCGGCATACGAAGGGTCGTCCGATGATGGAACGGAGATCGGGGAATTAAGTCATGCAATTCCCTTGCACACTCTCCATAATGCATTCTATAGAACACCGACAGGTTGGCTACTCTTCGCCTGTGCTCCAGGCTTTGGGGACCATTTTTAACAAAATTTCCCGAATCCAAACTTGCCAGGAGGCATTTTGCAGCACCAGCCCATATGTGGCTGCAGTACTCCACATAGGGGACCTGTGCTTCTTATAACGAACGATATAACGTATCCTGGTGTGAAGTACCAGTAGTGGTGTAATTATGAATCTCAGTTACGTCAAATAATTACGATTACTAACTGTTTGCTGCGTGCTTTTTTTTCTTCTCAAAGTCTGTAAGTACTAAAAGTTCCGAAAACTTCTGCTGTCCTCCCGTCTGTCTGACTGTCAGCAGGCTGCATCTCATAAACTAAATAGATAAATAATTGGAAGTTCCTTGTGGAAATTATTAAAGCATATTGTTGAAATCCAATACCTAACAAATAACTGTTTATAAACTACAAATAATAAACAATAAAATATTGTTGTTAATACTGGTCCGGTGAATTTAGAGATTTGAAATTACATAAATTCACAACAAGTTGAAAATGTGAGATCGTTTGAAATTTAATTAATATAATAAATAAAATTTCAAAGTTCCCCATCTTTCAAAAACGGTAAGTGTTTGATAATGGTACTGATATATCTTCGATAGTTGAACTGCGTTTCTTAGGCGCGATTTTGGGAAATTCCATGTGGCACAGTGAAATGAAAAAAAAAAGGAAAAGGACTTACTGAAATTTTCAGCGCTGCACACTCCGGGTGCTGATGGAGGCCTCCATAAATGTTCACTGGTCTCTTTGGTTGTTGGATTCAAGGGTAACTATTGATTTATAAAATTTTTATATTTGCCGGCCCGGCGTATGATGATTTTGCTTTTTTGATCAAGTGTTGAAGCAGAGAGAGGTTGGTTTTTGCCAGAAATGTATGGAATTAGGAACATATGGAATCAAATAGGAAGGAATCGGGAAATTTGAATGTGCTTGATGTAAGAATGTTTGCATGCTTTAACAGTAAGTTTTATCATAAAAATATCTCAGATCAAAATGGTAGATTATGAAATTATCTATTAAAAAATGTGTTTTTTCCCACGAGCCATTGTTTCGGAGATATAACGATTCGAAAATTTAGAAAAGTTGTAATCGTCATAATATGCATGAGTACATCTCCAGAGTTATAATATATGTATGTTTAACTATTTTTATATCGATTATTATAACTGACACTTAAACTATAAGATATATATACAACTATAAGAATATCAGGTAGACAAATACAACAAGTCTAGGCTTATTTCATTGATGAAAGAAAAGTTTACTGCTGAAATTATATTGGTAAAACAAACAATCAATGATGCTGATGTATGTGTCTGGTGCAACATCATTGGTCGTGTTGGGTTTAACATTGCATCACCTCGCTCAACTGCCGTCTTCCTTCCTGTACACTCAGTTTTTTTTTTTTGTTTGAGAGAAGAGGCTCTTAATTAACTAGCGCGATTTACCATCAACGATTGCATCACTGCTTACCATCAGGCGGGATTGTGGTCAAGCACTAGTTTACAATTATATAAAAAAAGAGTATAGAAATAGTGCTCCAAATTCTCGGTTTTCTGTCCACCAGTCGAATTTCATTGCAATTCACCTATTCGATTTGCGACTAGGGTCATTCAATTAATTGCTAGACCGATGAGCAGACTCACACGGGGTGACACGAGCGATTTTCAGAAAATAGCAGAATGGTACTTTATTCCTCTTTTCACTAAACTCAGCACTGAAAACAAATGTTACTACGACGACTTGATTTTCGGGGCTCCAACACTTTGTACTGTGGAGTTCCGCTTTCAACATTTTGTGAGCGACACGTTCACAGCTCGGCCTTTGGCTGATGGCGTGACCCAATTTAAGCTCGGCTTATAAAAACCGCGTCAGGATCTCGGTTTTTCCAAAAGAGTATTGTGGTTTTTTCCTCATTAAGTTTGTTATAACTAAGTTTTACAATTTATGTAAAACGATAGCGTAGATAAAAAACACTACGAAGATAAAGTTTAAAAAATAAATATGTAATTTTTTTTTACAACAGTTTAGGGCCGTGGGTTGGTTGAAAAGATACCATGGACCTGGCGTATAGGCAAGTGAAGGCACACAGATGGGTTTTAGTCAGTAAAATTCTGATACTCTGACACGCCCTTCCGCTCTGCCCAGACCGGGAGAGGACATTTGATAATTTCTCAGCCTCGACAAAAAAAGTGTAGGTATTTATATCAAATCTGTTATCGAGAGTTATTCACCAAAAATGTTAACAAATAATGTGAATTTACGGAAAAATAACTTAATTCCTAGACAATAAAGTTAGATTTATGTTACAACATAAAAAATACCTTACCTTGATCTATAGTGCTAGCCACTCTGAAATCAACTTAATAATAATTCAATTAAAATTGATACTTGCTTAACTTTGAACAACATTATTTTGAAACAAAGGTGATAGATAGTTCTATTGGGCTCACTTAATAAACACACTTAAATCGCTTACAAATTTAAGATTTTAAGACACAAATAAAAGATACATATATAAACTCACGCCTCTTTCCCATGGGAGTGGACAGAAACTATAGACTGCCATCTGCAAAAAGTAGTAAGCCCTTTGTCCGTTGCCCCAAGCTTTTAAAGATGTGGAGAGCAGTGGTGCACTCAACATCTTTAAAATTCACTCCACGTATATCCCATCACTCACTGTTTAATGTCATGTCAGAAATAATAAAATTACCAACAAATATGTATGTATTACCATCGGATAAATAAAACAGAATAAACAATCAATTATAACATACATTCCTATAAATAACAAACAGGACTAACAAACCATTTCGTTAATTAAAACACAACAACAACATCATAATGAACAATTATTTATTAATTATCAGCGGCATATGAAACTGTTGCTTTAATTGTCTCAATTGCTTCTAAATTCGAATACAAAGTCAACAACATATAAGTACAATTAAAATTGCCCAATTTAATCTTTAACCGGCAGTCTCAAAGGGGAGGAATTGAATAATCAATAAGATTATATGAACTTCTTTGATGACAATTGAGCTATGAGAATCACCGATCGGTTCCCACTAAAGTAAAAGTTACATAATACATAGTCACCCTATGGGAACATTTCTTACTCGTGATACACAGGCCACCTATCAGTGAGAGGAAGTGGGCCATAATCTACCACGTGGGCCTAGTACGGATTGGCAGATGTCTCATGTCTTAGATATTTATGTACAACAATACAGGCTAGTTGTTTTAGATATAGGGGATCCACCCCGGATTTTAATGATTAAAATTCTGTAAATACATAGGTAGTAGTCGTGTTGGCCTAACGGTTAAAACACCAGCCTCTCAAGTATGAGTGTGCAGGTTCGATTCCACATCAGGCAAGTACCAATGTAACTTTTCTAAAGTTATATGCACTTTCTAAGTATATCTTGGACACCAATGACTGTGAAGGTGAAGGAAAACATCTTGAGGAAACCTGGACTTTAAGTCTGAAATCGCCAACCCGCATTGAGCAAGCGTGGTGATTACGCTCAATCCTTCTGTGTGAAAGGAGACCTGTGCCCAGCAGTGGGACGATAAAAAGGTTGATAATGATGATGATGATACCGTTGTTGGTCTGTGGAATGGTAGCTATCTTTACATACAGAGACTCCTCCTTGCCACACGTTGCTCCTCGTTGCACGTTAAGCTGTTGGTCCCGGGTGCTCCGGATGGATTTTGACAGTAGTATCTTTGGTAGTTTCCGACTACCATCTACAGTCCTGGCTGTCATTAGTAGATCTTTGACAGTCGTTGGAGATCGTCAGAAGTCCTGAAAGTCTAACCACCAGTCTTACGAAGCGGTATCTTATTACCCAGTAACTGGGTTGTGGAGGTCAGATAGGCAATTGCTCCATGTAAAATATTGTCATTCAGCTGAATACGTTTAGACTGGAAGCTGACCCAACATAGTTGTAAAAAGGCTAGACAGATGATGAACTAAAGCTCCTTAACAGTTGCTTTTTTTTGCCAGGTTCTCAAATCTTAAGTATATGCTGGAGCTGTGAGACAGAGCTCCTAGTCGGCTTGCGAGTTAGCTCTGTATTAGCCTGGTGTTGCCCACGGGCAGCTATGCAACCAAACTGGCTTGCTCTCACCACCGTCAGCAAGGATGTCGTGATTAGTATCCAAGTTTAGCAGGCAGTCGCTCCGTGTAAAATTTTGGTATTCAGTTGAAAGCCTGTCCCAATATAGTTGGGAACGCTACGCAGACAGTGACATTAGTACTTCTAACCGTCGCGAATCTTAGTAGAATCTTAGTTCAATATAGAAGCTGACACAGACCGTCAAATTTTAAATAATGATTTAGTATTTCTCGGAGGTAGACCATAACATCGGCTGCCGGCAGAAGTGGCCATCCACCAAAGTCCGGCACTATGTCTGGTGTACGGAGGACGGGTCTGAGCAGTTGTGTTGTGATGTGTGCCGGGTACGATGTGCCATATGTTGTTGTGTCGAGGGTTTGGTCGTGGGTTGTCTCCAGATCAATCTCCCACTGGCGCAGCAATGTTTGTCGTGTTGTTGGGTTTAAAATTGCATCACAATTTGTTAGCAGCGTTGTTTCGGTTGGCCTACAATTTAAGTGTCTTCAAGGCTACAGTGAATAGGCTCTTAATAAACTAGCGCGCTTTTCCATCAACGATTGCATCACTTCTTACCATCAGGCAGGATTGCAGTCAAGCACTATTTTATAATTATTTTAAAAAATAGCAAATAATAATTTAGCGATCTGTCCTGGCGATATTCCTTTTAAATATGATTACCTAGAAGTTCATTGGCGGCTATATATTGGCCGCAAAAACTGCTGTCATAAAAATAATGGTAGTTTTATCTACAGTATCAAAAAACGCACGCAAGGAAAACACACCAACTTAATTTCATAAATAACATTTCCGTGACGTCATTCGCCGTTAAATTGTGGATGATATGGGGCAGCTAATGCTCTTCTAGGAATAGGTAAGGCTAAATGATAACAAGTTATAGCTAAATACTAAAAGCCATACGGAATGATCGATTATGTTAAGCTACTTGCCGCCATTAGTCAGTGGATAAGTAACTACTCTACATACTGAGATCCCTCCATGCCTCGGAAAGCACGTTACGGCGTTGGTCGTGAGTCGTGACTAATAACGTTCGTTTACTACATGACTGCTGTTATTACGGTGGTGAAGTAGCAGTTACGGTTCTTTATAAAAACTGCTTCTCAAAATGTTCGACTTTGTATCAAAATTAAAAGTCGTATTTCACTGTGAATCAGCACTTTTCGAGCATCAATATTACATAAGACAGTCCAGGCCCTAACAGAATACCAGCGCTTTGACATTCACTTTTTTAAATATCGAAGCATTATGTTGAGATAAGGGCCTTTTGAGCCTCGGGACTTTCTGATTTTTTTACTATTTTTATACAGAGTGAAAGTAATTTCCTGCCACTAAACTAACGGACATATTAATATGATTTTTTATGAGTAGACTGAGAATGTGTTGAGGTACACGATGTTTAATTTATTGTCGTATTGTCAGCACCAGGCGCGTGCGCTCCTTACAAGCAGAAAAGCTCTGCATACCCTAATAGTCTTCTAAAATTATAATATACTGTAAAATAATTTATATACTACAAAGTTAAAACTAAAAGACTTTGTTAATCAGTTATTGATAACACTGCCATCTATTGGGCCTAACGAGACACATTAGTTGCCTTAGGCGCGACACCCACGCCTCTTACGGCGTAAGCATAAACAAAATGTGCCTCTTCCGTATCTGTCTGTGTATAAAATTATTTGCTTGTGTGCCTAAACTGTTGTGTACGTGTGCGTGAAATTTCTTTGGGTTTAAAGCCCATGATAAGCACAGCTTCTAATAATGCGACGAATTTAAGAAGTTCAGAAATATAGCATGATTGTTGTTCGTTCAAATACCTTTTTATTTTAGCAGCTTATGTTGTTTCATTATTGGTGTTTTTGGGTTAAATATGTATTGATTGTTTTAAGCGGAATTGAATATTCATTTATTTTAGAGTTTTTGGTTTAACACAAAAGAAAGGTTGTCTGTATAAAAAGTATTATGATAATTATATGTGGTTAGCAGGTTGTGTAGTGTGTACAAATAAATTGTTTTGTTTCTCGTATAGGTATATTATTTTAAAACACGGCTTTGACAGTTTGACGTTATAAAAACTTAAAAGACCTTAAGTTTTTCAACCTACTTGCTTTTGAATTTCAATACTATACTTTATGTTGTAATAATTTTCCTGAAGTTTACAAATTAGCAAAATTTAATAGTTATGATTCCAATGAGTAGTGCATTACGCATATTTATGAAAAGCCAAAGCAGACTCATAGATTTGTCTATCTGTCCATTTTAAAAGAACTTTTAGCGATTTCAAAACGATCTTATATATATTTGATTTTTACAGAGTTATTTAAAAATAGATAGGCGCGTTGATTTAATTTATAGATAGTGAAATATTTTTTTTTAGTTTTTTGAGAAATAAATTATTACTTATTTACAGTTGAGTTAGTAATACCATTTCATTGTATTTTGACAGCCTACATGGCGTAGCGGTAGCGAACGCGGCCGCTGCGTAAGGAGGCGCGGGTTCGATCCTCGCGCAGTGTAAGTATTTGTATGCATGAATATGAATATTTGCACTGGTCTGGTCGTATCTCGGAAAGCACGTTAAGCCGTTGGTTTCGGTTGCCATGCGAACATCTAGTGGCAGTCGTTACGGGTTGTTGGAGCCCACAAAAGTCCAACAATTGGTCTAACTTCAATGCTTCGATATTGCCTTCGCGTTGTGGAGGTCAGACGGCAGTCGCTTCACGGAAATTGTCGAAATTTCGCCAAAATCAGCAATTAGACTGGAAAAGCGGACCCCAGATTCCAAAGCTTTGGATGCGACTGGTATTAACCCTGAGATGATGATGATTTCATTGTATTCATTTGGGCAAATAAAAAATACCTAATACCCCACGTATATCATTTATTTGACTTGTTCTTATCATCAATCACATACTTAGATGTTCATTGTAGCCACGCACAAACATCAATTCAATGTTGACATGCGAAAAAGTACGCGACTATGTTAAATTGAAACTACGTCTAAGTTACGTTTTTTAAGTTTTACCATATATAAGCACAGAGATTTGGATAGTAGGTATATTTATGCATACCCCCAATAAAATCTTTGTGCACGCCCCTGGTCAGCACCACTCTGTATATACAGTGGAGCCCCAGTGATTCGGCCCCTGGCCAATGCGGCACCCCTTATAATCCGACATCGTCTATTAGGAACGTACATGTATTCACCAATTCCCGATTGAACAAGGTACAACTTGTACGCACCGATTTGTAACCTTATCATTAGATCTGTAATTTGTCGGATTACAAGGTACTCTTTTGTAAAAAACTTCGGGTCTTAGGCAGTACCCCATAATCTGACAAATCCGATAGTCCGACACTGACCTGCAAAATGTTTGTCGGACTACCGGTGATCCACTGTATGTATATAACTTATTTTTAAGAGTGTTTAACTTAGTTTCAATATGATCTTCCTGTACGAATCACGACAAATACGTTTTCTTTCTTTCTTACACCAAAACATCTGCCCTTCATCGCTTCTTTGTACCCTAACTGGAAAGAAGATATGGCGCAAGAAATTCCTCAACAGCACAATGTCTAAAAAAACTTACTTCTATAGGAGTTGTCTCTCTCATTGATACAAACGTTACAGTCCCTTTCTATAAAGCTCACGTGCCATACGCGCCGAGTACAGTACATAGTGAAACTGGCAGCTAACCTAGTAACCCAATAACCTTTGTTTTACGTCAGCAACACCTCTAGATTCTGTGAATTTCTATTAATAATCCTTTAGAAGGAAGCTGTGCAATAACTAAGTTAACAAGCTTGCCGATGTCAATTAGGATGAAGATAAAATAAAATGTTAACGATTAAGATCTGAACTGAATAGTCAATAGTCCACCCTCCCACATCCCCCTTTACAAACACTCTTCTAGGCACAAAGTTAGGACTTGTCTTTTCACCGTCACATAATTTTATGCGAGAAATAATTTTGATTGTTGACAGTACCTACCTACAAACAGTCAACCGTCAATAATAATTCACGAATAAAAAAAAATTCGGCAATGGACTTCATCGGTTTTTTATAATCGCTTAAACTACTGAACCCTTGACAGGTTGTGCTTCGATGCTACCCTGTGCTGTATATCTTATGCCGTTGCACACATGTTGCGAGTCAGCGAGGTTGTATTGGGGCTGGCAGAGGCCAAAGATACATTGGAAGTTAAATTTCCGTATTAAATAACAACAAATTCTGGGAGAAGAAGCCATCTTAATGCAACCAGACTATATACTTTTGACGTGTCCTTTAAAATCCTCATTTAATTTTATCTACAATACCAGTATTCTTAAAAAAAAAAAAAGTGGTTTTTAAATACAAAATTTAAAAAGAGAGTCTTATTTCTTAGATTTAACTTTTTCCAAGTTAATAAATATTTAAAAAGTCACTTTTTCGTAGCTTCTCACATATTAAAATTTAAAACAGTTCTCTAGAACTTGACAACGATTCGGAAACAAACTCGCGAAATACGAATAGAATATTTAAAGGTCTCCAAATAAACGCTCGGTTTAAAGTTTTATTCGCGTCACAAATCCGTTGTGACACTCTGTGGTAGAAGCAAAATACGAGTACCTAAGTGAACATCTACTAAATGGAAATTGTAAAGTGATGTTTCGAAATCACTAACCAACGTATTTATAAGTCACTATGTAAAGTTTAGTAGTGATTAACGGATATTTAAGTCACGTCAAATGTATACACTAGCGACCGCCCACGACTTCGTTCGAATGGAGTTAGTTATTTGAACATTTTATTGTAACCCCAAAATATCAGCATCATCATCATTTCAGCCGAAAGACGTCCACTGCTGGTCATAGGCCTCCTCCAAGGTTCTACACGACGACCGGTCCTGCGCCTCCCGCATCCAGCGGTTTCCCGTGACCTTTACCAGGTCGTCGGTCCACCTTGTCTGGGGCCTACCCACGCTACGTCTTCCGGTGCGTGGTCGCCACTCGAGAACCCGTCGGCCCCATCGGGCATCGGTCCTACGGGCAATGTGTCCAGCCCACTGCCACTTTAGTGTTGCAATTCTTCGGGCTATGTCGGTTACTCTCGTTCTTCTGCGGATCTCCTCATTCCTGATTCGATCGCGCAGTGAAACCCCAAGCATAGCCCTCTCCATTGGCCTTTGAGTGAATTTGAGCCTTCTTATAAGGCCCGTTGTTAGCGACCACGTCTCAATTCCAAAAGTCATCACTGGCAACACACACTGGTCGAAGACTTTTGTCTTTTGTCACTGCGGTATCCCGAAATATACAGCATACATTTTAAATATTTGTTATGCTCTGCTCCTATTGGTCGTAACGTGATGTTATATATTCTAATAAAGTGAAATCAGGACTCATGAAGATGCTGAATGCCTCCAACACGATCTGGACAGATTCGTAGGCTTTTGCACGGCCAACCGGTTAGATCTAAAGATCTCGAAATGTTGCACATGTACATTCACTCGTAAACTAAAGCACATTCTTTACGACTACAAACTGGCCAATACTTCAATAGCTAGAGTTAACACGACTACTGACTTGGGAGTAACTTTCGACTCGAAACTTCTCTTTAACACACACATTGATAAAATTATTACAAAAGCCCTTGGTTTTATCTTGAGTTAATCAGCGGATTTTATAAATATTAAAACATTCAAAAATCTTTACTGTGGTTTTATGCGCAGTCATCTCGAATACTGCTTATCATTATCAACCTTTTCTTTTTATTTATCGTCCCACTGCTGGGCACAGGTCTCCTCTCATACAGAGAAGGATTAAACGTAATCACCACGCTTGCTCAATGCGGGTTCGGGTTGGTGATTTCAGACTTATAAAGTCTAAGTTTCCTCAAGATGTTTTCCTTCATCTTCAGTCATTGGTGTCCAAGATATAGTTAGAAAGTACATATAACTTTAGAAAAGTTACATTGGTACTTGCCTGACCTGGAATCGAACCCGCACACTCATACTTGAGCGGCTCACCAGTATGGAATCCTGTCTACGATACTTACATCAATCTCATCGAAAGTATCCAAAGGAAGTTTTTGAAGTGCAATCAGTTTAGATCCAGAACTTATTTGCCTAATTACAACAACTGCTGCAGAAATTTTCACATTCTTCCATTCCTGTTCAATATGCATATTTGTGGTAAAAAATTATATATGTATATTAAAAATGATATATACCGATTCAGTAAACGATTCTGAACAAACTATTTTCAGGAAGTGCGGCAATTAATTTACATGCTTGCATTTACAGCTGCCAGATGCTCTAACGCCCAATCAGCGAATACATGGAACTGCCTGTAGTCATTGGGTTTTAGCTCTTGAGTTAATTGAACTTCATATGGATGAAAACCCAAATCACGGCGCAAAATTCGCCATGTTGATGTCGCAGAAAGACCCAGTTCTTGAGGACGACGCGGAATGGATTGTCTGGGGTTTTCTCGCACACTGTCTCGAACGGCAACAATATTCTCCAACTATCTTGCGTTTCTTTGACGTACAGGAACTGCTTCATCGATCTGGGTGTCTCAAATTTTTTTATCAAACGACTTATTGTGGACTCTGCAGGACGGCTATGAACGCCATAAATTGGACGCAACGCATGGAACGTTAGGCGAATAGAGCACTGATTTTGATAATAAATTTTAATAATTTCTACGCGTTGTTGAAGGGTGTAGCGTTCCATGGTGAAATGTCATGACTAAATATGTATTCATGCCAAATTTGACAGTTGTCGCATTACCAAGATGGCCGCTATGAGCTGTCAAAGTTCAAGCGTCCCTATTGAAAAACCCTTTAACACACTACAAATTCATAATATGATTATTCCGTAAGCATGTACATAACATGCTTACGGAACAATCATGTTATGAATTTATAGTTTCACGTTGCTCGTCGATACCGAGCGACCTTATAGAAATTAGGATTTCATAAATTTGCGTTTCTAATTAAATACAAGTCTATTTGCCATAATGAGAAAGTCTCCAGACTTGAACGATCAAACAGCTAGACCTATATTGCAGAATAGATTTCTAGAAACCTAAATAAACGCATTACTTAACTCCGTAAACAGTCGTAACAAGGTCTCCAGTTAATTAACAGACGGCTGCGAATCCTGCTCAGGTATCAAATATTCACTATAAAGTAAGTAAGGTTTGAACCAATTAACTATAACAAATAGCCAGATTAATTTGTGCACGTGAACATTTATCCTAATTCAGTGAGTTACTAGCAGAGGTCTTGGTAGTAGAATTTATGGAGAGCCAAAACCTTTCGTGGGCGTTACAGTAAAGGATTTTATTTAGCTAAGCTTCGGTAACGAATAATTTAGGTGAGGACGATCATCGATCACTTTACACTAGATACACAGTCTCGAACAAAACTCTTATCGAAAATGGCGACAAGTATTAAGCAGTCTAAAGTAGTCAAAATAAATATACATTCATTTAAAATCAGCCTTAAGTGCAGTGTATAAAGTTCTTATCACAAAGCAGTACAAAAAGCCATTATTTTTTACGACCGAGTCTGACATCAAAGCAAATTCAACCTTACACACATGCATTAAAGTCATAATTATAAAGTAAGTACTAAAATAAAGAAGCACCCAAGTGCTGCGTTGTCAGTTCAACCATTTTTTACGCTGATTGTAAATCCAGTGTATAAGTACGGTACCTAAGGACCAGGCCCGGGTCGACGGCGCGTTGTGTTCCGGACGCGCCTCTAAAAGATGTCATGACGGGGTCTACTAGGAGATACCGTGGCCTTGGCACAGGCAAGTTCAGGAACATGGGTCCGTTTTAGTCAGTAAAAGTCTGACACGCGCTTGTGCTCCACCTAGAGAAAGAGAGGTTATTTGATGATTTCGCACAAAAACAAAATTTGTCAAACCGAAATAGGAGGTGTAGTAAGTAAATGTAACAGAATCGTTATAAATTGATAATATAGACATTGTCGTCGTGTGTAGTTCGATTTAGGCACGGAACAAATATTTGTATAGCCTACAGGTATTAATATTGGTAAACTCACCCACGATACAGGAGGAAATCCTAGTGCGGGGGAAGGGGTTTTCTAAAAAAATATGATCTTAGTTATTGCTTTCAAGTAGAAAAAGAACTTCGGTCTATTAAAACAAATAACAAAATTAATGTATGTACCAAGTGTTTAGTTAGAATCGGCCTCAAATATCACGATTTTATGAAATATTCTTTCAATGGCATTTAATTTAATACATAGAGTATTTTAAATCATGATTATAATAGAGATGTTTCCTGGGTAAAAAAATATTGAATCTATTTAGTCCGTCATTCAGATTTTAGGAAAATATTGGATACGTATATTTTGTTTTATCAAATCAATAAAAATTGTCAAATATCAAAGACATCAAAGATCCGGAGTGGTGGCTGGTGACGTCACTGGTCGCGTACATAAAAAGTGTAGCGTGCAGTGACGTCACACGAGTTTTCAACGCACTGTGCCGTCTTAATTTTTTGTTTGAAATGAAAAAAGAAAAAAATACGTGTCGAGTATTTTTTTGGAAATCTGACTGACGGACTAATTAGTTTTTTTTTAGTCAACTACCCTATTCTGTTTATATTTTGATATTAGTCCCGTAGCTAGACGATAATAACTGAATTTGTCTGGTCGGTTCATGGGTGTGATCGTCCATTACATATTTATCAAGACCACCCATGCTTTGAAAATCCCAGCCGTCATCCGTAGATCGTCTAGATCTTCATGACCAGTCTGAACAATCAAGTCTGAATCTTACATATGAAATTTGCGTTTTGTATGGGAGGAACAAAAGTCGTTTATTTGTTTAATATAATATATTTATTTAATCAAAGTATGATCCATTGCTATCTATGCACTTCTGCCATCTCATAGGTAGTTCGTTTATGCCTTTTCTAAAAAAAACATTAGGACGGGAATCAATGAAATCTTTGAAGGCGGTTTGGACACTGCCTCATCGGAGTTGGTTTTTTTCCCCTGCAAAAAGTTATCCAAATATATAAAAAAAATCGTAGTCTGTTGGAGCAAGGTCTGGGGAGTACGCTGGATGTCTTAACCATTGCAATTGAAGCTCCTCTAATTTGGTAGCAGTCTGTTGTGCAGTGTGTGGTCTCTCGTTGTCCTGAAGCAGCAGTGGCCTTGTGCGATTGACCAGTCTCGGTTGTTTAGTGACTATTTTATCCATCACTATGTGGAACTGCTCACAGTAGAGATCTGCAGTAATCGTCATGCCAGATTTAAGGAAGCTGTAGTGCCCCACACTGGTACTAGTCCACCAAACGCTGACCAATAACTTTTTTCTAGTCAATTTTCTCTTGGGGCAGAATTTGGATAGTTTACCGGGGTTCAGCCACAGTGATGTGCGCTTCCTATTGTTGTAGAGTATCCACTTTTCATTTCGGGTAATGATTCGATGTAAAATCCCTTTATTATTGTGCCGATTCAGTAATGTAACGCAGCAGCCGAAGCGCGTTTGTCGGTTTGCTTCACTCAATTCATAATGTACCCACCTTTCGAGCTTTCTTATCTTCCCAATTTATTTCAATTGGATCAAAACAGTTTTATCACTAACACCGCAGCCTGCAGCTAACTCGGACGTAGTTTGCGATAGATCCACTTCCACGGTAGCCTTCAATTCTTCATTGTCGACTTTGGTCTCCGGCCGTCCGCGGGGATTGTTCTGTAGGTTTAAATTTCCAGAACGAAAACATTGGAACCAAAAACGCACTGTACTTTCTCTAGAGACACCACTGCCTTAATTCTTCGAGCCGTTTCAGCAGCACTGGTGCCACGGCGGAACTCATATTTGTAAATAACGCGAAATTTTAAATTGTCCATTTGGTAAACTTAATGACGCAGAGAAAATATCAAAAGAAAAAAAACAAAAGAAATATGGTTTTCGAGACACAAATTGATAAGTAAATAGCTGTATAAATTTGAATTTGGAATTCTAAACCAAAGAGGAGATATTTGAGATCAAAGTGGTACGACAAAACGCAAATTTCATATATAAGGATCTAATTGAATATTGGGATATCGTGTTACTGTACCTGTCAGCACATCTTGACAGGATCCACGAATACTGATGCCTTTTCAGTGTTGCGGGTTGGTTGAAAAAGAAACCGTGGCCCTTGCGCACAGCCAAGTGAAGGAACACGAGTGGATTTTAGTCAGTAAAAGTTTGACACGCCCTCCCGCTCCGCCCAGAGCGGGAGAAGTCAGATAATCGCCGAGTTTCCGTGGTCAGTTCGTGGGTGTGTGACAGTCTATTATATACTATTGAGACCATCCATGCCTTGAAAAGCCCGTAAGCCCGTGCCGGCTGTCGCTGAAAACCAGCGCTGGGCTCTGTTTTGCATAGAGTCGCAGCATAATGCTGACCGACAGCCGTTTTGCGTGGATATGACGCATCATCATCATCATCATCATTTCAGCCGAAAGACATCCACTGCTGGACATAGGCCTCTCCCAAGGTCCTCCACGACGACCGGTCCTGCGCCTCCCGCATCCAGCGGATTCCCGCGACCTTCCCCAGGTCGTCGATCCACCTTGTCGGGGGCCTACCCACGCTACGTCTGCCGATGCGTGGTCGCCACTCGAGAACCCGTCGGCCCCATCGGGCATCGGTCCTACGGGCAATGTGTCCAGCCCACTGCCACTTTAGTGTTGCAATTCTTCGGGCTATGTCGGTTACTCTCGTTCTTCTGCGCATCTCCTCATTCCTGATTCGATCGCACAGTGAAACCCCAACCAAGATATGACGCATGTTTCTTGGAAATAAACGTTTTTTCTTTGTTTCTTCTTTCTTTAGTTAAACAGTTGGTCCCACCTGCCATTCATAGATATTCACGAGTAGTCTGATATAGGATATTCGGGTATCGTGTTACCGTAGCTGGCTGAACATAAAATACTAGAATATGTACTAAAATACTAGAATATGTACTAAAATACTAGCATATGTGAGTACATATGCTAGTATTCACACGGGAGTCCGTGTGATCCCGTGGAAATATATGGATAAAAAGTATCTTTTTTTTTAATAATTATAAACTAGTGCTTGACTGCAATCCCGCCTGATGGTAAGGAGTGATGCAGTCGTTGTTGGTAAAGCGTGCCAATTTATTGAGCCTATTCAGTTAAAAAACTTAGGAACAGAAAGGATGACGGCAGTTGAGCGAGGTAATACCATGTTAAACCCAAGACAAACACGACCAACGATGCTGAGCCAAAGATTGATCTGGAGACTCTTCACGACCAAACTCCCGACACAACAACATTTGGCGCATCGTACCCGGCACACATCGCAACAAAACTGCTCAGACCCGTCCTCCGCACGGCTTCACCAGACATCATGCCGGAACACGACGAATCGCTTGGCGGCAAGACCTTGTCTCGTGGGTGGTAACTTATCTGCCGGCAGCCGATGTTATGGCCTACCACCGAGTAAAAGTATCTGATAGGTTATTTCTTGTTATAAACCAACTATTTGCCTAATTTGATTCAAATCTGGTTAGTAGTTTTTGCGTGAATGATTAACAAAAAATCAAATCAAATCAAAATCGTTTATTGCAATCCATAATGTACAGTTAGGGGTAAATATCTTATTATAATATTGGAAACAATTATGGACCCTGTTGGGCACAGCAAGTTTTAAATAAGTAGAGAGTGGAAGAGCGCTTCATGTTTCCATTTATCTATTTATTTAGTTTTATGTAATTCCTATTCATTTATTTTTTTATTATTTGTATTGTTATTGAGTATTTATTCTCTTGCTATCTCATTATATTAATTATAAAGTATTCATTTATTAACAATTTCTTTAATTATATTGAAATCATTTTTATTTTTGTATACCATACATTATCACAAACTTTCGCATGTATAATATTAGTAGGACTAGTTTTGGTGAAACCGACCGCAACATAGTTGGGAAAAGACTAGGCACAGATTATGCAGACTATTTTATATTTCTATTTGTAATCTGTGCCAAAACTTAGTCAACACTAAGGTCCGTATTACAGAACATCACTCAGAAAAAAGCGCGGGAAACCTTGAACGTGGCGGGCGAGTTTTTTCTGCTTCTTTAACTTTTTAGTGTAAATAATAGTATCATTTAGGTGGTTGTATATATAAATAAGTTTAATTTTACATATTTAATATAGTAATTTTATATATTTGCTGATTTAGGTAAGTTTTTTTTTCTTTTACTCTTCGTGATGGACGACGACCCAGACGACCCTGGTGGAGGTTCGCCTCCGGAGGTTTCGCTTGTAGTCACGGTTCCACATTCAGAAATGGATACAGAGGGTTCCCTTCTAGATACAGATGCTTCCGAGAGCAAAAGCAACAATAAGAGAAAACGTATCTCCTCTCGCAAAATATGCAGGCACTGTAATAAAAAACGCAGGCGCCATAAATCTTCTGAAACAATATGTGAAAATGACTGTCAATGTCCTTCTAAGAATGCTCAATCTGAATTTATACCCCCTATATCAACTAGCACTTCACAACCACTATCATCCCAACAACCCAATACTCATAAACAATCATCTGACCCAAGCACATTGGTAGGTAGAAAACTATATGAGGCGAATGATGCAGCTCCTTACACAATCCACATCCAAAAGATACAAACAAGTCCAAATGATAATGTTTTTATTCACCCAGTCTCTTTTGGTCATTTTCTAAAAAAGAATTGCATAAAAAATATAGTAAATGGTAGTCTGAAAAAAATAGGCAGAAACAGGGTTTTAATCTCATTTACCAATTTCACAGATGCAAATTCTTTTCTAGAAAATAAAACATTGGAACAATACAACTATAAGGCCTTTATACCCTCCTCATCAGTCACCCGGATGGGTGTGGTTAGAGGAGTCCCTAAGGATTGGTCTGAGGAGGATATACTGAATAACATATCTGTGCCTATTGGATGTGGAAAAATTTTAAAAGTACGACGCATCAATAGAAAACATATTGTGGATGGTAAACCAAACTACATTCCTGTTGAAACTGTTGTAATAACATTTGACGGCCAGGTGTTACCCAAAAGAATATTCTTATGTTACAACTCTCTTCCTGTTGAGCTTTATATCTTCCCAACAGTCCAGTGTTTCAACTGCTGTCGATATGGACACATCAAATCACAGTGCCGCTCAGCTCCACGGTGTTTTAAATGCGGTAATAACCATACTGGGGACAGTTGCAATGTAGATGAGGATGAGGCTGTATGCTTTCTTTGTTCCGGATCCCACTTTGCCACAAATAGGAAATGCCCAGAGTTTAGTCGCCAAAAAGCCATTAAGGAAACTATGGCTAACAATTGCATTTCATATGCAGAAGCAGTTAAGTTGCATCCTCCTGTTAACAAAGCATATTCAGAAGTTTTAACTTCTGTTGCAGTTCCTTCACCACCTTTAAGGCAAACATTTGAATCCTCCTCCAAAGGTACTAGAAACAAACAAACAAGTTCATATAAAAAAACTGTATTTTTTAATAAACCCAATAATTCTCCTAAACATAGTACAGGATATGACAAATATACTCATTCTGCCCTAACAAAAGATTATGATATTCCTTTACCATCCATTGGCACAAATATTGACAGTAATAATTCCATAAATAATAAGTCAACTAGAGATTTAATTATCATTTTAATTAATTTGCTAACAAAGAATATGTCTGAACCGTCCAACGCTGCTATACAAAGTATTAGTCAACTTTTTAATAATATCAATAATGGATCAGCTGTCAACAATCCTTCAGTGGAATTGTCGCAGTGTTAACTCTAAAAAAAGCGATTTACTACATCTTATTAATGTGTATAAACCTGTTGTTGTCGCATTGCAAGAAACCTGGTTGAAGCCAGGTTATAACTTTAAAGTCTCCCAATATTTATGTTTAAGAGAAGATAGAACAGATGGCTATGCTGGTGTTGCTCTGTTAATTCATGACACAATACCTTTTCACCACATTCCCATTGCAAATCATAGTGTTGATTTTTCTATAATAGCTGTATCTATCAATAAAATATGTTTTGTATCTGTTTATGTTCCCCACCCTTCATCATCATTATACAACGAAATAGAAACCATAGTAGCAAAATTACCTAAACCATTTTTAATTATGGGTGACTTCAACGCTCAGCACCAGGCTTGGGGTAGCTCCAACTCTAGTTATTACGGGTCAAGGATATTAGACATTTTGGATTCTAATAACCTCTGTATCTTGAATACAGGTCTTGCAACACGTCTCACTAAACCTAATGAAGGGATCAGTGCCCCAGACCTCACGATAGCCAGTCCTAGTCTTGCGCCTACAGTGACCTGGAATACCCTGCCTTCGACTTTTGATAGCGATCATTATCCCGTAATAATAACTATGACAAAATTTATCAAATCTCTATCCAGACGCCGACCAAGATTAGCATACAAAATTAAAACTTCTAATGACAGTATTGACAATGACAGATGGAGAACGTTTAGTGAGCGAGTTGAGCAGAGACTATCCAACCTTCCTGAAAATGCATTAAGTTCATCGACAATTCTGGCTGATTCTTTTGCATCACTCTTGTTGGACGCTGCTAATGAAACATTCCCAACTAAACGATGTAATAATAACATTCCGTCGCCCCCATGGTGGGACAATGAATGTTCTTTAGCAGTGCGCCAACGAAAAGAGGCTGAAGTAAAATATAAACAGTGTACAACATTAGAAAATTTTAATAACCTCACATTAATTATGAACAATACTCGTAAATTATTTAAAAGGAAGAAATGGGATGGTTGGCGTCGTTTCTGCACTTCGCTATCGCCTGACGTTTCTCCGTCATTAATATGGCAAAATATACGACGATTCAGATCAGCATTTAAGGAAACAATACCTCACTATCTGGATGAATCCGTTGCAGATAAATTTTTAGACAAGATAGCTCCTCCTTTTGTTCCACAAATGTCCATCATTTCATCTCATCTCCCTTTCCAATCTCCTGTAGAGGATGTAACGGGCCTTGACAGTCCTTTTACCCTTAAAGAATTGAAAGGTATTTTATCCTACGTAAAAGATTCTGCTCCAGGTCATGATGGTATTCCTTACTCATTCCTTGCAAATTTAAGCGACTCAAGTCTAATTTACTTTTTAAACATAATCAACTCCACAATAAGTTCTGGTATAATCCCTTCCTCATGGAAAATATACGAAGTCATCCCCATTCTAAAACCAAATAAACCACCGTTAGATCCTAACTCTTACAGACCGATAGCCCTTGCCACTGTGTTTTCAAAACTAGCTGAACATTTAGTTAAAAACCGTTTAGAATGGTATGTAGAAAGTAAAGGTTTACTATCTCTGAGTCAGTATGGATTTAGGAAAGGAAAAAGTACCATGGACAGTCTAGGGATTTTCATTACAGATGCGAGATTGGCTTTTTCAAATAATGAATCCATGCTTGCTGTTTTCCTAGATATTTCTTCTGCATACGACAATGTTGATTTAAATGTTTTGAATACTAAACTTTATAAACTAAAAGTACCTCCCATATTCTGCAATTTCATTCTTAATCTTCTCTCAGGCAGACAATTACAAGTTGACATAGGTGAATCTGAAATGAAAACAAGATTAACCTGGAAAGGACTGCCTCAGGGTTCGGTGTTGAGCCCACTTCTTTATAATATATATACCTCTGATTTAGAATTCCATATTTCTGGTAAAGCCAATATTTTACAGTATGCAGACGATCTAGTTCTTTATGTATCAGGACGCTCTGTTGAAAAACTAAGTTCCTCTCTAAACGTCGCTCTAAAATTTCTTAAATCATGGTTGGACAATAATTCTTTGTGTCTTAGTGTTAACAAAAGTAGCGCTGTTTTATTTTCTAGAATGCGTTTTCCTCCTCCATATTCAGTTGTGTATGATAATCAACAAATACCTGAAAATAGCGAAGTAAAATTTTTGGGTATCCTTCTAGACGGTAAACTTACAGGTTTACCACACTGTTATTATGTATTGGCTAGATGTGAACGTTTATTAAATATTATGCGCTGTCTTTCTGGAGTTTGGTGGGGTTCCCATCCATTCGTGTTAAAATTATTGTATAACGCTATTATTAGAAGTATCTTAGACTATGGGACATATTTCTTAGAACCTTGTAGTGCTGTAGGTCTGACAAAGTTAGACTCAATTCAATCAAAAGCCTTGCGTATTATAACTGGTGCCATGAGGTCTAGCCCAATTAACGCACTCCAAGTGGAATCTTTGGACCCTCCTTTAAAACTTCGTAGACAGTACTTATGTGATAAATTCATTCTCAGAACTCTTCAATTTTCCAACCACCCACTTTATCAAAAACTTTTGTATCTTTCAGAAAAAATTGAATGTTCGTCTTATTGGTCAAATAAATCTCTTCCATGCTCTATTATAAGTTTCCGTAAATTTACTTCACTTCAAGCTCCCACACACCGCTCTCAGTATCTTCCAATTTTTTCTGTCTGTTACGAAGCTCTTATTTTTTCCCCTCAAATAAACTATAACTTTATATCGCTAAAGAATGATCGTTATGCTAACTCTAACTTAAACTTCATAGTCGAAAGAGACTGGGCTGATAGGCATTACATTTACTGTGATGCTTCCAAGCTCCCAGTTTCAGGCACGATTGGGGTAGCTGTATATCATGAACAATATAACATTCATCAAAAAATAAAATTACCTTCTGAAACATCAGTTTTTTCTGGAGAATGTTTTGGAATTTTAAAGTCCCTAGAATACGTACTTCTTGCGAAACTCAGCAAGTCTATTATTTTCACTGACTCGAAGTGTGCTTTACAAGCACTGCAAAAGTTTCCTTGGTCAGGTTCAAATCATCCCTATGTTATAGAGGCCAGACAGCTCCTACTAAATTGCAAATTTAAAAATCTTGATGTTTTTTTGGTGTGGATACCTGGCCATCACAATATTCGCGGCAATGAGATAGCAGACAAATTTGCTAAAGACGCTGTAGATGATGGTGATAAGTTTCCATATAATAATGTTGTATCTGACCTTCACTGTCTTCCTAAAGATCATCTGTATGATGCCTGGGAAAATTTATGGAATATTTCAAGTAGTCGTAAAGGTCAATATTATAAACGTATACAACAAAGAATACCTCTCAAAGTATGGTTTTCCAAATTAAAACTTTCCAAGCTTGCAACCTCCAGTTTGATACGAATGCGCTTGGGTCATGTTTGCACAGCCTCTCACCTTGCTAGACTTGGGATTATTCACAATAATTTATGTTGTTGTGGTTGTGAGGAAGATTTGAATCATATATTTTTTGCATGCCCCAACCGTGACTCTTCTTCATTCATTAACTCCCTTATTGAACTCTCTGTCCCTCTTCCTACATCAATCCCTACATTGTTAAGCTCCTTAAATTTTGATATTTATAATTTAATATCTACCTTTATAACTATTAATAATATTAAAGTATAAGTTTTTTTATTTCCCAACTCCCAATTTTAATTTCTATTTAATATATATGTTTGGTATATCATTATTTATTTATTATATTACCACCAAACCTGATCCTATTATCCTTTGTTCCAAAATTCCGTAATCCGTTCCTACGCATTTCAATGAATTTATTTGGTTTCCCTACCTTTATACTTGTAGTGGCAAATGCACAAACCGTGCGAGCCAAATTAAAAAAAAAAAAAAAAAAAAAAAAAAAAAAAAAAAAAAAAAAAAAAAAAAACATCACTCAAAATTCAAGCTTTACTTAAATCCCGTTTGAAGCCTATTGATTGGTTGAAACTAATTTTAAGTAATGTTTAAACAGAGATCAATGCTTGAGTTTCCTTCTGTAACACGGACCTAAATCTTTAAGTGAACCTGACAATGCAAACAGGGCCGTGCGCAAGTTCCCTTTTAGAATTATTCAGAAGACAGCGTTTTCAACAAAACTCTGTTGCTGCTACATTGTTTCAGTGTTATTTAGTTAGTCTATTGTCCATTTTAATTTGTAAAATTGTTCCTAGCTAAAATTTTATATTAGGTCGAGCAAAAAGTTTTTATGCAGTTTTGAACCTGGCACATTCACACTTTTATTCAATAGTCTTTTTTTGAATTTCGAATACAGAATTTAAAGAAACAAAAGACAATTTGGAGCCCGTTTGTTGATATCAAACAATCGAATACTAATAAAACTTGATTTTGAATTAACCTACTTGGTTAATTCTTGAAAAAGTGATTGATATCTTTGGTTTTGCAACAAACATTACTTATTCTTAACATTACTCACCTTAATGTCTTCTATCAATAATCTATGGATACTTCACCTGAAGTCGCCGCCCAAGCTGTGGCACTTATTCAGGCCGTACACAGTCAAAGACATGTGAGTGCTCAACTTAATTTAAGTCGATCTGCGGTCGAAAATATTTATCGGAGGTACCTATAGACTGGCTGCTTTATTCGTCGCCAAGGAAGGCCACGATCTCGGGTCACAACTGAAAGGCAGCATCGATTCATCGTGACGACCAGCTTGAGAAATCATCACCTTACCTCCATTGAGATACAAAACCATCTTCGCGACTTCCACGGAGTATCTGTGAGCGCTAGAACTGTTCGTAGAAGGTTAAAAGAACGCGATATGGTACCACACAAGCCAGCTAATGGGCCCAAACTAACGTGAGCCCACCGAACAGCGCGCCTTCATTTCGCACGAACTCATTTAAAGTGGACACAGCAAGATTGGTGCCGTGTACTCTTTTCTGATGAGTCTAAAATTGTGTTACATAGAAATGAGGGAAGGAAGAAGGTCTACCGACGTAAAGGAGAGCGTTTCGCATAATGCTGCTTTGAAGAGAGGGTTGCTTATAACGGTGGCTCATGGACTGTCTGGGGCGGTATACCCGCAAGCGGCAAAACTCAACTTGAGGTTGTTACAGGACCACGGCTGCCAACATTAAATGCTGAAAGGTACATTCGTGAGTGCTTAGAACCTCACGGGATACCATATGCGGACTATGTGGGCCCAAATTTCCTTTTTATGCATGATAATGCAAGGTGTTTACCTACTAAATAAAAGTGCGTGATTTATGTAGTAAAAAGTGCATTCAGTAAATAATTCATAAAGAACAGTGAAATATCGCAGCATATTGGCCACATCATCATGACTTTGTCTCAAACCTCCATCGTAAGACGGGTCACGCGGCCGTCTTTTTCGACATGAACAATACATTACATGACATTGGCTAAATGCACAAACCGTGCGAAACCATAAAAGAAAGAAAGAAAAGAATCGAAAAAGATGGTAAAATGTATCAGGTTTAAAACTGCATCAATAGTTTTTGTTCAATCTAGCAATCATATTTCGGTAGGGGCCATAGAAACCTAAACTCTAAGGTGGGCCAAGAGATGTGTCCAGAAGTGTAAATAAAAATAGAATAGAATGTTTTTTTCACAAATAAGGAAATAACAGATGTTATGCAACAATCTTCCATTGCCGACTGCGCCATCTAGTAAGTCATAGGAAAGCTCCTGGAAAGTCGCTCATTGCGACATGACGACTAGTGAAGTGGCCAGTAATAAATAATTGATAACAACATCAAATAATTCGAAATTTGAACACTGTGGCCTACACCGCTCGCTGACATGAGCTCTCTCTCTTTTATATTTCGTTCTTCTTTTTATTTTCATTGATGCAATGATCGCTGACCCCAGTAAATCACCCCAGTACTAAAGTTCTTTATATATACGAACGACAGCTGCAGGTCAAGCTACACCAAACTGTCAAATATTCCCACTCAACCTTGAGCCTTAATGCTTTAGCGATAAAGTTTTTTTTTTAATAATTATAAACTAGCGCTTGACCGTAATCCCGCCTGATGGTAAGCAGTGATGCGATCGTTGATGGAAAAGCGTGCTAGTTTATTAAGAGCCTATTCACTAAGAAAAACTGAGCTAATAGGAAGGAAGACGGCAGTTGAGCGAGGTGATGCAATGTTAAACCCAACAACACGACCAGCGATGCTGCACCAAAGGGAGATTGTTCTGAAGACCCTCCACAACCAAACTCCCAACACAACAACATTAGGCGTATCGTACCCGGCACACATCGCAACACAACTACTCAGACCCGTCCTCCGTACGGCTTCACCAGACATCATGTCTGGTGGGTGGTAACTTCTGCCGGCGGCCTACCACCGAGAAAAATCTAATAAAAAAAGTTGAAAAACTAATAAAGAAATTCGACACATTGTAGTAGCTTAATGTGCTGTCGCCTGTACATCTTGCTCAAAGATCTTATCTTAAAAAATTGTAAATAAATAATCCTACTGATATTAAATATGCGAAAGTTTGCGAGTATGTATTTATAGATGGATGAATGGATGTGTATCTTTCTTACACGCAAAAACTGCTGAACGAATTTGGATCAAATTTAGTTTAAAGCCAGAATTAACACATTGGATACTTTTGTCTTATATATTTATTCCAGAATTAACATATAGGATACTTTTTTTTAATAATTATAAACTAGCGCTTGACCGCAATTCCGCCTGATGGTAAGCAGTGATGCGATCGTTGATGGTAAAACGCGCTAGTTTATTAAGAGCCTATTCACTCAGAAAAACTGAGCGAATAGGAAGGAAGACGGCAGTTGAGCTAGGTGATGCAATGTTATAGCCAACAACACGACCAAGATGACGCGAAGCCGTGTGTTAAATTAATGTCGCCATTAAATTGCAATGTTGTTTTTTCACAAACTAGAGGCGAATTCTTGATATTGCAATTTTTTTTTTCTTTTTAACACGAATTTTTCGTGTATCGTGGGTTCATTTACAAACATATAAAGTCAGATACACAAACAGCCAGACCCGGAACAACTAATTGTAGGCCTTACAAATATTTGTTCCGTGCGGAAATCGCGCCAACACGAAACGCAGCAGTCGATCGCTCAGTCGCTACGTCAATCATGTTGTCATATAACTAAATACATTGATCGATCTTCAATATAAAGTTCACTTTGAATTGAAAAATAATGAAACGCTCGTTGGTTTTTCACAGACTAACTAAAACTTTATTTGAACGTACACTGACATAACAAATATAGTTGACATATCTACAGACAGATGTCGCTAGTAGTATTTAAATTATAGATAAATAATTATTTCATTACATAAATCTAACACACCCCCTTAATGAAATAATACCATATTTATAGAAAACAAACATACTGTATGTAGTACACATTACAGTCATACAATGATAAATAAATAAACATTAAATTTCTGCAATACCAAATTGCTCAATAAACTTATTATGTTTCTGAGGACATAAACTTTTAGTTAATATATCAGCGGGCATATCATTTGTATTCAAATAATTAATTTGTACACTATTATTCTCTACAGCTGTTCTGACAAAATGATATCTTACGTCTATATGCTTACTTCTCTTATGGAATACAGAATTTTTGGTTAACTTCTGAGCACTCTGATTATCATTATATAAACATACAGGTAACTCATTTCTACACTTTAATTCACACAAAAGATTTTTCAAATATATGGCTTCTTTGGCTGCTTCACAAATGGCCATGTATTCTGCCTCTGTACTCGACAAGGCTATAGTTAATTGTTTTTTACATTCAAATGAAATCACACTGCCGGACATTTTAAACATAAATCCAGTATACGATTTTCTATCTGTACAATCTGATGCCCAATCAGCATCTACATACCCTATTAAATCTAAATCATCTTTGACATACTTCAGAGCATAGCTTTTAGTTTTCTTTAAGTACTTTAGAATCCGTTTTACATGTTTCCAATGGCTTTCGCTGAAACAATTATTAAATTGGCTAAGGTAACAAACTGCATAAGATATATCTGGACGGGTGAGCAATGATAAATAAAGCAAACTACCTATCAATTGCTGGTAAGGATATTTAGTGGAACAAATATCTTCCTTTTTAAGTTTCAAATTTACCTCCATAGGTGTGTTTACTGGATTACAATTTTTCATGTTAAATCTCCTTAACAACTCTTCAACAAATTGTTCTTGGTCTACAATCAAAACATTATTTTCTTTTCTAACCCTCATGCCTAAACATAGTCGGATTTCTCCTAAATCTTTTAGCTTAAATTTTGAATTTAATTCAGTTTTTAGACATTCAGTTTCATTTTTATAGTCAGAAAAAATAAAAAAATCATCGACAAACAGAGCTATAAATGTTTTAGATTTCTCAGTTTGCTTAACAAACAAGCACGGCTCATATAAAGACTTTTTATAACCTAATCCTTGTAAACAATCATCTACTCTTTTATACCATGCCCGAGCAGATTGCTTCAAGCCATAGATTGCCCTATTCAACTTTAATACTTTATTTTCTCTATTTTGACAAACAAAATTTTCTGGTGGTTTCATATAAACAGTTACATCCAAATAACCATTTAAAAATGCTGTGGTAACATCTAGGTGAGTTATATCTAGGTCATATTTAACACTCAATGCAAATAAGAGTCTTAGTGTAGAGTATCGAAGCACAGGGGAAAATGTCTCTTTGTAGTCTATATCTGCTTTTTGGGTGAAGCCCTTCGCCACTAAACGCGCACGATATCTCACTTTTTCACACTTGTCTAATTTCTTTTTAAACACCCACTTGCACTGAACCACTGTAGCATTATTTGGCTTATCCACCACTTCCCATGCCTTGTTGTCCTCGAATGACTGGAGCTCCTCCTTCATAGCCTGACACCATTCTTCTGACTCTGGACCGTTTATAGCCTCTTCATATGTTATCTGGTCTCCATACAGATTAAAATCTGCTTCAACACACATATTACTGTAACCGTATCTCTCTGGCTTCTTTCTTTGTCTTACTTCTGACTTCGATTTAGTCATCTGATTAAGGTCCTCTAATTCTCTCAATGGTACAGTATCAAAAAACTCTTCTGAGGAACTAGTAGATGGTTCTTCTTCTACATAAGTACTATCATCCTTTGATATCACTGTACTAGTAGATGCATCAGAGTCGGAGCTGGTTTGGTATTCGTGTTGCTCGGCAGGATTCGCTGGTGCGCTTGGATTCTCTTTGACTACCGCCTGTATCATTTCTGGGTAATCATTTGGTTCCATTATTGTAACATCTCGGCTTGTTATAACTTTGTTGGTCTTTGGGTTATACAGCCTGTAGCCCTTCACATTATCAGCATATCCAACAAGGTAATGTTTTTCTGCCTTTTTGTCCCACTTCAGGCGTTTCTCTTTAGGAACGTGTGACATGACTGTACTACCAAATACTCGTATGTGACTGATATTTGGTTTTCGACCATTCCAAAGTTCGTAAGGAGTCTTCTGGTGCAGTCCTGAAGCTATTGACCTGTTTTTCAAATATACTGCCGTATGTACTGCTTCTGCCCAGAACTTTTTCTCTATTTTAGCATCATATAACAGACATCTTGCCTTTTCAACAATAGTCCGGTTAAAACGTTCACACATTCCATTCTGCTCTGGACTATAGGGATTAGTTCTCTGATGAATGATGCCACTTTGTTTCAAAAAAGCTCTCATTTCATTTGAACAAAATTCTGTGCCATTATCAGTCCTTAAGGTCCTAATACAGGAATTTGTCTGTTTTTCAACCATATTCTTGAACTCTTTGAAAGAGGCAAAAACTTCACTTTTATTTTTCAAAAAGTACACGAATGACATCCTGCTATAATCATCGGCAAATAGTAAGAAATATCTGGATGAACCTATTGATTTGTTCTCCATTGGGCCACACACATCTGCATGCACAACCTCGAGGACGCTTTCACTTCTGTGACTGCTTGGTGGAAAAGGTAACCTTGTCTGCTTGCCCTCGCAGCACACTGTGCAGTTGTACTTGCCGATGTCAGCTTTGTTGTCATACATCAAACCTTCAACAGCACCATTTTTCATTGCATTCATGTCTGTACTGTTAATATGACCAAGCCTTCTGTGCCATATTACATCAGAGGTTGTTCTAGCTGAAGCTGCTAACACACATGCTGGCCGAGTGTTAAGTCTGTATACTCCATTCACCAACTGTGCTATGCCAATCAACTCGTTCTGCCGATTTCTGATGTAACAATGTCCTCGTTGGAAACTTACTTTGTTGCCATGCTTTATCAGCTGGCTGACCGACAACAGGTTAGTAGTAAGATCTGGTATACATAACACATCCTTGACCAAAATATCATGTTCTGTATTCTCAACAACCGTCGTAATCTGTGTATCTCCTGAGCACAACACTGGAATAGTTGTTTTATTAGCAACTATAATCTCCTTTGTTGTTAGGTTATGTGACGTATTTTTAATGTTTTCCTGACATATCATCATGTGATTGCTGGCTCCGGAATCGATGTACCATTCTTCCTTACTGAAACTGCCATTGAGGAATACTGCACTAAATGCATTTACTTGCTTTTCTTTATTTTGTGGGCACTGGTTTTTATAATGACCAAGTTTTTTTTTTTTTTTTTTTTTTTTTTTTTTTTTTTTTTTTTTTTTTTTAATTTGGCTCGCACGGTTTGTGCATTTGCCACTACAAGTATAAAGGTAGGGAAACCAAATAAATTCATTGAAATGCGTAGGAACGGATTACGGAATTTTGGAACAAAGGATAATAGGATCAGGTTTGGTGGTAATATAATAAATAAATAATGATATACCAAACATATATATTAAATAGAAATTAAAATTGGGAGTTGGGAAATAAAAAAACTTATACTTTAATATTATTAATAGTTATAAAGGTAGATATTAAATTATAAATATCAAAATTTAAGGAGCTTAACAATGTAGGGATTGATGTAGGAAGAGGGACAGAGAGTTCAATAAGGGAGTTAATGAATGAAGAAGAGTCACGGTTGGGGCATGCAAAAAATATATGATTCAAATCTTCCTCACAACCACAACAACATAAATTATTGTGAATAATCCCAAGTCTAGCAAGGTGAGAGGCTGTGCAAACATGACCCAAGCGCATTCGTATCAAACTGGAGGTTGCAAGCTTGGAAAGTTTTAATTTGGAAAACCATACTTTGAGAGGTATTCTTTGTTGTATACGTTTATAATATTGACCTTTACGACTACTTGAAATATTCCATAAATTTTCCCAGGCATCATACAGATGATCTTTAGGAAGACAGTGAAGGTCAGATACAACATTATTATATGGAAACTTATCACCATCATCTACAGCGTCTTTAGCAAATTTGTCTGCTATCTCATTGCCGCGAATATTGTGATGGCCAGGTATCCACACCAAAAAAACATCAAGATTTTTAAATTTGCAATTTAGTAGGAGCTGTCTGGCCTCTATAACATAGGGATGATTTGAACCTGACCAAGGAAACTTTTGCAGTGCTTGTAAAGCACACTTCGAGTCAGTGAAAATAATAGACTTGCTGAGTTTCGCAAGAAGTACGTATTCTAGGGACTTTAAAATTCCAAAACATTCTCCAGAAAAAACTGATGTTTCAGAAGGTAATTTTATTTTTTGATGAATGTTATATTGTTCATGATATACAGCTACCCCAATCGTGCCTGAAACTGGGTGCTTGGAAGCATCACAGTAAATGTAATGCCTATCAGCCCAGTCTCTTTCGACTATGAAGTTTAAGTTAGAGTTAGCATAACGATCATTCTTTAGCGATATAAAGTTATAGTTTATTTGAGGGGAAAAAATAAGAGCTTCGTAACAGACAGAAAAAATTGGAAGATACTGAGAGCGGTGTGTGGGAGCTTGAAGTGAAGTAAATTTACGGAAACTTATAATAGAGCATGGAAGAGATTTATTTGACCAATAAGACGAACATTCAATTTTTTCTGAAAGATACAAAAGTTTTTGATAAAGTGGGTGGTTGGAAAATTGAAGAGTTCTGAGAATGAATTTATCACATAAGTACTGTCTACGAAGTTTTAAAGGAGGGTCCAAAGATTCCACTTGGAGTGCGTTAATTGGGCTAGACCTCATGGCACCAGTTATAATACGCAAGGCTTTTGATTGAATTGAGTCTAACTTTGTCAGACCTACAGCACTACAAGGTTCTAAGAAATATGTCCCATAGTCTAAGATACTTCTAATAATAGCGTTATACAATAATTTTAACACGAATGGATGGGAACCCCACCAAACTCCAGAAAGACAGCGCATAATATTTAATAAACGTTCACATCTAGCCAATACATAATAACAGTGTGGTAAACCTGTAAGTTTACCGTCTAGAAGGATACCCAAAAATTTTACTTCGCTATTTTCAGGTATTTGTTGATTATCATACACAACTGAATATGGAGGAGGAAAACGCATTCTAGAAAATAAAACAGCGCTACTTTTGTTAACACTAAGACACAAAGAATTATTGTCCAACCATGATTTAAGAAATTTTAGAGCGACGTTTAGAGAGGAACTTAGTTTTTCAACAGAGCGTCCTGATACATAAAGAACTAGATCGTCTGCATACTGTAAAATATTGGCTTTACCAGAAATATGGAATTCTAAATCAGAGGTATATATATTATAAAGAAGTGGGCTCAACACCGAACCCTGAGGCAGTCCTTTCCAGGTTAATCTTGTTTTCATTTCAGATTCACCTATGTCAACTTGTAATTGTCTGCCTGAGAGAAGATTAAGAATGAAATTGCAGAATATGGGAGGTACTTTTAGTTTATAAAGTTTAGTATTCAAAACATTTAAATCAACATTGTCGTATGCAGAAGAAATATCTAGGAAAACAGCAAGCATGGATTCATTATTTGAAAAAGCCAATCTCGCATCTGTAATGAAAATCCCTAGACTGTCCATGGTACTTTTTCCTTTCCTAAATCCATACTGACTCAGAGATAGTAAACCTTTACTTTCTACATACCATTCTAAACGGTTTTTAACTAAATGTTCAGCTAGTTTTGAAAACACAGTGGCAAGGGCTATCGGTCTGTAAGAGTTAGGATCTAACGGTGGTTTATTTGGTTTTAGAATGGGGATGACTTCGTATATTTTCCATGAGGAAGGGATTATACCAGAACTTATTGTGGAGTTGATTATGTTTAAAAAGTAAATTAGACTTGAGTCGCTTAAATTTGCAAGGAATGAGTAAGGAATACCATCATGACCTGGAGCAGAATCTTTTACGTAGGATAAAATACCTTTCAATTCTTTAAGGGTAAAAGGACTGTCAAGGCCCGTTACATCCTCTACAGGAGATTGGAAAGGGAGATGAGATGAAATGATGGACATTTGTGGAACAAAAGGAGGAGCTATCTTGTCTAAAAATTTATCTGCAACGGATTCATCCAGATAGTGAGGTATTGTTTCCTTAAATGCTGATCTGAATCGTCGTATATTTTGCCATATTAATGACGGAGAAACGTCAGGCGATAGCGAAGTGCAGAAACGACGCCAACCATCCCATTTCTTCCTTTTAAATAATTTACGAGTATTGTTCATAATTAATGTGAGGTTATTAAAATTTTCTAATGTTGTACACTGTTTATATTTTACTTCAGCCTCTTTTCGTTGGCGCACTGCTAAAGAACATTCATTGTCCCACAATGGGGGCGACGGAATGTTATTATTACATCGTTTAGTTGGGAATGTTTCATTAGCAGCGTCCAACAAGAGTGATGCAAAAGAATCAGCCAGAATTGTCGATGAACTTAATGCATTTTCAGGAAGGTTGGATAGTCTCTGCTCAACTCGCTCACTAAACATTCTCCATCTGTCATTGTCAATACTGTCATTAGAAGTTTTAATTTTGTATGCTAATCTTGGTCGGCGTCTGGATAGAGATTTGATAAATTTTGTCATAGTTATTATTACGGGATAATGATCGCTATCAAAAGTCGAAGGCAGGGTATTCCAGGTCACTGTAGGCGCAAGACTAGGACTGGCTATCGTGAGGTCTGGGGCACTGATCCCTTCATTAGGTTTAGTGAGACGTGTTGCAAGACCTGTATTCAAGATACAGAGGTTATTAGAATCCAAAATGTCTAATATCCTTGACCCGTAATAACTAGAGTTGGAGCTACCCCAAGCCTGGTGCTGAGCGTTGAAGTCACCCATAATTAAAAATGGTTTAGGTAATTTTGCTACTATGGTTTCTATTTCGTTGTATAATGATGATGAAGGGTGGGGAACATAAACAGATACAAAACATATTTTATTGATAGATACAGCTATTATAGAAAAATCAACACTATGATTTGCAATGGGAATGTGGTGAAAAGGTATTGTGTCATGAATTAACAGAGCAACACCAGCATAGCCATCTGTTCTATCTTCTCTTAAACATAAATATTGGGAGACTTTAAAGTTATAACCTGGCTTCAACCAGGTTTCTTGCAATGCGACAACAACAGGTTTATACACATTAATAAGATGTAGTAAATCGCTTTTTTTAGAGTTAACACTGCGACAATTCCACTGAAGGATTGTTGACAGCTGATCCATTATTGATATTATTAAAAAGTTGACTAATACTTTGTATAGCAGCGTTGGACGGTTCAGACATATTCTTTGTTAGCAAATTAATTAAAATGATAATTAAATCTCTAGTTGACTTATTATTTATGGAATTATTACTGTCAATATTTGTGCCAATGGATGGTAAAGGAATATCATAATCTTTTGTTAGGGCAGAATGAGTATATTTGTCATATCCTGTACTATGTTTAGGAGAATTATTGGGTTTATTAAAAAATACAGTTTTTTTATATGAACTTGTTTGTTTGTTTCTAGTACCTTTGGAGGAGGATTCAAATGTTTGCCTTAAAGGTGGTGAAGGAACTGCAACAGAAGTTAAAACTTCTGAATATGCTTTGTTAACAGGAGGATGCAACTTAACTGCTTCTGCATATGAAATGCAATTGTTAGCCATAGTTTCCTTAATGGCTTTTTGGCGACTAAACTCTGGGCATTTCCTATTTGTGGCAAAGTGGGATCCGGAACAAAGAAAGCATACAGCCTCATCCTCATCTACATTGCAACTGTCCCCAGTATGGTTATTACCGCATTTAAAACACCGTGGAGCTGAGCGGCACTGTGATTTGATGTGTCCATATCGACAGCAGTTGAAACACTGGACTGTTGGGAAGATATAAAGCTCAACAGGAAGAGAGTTGTAACATAAGAATATTCTTTTGGGTAACACCTGGCCGTCAAATGTTATTACAACAGTTTCAACAGGAATGTAGTTTGGTTTACCATCCACAATATGTTTTCTATTGATGCGTCGTACTTTTAAAATTTTTCCACATCCAATAGGCACAGATATGTTATTCAGTATATCCTCCTCAGACCAATCCTTAGGGACTCCTCTAATCACACCCATCCGGGTGACTGATGAGGAGGGTATAAAGGCCTTATAGTTGTATTGTTCCAATGTTTTATTTTCTAGAAAAGAATTTGCATCTGTGAAATTGGTAAATGAGATTAAAACCCTGTTTCTGCCTATTTTTTTCAGACTACCATTTACTATATTTTTTATGCAATTCTTTTTTAGAAAATGACCAAAAGAGACTGGGTGAATAAAAACATTATCATTTGGACTTGTTTGTATCTTTTGGATGTGGATTGTGTAAGGAGCTGCATCATTCGCCTCATATAGTTTTCTACCTACCAATGTGCTTGGGTCAGATGATTGTTTATGAGTATTGGGTTGTTGGGATGATAGTGGTTGTGAAGTGCTAGTTGATATAGGGGGTATAAATTCAGATTGAGCATTCTTAGAAGGACATTGACAGTCATTTTCACATATTGTTTCAGAAGATTTATGGCGCCTGCGTTTTTTATTACAGTGCCTGCATATTTTGCGAGAGGAGATACGTTTTCTCTTATTGTTGCTTTTGCTCTCGGAAGCATCTGTATCTAGAAGGGAACCCTCTGTATCCATTTCTGAATGTGGAACCGTGACTACTAGCGAAACCTCCGGAGGCGAACCTCCACCAGGGTCGTCTGGGTCCTCGTCCATCACGAAGAGTAAAAGAAAAAAAAACTTACCTAAATCAGCAAATATATAAAATTACTATATTAAATATGTAAAATTAAACTTATTTATATATACAACCACCTAAATGATACTATTATTTACACTAAAAAGTTAAAGAAGCAGAAAAAACTCGCCCGCCACGTTCAAGGTTTCCCGCGCTTTTTTGAATGACCAAGTTGTTTACATTTGTAACATTTAATGGTTTTGACATGTCGATTTGACGTTGACGTATCTCCAGGTTTGCCAACTTTGCCAATTTTTTTTTGTTGCCAATTTTTAGACGATAAAAATGCACTTTCTGTTTCAGTACTGCCAACATTATCACTCATGTCCATCAGTTTTGTTTTTATCACGTCAGCGGAAATGGCGATCCCTGAGTGCTCTATGGCCATTATCATTGGCGAAAATTTCTCAGGTAGTCCCGCCAACAATAATGAACCTATCCACTCTTCATTAATATCGAAGCCGGTTCCTTTCAATTTATGCGCCGTATCAATGAGCTGAGTTATGTATGCCGTCATTGAGTCACAATTTTCCAGCCGTATCGAGATGAGAGTCCGCAACAAACTGATTCTGCGTGTAAAACCCGAATCATCAAACAGCGATTTTAACTTTGTCCAAACACCGTGCACTGTATTTTCACACTTTATATGCACATACAGGGATGAATCGATGGTCATTACTAATTTCGCTTTTGCCTTTTGATCTTCAACGCTAGTTGCTGCTCCGCCATCTTCCTTTTTGATATCGACGCCTTCCAATATCATGAAATTCTCAACCGCGAACGCCCACTCGTCGTAGTTTTCACGTCCCTTGAGTTTAGGAACATTTACGATGTAACTACCAGCCATTTCACTGCAGAAAACTAATACTTTTTACTGAATTTAGCGGGTCTGGGCCCATAACCTAATGAAACGCTCGTTGGTTTTTCACAGACTAACTAAAACTTTATTTGAACGTAAGACACACTGACATAACAAATATAGTTGACATATCTACAGACAGATGTCGCTAGTAGTATTTAAATTATAGATAAATAATTATTTCATTACATAAATCTAACAAAAAACATCCAGGCAAATAAAAAAACCTATAGAAACACTAATGTTAGGCGATATATGACGTGTAAAAGGGATCAGTGATCCTAGTTACATAATAAACGATTTCATTTCATTTCATTTCAGGCAACATAGCAAAAGAACTTGGGAATTTTAACAATTCTACAATATATTCACTAGCTCAACGTTGAATGACTATGTTGAAACGAACATTATTTTCGCTCACGTTCTCCGCCAAATAATTTTCTAACACGGTAGTGCAAATATTTTTACATATGAACTTGCATACAGTTAGCATAGTAAATTATGTACCTACAGGCAACCGTGAATGTATAGCTTTTGTTTTAACTATTTTTGGTTTTTTTTTTTTTTTGCTGAGATATAATGGCTTCCGCCAAAATAGATACATCATTCGCAGCTGTATTTGATTATATCATTCACTTCTCGATATTTGTGAATGCTATATTACGTCTTGTTTTTCGCCGATTTTCGTTATTCAGTTATTATTTGTTTTTATTTAGATATTCTTAAAATTGTAGTACAAAATGGATCCAGCCCCAAAAACTTGCTTTTGAGAAAGTAGAGATTGAAGTGAAATTGATATATTAAAATAACACGCCAGTAGTTTGTTTTAAATTACCTTTTAAATAATGAGTATTTTCCTGACCTTTTTTTGCGGTTTGGATATTTTTTGTGTATCTTCATCAACAACCTTTTTATAGTCCCATTGCTGGGCAAAGGTCTCCTCTCATACAGAGAAGGACTGGGCATAATCACTACGCTTGCTCAATGCGGGTTGGCGATTTCAGATTAAAGTCCAGGTTTCCTCAAGATGTTTTCCTTCACCTTATAATCAGTCATTGGTGTCCAAGATATACTTAAAAAGTACATATAACTTAGATACATTGGTACTTGTCTGACCTGGGATCGAACCCGCACACTCATGCTTGAGAAGCTGGTGTTAACCATTAGGTCACCACGACTTAAACAATTTCAATTAATACAGTGCTAATTGTTTAACAAATTTAATTGTTTTATTAATCAAAGTTAAATTACATTATATTATAAAATAAAAAGCAGCACTAGTTTTTTGCGATGCGACGAGCCGCCATTACAAAATAACGTCACAGTACTACATAAATGAAATTTAGCAACTTTTATTAAAATGATATCAAAATCCACGACGTGAAAATCTGACTTACATATTTCTGATTTATCCAAAGGCAACTAAATATTGCAATTGCAAGATCGACATTACATCAACACCATTATTTTTTGTTTCAGACTCTGGATGAATGGTCTTTCGACGTGTTTGCTCTGCACGAGGCATCAGGCGGGGCGCCTGTCAAGTATCTTGGCTACGAACTCTTGAACAGATACGGCATGATACACAAGTTTAAGGTAAGGACGTTAAAATATGGAAAAATATGACACACATCAGTGCCAATGGCTTTTGACAGTTCATCTGCTCTGTTGTACCTGGTTTAGAATAGTACCAACCCATATCCACCCGGGCAGCGGGCAGCTGCGCTTCTCTCGTGGAATATCAAATTAATGCGATCCCCAACCCGCCTGCCAAGCGTGGGAATAGGGTATTAGACTAAAAAAAAACGAATTAGTCCGTCAGTCAGATTTCCAAAAAATACTAGATATGTATTTTTTGACGTGACAACGTCTATTAAATTGGTACGGCGTGGAGTCATTCTCGAAAACACCGTAACGGCCGAATCTGACGCCACACGGAGTCCACGCCTACTTTACCCCCACCCCTAGAGCGCCCGATGTGTAAACATGTAATAGACGTTGTCACGTTCAAATATCGGCAGTAGACGGAGTTCTACAGACAACCAATTTTTTTTCTTTTTTCATATAAACAAAAAATGAAGACGACACAGTGCGTTGAAAACTCGTGTGACGTCCCTGGACGCTACACTTTTTAGCGAGCAGTGACGTCACCAGCCACCACTCCTGATCTTTGATGCCTTTTATATTTGTCAATCTTTATTGATTTGATAAAACAAAATATACGTATCCAATATTTTTCTATAATCTGAATGACGGACTAATTAGTTTTTTTAGTCAAATACCCTATTATGGCAAACCCCCAAGTGGAATAATAGCCTTGTCCATTGTTTAGTAGAGATCTCTAGAGGCTGAAAAGAAGAAAAATTCATCAACATTCATTGCGATGTTTATATTGCTGAGCAAACATTTTTTTTTTATATGTAGCAATGGATTAACAATATCCCTTGAAATGAATAAGATTGTGATTTAAAATATGTTACGCAAGCAGGCTGACTGAATAAGGTTCACAAGTTCATTAAGAAAAAACAAAATTACGTTCGAACTTTTACTCTCAATAAATTCTTTCTTAATTAAAATATGTTTTATATTAATTTGGAAATAAGTTATCAGCAATTTTTGATAGTATTTGTTCAGTTATTAGATGGATGAACACGCTGCCTTTTTAATCAAAATCTATCTTAACAGTCTTTTACATCTTTGTAGACGTACAAAAACCATGGATGTTTTTGTATTTCCGCAAAGATTCGAATCGATTTCGAAATTTAAACTTAACAGAAATACATTGTCAATTTACATTTGAACAGCTTCAAATAATAAATCTTTAATCACCTAATGAGTCAAACTGTGTAAAATATGTTTTAAAAAAACTACGATGGCTTTCATACGCCATCTTTAGTTTTTTATTTTTCTATGAGACAACCTAAATGTAGGATGTATGTATGCAATAGTTATCATTATTGAAAGATATTACGCTTATCGCATCCTGTTGTAACAATAAACTAACACTCTACTCACTCATCTCACACACACACACACACAAAAAGTTTCATTAAAATCGGTCCAGCCGTTTTGAACTTCAGTGACATAGTGATATATTCAATGACATGGTGATGTATAAAATTGTACTACTATACATTCATTCTCCTTCATTCATATTGTACATTAAATGTTACCGAATGTAGAACGACAATGAATTCAAAACCTAATGAACTCTTAGCAAAAGCACCTGGAAAATCAATTGCCCCAAACGTACTCTGAAATGCCGCTAAGTTAAATTAACTTCGTTTTGGAAGACATTAATCCAATTTGTCGGTTAGTTACTCCTCAGGAAGTTTGCTTTCCTTTCTTTCATTTATGTTTTAAGTAATTTGTAGAAAGAAGTTGAAAAGATTCAACTAAGTCAATTATATTAATACTGTATGAATTGATTCTTATTTCTAAAAAATATAAGATCTACTACATAATACATATGTATAAGCTATAGACTTGAAGATAAATTGTGTATAAGTACAAGCTTATAAAACAATACAAGGGTAGTTAGTAATCATGGAGCATCAAATAAATACATGATTAATGAGAAACGTTATTCTTCAATAACTTTTACTTTTCTTAGAATGACATAATTATTCAAAAAGTTTCATCTTGCTATATTATTTTAATATTTGTGAATTCGGGGAAAAAAGCAGCACGGGAACTCTTGATGGAACTTTTAATAGACTACCAACGTTAACTTAAAAAGTTCCAAAACACGCATTGAAAGTAATTTTTGCCGAGAGCTATATATTCTTCTGTGGGACGAATTTTGATGAAATAATAACGTGGGAAGATTTTTAATAACGGCTTGTAAACTGTTATACTGTTTATGTTTCTAAAAAATCCGTAAGGATTTTGATCACAGGTTCTTTGTTATCAATTGTCTTTTGTTGTTAAATTATCTTCAAATTTTAATTTTTTGAGGCCTCGAGCTTGCGGCGATTTAAAATAAACTGAAGATTTCCTTAGGGTAGATTATTAGGTCCAAAACTCTTTTAATATTTTTAGCCCAAATATCATCTTCATGTAATGCGAAATATGATGCAAGTACCTAATTGGTTTTATTATAGAAGATTTAAAAGTGTCCTAAGCATTTCAATTGCTATATCAGTTTAAGGCAAGCGGAGAAAGTATTAGAAAGTTTTGCATGATTGAACTAATATGGGAGGACTGTCTAAGTTTGGAGGATAGCAGTGCATGCCGGAAACTTACTTAGAAGTGAGTTTTTCATTTGAATAGGCAGACCTTTTGCCTGTTTAGGAGATCATTACGTATGTAATGTAGATATATATTTTAATAGTGGAATATCAAGTAGTGTACATACCCACATACCTGTCGTCTTTTATTAGGATTTAGATACTATATTGAAAAAGAGAAAATTTTCTGATAAGCCCCGAAATTTCATGACCCATAATAATTAGGTTAGGTACAGCCGTATAGGCCAAAACTGATTTTTAGATAACTTATTTTGTCGTCCGCCAAGTTTATGTAATCATATGCAATTTTAGAAAACCTTAGCCCTAAGTACCTATATATTCTATTTGCTGTCAGATATTAGAAGAGAGTAAGAGGTAATAGTTTTTGTAAATAAATAAATAAATATTTCGTATACATAATAGGTTGAAATCCTTTATACTCGATTTTTGTTTTAAATTACTTTTTTCTT